>OU611873.1:16493794-17093794 GCA_914767815.1 Eupsilia transversa | reverse complement strand
ATGAATCGCTTACCTCCATTCCTATTGCTGTATGTTGAAAGACACAATTGACTGTTGCACTGTAAGTAATCCAAACTGTCGTCTTCCGCCGACTCAACTGTATGGTTTTAGCGATTGCAGGGGGTTATTTATACCATGTACTGAGTGCTTTTAAATGATAGATCAACATCTTTAGCAAAATTATTGTTAATGTGTTTTTCAATGATAGGACACCATCTTTAGTTAAATTATTTTTAATGTTGTTTAATCATGCTTAGTCATACCAACATTCCTGTATGATCCACTGGATAGTTTGGTACTGTAATTGGTTCTTATCAATGACATAACATGAATACAACAGAAATACAGAAACATTTAAAACACATTCATCCAAGTTTAGAAAGTAATGTATATGCTGCAAACAGATTACCAGTATATACTCAGGTACCAACGTATTTAATAAGCAATTTGGATACCGATGATAAACCAGGCTCGCATTGGGTAGCCATACATATTGATGAGAATGGTGTTGGCCAATATTTCGATTCATATGGACGAGCACCTTCAGGATATTATAAAATATTTGTTGAAAAGAAATTGTAAAAGATGGAACTGGAATACAGATAGAATCCAAAACGACTTTACATCAGTTTGTGGCGAGTACTGTTTAATGTATTTATTACATAGATTTAATGGATGTACTATGTTTATGTTTAATTTTGTAAAAATATTTACAAGGGATACTGTCTGTAATGATGTTTTAATAGATGAAATGTTTCATACATATTTTTAGAATATAACACTTAAATGCAATAAAAGAAACGAATAAAGAAGTATGTAGTTTTATTGTGTATATAGTGTATAGTTTTTTTTTTTTTTTTTTTTAGGTTTGGTTGACCGATTGACGACCGATGACGGTTGCCCCCCACTCCTTTTTTTTCATGTTCTAGAACCGGGGAATCCCATCTACTATTGTTTAATCGTACCTGATGAGAGTGAGGCTAACATTATGTTTAGTGACTTAGTTGGCAGTCCTCTTTGTTGGAATGCTTTCCGCAGAAGATTGCTGCAGCCAGGGTAAGTGTCGAGCTCAGCGGGTGTGGTGTTCTGAAAGGTGATAGTAAAAGATTATCATCGGGGTAGAACATAACAGGCTCAGATATTTCTAGGGATTTAGCTAAGGGGTACCATGGCTGTGAGGTCCATAGTGGGTAAACTAATATACCTTTGGCTTTATCATTTTTTATCTTTTGTATGCACCTTGTAATAAGGGCAAATGGAGGAAAAGCATAAAAGAAGGATTTGGACCAGTTTAAGGTGAAAGCATTTATGTTAAATGCATACGGATCTTTCCTCCATGAGACATATTTTTCACATTTATAGTTTATTCTGCTAGCAAATAGGTCAATTTTTGGTTGTCCAAGTTTAGAGCAGATCATACTGAATGCAATGGGTGATAATTCCCATTCTGTATCAATGTTAATGTTTCTGGATTCTTGATCCGCTATAGAATTTTCTTTGGATTTTACATAAGAAGCATATACATGTATATTTCTCTCCTGGCACCATGTCCATATGTCACGAGCTACATCATTTAGGTGAGGGAATTGTATGCTTCCCATCTTATTGATGCATGCAATGGCGGTCGTATTGTCGATTCTTAATATGATTGATGTATTTTGCACTTGGTTAGCAAATGATTTTAAAGCAAAGTATGCCGCAATTATTTCAAGTTGGTTTATATGATAACCCAACCCCCCTGTTCCCACCCCTTGTTCTTGCTCTGACCATAATCCACCAATACGCTCGCCATCACAATGCCCCCCCCATCCTGTTAGAGAAGCATCTGAGAAGATTTCTAATGAAAAAGGTTGTTCTTGTAGTTTTCTAGATTTTTTAAAATTCTCTAACCACCATTGTAAATCCGGAAGTAATTCCTTTGATAATTCCATTTTGGTGTTATAGTCATCATTAGAATCTAAGAGCGCTAAGTACTTTTGTCTTTCTAGGGTTTTTGTATGCATCATTCCATAAGCGATAGCTGGACAGGCTGCTATAATTTGATGATTTGATGTAACATCTTTTTAGTTTTAAGAACTTTTGAATTAGATCAGTTTTACCAATACTGTTTAGACACACAGAGACCATATCTGATTAAACTGCGATCATAATGTCGAATGTTCGTAATTTTGTTTACTTACTCGTCACTAGATGGCGTTGTACGATTTCGATCGATTTGTGAATCGCGGTGTCAAGATTTTCCGCCGATAATATAGGGTCTTAGAATTTAAGAAATATTACCAGGAGGATTCGCTCGTGGCCGGATTGGCTCGTGGCCGCCCACTGAGCACCTTGTTTCGCGAGTGAGTAATCGTTGACGTCCAGTGGAACTTTCCCGAACTTTTGGCGTCAACAACCTACGTCACCTCGCGTGACTGGGTCCGGTTATTTTCCGCGCGGACCGCCGAACTTTCCTGTGCTTTTCCTTTGTTTGTGTGAGTGAACTTTTTGGTTACTGGTGCAAACAGGGGGAGAGCCGACCGTGCTGCTCGGTGAGGAATCACCGTAGCGGTCGCGGGAGGCCACGCCCAGAGGATGCCGAAGCCCGGCAAGCGCGGCTCTTTGGGCCGCGATGCCGGGGCTCAGGAGGAGAGCCGTCCGACGCTAGACCGGGCGTCATCGCTGCCGAATATCGGCGACGTGATGCCCGGTGAGCGGCTGGCCGGGTCGACCACCAGCAGAACTTCGACCCCACAGGTAAGTGGGGTTCATATTATCAGTGATGAGATAGTGAGAGCCGCTGAGGCGACCGGCCCACCGACGTCATTGGCGCCTGCGCGCGTTGCGCCAACGCCGTCGACGAGCCGGCAGCACGCGGTTGCGATCCGCCCGGCGGGTTTCCGTCCGGTGCCCATACAGGCCCCGGGACCCGCCCCCAAGACTGGCCGTGCACCGCATGCGCGCCATGCTGCCCCGCCCGGGCGCGGCCCCGCCGCACCCGTGCGCGCAGCGGCGCCGGCCGTGCGCCATGCCACGTCGCGGACTTCCACCCCCGCGCACCCCCCCCGTGCCATCGGTACGTCATCGTACCCCCCCCCCCCTGCTACCGCACCACCACCGCGGTTTGCGTCACCGCCCGCGCCGCCTAGAGCGCCGCCCGCCGTGTCGCCAAGGACAAGTCAAGCTGTGCCAGCTCCGCGCACCGCCAACCCCGGCCCCCGCCTCTCGCTGGCGAGGCCGACCGTGGCTGAGCAGGAGCGGCCAACTAGTGCCGGCCCTATTTTTAGGTCGGCCTTTGATACTGACAGGGTGCCAACGTCACCGGCACCCCCCCGCGCCTCCGCTTACGACTCCCCAGCGGCGCGATCGACTTGCTCGTCGCGAGGCGGCTCGAGCATGTCACTCGCTTCCGCCCGCTCGGGTTCGGCCGCGTCCGGTCGCGGTGACTTATCTCCGGATACGATTCCGCGATCCGGACCGCGGCCTACCGTGAAAGGAGCAGATGCTGCGGCCTTTTCGCCGACGTCGCCTACGACGTCGCTGGGGTTCGGATTCGACTTCGAGTTCGACCTCGAGGCCAGACCCCAGCGGCGCAGGAGGAGCTCCGGCGAGACCGCGTCGGAGGCAGCGAAGAGGCACTGCCTCGACCCGCCGCGGCCACAGCGCGAAAGCGCGCCGCGCGGCCGGGGCACCCCCTCGCCGCCCTCTTTTGCCGACGCGGCGCGCCGCACGCCGACGCCAAACAAGGACATGACGTCACCGGGGGAAGCTTCGAGAAGCATACCCCCCCCCCTAAGGCTACCTCACCCCCTGCCGCCGCTTCCGGCGCCGGCAAATCGGCGCCGTCGCAAGCGAAGCAGGGGAATGGCAAGAAAGCCAAGTAGCTGAGGTTTCCTCCACTGGTGGTGGAGAAACTGCCAAACTGGGCCGCCCATTTCCGCATTATTAGCGGGAAGTTGGGCCGGCCCCCATGCGCTCGCCCCTACGGGACCGGGGTTAGATTTACCCCGGACACAGAGGAAGAGTACAGGCTGGTACAGAAGTATCTTACCAGTCTGGAAAAAGATAGCGGCGTATCATGGTTCGCATATTCTCTGCCAG
This sequence comes from Eupsilia transversa, assembly GCA_914767815.1. NCBI lineage: Eukaryota > Metazoa > Arthropoda > Insecta > Lepidoptera > Noctuidae > Eupsilia > Eupsilia transversa. Next base: position 17,089,714 of record OU611873.1, on the reverse strand, counting down.
CGGAGAAGAACCTAAAAATCGCCATTAGGGGGCTACCGGCTGATACGGACCCTAAGGAGATAGAGGAGGAGCTAAGGACGCTGGGATACCAGCCGGTGTATGTGCGCCACATAAAAGGCGCACAAGGACGACCCGGTTGCGTGTTCCATGCGATCCTAAATAAAACGCCCGACGTCCGGGCTATATTTGATACCACGGTGTTTATGTACATGCGTGGTGTTAAAATCGAGGCCTGGCGGGGCAAGCGGGGGCCCGCTCAATGCCATAGGTGCCAGCGCTTTCGGCACAGCTCGCACCAGTGCCACCGTCCGCTCGCTTGTGTACGGTGCGGAGGTGAGCACGCGGCACGCGACTGTCCGCGCCCACGCGAGGAGCCGGCTACCTGCGTAAACTGCGGTGGTCCGCACCCCGCGTGTAACATCAAGTGTCCCGTGTTCCAGGACGAGATCCGGAACAAGCGAGCGGGCACGGTCGCCATTACGGCCAAGAACAGGTCGCAGCTGGCCGCACAGAAACCTCACCAGGCGGAGGTTATAGAGGCTTCTGGGCCGACGTTGATGGCGCCGGCAAATGAGCCTACACAAAGGGATGCCCCCCCCTCCGCAGGGCGGAGGAAGAAAAGACGCGGGGGGAAAGGGAGGAAGAGAAAACCCACCCCCCCGGCGACACAAGAAGCCACCCAAATGACCGCACCTGCCCCTATTAACGCGCAGGTGTCGAACAAAACTGTCCAACGCGAGCCCGCGAACAGCGCCACTGCAGCGCAGCGGCAGAATGCGCAAACAAGCGGGTTCGCCCACAAGCCGCAAGTTGGCAGCACCGTCGCGGTCAGCACCACTAGTTCGCAGCGGAAACCGGCTGTACTAACTAAGTTAGCCGAGGTAGCGAACGGTGGTGCTGGCGTCGCGACGCCGCACAGCAAAGAATTTACCACCTGCGCCATACAACTGCTGATGAACCTTATCAAGGCCCTTTTTATAAATAAAAGTTTTTATTTATTTTATTATTATTTTATTATCAGACAGGGGCAGGATATAGAGACGGTCATCCTTGACGGTCTAGCCACACTGCTTACCCTATACCATGGCTAGCTCGTTAAGGGTGCTTCATTGGAACGCCCGCGGCCTTAAGAACAAGGTCGCCCCACTCCGCCACCTCCTTCGGGAACAGAACATCGACGTGGCGCTGATAAGCGAGACACTACTGGGACCCGAGGATAGGGTTAGGTTCCCAGGGTATCACGTTTATAGGAAGGACGAAAAGTCGGCACACATGATATACCGTGGTCTGGTTGTATTAGTGAAGCGACGAGTCGTTCACCAAGAAATTCCCCCGCCGACACTCAGGTCGTTTTACGCGCTGGGTGTTCAGCTGCACATAGCCGGCGAGGACACAGACATATATGCGTGCTACAGGCCACCCGCGTCCCGCTTAGATTATGCGGAGCTGCGGGGCCTGTTAGATCGCTCCACACACGCAACCCTCCTTGCCGGGGATATGAATAGCAAGCACCCGGCGTGGAACTCTTACGCTACAAACGAAGAGGGGAAACGACTCTTCGCGGACTCTGAAGCCTACGGCTACGTGGTGTCCCACCCACTACCCAGACGCCATACGGCATATGCCGGACGTGCTGGATGTTGTAGTCCACAAAGGACTAAACTTCCAGATCACGCAGCAAGTAATCGACGACGAGTTACAATCGGATCACCAACCGGTACTCGTCGTCCTATCGGGTGTGCCGACCCGACTGAAGCCCCTAGCGCCGCGCCGATCCTTGGACTGGAACAAGTTCAGAGATAAAGTAGAGATCACCACGCCCACTCGGCCTATTGCCGACTCCGCGGACGTGGACCAAATGGCAGTCGACGTCACTGTTTGTATACAGAGCGCCTTAGAGGCGGCGACAGTGATACAACCGGAGGGGAGAGGGCTATTGCCGCCTCTACCGGCACGTATCACTAAGCTTATCGCTACCAAGAGGCGACTACGCAAACAGTGGCAACAACTAAGATGCCCTACGCTCAAGACGCAGCTTAACCGTCTTGCGGAAAAGGTGAAGGCCGAGTTGCAGGCACACGCCGCCGCAGACTGGGAGGAACGAATCGACGCCACTACGGACAGTTGGCCGTCGGTTCACAAACTCTGCCGCCAGCTTACGAACACCCCAGCTCCGGTGCGCCCGCTGCTTAACAGCGACGGGGCGCTACGATATATAGCGGAGGACCGAGCGGAGGTCTTCGCTGAACACCTGGAGCGTCAGTTCCGCCCCAACCCGACCGACGACAGTGACCACGTCGCAGCGGTTGAGAAGCACCTTGGAGAGTACTTCGCGCCGCCGATTGCTCCCGAGGAGGACCCGGTATTTTTCTCGCCCGGTGCAGTAAGACGCGCCATCCTTAGGGACGAAGCCCAGGAAGGCCCCAGGTGCTGACGGTATCACAAATGCAGCGCTGCGCCACTTGCCATTCCGTATGGTAGCCGCATTGGCGCGCCTGTATACAGCGATACTGCGCACAGGGACCTTTCCCGCAACGTGGAAGGAGGGGCGCGTTATTATGCTGCCTAAACCGGGTAAAAATATACTGAAGCCGGAGAGCTATCGGCCTATTACACTACTGCCGACGATCTCCAAGGTGTTCGAAGCACTCCTGCTGCGACACCTCCAATCACATATAGCGCCGCGTCCGGAACAGTTTGGTTTTCGGGCGGAACATAGCACGACGCTACAATTGTCAAGGGTACTGCACTTATTCGCAGCGGCAATGAATAAGAAGGAACATTCCGTAGCGGTATTCCTTGACATGGAGAAGGCCTTCACCCGCGTATGGCATGAAGGCCTTATTTACAAGTTGGCCACCTCTGACGCGCCCCGTCGCGTCGTAAAGGTGATCTCTACTTTTCCTTCCAACAGAACGTTCAGGGTGGTGGTCGAAGGGGCGCTTTCCAGTGCCCGCCCGATACTCGCTGGCGTGCCCCAGGGCAGCTGCGTATCGCCGGCGTGTTACTCACGATACACCGACGACATCCCGGCGTCTATACGCCGTTGCGGTCGCGGAGGCCACGCCCCGTCAAAATGCCTAAACCCGGCACTCGCGGCTCTCTGGGCCGCGATGCCGGTTCGCCTGATGCCCGTCCGGTGTTGGACCGGACGACTTCGATGCCGAATATCGGCGTTGTGTCGTCCGGTGCGCCGCCGGCCGGACACAAAACCAAGAGGAAGGAGGAGAAGGTAGGGACGAGCGCCGCTGCTGCGGCCGGTTCACCGACGCCACCGGCGCCTGCGCGCGTTGCGCCGTCGTCGTCGGGCCGGCAGCACGCGGTCGCCGTCCGCCCAGCCGCGTTCCGCCCGGTGCCCATCCAGGCCCCGGGGCCTGCCGCGAACCCAGGTCGTGCACACGTGCGTGCACAAGCACCGCCCGCGCGCGCGCCCGCGCCCGCAACCACAAACGCGCCCGCTGCACGCTCCGTTGCGTCGCACGCGTACCCCGCGCTACCCGCGCCCTCTCCGGTGCCCTCCGCACGTACCCGTGCGCCCGCGACCCGTACCGCCGCTCCGCCGCCGCGTTTCGTGTCGCCGCCCGCACCGAAGAGCACAAGTGCCGCAAAAGCCGCGCCAGCCTCGCGCGCCGCTGCCTCCGGCCTCCGCCTCTCGATGGCGGGCCCGCCGGTAGCCGACCAGGAACGACCTGTGAGCGCCGGCCCGTATACCAGACCGGTGAGTGCACAAACTTATAAAGTGACAACCAAAGTGCCCGCTTCGCCGGCCCCCCCTCGTGTCTCAGCCTGCGACTCGCCCGCTATGCTGTCGGCATGCTCCTCACGCGTGGGGTCGAGCATGTCGCTGGCATCAGAGGGGTCGGTCGAGTCCGGTCGCGGAGATTTGTCCCCGGATAAATCACCGCGATCCGGGCCTCGGCCCACCGTGGGACGAGCGGCTGCCGCAAAATTTGTGTCGCCGCCGGCGTCACCGACACCATCCTTCGGTTTTGACTACGAGTTCGAGCTCGGAGTCAGACCCCAACGGAGGAGACGAAGCTCTGGCGAGACTGCGTCGGAGGAGGCAAAAAGGTACTGCCTAGACCCGCCGCGGCCAATGCGCGATAGCGCGCCGCGGGGTCGGGGCGTACCCGACTCGCCTACCTTTGCCGACGCGGTCCGCCAGTCACCGCCGCAGTCACCGAGGAAGGATACCACAGGGGTAAGTGCAAAAAGTGCCTCTTTGCCTACCCCTGTCCAAACCGTGCCCGCCGCACCCCATGCAGCCCCCCCCGGCGCCGTGTCGACGTCAAAATCGACCAAGCAGAAGCCGGGGAATCCTAAGGACGAAGCCACGAAAAGCCCCAGGTGCTGACGGTATCACCAACACAGTGCTGCGCCATTTGCCGTTCCGTGCAGTAGCGGCACTGGCGCGCCTGTTTACGGCGATACTGCGCACCGGGGCGTTCCCCGCCGCGTGGAAGGAGGGGCGCGTCATAATGCTGCCCAAGGCGGGAAAGAGTATCTTGCAACCGGCGAGCTACCGGCCTATCACTTTGCTGCCGACTATCTCTAAGGTGTTCGAGGCACTCCTGCTGCGACACCTACAGCCGCACATCGAACCAAGACCGGAACAGTTTGGGTTCAGGGCGGAGCACAGCACGACGCTCCAGTTGTCGAGGGTACTGCACCACCTCGCAACAGCGCGAAATAAGAAGGAGTCCTCGGTGGCAGTATTCCTCGACATGGAGAAGGCCTTCGACCGAGTATGGCACGAGGGTCTGATATTCAAAATCTCGACATCAGACGCGCCCCGTCGCGTTGTCAAAGTGGTGTCTAGCTTTCTCTCCCACAGGACGTGGGTTACGACAGGTGTTACTCACGTTACACTGACGACATCCCCACCACTTCAGACGCTATGCTCGCGCTGTATGCGGACGACGCCGCGTACATCACTTCATCGCTTAATGCGAAGTACGCGGCAGTCAAAATGCAGCGCGTTCTCGATACGCTCCCCGAGTGGCTGTCGAAGTGGCGGCTTTCGGTTAACGTGGGTAAGACGCAGGCGCTCCTCACCGGGTCGGCGCCGCTCCCACCACCCTTGAAACTACACGGAGCCGACATCGCGTGGGCGCCCCGGGCTAAATACCTGGGTGTGACCATCGATCGTCGGCTTACTATGGGGCCACATGCTCGCAATGTCGCCGCGCAGGGCAGGGTAGCCCGCGCCCTACTCAGACCTGTGCTCTCATCCCGCATCCCGACGCGCGTCAAGTTGGGCGTGTACAAGTTGTACGTGCGCCCAATCTTGACGTACGCCGCCCCAGCGTGGTTCGCTCTCACAAACGAGTCGAGCCGCAAGACGCTCCGCGCGCAACAAAACCTTGCGCTGCGGACCATAGTCGACGCTCCTCGCTTTGTGAGAAACGACGTTCTCCACCGGGACCTCGAGATTGAGAGCCTGGACGAGTTTGTGCGGCGCCTCGCGAAGGGGATGTTCGCGCGTGCCGACGCCTCTGCCCGGCCCCATGTCAGGCAGATAGCGCCATTGCATGCGCGCCCCCCTGACGCACGACCCCTGCCCCGCGACCTGGTAGCGGACTGTGACCCCCCCCCCCCTGATTGACGCCTCGAGTAAGCTGCACTCTCGATATAATATGACTCTACAGATGTACACACACATCTGTTGCGCGGCGTGTTCTAGGTTAATATAGGCATGCCACGCAACTAAACACAGACAACCTTTACTGAACGACACCTATTCAACACGTGCAAGCGCGGTGCGGGCCGCGTTGCACGTAAACACTGAACGGTGTAATTCTACAGTACAAACTGTTCACACACACACGACAGTTCATCCCTCAATCTGTAAACGGCTAGATCTGTGAGCAGGGCGAGGGGTGGCTACATTTCGTCCTGTAGGTGCGTCGAGCCGACATCTAAGTCGCTGGTCGTTCTCTCGCCGGGCCTCCCCCAGGTAACTGGGGGTCTCACCTGGCGGGGACAGACCGCCTAGATGTCGTGAAGAAAGCGACGTTATAGGATATAACGTCGTGATGCGCCTACAGAAAAATTCATAGCAACCAATCACACGGACGCTGAAAAGCGTCTCAATTCCGTTAGGCCGCAAAGGCCAACCGAGTGAAGGGTCCGCAGTGGCGGGCCACTGTATTGCCTCCGCGGGCGAGGGGCGAAGCCCTGACCCCGCTCGCCACGCCCCCTGACGGGGGCGTCGCGACGTCCAACGCAATATTACCAACCACTAAACCACTTGTTTTCCACGGTGTAATCACTACATCTACGAATATACAAGAATTGAGTGAAAATTGAAACCTTTTTTCATTCTCAACCCCCGGTATCTAACCCCACTATAGCGAAGGTTATTCAAATACAAAGGCAATCGTCAAGATATATGGTTGATATGAGGCCTTGTTTCCTTAGGTGAGCTACTACTGGTTTAAGTAATTTAGTAAATACACCAGGAGCTGTGGATAAGCCATAGGGCATAGCAGTGAACTCATAGAGTTGATTAAGGTAAGTGAAGCGTAAGTACTTTCTGTATTTTTGGCTAATGGGTACTAAAAAGTATGCCTCCTTAAGATCAATTGAACCCATGTGATAATCCCTATCCACAAGTCTGATAGCAGTTCTGATATCTTCCATTTTGAAGTGTTTTGCTGAAATAAATTTATTTAGTGGTTTAAGATTCAGGATGAATCTAAAGAACAATGCCCACTTTCCATACATTTAAAAACCTGATAATGAAAGTTAATGTATAGTTATAAGGTATAGTAGAAAGAGTACCTGTAAGATTAGAAAATAATGCCATATAGTCATTTTTACGATTTAAAGTCTACAAAGGCCAAAACATATTAATGTTACTTTTTAGGTTAGGATTTGCCTGTACGATAGTTGGCAGTTTGTTTACTTAGAAAAAGTCTTAACTTTGCTATTGTATTGTCAAAAGTGATCACTTGCCTACCCATTTCGTTGACCGCAGTACATACATACCTACCTATCTGATGAACAATCGGGAAAACAAATAAAACACTATGTTACATTGAAATGGTTTATTAATTATCGTCATTTTCATCTAAATCTCTTATAACTACGTCATCCAAAAATTCTGCTGGAGCAGAGATATTGTCTTCAAACCTAGCCCATCCAAGGTACCACACTAACGTCATAACGTGAGCGCAACATCCAATGGTCCGTCGACCGACCAAACAATTACAACAGTATTCGACAATACCAGCTCTGCCAGACACATTATTTTCTATCAAAATATAGACATAATATTGTTTTCTTGAAATGTGCCTGGACTTAATTTTTCCTCTTATTAGAGTTATGTCACCACTTCCTCTCAGATTATATTGAGAAAAATCTTGTGTATCCCTACATACTTCTAATCTATATGATCCATGAAATCGAATATGTTCCCCGTAATATGATCTGGCTTGCCTGATCTGGTAAGTTCCTAGAGCAAATAGTATTAATTCACTATAACTTAATCTAGGAAACATAAATAAGTTATCTCGGTCAGCTGTTAAACTCTGAAAAACCGTAGACCTTCTATTCATATTTAATTCGTCAACCAATAGGGCTAAATTATTTTCAAAATAATTCTCTCTCTAATTATTGCGACTATTTCATTAGCATCATCTCTATCACGAAAACGAACACCAAATCGGTTAAGTAAACTGGCAGCAATTTGAAAGTTCTGCATCATATTTGGCACTGATTTATAATAGTCTTGCCTCAGGAGCTTAAAATCTCTTTTGAAATGTCCATTTACTGCCTCAACTACCCAGCGGCATATTGTGACACAGCGGCTCCGGTTGGCCTGCTGGCATTCAGGCATATATGGCCGATAATTACAACCTTCTAACATTCTTATAGAATCTCTGAAACCCCTATCCAATATAAACACATCATTTTCTTGAAAATATATGTTAAGAGGAGAGTTTTCATAATCAAAAAGGGAATTCATTATGTCAGAATCGGATGTGGTAGCCTTGTATGGACCGTAACAATCTAAGATGTAACCATCACATGCCACAAATAAAAATGGCTTTAAGAGATTTTTATATTTGTGTAAAGAATATGTATCTTTTTGGAAGGAGTAATTGGAACTTTTATTTATATATATGTATGTCCCGTCGCAAATAATTATTGCATTTGTATAGTTTTGATTGTATATACCATTTGGTACTGTAAGGTTATGACCCATTAGACTTTCTCTTGATATGTGAGTAATGCCCAAGTGCATAGGTACAAAATCTTGAACCAACTTATTCATTAATCGCTCTAATGTGCTGCGTGGTACCTCTAATAATGTAGATAAGCGAACGTCTGATTCGCCAGTCCTCATTTTCATTAACAATGCAGCTAATCCTAAAATGCCTTTGTGCATTTCTTGAATTCGAGGAACTTCATTAAGGAGGGTCAAAAAGTCTTGTTTGGACCTTCCAGTCCAAAAAAAAAAATATTATCTTCAATTTCTTGAATGGCTTCTATATTTGTGAAATTAAGGTAGGGCTTGAAAGCAAACTTAACAAATGAAAAAATGTGTTCTACTTGTCGTGGAGTAAATGTAATCATACTATTACTTGAATCATATAGATTAGGGCGTTCATATAGATAGAGGCGTTCATTACAAGGTTCACAAATGTAATCCTCCTCAGTAATCTGAAATAGGAAACTGAATAAAAAACTAAAAAACTTCTTTTGTTTTCAACTGATACATTAGCTTTGATACCAGCAGCACATGTTGAACAAATGGGTCCACATTAACAATAAACAGCAAGTAGAGATTAACTGTTTAAAATGTAACATGAAATAACTACAGTTTGTTAAACTGTTTTAAAATAATTATTTTAATCAATGTTTAATACGGGCAATTGCTTGTATTTTTTCATACATTATAAGATAGGAGTTTGGTTATTTTGATTAGGACATGACTGATATTGATAAATAAAAAATAATAAGCATAAATGTACTTACGATAACTGGTGATATCCACTCGCTAAGTAACGAAATCACTCTGGTGTTCAAATCATGAACGAGATAACGTCGTAACGTATTTAAGCAGATATTGCAGCTTATGCAAAGTATACGTCGACTTTTTGTTGATGGCGGCATTGTCGAGAGGACTGTTTACAACGGTATGGCAAAGGTCGTCAGATGAGGAAGATATCGAGGTCCAGGGGCGGTAAATAGGGTCGTCAGATGAGGAAGATATCGAGGTCCGGGGGCGGTAAATAGGGTCGTAAAAAGTAGTTACACACACAAAATGGCACAGTACACAACGAGACGCAAGCGCAACAACGAAGGACTGCGCCATTGTCAATCGCAGAACTGTCAAAATATCTAAAAAAAATCCGTTTCACTCGTGCGAACTCAATTCTATTCTGTATAATTTATTTATTAAATTATTATGTTATTTTCAATTGATCTATATTATGCACAGACTAATAAAAAATAGTTATTGATTAAATAAAACTTAAAATAATGTATACAACTCAGAAAAAGAGTTGAATAAAGTCAAGAAGCAGTGTGCAAAACAGAACGTTGTAAAAAATGGGTAGTTGGATGCGTTCAGGGTAATTGAGATGCGTTCAAAATAAGGTAATAAGACGTAGAGTTAGCATAAAGAAAAATTAAAAAATATTGTTTTCCTGGCCTTCTTTTAAAATTGTGATTAGCGTAATGAATGTACAATTATATTAGCTGAATTTTAATATTTATTTCATTTCTATACATTATCAGGTGAAAAATGGGCATTCTTCTTTGCCATTTTGCTTAGGTCTGAGGAAGATTTTACTGATAAATTCTCCATTAGTATGTTGGCATGGAGTTATGGCACCTAATTTCAGTAGATCTGTAATGGATTCTCCCATTTGTATAGTTTCTGACTGTGATAGATTAGAAGTTGGAATATTAAACTGCAAAGGTGTAGTATCAAAGGGTATTTCGTACCCTTGTACCCACTGTAGGATTACTGGATTATCAGTTATATGTCTCCAGCAGTTAATATAATTAAATAAGTTGCCAGCATGTACCTGGTTTGTCAACGTTTGATTGGACCATTCCGGTATCGCCCTTGTTGGTGAGTTGCTCTCTCGGAGCGTTGTTGCCAGCGGGGTTGTCGTTGACTGGTTGGCTGTGTCATCTTGCGTGGCCCACCACGTGCATTCGTTTTCGGTTTCGGTGGTGGGCCGTTCCTGTTTCCCTGATTGGGTCGTTGCATGTTGTTATTGTTCAATCTGTTGTTTAATGGTACCACAGGAGGAGGTATTTTTAATTGTGCTGCAGCTTCTTGCATCTGTTTCACATTTCTCAGAAGGTCCGGTAGGTTTTCTCCATAAAGGAAAGTGTCTCTTGTTGTTTTGGACAATATTTGGCTGAAGTTTTTTTCTAGTATGGGATAAATTAACTTTATTCTAGTTTGAGTTTGATTATAGTGGATGTTGGTGAGAATTTTGGTTTCATCAGCTAGGTTTGTTAACAATTTATGTTTGTCTATTTCTTCCATTACTATAACATCAGTCATAGTTTTTGCTATTATGGACGTAGCCAGTCCAAGTTGTTTTTGGGACATCTCAATCCCATGGTCCCTTATTTTAGAGGACTCTGTGAGCACAGCTTTTACCTCCGGTTTAAGAAGGGGAGCATCAAGTAATGTACAGTTGTCTGGCATAGCATGCTTTTTAGTTATAGTTTCCCTTTCTTCCTTTGTTAGGCCTTTTGTTAGGATATGGTTGAATCTTATGTCCTTGTGAATTTGACCCATGTATGGCTGTGGCTCCTCATAGTCCATACCTAGTGCCTCTTTATATGGTTTGAGTGTCTCCATTTCAGCTATGTCTAAAAAGCAAAGGATAATAATCACGTATGAAGCATTTGGTTTCAGCCATTGCAACATCATTATGTTAATGTAAGTAAGTTAGACCACCTAGTGCTTACATATTACACTGTGAGTATCTCGTACTCAGTGATCTGTTAGAGGCATGTTCACGCCAGGGCAAATGCATACCAGCTAACAACATGGAGTTAATGTTGTTAAAAGTATCTCGTACTTCTGGTAGCCTACCATTTAGCAACGAAAGGTTACCACATATTCACAGGTAGCCACACAGCCTCTATGCTAACGTAAGTATCTCGTACTTTGCGTCAAGACAGTTAGACCACGTAGTGCTTACGTAATTTTGCCACGTAATTTTATGCAAATGGATAGGGAACCCCTATCCATTTGCATAAAATTTTAAGACATAATATAACACGGCATACTTTTGTTTACCCTAACAATATTTACGCATAATATTACTTTCGCATATCAGCAAACGCATAACTATTTTAAGCATAATTTCTCCAGTCATAATAGTGTTTAAGCATAGCATTCAAAAGCATAAATATATTTTCATTTATATTTTTAGTTTCTGGCACTTCGCCGGCCGCTGCCGCGGCACCGCTCGCTACGCTCGCTCGGCTCGTGCGTAGGAGGTCACAGTTCTAACCTAACCTAACCTAAACCAACTAACATTACGCCTAGTAACATTATGCGAATTAAAATTATGGCAAAACAAATTATGCAACAAGATAATTATGACAAAAAATATTTAGGCCAAAAATTTTTTATGGCAAACAATTATTAGACCAAAAATACTTATGCCATAATCGTTATGCCAAAGAGTATTATGAAAAAAAACATTATGCGAAAAAAAGGGGTCCCAGTGCTTACATAAGACACTGTGAGTATCACGTACTCGGTGATCTGTTAGAGGGCTCTATCTCATCTCAGCTCATCTGTTCACGCCAGGGCAAATGCATACCGGCTAACAACATTGAGTTAATGTTATTAAAAGTATCTCGTACTTCCGGTAGCCTACCGTTTAGTAGCATAATTAAGGATATCACATTATTCACAGATAAAGTAAGAGGCTTTGAAAACACACACGTAATAAGCAAGGTTAAAGCAAGGCCGTCCCAAAGCTTTCATATCCATGAGCATTCCATAAGTCAGAGGCACACCGAACCGAAGCCATGTTTTTTCCTAACCTAAATCATAAAAGTGGAACTTACCTGGATTAGGATTGATTGAAGGTTCCGGGTTTACCTCTAATCTTTGATCAGGGCTGGGCCCCCGGGGGGTCCTGCTTTTGGGGTCCTCTGGTGTATAAGATGTTGATGTCATTGATAAATCTCGTTGTAGAGGGCTGCGCGAACGTGACTTGCTCTTGCGGCTTCGACGCCGATGGCGTCGTTTACTCTTCCGGTTTTCATCTAATACACTTATGAGACGTTTTATAAGTTTCTTGTTACTTGGCATTTCGTAACTTTACTCAAGCGTACGTTAAACACAGTTTATAATGCAAATTTTATTTAATTTGACGCGAGAGAATTTTTCCGTGCGATGTCTTCGAGCGCGCGAAAGAAAAGTGACACATGGAGTTGCCAACACACAGAAGATACGGTGAAATAGTGTGCTCATTCAAAAAAAAAAAAAAACTTATTTTGTTTCTAAAAAATCGCGATGTTACAAGTGTGTGTAGGAAATACTACTCTGTTTAATTAATTATATTTCAGATCGACGTGAAGTAAAATTTATTTTTATAAACAAACTAACATTCCCTATAAACAAACATTTCCTATTTGAACTATTTTCGTGGTAACATTGACGTAGTTATTACATTTTTCAAAAGGAATTGTTAACACCTTAGACATAAACAGACCGGGCGAACCCCATGACATACTTTTATTTCTGCCTATAGACTCAAGTACCCACGCCACGCACTTTATCGACCCTCGGTGTTAAAATAAACTTCTTTTTACAAGTAAGTAAGCAAAAACAACAAGACTGAATTGAATGAAATCTGCATTAGCATGCCAAATCATTATTTTCAACCATTCAGTTTCATGACGTCAACCACCGTAAGTTGTTTTGAAAAGATAAATCAAGTAACATACCTGAGAACTTTCTCCAACACTCTTAGTTCTTACCACTTCTGACTGTTAGCGGTGTCAGGTCAAATTATACACCGTCTTCAATTTCCTGAAATGCTTTAATCAATAGACTACAACTTTTTCTTACAATAAAAATGTTTACAAGCGCTAGGCCTTTTTTTTTTTTTTTTTGGGTGGGAAATCATCAAATAACTTCTCCCGCTCTGGGCGGAGCGGGAGGGCGTGTCAGACTCTTACTGACTAAAACCCACCCGTGTTCCTTCAGTTGCCTGTGTTGCCAGGGGCCACGGTATCCCTTTCGGACTTTCCCGCAACCCCGGCAGGCATCGGCCCTGGTGGGCCCCGCCATTGGTGCTGAAATCTCTTTGGCGAGGTGCGCGCGGAACACAACGCGCCGTCGACCCGGGCCTGGTCCTTATCGGGGGCGAGCTACCCATTGCTCACCGCCCGCAAGCCCGCGCCTACGGTGGCCGGGAATCATCCAAAAATTCCCGACGCCCAGGGCGTCTCCTACGGCGGCTAGGGGCGTAAGGGCGCGAACTTTGCCTCTCCCTCACGCGCTCCGCCTCCTCCTTTGCGAGCATTACTGCTTCGCAGAAGGAGGTGACGGCTCCCCATTCCCTCTCGCTCCGTACCATGGCCTGGACCAGGGCCGGACGAGAGATCTCCACCGCCGATGGCCTCCACGAGGACACGGCGGTGCTCTGCCCAAGCCGGGCAGACCTCCACCGTATGCTCCACCGTGTCCTCCGGGCGATCCACACAATGGTGACACCCGGGCGACAAGCGTTAGGCCTAACGTTCCAATTGTTAATGGTCGGCGGTGCTGCTCACCTCCGACTATCTGTCAAATCAACCTATTTCTACCTTCAATTATTTATAAATGTGGGGATCGCTAACAATAGGTTATACACCACACACAGAGTGCGCCTGCATTGCGACCCGACACCCCATCACCAAACATGGCAGGGTCGCCATGTAAAGGTTGGGTATTGAAGGAGAATTAAACGATCTGACTGCTAGTTGATAACTGACTCATTTATTAATAAGTATTTGTATTTAAGTACACAAGTAACATACATAGTAGGTATATGTAAATTTAGAACCTAGGTTATACACCACAATAGATTGGAATGTAGTTGATGATATGCAATGCCCTTTAGAGATATATAATTATATTAAAAATAGCTTTGAGTGTAGTTATGAGCAATCCAAGTATTCAATTAGTTATTTATGCAACTGCTGTATAATAAGGGGTATTAAAACACGAATGTGGGTTTATCACATGAGTGTTTTAATACCTAATTATATACAGTTGCATACTCGAAGCTCCATCTAGATGATCATATTGAGAAAATAGTTAGTAAGGCTTATCAAATGTTCGGTTTTGTAATGAGGGCGTCTAGGGAATTTCGTCGCCCTTCCACCTTTTTGTATTTATATAAATCAATAATTAGGCCACAATTAGAGTTTGCGGTACCTATATGGAACCCCCTGTATAAAAGATACACTGATGCTTTGGAGCTGGTACAACGTAAATTCCTTCGTGCATTAAAACTACAGATGCTTTCGGAAGAAATCCTCATACCGTTTTCTTCTAAAGGAGTTCGACATCTTAACCTTGCAGTCTCGTCGGAAACTCCTGGATGTAATGACTCTCTTTAATATATGCCGCAATAAATTTGATTGTCCTGACTTACTAAAGAAGTTATGTTACCTTGTTCCTCGAACAGTACATATACGTGAGAGCTGAACTGGCAACACTGTCTGACTGACATGTCAAAATTTTGTTTCGTATTTTAAAATTAATTTTAATTATTTTTAAGTGTAATTATAGTGATTTATTATAACTAAATGTAAAATAAGTGCAAAATTAATCAGGATTATTGTTTTCCTGCAAATATTCATAGTAAAACAGTGTTTGGTCCGTTACCGGTAACCTATCACGAACAGCTGATGTTCGACCTGCGGATTTAAACGAGGAGTATTGTTAAGTTCTATTGGACACTGCTTATGAACTAACGAATGGGTAGCTTGAACACATGAATATATAGATAGCTATAAACGACAGTTTTTTAACCGAACATACCGCCCACCAAAAGGGCTAAAAAGGCCTTTTCTAACATAATAAAAACATCGTTCTACTTCACACTACATTGTAACAAGTACCTTATTAAAACATGCAACTTGAACCTAAACAAATGACAAGTTATTGTTATTCAATTAACTATACACTTACAATTTGAATTCAGGTGTCATTAAACAAGAATTTATGACTTGACTATACTAATTATAACAAACCAAACATAATAATTAAAGTTAAATAAACATGAGGTTACACACAAAAGATAATTAATTAATTTAATCTTTAGTACTAATCGGTAACGCACATAGGTTTGAGATTGATCTCTGTGTCAGTTTACCATTGTGACGTACTGTGTATACTCTAGTTATTCCATCTTGTCCAGGGTGTTTTTCCGCTATCCGTGCCAGTGACCACTTGCTAGGAGGCATATTTACGTTTTTTAGTAATACAATGTCACCGACCTCGAACTCTTTTGTTCTTTTCAACCACCTTGTTCTTTGGTTTAGGCGCGACAAGTATTCCGTTTGCCAACGTTTCCAAAATCCTTGAACCAGTCTTTGGATATGTTGCCATCTGGACAGCTGGTTCATATTAGCCGTGGTATAGTCCCGGTCAGGTACAGTAATTAGTGCTTCTCCGACAAGAAAATGTCCAGGTGTGAGTACTTGTATGTCATCAATCAAATCCACATCAGTATTAATCGGCGTTAAGGGGCGAGAATTGAGGCAGGCTTCTATCTGTGTGAGCACTGTGGTGAATTCTTCAAATGTTAAATTCATAGTCAAAATTTTTCGTAGATGCTGTTTAACGGACTTAACGCCAGCTTCCCAAAGCCCTCCAAAGTTTGGACTATATGGTGGCGTAAAGTGCCATTATGTTCCTTCATTTGCCAGTTGATCAGCTATAGGACCGGGTAATTGTAATCCCGCTTCCTTCCACATTCTACATAATTCTTTGTTGGATGCCACGAAGTTCGTGCCGTTGTAGCTCCAGATCTCATTACATCTTCCTCTTCTGGCCACGAAACGTTTGAAAGCTGCGAGGAATGCATCAGCCGTTAAATCGCTTACTAGCTCTAAATGTATAGCTTTTATCGCCATGCAAACGAAGATGCAAATGTATGCCTTGCGAGGTTTGGCCCCTCTTCCTTTGAAATTTAGTACATAAACAGGGCCAGCAAAATCCACTCCACTTCGAGCAAAAGGACGCGAAGGAGTCACCCGAGCTTCAGGTAAGTCACCCATTATTTGTTGTCTACTAGCAGCTCGTTGCCGCGTACAGGTAAGACATCCATGAGTGTATTTCTTCACCAGACGTTTGCAGCCAACAATCCAGTATTTACTCATCAGGTAAGTAATCATCATTTTTATTCCACCATGCATTGTTTTCAGATGTGCGTCAGCTAACACTAGTGACACAAAGCTGCTTTTCTTGCCCAGTATCACGGGATATTTTAGGTTCTCGTCGGCGTCTGCGTTTCTCAGCCTTCCGCCCACCCTGAGGATATTTTGATTATCTAAGAATGGGTTTAGTGTCTTCAGAATGCTAGTGGCTTTTACATTCCCTTTTTGTTTTATTCTGCTAATTTCATCAGAAAATTCTTCTTCTTGTACTCTTTTTATGCAAAGTTCCAAAGCATTTTGCAGTTCTTCTGTTGTCATCTCCTGACCCAGTTTTTTAGGATTTTTTTTCATATTTAAAACTCTTTTACAATGTACTATTACTCTCAATAACTCAGTAAGTGAATCATATTCTTCAAATATTAGGAATTTCTCTTCTCCTGTTGTTACATTTACGTATGACTGTATTGGTTTCTTTCTCTCTAAATCTGTGGTTGACCTTAACGGTCTTGTGAATACGATGTTTTCCTCTAAAAGCCAGGCAGGACCGTTCCACCATAACGTTTTCTGTTGTAATTCTGATAACGATGTTCCTCTTGACGCTATATCGGCTGGGTTATGTGCCGACTGCACATGGAACCATTGGCTACTGTTTTTGTTTTCTAATATCTCTACTACTCGATTTGCGACAAATGGCTTCCATCGGTTTGGTTCTCCGAACAGCCACGCTAAGACTATAGTTGAGTCAGTCCATGCGAACACGTTGTGTGAAGGAATTCTCATAGCTTGGCTCACTTTGGTTAGCAGTTTAGCCAGTAGTGTAGCTCCACTCAGTTCCAGTCGTGGTAGTGTAATGGTTTTGACAGGAGCTACCTTTGTTCTTGATGCAATGAGATTTATCCTGATGTCACCTTCGCTCGTTTGTACACGGCAATAAACCACAGCTGCGTATGCCTTTTCAGACGCATCGCAGAACCCATGTAATGTTATTCGTTCCTTCTCAGTGCTGATGGTGTTCAACCAACGTCTGATTCTTAATTTATTGACATTTTCTAAATCTTTTCTAATGAACTTCTATTGTTCTTTCAGTTCTTTTCTTATGTCTTGGTCCCACCCAACTCCTTCTAGCCACAATCTTTGTACTAGAATTTTTGCTGTTACAATAACTGGTGCTATCCACCCTAGTGGATCAAACAATTTCTGTAAATCTGACAGAATAGTTCTCTTTGTTATATAATCTGATGATATAGGTTCTAGTTGTAATTGGTAATGAAACTCGTCTGTTCCGAGATTCCATGACAGTCCAAGAGCCTTTATAGTGCCGTCTAGCTTTAAGTCTAGATTAGCCTTTGTAGTTACTTTGTTGGCGTCTATAGATTTAAGAAACTCTGTATCATTAGACGCCCATTTTTGAAGTTCAAAGCCTCCTCGTTTCAGAATGGTTATGATTTGCTTACTAACACGAATTGCTTCTTCTGTTGTATCGCAGCCTGACGTCAGATCATCAACATAGAAGTCTTCACGAATAATTTTGACAGCTTCAGGATATTGTTCACCTTCATCTTCTGCTAGTTTAATTAACGTTTTTATAGCAAGATAAGGCGCAGATGCTGTACCAAACGTAACTGTTTTCAATCTGTAGTCTTTAACTTCAGGTGGTTGACAGTTTGCCTCAAGGTTAGGTCTGACGATGCCTCGCCACAATATTCTATGATAATCTGTATCTTTCTTATCTACAAGTACCATTCTATACATTTTGGTGATGTCACTTGCGAAACACACCTTATGCATGCGCCATCTCATTATTATACTTCGCATATCTTCTTGTTGTACCGGGCCAATCATGAGCTCATCGTTCAAATATATGCCATTATTTCCTTTGCATGACGCATCAAATACGACTCTAAGTTTCGTGGTCTCTTTATCTCTTCGAACTACGGCGTGATGTGGTAGGTAAACACACCGGTTGTTTAATTCATGTTTTGGAACTTCCTCCATGTGTCCCATTGTTAAATATTCTTCTAGTACCTTGTCTTATTCTTCTTTTAGTTCGTGTTCTTTTTGAAGTCTTCTTTCTTGTTGAATCAAGCGATTCATTGCAATTTGTCTCGTGTTCCCATCCACTGCTTTTGGTTCATTGGTACGAAATGGGAGTCTCACCACGTATTGTCCATGGCTGTTTCTTCTGTATGTATTTTCATAGAAACTTTCACATTGGTTTTCTTCTTTTGTGTATATCCTCTTCGAATCTGGTTCTATCTCCCAGAGTGTTTTCAGTAAGTCTTCTCCTATGATTTGATGATGCATAACAAGAACCGACTCTGTTTGTTGTATTCTATCTTCTACCTTTCCGAATAAAATCCAGCCAAGGTTTGTTTTATGTGCACATGGTGACCCTGGCGGACCTTTGATTAACTGGTTCTGTACAATTTGTGCATACACGTCGACACCCAGAAGCAAATCAATAGACCCTGGCTGAAAGTAGTTAGGGTCAGCCAGGACTAGTCCTTCTAGATGAGGCCAATGATTTGTGTTGATTGTGCGGGATGGTATTTTAGTAGTCAGTGGCTTCGACATGACATATGTTCTAACTTCCAAGTTGAAGTTTTCACATCTTGATTCTACATTGATCTGAACTACTTGTTTGATATCTTCTCTCGTTGATCCCACGCCTACAACTGTACCTTTGATATGATATCGCTTGGCCATGAGTTGTTGTGCTGCTCGTTCGCTAATGAAACTTGCTTGTGAGCCTTGGTCGATTAAAGCTCGTAATATCGTTGTATAATTGTCGTCACTTCTCACTTTTACGATTGCAGTTGCCAGCAACGATGTGCTTTGTTTCGTAGAAACGTGTGATGTCACCATTGTAATGTCCTTCTCTGTTTCTTCAATCTTCTCCACGTTGGTATGTAGTGTCACTTCGTGTTGTTTTGTTTGTTTGTTTTCAGTGCTATCCGTTGTGGTTGGTTTTATTATGCTTTCTTCCTTATTTTCATGAAGAAGTGAATGGTGACGTCTTTTGCACATTCTACAGCTTGTTGGTATGCGACAATGCCTCACAGAGTGTCCGGGTGCAAGGCAGTTGAAGCACAAATTGTTGATTTTAATAAACTCGCTTCTTTGTGTTGGTGTTTGTTTTCCAAACTCCTTACAGTGGCTAAGTGTGTGGTTTTCTTTACATATTTGACATATTTTACTATTCTCCACATTAGTTGCTGCATGAAATGACTTTTCTC
This sequence comes from Eupsilia transversa, assembly GCA_914767815.1. NCBI lineage: Eukaryota > Metazoa > Arthropoda > Insecta > Lepidoptera > Noctuidae > Eupsilia > Eupsilia transversa. Next base: position 17,070,107 of record OU611873.1, on the reverse strand, counting down.
GAACATGAGCTGAACTAGCCTTTTGTTTTGTTGGTTCTGTAAGTTCCAACGTACGAAATCGGCATTCCAGGAATTTACGAAACATATCAAGGGTAGGGAGGCTGTCAGGTTCCTCACAATTGCTGCTCACATAATCTTCCCAATCTTTGTGGGTTTCACAATCTAGTTTTTGCACTATGACGAATATTACCACAGGATCCCAGTTATCAGTCTGCACATTCATATTTTTAAATTGATGTAAACATTCAAAAATGTTGTATCCAGTAAATTTTTGATAGAACTGGAATGACTCACATTCATCTTTTTCAGAGAAAAGAATCTTTTCATAACTGCGTCGACATTTATACGTTTGTTGCCATACCTTGCTTTTAGAATGTTCCATGCTTGTTTATAGTTCGAGTCTGTCACTTGTATATGTTTTAATATTGATGCGGCTTCTCCATTAAGACTTGTTTTTAAATAATGCAATTTTTGTACATTATTTAATGATGCGTTCTTATGTACAAGTGTATTAAATAAATCATGGAACGATAACCACTCTTCATATTGTCCACTGTACGTAGGTGTATTTTCGGCAAAACCACTCGTGTTTGTTGAGTATCACTAGGTATAGGCAACGAACCACTAACGTTAACTGGTTGAGAAACTAACAAATCCTTCAAGTCTGTCATTAAACTTAAATACAGCTCTTCATGTTCAAAAAATTCTTCATTTACTATGTAAGGTACTTTGTCGCGTTTCTCCTTCGGTATGCCTTGCATTATTTGATCGTAAGCTTGTTTATATTCACTCCAGTAATCTTCTACACACTTAATGCGGGTTTCAACATAATTCATGGTTAATCTCGCCTTCGGGCATTTCTTTAGATTGATATGGGTCTTCTTCAAAGTATGTGCAAGGTTTTCCACTATATTCAATGCTTTTTCCACTTCCATAGCCATCGTAAGTTTGTAATAACTTCAATCGTAGCAAACGTAATGAAACGAATAATACTTTGCACTAAACAACTCGAACACTTGGGTCGTCTTATCTTATCGCGATCTCTTTGTTCTCGGGCGGCCGGCGATGTCGGCAGCGAGGACTGGTATTCGGCTCGATTATGGACCATATGTTAAGGTGATAAGGTCGAGGTTTGCTTGTTTTACTTTTGAATGAAACAACGTGTGGTTTGTACTAAGTTCTATTGGACACTGCTTATCATAGACTACTATATATATCTGCTTATGAACTAACGAATGGGTAGCTTGAACACATGAATATATAGATAGCTATAAACGACAGTTTTTTAACCGAACAGTATCTACTTAATATTAGCATACACATCAACAAGAACGTTGTTTATCGTTTTTGCATTGAAACGTTATGTAAAATTAAATTTTCATTTTAAATCTAGGCAACCTACCCACTTATAGAAAAGTAAATTCATAAGAAAGTAAAATCAATATAGGTTTAGGTTTAAAGAACTTTATTTTCTCATAAGAACATAGTTCACTTAAAATGAGATTCACAAAAATACCTTATTAAATTAAAATACAGCTTTAGCTTGGGGCGTCAATTTTCATACTATATAATTATATTTCATCTATACTTATAATAAATCTGTAGAAGTGAAAATTCTGTACATTGAAAATATCAAAAAAATAAATGGCAGGGGGTGTTACTAGACCGACACCGAACCCAAAAGTGTGATTAAAATTTTTTTTGTCTGTCTGTCTGTCTGTCTGTTTGTTCAAGTATCACGCAAAAACTACCGGTTCGATTACGATGAAACTTGGTATAATTATTCTTTAATATCCTGGGCACCACACTGGGTACTTTTTATCCCGGAAAAGTATCCTATCCTACGGTTGGGGGGTGTCAAAGTTTGTATGGAAGAATTTTAACGCGCTGTCCGATTAACTCGAAACTCAATATTTATACTTAAACCCAAAAATTAAGAATAACGTGTATCAGGATTTTTCGAAATTCAACCCCTAAGGGGGTAAAATAAGGGATGACAGTTTGTATGAAAAATCTTATTCCTTGAGGTAATAAACACGAAACTTCGCACGAATAGTTATCTAAATAAATTATAAAGTTTGTAGTTTTTTGTTTTTCTAAATTACCCCCTTTTTTTTTTTTTCTTTTTTTTTTTTTTTTGGGTGGGAAATCATCCAATGACTTCTCCCGCTCTGGGCGGAGCGGGAGGGCGTGTCAGACTTTTACTGACTAAAACCCAAAAGTGTTCCTTCCCTTGCCATACCAGGGGCCACGGTTTCCCCTTAGGACTACCCGCAACCCCGGCGGGCAACGGTCCTAGCGGACCCCGTCAGTTTTGCTGACATCTCTTTGAGGCGCGCGTGGAACACGACGCGCCGTCGACCCGGGCCTGGTCCTTATCGGGGGCGAGCTACCCATTGCTCACCGCCCGCAAGCCCGCGCCTACGGTGGCCGGGAATCCTCCAAGGAGTCCCGACGCCCAGGGCGTCTCCTACGGCGGCTAAGCGCGTGAGGGCGCGAACTTTGCCTCTCCCTCACGCGCTCCGCCTCCTCCTTCGTCTAAATTACCCCCTAAAGGGGGATTGGGGGGTGTCAGTGTTTGTATGGAAGAATTTTAACGCGCTGTCCGATTAACTCGAAACTCAATATTTATACTTAAAACCCATAGGGATGTATGGGGTAATTTCCGACACTCATGCGGGCGAAGCCGCGGGCAGCAGCTAGTACTAAATATATTACAACTAAATAATTTAATTTCACAATCTTTTCAGCATCTCATTAGAAATAGCGACTATAAATATGCAATTTTAGTTTTTTTTTGTAAATATTTAAATTATCACACATTTTTACGTCATTAGGTAGGCTGTTGTAAAGTTGCACTCCCTCAAACAGTATGTTTTTTTTGCCGTAAGTCAGTGTGCGTGGTCGAGTTGTCATTAATTTGTATCTATTTCTTAAGTAATGTTTTTGTGTTTTTTGAGTGAATGTAATATTTGAGTGGATGTTGCCTGTTATTATTTTTTTAACTAGGTTGCAAGTGTTGAATGTATATAATTGCGTAATGTTAAATAATTTAGTTTTAGTATATAGCTCTTTTGTAGGTGTTAGATAATTGTAATGAAATAATGTTTTAATAATTCTGTTTTGTGTGGTTTGTAACTGTCTTAGATTAGTTTTGGTAGCCAATCCCCATATTTCTATCAAGTATTCGAGATGCGTTTTTATAAGAGAATTGTATATCAAACCACGTACTTTCCCTGGTATGCAATTAGTTACTTTCCGGAGTGCCCCCAAGACTGAACTCAGTTTGGATCTGATATGCTCAATGTGTGCTTTCCAGGTAAGTCGGTCATCCAAATGCAAACCAAGATATTTTTCCTGTCGTGATCTATGAATTATATTGTTATTTATAGTTAAGGGCGCAAAATTTTGAATTTTCTTATTCTTAGCAGCAAAAATCATGTAGGAGGTTTTTGATGTGTTAATAGTTAATAAGTTGTATAAGAGCCACTCATTGAGCAAGTTTAAATCACTCTGGGCATCAGCTATTATATCTTGAATTGAGTTACCAAAATAAAATAAGCAAGTATCGTCTGCATACACGGTTAGGTGACCAATTAATGCTAAGTTTTTAATATTATTAACATAAATTAGGAATAGCAGGGTTCCCAAAACTGATCCTTGGGGAATACCACAATTAATATTCTGCAGACCACTTTGGAATACATCTCCAATTTTAACTGTTTGATACCTATTTCTTAGATAGGAGGTGAATATTCTCAAGGCTTGGCCGGTAACACCTATGTTATTTAGCTTTTGTAGAAGTTTAACGTGACTGACAGTGTCAAAAGCCTTCTTTATATCAATAAAAATACCTAGTGCTATCTGTTTCTGATCAATGGCTGTTTTCATTTTTGTTATCAGGTCTATAGTAGCCGACAGGGTGCTGGATTTCGATCGGAAACCATATTGTTGCTCGATTATAAAGTTTTTATCCGCGAGATATTTATCCAAACGAGTATACATAATCTTCTCAAATATCTTGGAAACAACTGGAAGAACAGATATTGGTCTATAGTTTCCGGGGTCGCTTTTCGCTCCGGACTTGTAGATAGGGCTAACTTTAGCAATTTTAAGAGATTCAGGAAAGACACCATCCTTAAAACATTTGTTTATACAGTCCGTAAGACTCTGAGCTATGATATTTTTGATGCATTTAATTGCCTTGGTACTAATTCCATCAACACCAGTACTGGTATTGTTATCTAGATTGTCAATTATTCCCGTAACCTCTTCTATAGTGCATGGCATGAGTTCTTCGAGTGTTTTTTCATGTGTGTGGTTTGTGTTGTACATAAAGGTGTTTACTGAATTAGCGTGATATTTTATGTTTATTTTGTTTGCCAGCTCAGAACCTATCGTGGAAAAGAAATGATTAAATGCTTCACATACTGCATTACCTTTTGTTACTATATTCGAGCCTATTACGAGGTTAGGGGGAGCACAAGTACTTTTGACCTTATTCCTAGCTAAGGTATTTATGAGATCCCACGTTTTTTTTGGTTTCTTAAGATTTTCTTGAAACAATTCATAGTAAAATTTCTTCTTAGTGATCTGGGTGATTGAATTAACCTTTGCTCGTTCTTCTTCAAACTGCTTTTTAACATTTTGGTTCTCCATGTCCATCTTCCTTTGTTGCCATAAAATATTTCTCTTATTTATGGAATCTATGATAGTTTTATTAATCCAGTCTTGCCGGGGTGGATTTAAAATTTTAGTTTTAGTTACTCTGTTTTTTGATAGGTGATGTTTTATAAAATCCTCTAGGCTATTATATTGTTGAACATCGTTTTTGTACTGAGCTTCAGACATACTTTTATATAATCCACTATAATCGAGTGCCTCGTACTTTACCCGTTCGTGTAACCGTGTTCCTAATTTTAGGAGCTCAAAGAATATTTGCTTGTGGTCCGAAAGAGACGATTCAATTATAGAAACGCGAAATATTCTGTTACATAAGTTAGTACTCACATGGTCAAGGATTGTTTTTGTTGTAGCGGTCTCACGAGTACAGTAGTTTATGTCCCTTTTGTTCAAGATATCGTAGCCTGCCTCTTGTAGGGTGACCAAATATTGCTTAGCATGGTTTCCTGTGGCGAGCAAATCGATATTGAAGTCACCAATAACTATTGCTCTTCTTCTTCTCTCCAGTTGCGAAGAATATATATCTAAGAAGTTTTTTACATCCGTATCCCCAGGTTTGTAAATCCCGCCGATGTTCAGATCGAATTTTTGAATATAAATCCATAAATAATGGTTACCATTTTCAAATAGTTCCTCTGTTACCTCGTAAGAAATACTATTGTGAAGGAAAATTGAAACACCACCTCCCTTTCTATCTGGCCTAAAATTGTAAATATGAGTGTAGTTTGGTAATTGGTATATTTTTGCGTCCTGTTGTGACGTAAGCCAAGTTTCAGTAAATATATTGATATGAGGTATTTTTGGTATAGCCTTGAGAATGCATTTTATCTCGTCAAACTTGCCTGGTTTACGTATGCTTCGCAAGTTTGCATAAAATATATAACTTTGTATCTGATCTAATCTAGTCGTATTTCAATCAGATTGAGCCGCCTAACACATTCCTCTATAAAGCAACACTAACTTCTCCCATTTTTCCTTTCATTTCTAGCTTTCCTTTATTTTAGTTTGTCTGTCTAAGTAGTTCTCACCGTTCCTTTACTTATACTTTCAGTACTAATTCCTGAAACCATGCCTGTGATGACCCGTAAGGCTGCTGCTCAGGAATTGGAGCTTAAATTGAGAACGGCTGTTCAAGATCTTGAGGCTGGAACAGCAAATGTCAACAGCTGTTACAGGAGTTAGATGAAAGTGAGAAGGAAGTCGAGAAGGTCGTTTTCAAAAACACTTGCTTAAAACGGGAGCTAGTGGACCTACATCAACAATACCTGGATGTTGTTGATGAACGGGACAATCTGCGGGTGGTCACAGATGGTTTCAACAACTGCAGTGCTATATAAGGTGCTATAAAAATATCTGCCACGGCTGCAATGGGAGATAGTATTGTGTTTATAGATTACAATAGTAAAGATAAATTATTGATCATGTGTCATATTTTTTTTCATACAAAAAATTGTACGTATAAATTTGCAAGTGACGAACTAGTCAGCTGATTTCAGTTTTCATTCACTGAACAGATGGAAAGAGATAGCAGTTGTTTTCATTGACGAAGTGCACTTCGCGCGTAATTTGTGAACCACGTTATGCAGAGTAGAGTCAATGTTTATTTAACTACTTTATTTTCTCAAATTGATTTAACTGTACGAAATTTCTTCACTATTGTTATCTTTAAACACAATACTACCTCTCATTAAAGCCGTGGCAGATATTTTTATAGCACCTTATATATGAGGAGGCTTTATGTAAGGTTAGGGACCTAGAAGAAGAATTAATTCATGCAAATGTACGAATTACTAAATTACAGAATCAAAAAGAATGTACTCAGGTTAAGAAAAATAATAACTTATATGATGAATTATTAAACACTACTTGCAACCCGCATTCCTTAATAACAATAGACCTTACTGAGGATTCTATATTGAAACATAATAATAGTAGTTATAAAGTAAGTCAAAATAAAATTTAAAAATATGCTAAGCTAAATAAAATCATAAATAAATGTAATAAATATAGGAAACAACAAAAACACAGTTCCAATAATATTCAACTAAGAAAAGAACGTGGTTTTCTTATTAATAAATTAAAAAACTATCAAAACAGACAGTAAAAACATTTATGAGTATGACACTCAACAGTTACAGTCTGAAATTCAGGTACTAGAAGAGTCAATAAATTCACTCTATAGTAAATATGTGCGGTCCGAAAAACAAATTCAGGAGCACATCCTTGCTGCAAATAAGTTAGTGGAAATGTGCAACTCTAATGCAGACAAAGTGGACCCGCTGACTCTCAGCAGCCATCAATCTTTATTGCAAACGAAATCAAATCTTGGCACCCTCCAACCTGAGGCAACGGAGGATCAGCACCAGTCAGAAAGTAGTCAGGTCTCTAGTCTCATTAAAAATATACCAGATATTGAACAAGGTCCATTGCAGGTAGTAGTTGCAGGTAGTCTTACCAGTTCATATACAATTGAATTTTTTGTTATTGAAAGAACAATTTTTCAATGAATCCTTAAGAAATAAAATCGAGCATCCTGTATGCACACGGGCAGTTTCTGAGAATAGGCTTCGTATACAGCCCGCCAACAATACGTATGGCGAGCGAACTACCGGTTATATTATACCGAGACTTATAAACAGTCTACCCTCAGAAATAAGTAAATGTATTACACCTAAAAATATAAAATGTAAACTTAGGCAATATTACTTAAGTATTTTAAAGGAATGATTGTTTTGTAACAACTTAATGACCTAAAGATTTTATTAATTGTATAGTTTGATAATGAGATAGACTCACGATCGCATAAGTTTAAACCTTAGTGGTTTTTGATTGCTATCTATTATTTTAATCCTGTGTTCTTTGTATATATCGACGCTTGAAAGGCAATCCTTACTAACCGACAAAAATCCGTAAAATGAGTTATATATACCATTCGAACCGCCAGAATTTTCTGCGTCGTTTGTTCTAGGTCTCATAGTTCTACGACGAGTTTTATTGTCGCTTAGATATTGCGTGATTTCGGTCAAATCTACATTTTGTGCTTACTAAACGACCAAAAAATAGTGATTTTATGAATATCCAGCAGTTATGACGTTCTAACAATTAGGAATATGAACTTAGTCGGTTTTTCATGTATTGACTTTTTCATTTATTTGTATTTACGTATTTTTACATGTTAAGAATTTTTCCTTTGAAATTACTTAGTAGATTTTACCTACACAAAGCAATTGTAATTTATGTGGTTATATATTTTAACTTGATAATATATTTTGTGACAGTGTCATTTGTATAAGTTAATCTGAAATAAAGTGGAAGAATATTAGAGCTTCGATATTTTTACTTGTATATCATAATATTTATTTTTTACCCTTAGATATTTTTATTTGACAACGGTTAATATTAATGATGTCGGTTAGATAGTCTTACTTGTTTTGCTAAATGGCTATGTATGGCGCGTAGATAAAATTACCCGTACGCAAAATTATATTTTCTCGTCGCTAAGGAACCGCACGCGTGTAAAAAACGTCGTGTAGGTATGCGCGACACGCGTCGTGACACGTCTATACGGGTTCTCATTCAGGCACCCGCCGTCGCTTAGGGAGGACGTACTTCCCATTTTGGCGCGCATTCTATGAAGACATGGTAAGTATTCAATCAAATTATGCAAAGGTAGTACCTATTTTCAAAACTGCATTGCGTTTCGGATTATTTTTAAACCCTATTATGTTTTAGATGGAACAAAGTACTCATTTTAAATCAATTTTATTTTTCCTTGCAGTTAAAAATGAGTCGCGAGCTAAAACGCCGTAGTTCATGCATAGTCGAGATGGCGTTGGCGAATGCCGGCATTGAGAGAAATGTTCGGCAGTGTCGAAGACGATTGAGTTATGATCTAAGCACAGTAAGTACCTACTTTTTTTTAATTTGTTTGAGTTCCTGCAAGATAATAAATAATGGTGCCGATTCCCTTGTTCACAAACTAAACTAAATTTAAGTTTGGTGCATCTTTTTCTTTCTATTTCATTAAGAAAAGGACAGAAGATATATTTTAGTATAGTCCTGTCAATTTAATCAGCGTCTGACGTAAATTGAAGTAATTTTAGTAGGCAAGTTTTTAATCACGTCTAAACTTGTATGGAGTAGTGACAGATTTGACAGGACTAAACTAAAATGTATCTTCTGTCCTTTTCTTAATGAAATAGAAAGAAAAAGATGCACTGAATTTAAATTTAGTTTAGTTTGTGAACAAGGGAATCGGCACCATTATTTATTTATCTTGTAGGTTCACTTAGTAAAAATACACAGTAGGTATAAAGCTGACATCATCGAATCGTTTTTTTTTTGCAGTCTGCGGCTTCGTCATTTAATAGCAACACAAAGCAGTTTAACAAAACATTAGAGTCAGCTTCTATCAGCATCGACACTCCGAAAGATTTGACTTTTCCGGTTCTTGCCGATAGTTTATGCACCACAACAGAGCACACTGAAACGACTGCATCGATTAGTGCTCCACGTATATCGGTTGATCACGCATTTAATATCACTTTAACTGCTGAACCAGACATTGAAGAACCGACTTTGAATGATCACCAGGTTGAAGAAAACACACAATATACAATACTTACGTCCGATCATGATGTACCGTCTACATCGGCAGGACCAAGTAAAGAATCTATCGTATCAAATCCAATTAAAAGTAAAGTTGGTAAAAGAAAATGCAAGAAAGATATTAAATATATTGATTATATGTCAGATCAAGAAGACTTTTCTACTTTTTATGGTGACATAGCTGATTCGGATAATTGGTCAGAAGGACAAGAAGGAATAACATCAGAAGATGATTTGCTATCAGCGGAAAAAAAAGTTAGAAGAAATAAAAGGTACACTAAAAAGGGGTCAAAATTCAAAGATGCCAATACCGAAGATGATGTAGTCGGAGAATCTGCGACGAGAATAAAAAAACCCAATTCAAGAAAAGAACGGTCAAAAAGTAAACATTCCGGTCAACAATATATAACAAATAAAGGTGTCGTTGTACCAGCAAAAACCGTATTGGCTAATCCTTGTTCTGGCAAGAAATGTGGCAATGACTGCGGGTCTCTGTCTGATGAAAGAAGAGAAAGCTTATTTAATTTTTTTTGGAATCTTGACAAGACACGTCGCCGTGATTGGTTAGTATCCTTGTCTCAAAAAGAAAATATTAAACGGAAACGCACCGATTCTAATAAGCGCAATTACACTATCAAATATTTTATCAACGAAGGAGAAGGTAGAAGATTTGTTTGCCAACAATTTTTAGCAGCCACTCTGAACATTTCTGATAAAACAATTTACAGTATTGTAAAAAATGCTTCTTGGGGATGTGCACGGGAAGATATGAGAGGGAAATGTGAACCACCAAATAAGACTAAAGAATCCACTATAGATGCCGTTAACAGGTTCATCAAAAATTTACCAGCTGTACCTTCGCACTACTGTCGTCAAGACTCAAGCAAAGTTTACCTTCCCCAAGAATACAAAAATATCACCAACTTGTATAAACTTTACAAGCAGCATTATGTGGATCAGGGTGTGGACGTAGTAAGTGATAGAATTTTTCGTAAAATATTTCAAGATAATTTTAATATTGGATTCCATGTACCTAAAAAAGACAAGTGCCTTAAGTGTCTTCAATACGAAAATAATAATAATCCCGAAAAGCAAAAAGAAAAGGAAGAACATGAACTAGAAAAAGAAGAAAGTTATGCCCGTTTTAAAGTTCACAAAAATGTTCATAAGGATGATCCTTCAACTCTTTGTGCTAGTTTTGATCTCGAAAAAGTACTTAACACACCCTATGCACAATCTATGCTTTTGTACTACAGTAGAAAACTAGCTGTGTACAATTTGTGTGTTTACGAAAATGGAACTCGTAAAGTTTTCTGTTACTACTGGGATGAGAGCAATGGTAAACGTGGCGCTAACGAGATTGCATCTATATTGCACAAATATATTCAATCGGTAGATGCCAGAGGAAACGTCACTCGATTACTTCTGTATTGTGACTGTTGTCCGGGCCAAAACCGCAACCGTACTGTGTTGGCAATGTTGCATTCATCATTACAGGAGTGTAAAAATATCGACACTATTCAAATAAACTTTCTCTTGACTGGACACACTTACATGCCCGTAGATACAGTGCATGCTATTATTGAAAATAGATTGAAGAATACAACTGTTTACGCACCATCACAATGGTTTACAGTTTTTGCAACTGCCAGACAAGAACCAGCGCCTTTCGAGGTAGAAAGACTGAGTTATGAAGATTTTTACAGATGGGATAGTATTAGTGACAAATATTATAAAGGTAACTTAACTGGAAAGATAAGCAAGATCCGTATTATGACTTTCAGAAAAGACAAGCAAAGCGTTAAATATAAAACATCTATGAATCGTACTGCGGCGTCCTTTGATGTTGAAATTCAGTCTAAAACCAAGGTATCTCTTTTACCTTGTTATAGATCGCAGCTTCCCATATCAAAAGCTAAATATGACGATTTAGTCAAACTTTGCGTGGACAAAGTTATTCCTAACTGCTTCAAACATGAATTTATGAACATTCCACGCGCAACAAATGTCAAAGATTGTCTACCCGAATCAGACATTGAAGATTGTGATATTAACATTTAGATTGGGTAACTAACAAGATCTCACGTTGCAATTCATACTAAAGATTTATTTTGTAAGGGTACAATTATTAGAATAAGGATTTTATTTTTATATTGCTATATTTTTTATATGAAAAATATCTTGATTGTTTCTAGAGACTGATTATGCTGTGAGAATAATATAAGTGTTGTTATTATAATTATTACAGCAATATTAATAATTGTGTCAAAAATGTTTACACTTTTCACAGTAGGTTAATCTTGCTGTTATTTTGTTAGAATGTTATTTGGTTTGTTTACTATGTTTAATAGTTTATTAAGAGGGTTTATTCTGAAAGTTGGCAACGTCGCAAATAGATGTCAAATATTTCGCTGTTTTGATTAATTTGATAATATTTCTGTATGGAAATAAGAAATGTGGCTAATCAATTGACTAGAATATTGATTATGAAATGCAATAATTAATATCGTAACACCGAATAGTTAGTTTTAGATGTAAAAAAAGTATTTGGTAACTTTCCAAATGCCTTTTTTTCACCTAAAACGTGTACAACATCAAATTCAAAGTTATAATTGCAATTCATTATTAATATTCTAGTCAATTGGTTAGCCACATTTCTTATTTCCATACAGTATTATTTCCAAATTAATCGAAACAGGTAAATATTTGACAGCTATTTACGACGTTGCCAACTTTTAGGATGCACCCTCTTAATAATTAATTTACTGACAATTGTGAGTTATATTTTTTTTTAGAAACTGAGTGATGAAGATTATAGGTAATTTATAATTGCGACAGCAATAATAATTGTTCAATTAAAAAAATATTGATCTCAGACTGAATGTTATGTCATAATTAGTTTCCTGGTCGGCACTACGTAGCGTATTTGTTTAATTTTCAATAAAGACTTTTATTCAACAATAATTGATTTCATTTATTTTAGTGCATGATAATAATTACCTATACAGTTCTTGGTTAAATGTCAGTTATGAAGGGAGGTTTGGGGTAATTTTAATAACTAAGATACAATTTCCACAATCACAAAAATCATTAAATAATGAATAGGTAAATTTACTTGATTTATTTTAAACTGTCAGATCTTTTTAGATCAATCTTTCTGTTTCTAAATTCTAAACTAAGTAAGTTTACCTATTTTTACATGTTACTGCACACACTACAGTGATGATTTAGATAATTTTAACTGTTTATCAAATCAGGTAAATTTTATCTAACCGACACAAACCGGTGTTTTTAAAAGTGTCAGGTGTCTTATTTTGACAATTTGGATAGCTATAAAAAAATGATTTCTACGAGTGTTAACATCATTTTAATCGAACAATTTGGAACATTTTCATGATTTTTTTTTGAAATATTTGACCTTTAAATCACTCTCCTGTAAAGTTTACTCAATGTCGCTTAGTGAGGATTGCCTTTCAAGCGTCGATATGATAATTAAATAAAAAAAAAAAAAAAAAAAAGGTAGTTCAGACAGACACTAGTTCTCTTCCTTGTAGTAGTAAAGTTTGTTACTGTTCCATTATGTTTTCTGATAGTTTTGGAAAAGGGTTAGGAAAACTACTTAGCAACAACCTGAGTCATTCTTCTCAAAACTATTGCATGCCTCAAACTTCCTACAAACAAATAATGCCTTCAATAACTAGGAATGAATATGATCCTAATGCCATTATTACTGTTCTTATAGGTAATAGTTTTAATGTTAAAAAAGATGATATCGCTGATAGTGTCACCGAACTATTGAAGTTAAAATGTAAGAAAATAATTTTGTGTGCTTTTCCATACTTTGAGCACTTGTCTAACAGACAAAACAACTACATTCACATGTTAAATAATTACATTCATTTCTTAGTTAGTCACCATAGTGACAAGTTTATATTTTTTGACACCAACATTTTTGTTGATAAGCTAAGGTCGACTAGGGATACTGTGTATCTGCCCATTAGTTTTAGACGTCAAATAGCTAGGCTATTAGCTTTTAATATTAACCCAGACATAATTAGTATGTCGAAGTCATGTGTAATTAGCACCACAATTAGTAATAGTACTAATGTTAAGGTGGTTAGCTCTAATAATACTTTAAACTAGTTTGTAAGACAACAGAAGGTACCACTAACAGTATAGATACGCTTAATAACAAAAAGGTATTTTCTAGCACTAACATAATTAACTGTACAAAAGCGGCCAAGCAGAAATCCTTGAAATTATTTCATCAAAATATTCAAGGTTTTTCTTCCAAACAATTGGAAATTGAATTGTTTTTAGAAAAAACAAAGTTTGACATTATTTGTTTTACTGAGCGTTGGTTAAAAGATTGTGAAATGTTAATTAACTATGATAATTATAGTGTGGCCAGTTACTTTAACCGAAAATCAATGCTGCGTGGTGGTTCACTAATATTAATTAAAAATTGTATTAAATCAAAATCCCGTAAAGATATAGTTGAACTATCGGTTGAACATAGTATTGAACTGTCTTGTGTTGAGCTAGATAAGCATGTCATAGTGCGCGTTTACAGTCCCCCAAATTATCAAAACTACTCTATATTTGAGTCGGTAATGGAACATGTTTTGGCAAAACTTTCATCTGGTAGTAAATCAGTTATTATCTGTGGTGACTTTAATATTAATATTTTAGAAAATAATTCAAATACCAGTAGATTCTTAAATTTGTTTAAATCATTTAATTTGTCAAATGTGTTTGTAGAACCAACCAGAATAACTACGTCTACAGCTACATGTATTGATAATGTGTTTTGTTGCTGCGATTATTTAGATAAAGCCATCATTAATTATCTCCCTTCAGATCACAGTGGTCAAACCGTAACTTTTGAGTCCAATATACCATTACAAAAAGTACAGATACAATTCAGACCAATAACTGCCGGAAATTTAAATAAATTTAATAACACTTTAGTTTGTAAGTTAAGTAATCAGGACCTTACAATAGACAATGTCAATATTCTATATAAAGAATTCTTTTCGGTAGTCCAATCTGAGTTCAATAATTCTTTTAAGAAGAGAACTAAAACCGCCAACTCACTGTGACGCTAACATCTTATTCGACAACCTATGTATCGAGGAATCTAAACTACTTCGAGAGTTAAAAAACCTCGACCCGTCCAAAGGGGCTGGCCCTGATGGATACCCAGCTCTGTTTTTTAAGGCTACTGCTAATAGCATCTATAGACCGCTTTATATAATTTACAATAAATGCCTGTGTGAAGGGGTGTTTCCTGAAATATGGAAACGGGCCAATATTACGCCTGTACACAAGGGAGGCTCGAAACATGATATTGAGCAATATCGACCCATTTCAATTCTATCGACCTTGTCAAAGCTATTTAAAAGATTCGTACATAACGAAATCTACCCAATCCTGCACAACGTATGAATTCCTGAACAACATGGTTTTGTTAAACACCGATCCACCGTTTCCAATTTATTAATCTTTACCAACTATCTTTTTGAAAACATGGATAGACGTTTGCAAGTGGACGCTGTTTACACAGATTTCAAAAAGGCCTTTGACAAGGTCGATCACGAAATTTTACTTAATAAAATTGCATTTAATGGCATACGGGGAAACTTGCTCCGTTGGTTTTCATCCTACATTAAAAATAGAACGCAGAAGGTTGTAGTGAGTGGCCATCAATCTGAGACAGTGTATATAACTTCTGGTGTTCCACAGGGCTCAATCCTGGGACCACTTCTATTTAATATATATATAAATGACATAGGGAAATGCTTCTTAAGTACTACTTATGTATGCTGATGATTTGAAAGCCTTTAAAACTATTACTACTATAGAAGACTGTTTAAAGTTTCAAGAAGACTTAGATAGACTCTCAGCATACTGTCTTGACAACAAACTACACTTGAGCGTCTCCAAATGTCATTTTATAAATTTCACTAAAAATAAATGTATCACAAATTTTAAGTATAGACTAAATAATGCCTTGCTAACAAACACTTCTATTGTTAGAGATCTTGGTGTTCTACTGGATAATAAGTTATCGCTTAATCAACACGTAGAAAAAATTGTTAATAATTCATTTAAGATGTATGGTTTTGTCATGAGATCATCTACTGAGTTCAAACGGCCCTCCACCTATCTCTACTTGTACAAGACGCTTGTACGCTCGCAGCTCGAATATGCGGTCCCAATCTGGAACCCATTTTATAAAAAATATATAGATATGATCGAGAAAGTTCAGCGTAAATTTCTGCGCGCCATGTACTATAGGTGCTATAAAAGGTGTTTGTCGTATTCACAATTACTTAGTAAATATAATATGTTAACATTAGAATCTAGACGTAAGTTTCTAGAAGCCAACGTACTGCATGGTATTGTTCATAATCACTTCGATTCCATTGATCTCACGAGTAAGTTATGTTATGTGGTCCCTCGCACTGTGAATAAGCGTAGTGTCCGTGCAGGTACATTGTTTGCTGTAAATACCTGTCGGACTAATTCAGGATTGCGTTGCCCTGTTCGTCGTATGGTGCAATCTTATAATCGCAACTTCATTGACATTGATATTTTTGTATGTTCCAAATCGAAATTTAAGTCCAATATTTTTAAAATCTTATCTAATGATAAGAAATAGTGAGTGTGAGTCCTTAATTCAAAATTTAATTTATTTCAACAATTTCAACCGTTTCAACCTTTTTATTTATTTTTATTATTGAATTGTATTTTACTGTCAATTCCTTTTTTTATTTTTTATTTATTAATCTTAATTATTTTTTTTGTGATAATAAGGAACAATCGCAAGTTATTAATTTTATTCAAAATGACTATTTATCTCATTTTTATTTTTTACTTAGTTTTTTTTTTTTAATAATTAATTTACTGTATTGTACTTTAATAATAATTAGTATTTTTCTTGTTATTTATCTGAGTAATGCTTATCTAGTGGCACTTATTACGTTATCCTAATTTTGTTAACATGCGGATAATGTAGTGGGCTGCAATATTGTTAACACTACTTAGGAGCCTTCATTATTTTTGTTTGTAAACATTTATATTGTAGCTGTGTTGTTATTGTCCCATAAATAAATAAAATAAAAATAAAATAATAAAACTATCAGCCCTAAGTTTTTATTTAGTGACTGGGCAACTAAAGGACTCAGGAAAAGTAGGGAAAGACTTTTCGAGCTGTATGGCCTTAAGCCCTATATTAACGAGGAAACTTTTAATAAATATGTTGCTACTTATTCTAGAACTTTTAAGAACACTTGTAAGGCAGCTAAAGCCGTACACATTAGCAACAAGGTTAAATCAGCAGACAATAAAATACAGACGGTTTGGAAAATTATCAATAATGAAACGAACAGGACCAAAAAGCATAATTCTGATTACATACTGGAGACGTCATGTGGTGGTCTCATTAGCGATAACAAAAAAGTTGCACAAGAATTTGTAAATTTCTTTACTAGTATCCCAGTTAAAACTACTGAAACCTTAAATTCCTCGCCCTCGCTTTCTTTTGATTTAGTAAAGGCGTAACTTTAAACATATTAACCCGGTAACTGTAATAAAAGCTTTTAAGCAAATCAAGATAAAATTTACCGAAGATCTTTGGGGAATGTCCATTAAAGTCTGTACCTCCATAATTGAATATAGCGCCTTACTTAGCCTTAATATTTAATTTATGTGTGGATCAAGGAGTCTTCCCGGATTTAATGAAATACAGTAAGGTTATACCACTTTTCAAATCCGGGGACAGTAAAGACACCAATAATTATAGACCCGTATCTGTGTTGCCAGCTTTCAGTAAGGTGTTTGAAAAGGTAATGTTTAATCAAATGCTCAATCATTTTAACACAAATAAAATCCTTCACGATCAACAGTATGGTTTCACCAAAGGACGTTGTACGACCGACGCCGGTGTTACCTTATTAAGACTATTTTTAACGCGTGGGAAGAGGCCCAAGACGCCATAGGAATCTTTTGTGACCTCTCCAAGGCATTTGATTGCGTCGATCACGAAACCTTACTTTTGAAACTAGAGCATTACGGACTTGGAAAACTTGCGCTTAGTTTAGTATAATCTTATTTAAATGATAGAGAATAGCAAGTTTAAATAAACGGTATCAATTCACTAGGTTTAAAAGTTAAAATGGGTGTTCCACAAGGCTCGATTTTGGGTCCTTTCCTCTTCTTAGTATACATTAATGATCTCCTCCATTTACTAAAAAATCAACCAGAAATGGTGTTATTTGCTGACGATACTTCCTTAATTTTTAAGGTCGATAGACGTGCGACAAATTTTGACGACGTAAATAATGCCTTACTGTAGGTCCATAATTGGTTCACTGCTAATAATTTAGTATTAAATGGAAAAAAAACTAAGTGCATAAAATTTTCTTTACCAAATGTAAAAAGTAATGATTGCGAGATAGTATTGAATCAAGAGAAACTAGATTTCGTCGATAAAACCGTTTTCCTGGGGATCACGCTCGACTCTAGGCTACAATGAGGTCCTCATTTAACATCTCTTGCAGGACGGCTAAGTTCAGCAGCATATGCTGTCAGAAAAATCCGTCAATTTACTGATGTAGATACCGCGAGACTGGTCTATTTTAGTTACTTTCATAGTATCATGTCTTACGGTATTTTACTGTGGGAACGGGCTGCAGACATCGAGTCTATTTTTATTCTGCAGAAAAGAGCTATCAGAGCCATATATCATCTCCGCAGGCGCGATTCTCTAAGGGAACTGTTTAAAGATATTAACATCATGACGGTACCTTGCCAATATATCTATGAAAACATCATGTATGTTAGAAAAAATTTACATCTTTTTAGTAAAAGAGGTGATAGACATAATTATAGTACAAGAAATAGGGACCTATTAGTTCAACCAGGTTTCAGACTGGCTAAAGTAGACACATCTTTCATGGGGTACTGTTTAAAATGTTATAATAAAATTCCTCCCCACATACTTCAACTGAATGAGAAGAAATTCAAAACATGTATAAAACGCACACTATGCAGGCAGGCATATTATAAGTTGGGGGATTACATCACTGATAAAAATGCTTGGGCCAATGCTGGTCCTGCTCCACAACCACAACTAATTGATTAACATTACGAACATCCCAATAGAGGTTACGAAATCGCTCCCCTCATCATCTATATTAGCTGAATCTCTTCTGAAAAAAAACTTCAGTAAGGACATTCCAAGTTTTGAATTCAAGCCCATCTCTGTTGTTACAATTAAAAAAGTATTCAAAAGTCTTAATATAAAAAACACTGAAGACTTATGGGAAATTTCCGTTAAGGTCCTTGGAGATATTATTGACACAATTGCTCCTGTCCTAACAGGCATATTTAATCAATGTTTAGATAGTGGTACGTTTCCTGATTTAATGAAACATAGTAAAGTAGTACCAATTTTCAAATCGGGTAGTAAGAGTGATCCCTCTAATTATAGACCAATATCTGTGCTACCAGCACTGAGTAAAATATATGAAAAAATCATGCTGGACCAGATGTTGTCACATTTTAATTCAAATGAGATTTTACATAGTCGACAGTTTGGTTTCACGAAAGGAAGGTCGACGACTGACGCTGGAGTAAAACTCATCAGTCATATTTTGGAATCCTGGGAGAAGTCCCAGGATGCAATTGGCATATTCTGTGACCTCTCAAAAGCGTTTGACTGCGTTGACCACAACACACTGATCTGTAAATTACACCACTACGGAATTCGTGGACAGGCTGCTGATCTTGTTCTTTCTTATTTATCAAACAGGCAGCAAAAAGTAAGCGTAAACGGGGTGACTTCCTCGGGGTCTCTAGTAAAGATGGGCGTGCCCCAAGGTTCGATTCTTGGCCCTTTCCTATTTCTAGTTTATATTAATGACCTTCCCTACATGATGGCTAACTTATCGGATATAATTCTATTCGCTGATGACACGTCTCTTATTTTTAAAATAGATAGAAAAGATACGGATGTCTTACATGTCAACGATAGTTTGGCAGTTCTTTCTAAATGGTTCGCAGCTAATAATCTATTACTTAATGCGAACAAAACTAAATGTCTTAAGTTCTCTTTACCAAATGTACCCCAAGTAGGTCTAAACTTAAAACTTGATGGCAAAAAACTAGATGCAATTACAGAAACTGTGTTTCTAGGAATTACTCTAGATTCTAAATTGCAATGGGGTGCCCACATTAGAGCTCTTTCAGGTAGATTAAGTTCAGCTGCATTTGCAGTAAGAAAAATAAGGCAGTTGACTGATGTAGCCACAGCTAGGTTAGTATACTTTGCTTATTTCCACAGTATTATGTCTTATGGCGTTCTGCTGTGCGGATCGGCAGCTGATGTAGACTCAATTTTCATATTACAATAGAGAGCAATCCGCGCGATCTATAGAATGGGTCCTCGTGAGTCCCTTAGAAACAAATTCAAAGAAGTTGATGTACTAACTCTGCCTTCTCTTTATATCTTAGAAAGTATTTTGTATGTTCGCAAAAACTTAGGACTTTTCAAAATTAGAAGTGATTTCCATAATATAAATACACGTAGTAAACATGAAATTGTGATACCTAAATTTAGATTAACTAAAACTAGCAAGTCATTCCTTATAAACAGTATTCGCTTTTATAACAAGTTGCCAAAGTCGGTTACAGAACTTAACGATGGAAAGTTCAAAACCCACATAAAACGTGTCCTTATCAAAAAAGCATATTACAAGATTAAAGACTACGTTGACGACAAGGAAGTTTGGCAATAATTCCTTCTGCACATGTGGCCTCCCTGGTACCTCATTAACGGCATAATTATGTAAATGTCTATTAACTGCTCCCAAATTACGATATGTATTTTATTTTACTTTTTTATTTAGGTACTACTTGACATGTAGTTTCATTATTTGACATTATATGCCTACAATTCAAATTTCATTTTAAAGTAGGGTTCTCATTCGGATTGGTTAAAGTTGTAGTGACAACCATTTGGGTTAAATTGGTTTTTATTATTTTATTCGACCTTTATATAGATTCCTTTATATTTTGTGAATGTGAGAACGTTGTAGGCACAACAGACCGTCGATTTGCAGACTATTTTCTATTTTTTTAAAGTATCTTTTTGACAGGCCTACGCTGTCCTCGCATACCTATTCAAACTGTACATTTTTTAAAGCATTGTAAAACCCATTTATTTTTAAAAGAGTAACCGTGGAGTTTCTTGCCGGCTCTTCTCCATAGGAAACGACCAATTGGAACCGTGCACCTAGATTCTGACGTTTCATAAGTGCCCATGTAGGTTTATGTGAAATAAAATATTTTGATTTTGATTTTGATTTTCATTCGAAAAGTCTGTTGGAGCTGCTGAAGATTGTAAGAACATCTTTGCATTGTATAAACTCAATTTCTTTTGCATTATATAATTGCATAGCACATATGTGAGTACTATGTACTATAGAGCTACCATTTACCGGGTAAAATTATGTCTTTCATTGACTTGAATGTGCCCTGGCGGCTGTGAGCATGTCATGCTCACTGAGATGTCTCGCTGATGGTGGCGTGTGTGTTGTATCATTTAGCTCCCTTCAAAATGGTTGAGCTGAATGGTGCTAATCCATGCGTCATGTTCGTGAACGGGCGCCGTCAGTTGAGGCTGGTCATGTCTTGGCTGCCATGGCTTATTTTTAATTTTTGAATTGTTTATTTTTATTTTTATAATTTATATCAACGGAGGCTTTTATCATGCACGTCTTTCTAAATGTAGAAAGACGTGCATGATAAAAGCCTCCGTTGATATACAATGGTTCTCACATGTATAAGTAATTTCAACATGAATGATGTAACCAATTTTTGTAACAATTTTTTGATTTAAAAGAGTGTCCGTGGAGTTTCTTGCCCGTTCTTCTCCATAGGTACCTACTACGCTTTGGAATGGGCAACTAGCTTCATATTTTCTGACTGACCGACTCCTTGACAATTCAAAAGTGCCTGTAAATGGTTTAATTGAAATAAATGCTTTGAGTTTGAGTTGAGTTTGAGGTGCGCACACGGCGCTTATTTGCCACTAGTCGTTGTAAATCTAACGCTGGCTCGCGATCACCTCTTCATCGCTTGGTTGAGACTTATAACGATGAATTTAGCCTAATCGACATACTTTTCCTTAGCAAAAATATATTCAGGAAGCAAATCCGAGCAATTCTTATGGATAGGCAGTTGACAATGTCATAAAATGTCTTTCACCATTGAAAGGTACGTTCTCGAGATGTATTTATTTTCTCTGTTACTCAGGAGAAGCTAGCATAATGCATTGATGTATATCTGTGTGCCCGGCTTATGTAACTTTTACTATTATTATTTTATTTTAGTTTACCGCTGTATGTCTCTCTAGTTTTTGTATAAATATATTTTTTAAGTAATCTGTGGAAAACGTAGTGGGTAGCATATTTATCATATTTTGTATTTATGTCTTGTTGTAAACATGTAATATGTTACTGTTTGTTTTTCCTAAATAAAATAAAAAACAAGACTTTATCTACACCCATTGTTGAGACCCTCTTCTCAACATCGCCGCGCGCTGGCGGCAGTGAACGAGGGGTGCGGGGACAGCGGCGAGTCAGCCGGCCTCACGGACGATCGCTCGCCCCGTCAAGACTAGTCAGCTGTTGCACGCCTCCACGCACGGCTGCGCTTGCGTTTTTTCATATTATATATTTCAATATATTTACATGTTATACAGTCCGCTCATTTTTAATTCTCTCCTATGAACTATCGTCGCGATCATTGGTCCTTCTACCGTTAACGTTTTGAACCGATCAAAGGAAAAACGGCATTTTTCAAAATTTCAAAAAAAAAAAAAACGGTTCTTCGGTGGGAGAACAAAGAACTTCATCTTCGGGTTCAAGTTTCACAAGGGGTCTTCGGTTTCTACGTGTCATCGCTTGCATTTGGTTATCGTGAACATCGATACGGCAACAGCCGTCTTCATCGGGTTCAAACCAACGAGCGGCGCAAGGAAAGATCGTCGAGACTTCAGAACAAGAAGACTTTGAAGCATTTTTACATCGACTTTCGTCAGCTGGCATCGGGAAGATTCAAAGGTCTACTCATCGGAGGCACAGTTCGTCAGATCGTCATCAGAGGTTGACAGCATAAAACCGTGAGAGCGTTCCAATTCCTTTTTTCCAACATTTTTCCTATCACTTTGCATATTCATCAGTTGTTAATCCCATCCATTCATGATCTCCAGCCTATCAGCTTGTTTAAACGGTTTCTTTGTTTTGTAAAGCATCAAGGTTTAATATTATTAATCGTAGCCATTAACAGTAAAGTGACTTTAAGATTTTATTCAGTGTGACAATAATTAAATTATTTTTATAACATTATTGTTCTAGATCATATTTACAATTTTAATTTGATATATTTTGAATTGTTACAGTTAATTTAATTGAATTGATTTTGTTTGTGTAAAGGAAACATTACATCATTCGCTTAGCATTACTCAGCAGATTCGATCGAAAGCGCCTAACGTTTTTTGTGATAGCAATCTCATTTCTTGCTGCTTATAGCTCCCGTGCCCACTTCGCAACTTGTTGCTAATCGTTTAGTAGCAGTAACTTTCGCTTAACTTTAAATAGTACTTTTTTAAATCTATTACTTCTTCTTTCTTACCGCAACTGCTAAGCTTTTATTGTCATGGCGGACATAAAAAGCTGTATTAAGAAGCGAGCATCTATCAAAGCCAAGCTTACGCAATTTACTTCTTATTTAAATATTTCTAAGTCTTGCGAAAAATTGAGTGAGGTACAAGTCATCGAAGTCGAATATCGTCTTAATATATTTGAAAGCTTATACGAGAAATATGATGCATTACAGGATGAATTGGAGGCGTTGGTGGATGACCCCAGCGAGCAATATGCGGAGCGCGAAGAATTCGAGAAGCTGTACTATAGCTTGGTAGCATCGGCACGTCAGCTGATCAGCTGCGCAAGGAAGCTTCTTGAGGGGGACTCTGCAGCCGAGGTGGACTCTTGTATTACTAGTGCACACAAACACAGTTCAATTCGTTTACCCAAAATTGATTTACCCAAGTTTTCAGGCAACTATCATGATTGGCTAGAATTTAGGGACACCTTTGTTTCTATAGTACATAGCAACAACACCTTAGATAAAATCAACAAATTACACTATCTGCGTGCTTCCTTAAAGGGTAGTGCTTCTCTTGTTGTTGATAACCTTGACTTCAGGTCTGAAAACTACGACGCTGCCTGGAAGTTACTCTGTGAGAGGTATGACAACAAAAGATTGCTTGTCAACAACCATGTGCAAGCACTCTTTAATGTTCAAACTGTTGATACAGAGTCAAGTAAGTCATTACGTTACATAATTGACACTACAAATAAAAATCTTAGAGCGTTGGCAACACCTGGTCAACCAGTTCAAAACGCCTTCGTTGATGTCCTTATCATTTACGTTACAAATCGTCAGTGGGAAGAGCACAGAAACACTTTTTCCGAACCACCAACATTGTCTGCGTTCATTAGCTTCATCAGTAGCAGGGCAGACTTACTGGAGACACTTGAGGAGTCTAAGCCTATAGCAACGACTAAAAGTGAACTCGCCACACCTGCGACCAAACCTAAGAGCAGTGCTGTGATACCTGAGAAAACTTTAAAACCCTTGTCATGTCCCATGTGTCGTCAGGATCATTTTATTTTTGCATGCGAGCAGTTCAAAGGTCTCTCAGTTCAGGCTCGTATTAAAAAGGCTCAGGGTTCAAATGTATGCATGAATTGTCTACGTCCAGGTCATGACATCTCAAAGTGCAAATTAGGTCATTGTAAATATTGTCGTCAAAAACACAACACTCTTTTACACATTGATAGTGACAACGTTCTTCCTAGTGCACACAACACTGCATTATCAGCTACTCAATCATTTTAATCTCGAGTAATTTTACTTTCAACAGCGCTCGTGAGGGTGACCGATGCTGACGGTAATCATCACACAGCACGAGTCTTGCTGGACAGTGGAAGTACAACAAACTTCATCTCGGAGGACTTTGTGCGTAAGCTACATATTTCTACCTTCATTACCAGTTCCAAGGTAACGGGTATCAACTCTCAAACGTCTAGTTGTAATCAGAGGTGCTCAGTGTCATTAAAATCAATTGATGACAGTGAGTACGAACTTAACATTGATTGCCTTGTATTGCCAAAAGTATCAGCATCAGTTCCTAATACTTATGTTGATACTAGCAACATAAGTATACCTACGAACGTGCGTCTTGCTGACCCCACTTATTATGTTCCGTCTTCGATCGACGTCCTTGTCGGTGCGGAAGTATTTTGGGGTATCATAGGCACTGGCCGTATCGCTTTAGGTACCCATAAGCCCACTTTGCTTGAGTCAAAATTAGGTTGGCTCATTTCGGGTGCATATCATCAGTCAGATTCATCTTCACATGTTTGTATGCATACTAATAACTTACAGGTAGATTTAGATCGGTTTTGGGAATTAGATTCTGTGTCGTCCATACATAAACACTCTGGTGAAGAGAGATCTTGTGAACAACATTTCATAGATACCACATATCGTAGTTCTGATGGGCGGTTTGTGGTAAGCATTCCTTTCAAAGAGTCACTGGACGTATTGGGTGATTCATACATGATGGCTAAGCAGCGATTCCTATCTCTTGAACGTCGTTTGGGTAGAGATCCTCGCCTCAAAAACCTTTATGTTGACTTCATCAATGAGTACATAGAGCTGGGACACATGTCTGAATCTACTAGGCGCCCACTCGACTCAACATGTTCCAATTATTTGCCACATCATGGGGTTCTGAAAGAGTCAAGAACTACCACCAAACTTAGGGTAGTTTTTGATGCTTCTGCCAGAACTGCATCAGGTAAGTCTTTTAACGAAATACAGATGGTTGGTCCCCCTATCCAAGACGATTTGTTTTCAATATTGCTTCGATTCCGTCAGCATAAAATTGTTATAAGCGCGGACATAGAAAAAATGTACAGACAAACTCTTGTTCACGACAGTAATCGGCCTTTACAAAAAATCCTTTGGAGGGCAGAGCCAACACATCCGTTAAAGGAGTACACACTTAATACCGTGACATATGGCACGGCATCAGCACCTTTTTTAGCTACTAGGTGTTTACTTCAACTGGCTGAAGAGTGCTCAGACTCATCAACAAAGTTTGCAATAGCACGTGACTTCTATGTGGACGATTACTTGTCCGGTGGATCATCTGTTTCAGAAGCTTTGGAAAAAAGCCGCCGTGTTGACGATGTCCTGCGGTCAGCAAAGTACAATCTTCGGAAATGGCGGTCCAACTCCAGTCAGGTGCTGCAGGCGCTTAGCAGTGAACGCGACGTTTCTGATGTTGTTGACCTGAGCGACAGCGAGCAGTCGAAGACTCTGGGCCTTCTATGGAAGAGCTTAAGTGACACATTTTCTTTTTCTATAAACTTAAACTCCACTGACAAGGCTACTAAGCGTCATATCTTGTCAACCATAGCACAGATCTTTGATCCCATTGGCCTGGTCGTTCCATGCATAGTGGAAGCCAAAATCATCATGCAGCGTCTGTGGCTGACCAAATGCTCCTGGGATGAGTTTGTTCCACCGCATATTCAGTATGCCTGAAATGATTTTCAAAATAGCCTGCACCTTTTAAATGAGTTCAAGATACCTCGGTGGCTGTTGTGCGAGTCTGCGTCCTGCCGACAACTGCATATTTTCACTGACGCATCCGAAAAAGCTTATGGGGCGTGTGTCTATGTTCGCAGTGTTTCGAGAGACGGCGAGGTCAACGTACACCTCCTTACCGCTAAAAGCAAGGTAGCTCCAATCAAATCCACAACCATACCGCGGCTCGAGCTGTGTGGTGCGTTGTTGGGTTCAAGGTTGTACTCAAAGGTTCGTCAGTCGCTTACATTAAATTTTGATGAAGTACATTGTTGGTGTGATTCTACCATCGTCTTGGGATGGTTAAGTACCTCGCCAAATCAGCTAAAGACATTCGTTCGTCATCGCGTGTCTGAAATTCAGGAAACTGTAGGAGTAGAGACCTGGCACTATGTTCCGTCAGCTGAAAACCCCGCAGACCTCGCTTCGCGTGGACTTAAAACTGACAGGTTATTGTCGTCTTCATTGTGGTGGTCAGGACCACAATTCCTTCACAAAGATACGTCTTCATGGCCTCAGTTCCCTGAATCTCATCATTATAATTCTAGATTACCGGAAACAGTCTCTTCTTATCATGTCTCTTATGATGCTGTTGAAAATCCTATTACTGCGTTATTTTCAAAGTTTTCAAAATTTAGCACATTACAGCGTGTGAGTCATATGTCATGCGATTTATTCATAAATGCAATAAAAAATCACTAGAGTCTGGTTCATTAACTTCTGTTGAACTTAACAATTCTTTAAACTTGTTATTAAGGCTTAGTCAATTGGAATCTTTCCCGGAAGAGTACCACTTGCTTAAATCTGGTAAACAGTTACCAGCGAAGAAAAAACTATTATCTTTGTCTCCTTTCTTTGATACTGCCTCTAACCTTATTCGTGTTGGAGGAAGATTAAACAACTCATTTACGACTATAATATAAAGCACCCAATTCTATTATCTAGTTCTCAAATGATTTGCATTCTCTTGTTCCACATGTATCATATCCGCCTTTTGCATGCTGGGCCACAACTTTTACTAGCCACTGTTCGTCATCACTACTATCCTATTGGAGGTAGGAACCTGGCTAAAAAGGTTACACATCAATGTGTAAAGTGTTGCAGGGTCAAGGCCAATACTATTCAACCCATCATGAGTAATCTTCCAGAGCAGCGTCTACATTTAGAGTTTCCATTTTTAGACGCAGGACTGGACTACGCTGGTCCCATCATGATAGCTGACCGGAAAGGTAGAGGATGTAGGCTCATCAAATGCTTCATTTGTGTGTTTGTGTGTTTAGCTACGAGAGCCATCCACCTCGAGCTTGTGTCGGACCTTACAAAAGAAGCTTTCTTAGCTGCGCTAAGCCGCTTTATTGCTCGAAGGGGAAAACCCCGTAACATCTTTTCCGACAACGGTACCACCTTTGTCGGTGCTTTCAATGAGTTGGCCAGACTGCTTTCGCAAGATTTAGATCTAAACAGTATTGATCCTGGCATAAACTTTTCATTTATACCTGCATATACTCCACACTTCGGAGGCCTATGGGAGTCTGCGGTCAAATCCACCAAGCACCATCTTCGACGCATATTGGGCTTAACAAACTTAACCTTTGAGGAGATGGCTACTTGTTTAATTCAAGTTGAGGCTATTTTGAATTCAAGGCCCTTAACTCCACTGTCCAACGACCCTTCCGACCTCGCTCCTTTAACCCCGGCACACTTCCTTATTGGGCGTTCTCTAATCATGCTGCCTCATCCACAGATCCAGAATGCCAACGTCAACAGCCTACAAAGATTCCGACGCATAGAATATTTGAAGCAACACTTCTGGGCTCGCTTCTCTCATGAATATGTTCTGTGGCTACAGGAGAGAACAAAATGGTGCCGGTCGTCTGGCGAGCTTAAGGAAGGAACATTAGTCATCATAAAGGACAGACACTCACCCCCTCTTATGTGGCTTCTAGGACGCATCACACATATTCTCCCAGGCAGAGATGGCATCGCGAGAGTCGCCGACATCCTCACAAGAAAGGGCGTCATCCGGCGCGCCTTCAACACCATCTGCCCGCTACCAGTCACTACAGTTGAAGACTCTTCAACGGGGGGAGTATGTTGAGACCCTCTTCTCAACATCGCCGCGCGCTGGCGGCAGTGAACGAGGGGTGCGGGGACAGCGGCGAGTCAGCCGGCCTCACGGACGATCGCTCGCCCCGTCAAGACTAGTCAGCTGTTGCACGCCTCCACGCACGGCTGCGCTTGCGTTTTTTCATATTATATATTTCAATATATTTACATGTTATACAGTCCGCTCATTTTTAATTCTCTCCTATGAACTATCGTCGCGATCACCCATGATATGAATCCTCTGTAAAAGTTTCTGAAACGGTTAGCTATTGCCAACATTAAACCGACCATTTTGGCAAATGTGTCAGATGTGCCGGCGTGGGGGTCTGCACCCGCTGACCGCAAGGAATCGAAGGAGCAAACGAGTTGCATTATTAGACTTTAGTAGAAGGAAAGGTATAAAAGGCTGGAACAAGCATGTCAAAGAATTTCATACTCAAGCAAGGTCTAAATTTAAACTGTGGATTTGGTTTGGGGAACCCAGTAGTGGGCATATATATGAAGATATGATTTTAAGTCGTAAGTTATTTAAATCAAAACTGAAATGGGTCATTAAGAACCAGGAGAAAATCGAAATGGATATATTGGCCACGCTCCATTCGAAGAAATGTTTTTCATCTTTCTGGAAAGGCACTAAAAAGCTTAATATCTTTCCAAGCTTACCAGTTAGTGTGGAGGGTCAGAGTGACCACACTGAAATAGCTAATATATTTAAGGAACAGTTTATAGTGAGCTCACCTCTTGAGTCTGTGGTGAGGGTGAACGATGCTGAGACCTATCATCGATCAGGAATACCCCTTCGCGTTACGTGTACGGAAATAAAAACCGTAATTAAATGTATGAAGCGTGGAAAATCGCCTGGTCATGATGGACTCAGCATTGAGCATCTTCAAAATGCTGGGTGGCACTTGCCAAGAGT
Source organism: Eupsilia transversa (assembly GCA_914767815.1). Classification (NCBI taxonomy): domain Eukaryota; kingdom Metazoa; phylum Arthropoda; class Insecta; order Lepidoptera; family Noctuidae; genus Eupsilia; species Eupsilia transversa. The sequence continues at coordinate 17,041,060 of OU611873.1, read as the reverse complement.
ATTGACTATGTTTTTAAATTGTTTTGTAGGGCATTCTTACCTACCGCAGGAGATGCTGGATACATTAGTTGTACCGATTGTAAAGAATCGGACAGGAGACATAGCAGACAAAGGGAATTATAGGCCAATCTCACTGGCAACTGTGATCGCCAAAGTGTTTGACAGTGTGCTGGACGCGCACCTCAGTAGATATACAAAACTGCACGACACACAGTTTGGTTTTCGTGCTGGGCTGTCTACTGAGAGTGCAATACTTGCGTTGAAGCACACTGTCAAATATTATACGGACAGAAAAACACCAGTGTATGCTTGTTTCCTGGACCTTTCCAAAGCTTTCGACCTGGTTTCATATAAGGTTTTATGGGAGAAGCTTCGGGACGCGGGAGTGCCTGCAGCATTGGTGTCAATGTTATCTATCTGGTATGACAAACAGAGGAACTTTGTAAAATGGGCCAATGCATTGTCGGACCCATATAAACTCAAATGTGGTGTTAGGCAGGGAGGTCTTACTTCCCCGAGATTGTTTAATATTTATGTTAACAACTTGCTTGAGGAGCTCAGCAGCACGCATGTCGGATGCCATATAGACGGAGTTAGTTTAAATAACTTAAGCTACGCAGACGATATGGTGCTGCTGAGCCCCACAATCGGTGGATTGAGGAAATTGCTCACCATATGTGAAAGATACGCCGAGCAGCATGGGCTAAAATATAATCCCACTAAAAGTGAGCTGTTGGTATTTAGAGGAAGAAACAAAAGTCCCTCAAATGTCCCTCCCGTTGAACTAAACGGTGCTCCTTTGCAGAGGGTAACACAGTTCAAATATTTGGGCCATATTGTTACGGAGGATCTTAAAGATGACTTAGATATGGAAAGAGAGCGCAGGGCGATGGCTGTGAGGGGAAACATGCTGGCTCACAGGTTTGCTGGTTGTTCAGTTCCGGTGAAAATAACACTTTTCAAAGCGTTTTGTCAAATATTTTACACCAGCAGTCTGTGGGCCAATCATACCCAAAAAGCAGACAACACACTGCGCATTCAATACAATAATGCCTTCAGGGCGCTGTTGAGGCTTCCGCGTTTCTGCAGTGCGTCAGGGATGTTCGCTGATGCACACACTGATGACTATTTCGCGATCATGCGCAAGAAAGTGGCATCAGTGATGCGCAGAGTGAGGGGGAGCAGCAATAGCATCCTGAAGGTTTTTTCAGATAGGTTGGATGGGCCTACTATGGATAGGTTTATCAAGCTACATGTCAGACATGGGGCTTGATAAATCTTCCTCAAATTTGGAAGATGTGTTGTTGTTGTTGTCACTACTAACATATTTTTTAAGTTTTTGTTTGGTATTACTAACATGCTATGGGCCCTTTTTGCCTGAAAATAAACGTTTTTTTTTTTTTTTTTTTTTTTTTATTATGAAATTTAGTACAAAATTATAACACTCGTTTGGATGATATAATGGTTACTATGACACTGGTCGTTTTAACGTTGGCAATAAGCTAACTCGTTCCGAAACTTTAATAGAGGATTTATAGCATGAGTGTTTAGGGGTATGAGGAACAGGGTGTAAAGTTCACTCATCCTCTATAGAAAAGGGACGATCCTCCGACCAGACGGGTGTTGTGTCGGGCAGGTAATTGCCCAAGGATTGATGTCGGATAGTCTTATATATGTTAATCGCTCGGTAAACTCTTATACCGCGTTGTAGGACTTGTGACGTCAGGTCTTTGATGCTTAGTTCGTATGTGGCTGTGTAGATGCCGCCACATCACTCCCCTCCGGAGACCGGAGGTCGATAGTGGGCTGAGTCTTGTATCTTGCGATGCTTGCCAGTGCCAGTTGAGGTTCCAGTGAGTTGGAACCGGGTGCCGCATAGTTCACAGTGGGTCGGAACTGTCTGCGGTGATTGGTGGTGCTTTGAGTTTGATTCCCCAGTGAGTCGGGGTGGCGCTGCGTTGTGATCCAGTGCGACGGATGTGGTACAGCGCCGGGTTGCTGATGAGGCTGAGGGTGGTGACCAGGAATGCACGTTCGCTGCATGCTGGTGGTCAGGATACCCGTTGAAGACGTGGGTGCTGGCTGGCTGTGTGACTCGCCTCACGAAAGCTTGCGGGAGTGATGATGATGACGTCACGCTGAAGTAGTTGCACGAAGGCTGCGCTGACGTTCATATTCGGGATCACCAATTTAGGGGTATGTGGAACAGTGTGTAAAGTTCACTCATCCTCTATAGAAAAGGGAGGATCCTCCGACCAGACGGTGGTTGTTGTTGATTGATGTCGGATAGTCTTATATATGTTAATCGCACGGTAAACTCTTATACCGCGATGTAGGACTTGTGACGTCAGGTCTTTGATGCTTAGTTCGTATGTGGCGGTGAAGATGCCGCCACAGGTGTAGATAAAATAATTAATACCAACAGCAAAAGGAATAAAGAGTTGTGGATAACCAGTAAAATTAATAATATGTGTCATAAAAGTCAGTGTGTTTTTCAGTCAGTGGAAACAGGATATGAATAATAAAATACTTAGATTACAATAATTCATTCATTCTGCCTAGCCTTTTCCCAATCATGTTGGGGTCGGCTTCCAGTCTAACAGCAGCAGCAGCAGCTGAATACCAGTATTTTACTTGGAGCGACTGCATATCTGACCTCCACAACCCAGTAACGAAATACGATACCCCTTGGTAAGACTGGTTGTCAGACTTTCGAGCTTTTGAAGACTCGTAACTCGTCTGGTCCCGGTTGTCATTCGTGGATCTTTGACAGTCGTGTCAAAGATCCACGAATGACAACCGGGACCAACGGCTTAACGTGCTTTCCGAAGCACGGAGGAGTCTCGGTATGTAAAGATGGTCACCCATCCACGGCTAACCCCGGCAAGCGTAGCTTAACCTGATGGATCGACCCGTGCGTGCGGTGATTACGATATAATAAACAAGGAAATAATACTAAAAAAACTTTTTACAAATAAAAAAAACAACCGACTTTAAAAGTTATTTTAAACTTTGTAGTGTCTTACAAAGTTTAAAATAACTTTAATTTCGGTTTTTCGGTTTCGGTCTTTGGTTTTGTATTTTCGTTATTTGCCACCGACTTCCGAAATTAAAGTTATTTTAAACTTTGTATTGTCTTTTTTGAAGTCGGTTGTTTTTTTTTTTGTAAAAAGTTTTTATTTATCGCTTTTTAGTGGGTCGGTTTGTAATTTATCTAAGTTACAATAGCCTATGGCAACTGCTCATCACCTTTTACAAAATATTGCCTTTTTCGATGCAGGGACGTTAATTGTTGAGGAGTTCTCCTAGTACTTCACCATCAGCACCACTTCACGATAATAATATGCATTGTGACTAGCATAAATTGCTTGGCAACTATATTAAAGTAATCGAATCGCAACGCGTGAAATACTTATTATTGAGTAGTTCCGGTGGCTATCTGTGGTCTTCATCATCAGTTCCACTTCACCAAATCGTGCTTTTCGAGAGCAAATGCACAAGTTACTACAAAAAATATCCAAATCGCTATAGGTGTGGCTATAATATTTGAAGAGTTCCCTCGATTTCTCCAGGATCCCATAATCATATCCTGATTTGTTGACAATGGGACCTTTCAAACAAAAAAATAATTTTCCAAATCGGTTCATAAATGACGGAATAGTGAGGTAACAAACATAAAAAAAACAACCGAATTGATAACCTCCTCCTTTTTGGAAAGTCGGTTAAAAACTTATAGACAAATTGTTGGAGCGCCTGATGAATTCGTCAAAGCAGCGAGCGACGATGCGTCCTCTTTTATTGTTTTAAGTTTTTTATGTAATAATTGCGCAGTCATTACTGCTCGTGTCTTTACCTAGTTAGTACACATTTTTTAAGTAATTCCAAATTCTCCTCGTTTTATTTTACCCGAGTCCTGGTTGTTTCTGTACATGGTCCATTATCGAGCCGGATTGTGGTATTCATCAAGTTGATTCGAAGATTAATATATATGTCGGAGTTGGTTGTCAATTACAATTGTGAATTGTGGGTAGTTAACAAAATTGGTATGATTTGTTTTTTTTTGTTATTATGATTTAAGTGATTTAACTATTGTCTAATAAATCGGGACATTTACAAACCGAATATTAAATACTCTGTGTATGCACTAATTGATTTTTGGCAACTTATTTCGATAATATTGTAATTGATAGTTTTGTTCAAAACAAATGTTGACATTTTCTTTAATTTTAAACTGATTTACTTTGTGAATTCACTATTGTTTATTTACGACAATTATTCTTGTATTATTTGATTACTTTACAATGTAAGTCTTGTTAGATTTAGCGCATTTTAGTGTTTTGTATCAAGTAAACACATGACGCACTTCCGCGCGCCATCGGACAGAGTTGTTGAGGGATTTCATGGCGGGGCATCGTCTTATAAAAGAGCGTGCACTCGCTATGCTCGTCAGTTAAGATGCTGAGCGAGCTCGAGCCAAACCATCTGGCTTTCTGGGAGCTTCAGAGGAAGCTTAGGTCCCAACAGTCCGCCTCCATGCCTCCCCTAGTCCGTCCCGACAAGACGATAGCATTCGACGACGTCGACAAGGCCGAATGCCTTGCCGACAGCCTAGAGGCTCAATGCTCACCCAGCTCCCTACCTGTAGACGCGGATCACCTCTCTGAGGTCGATACGGAAGTCGAACGTAGAGTCAATCTCCCTCCCGTAGAAGACCCTGACAATCCTCTGCCTCCCGTCACTCCAGACGAAGTGCACGATATAGTCAAAGGTCTAAAAGCCCGCAAAGCCCCCGGTTCAGATGGTATCACCAATAGGGTGATCCAGCTATTTCCCGCTCAATTGATCATGCTTTTGACCACCATCTTCAATGGTGCCCTAAGCAATAATATCTTCCCACAAGCATGGAAAGAGGCCACCGTTATCGGTATTCCCAAGCCCGGCAAGCCTAAGAGCGAGCCCACTAGTTACCGTCCCATCAGTTTGCTCAAGGTACTCGGCAAAATCTATGAGAGGCTTATTTATAAGCGTCTCAGAGACTACGCCGAGACCAAGGGCCTCATCCCAAACGAACAGTTCGGCTTTCGGACTCAGCACTCTAGCGTGCATCAGGTGCATCGCATCGTCGAGTTCATAGGCGCTGGTTACCAGCGCGGCACTATGACCGGTGCGGTGTTTTTCGATATTGCGAAAGCGTTCGACAAAGTCTGGCACAACGGCTTATTATATAAGCTTTACAAAATCGGTGTGCCAGACCGTCTCGTGCTCATCTTACGAGACTTTTTGTCGAATCGCACATTCCGCTATCGCATAGAAGGGGCTCTATCCTCACCCCGACCCATACGCGCTGGTGTCCCTCAAGGCTCAGTGCTCGCTCCCCTCATTTTCACCTTGTTCACCGGAGACATTCCGAGGAGCAGGTTTACCGAGTTAGCTCTGTTCGCAGACGACACGGCAATCTATTCCAAAGGGCAATCTATAGACGCGATCTCCCGCCACCTCCAAAAAGCAGTCGACAAACTTGCCGCCTGGTTTAGGAAGTGGCGTATCGAAGTAAACCCCGACAAGAGCCAGGCCGTTCTCTTTCTGAGACGCAGACGCCACTGCTCAAAAACTCCCCTCTCTCAATATCGACCGATCACCATGTTCGGCAAGCCTATCCCTTGGGGTAAGCAAGCTAAATATCTAGGCGTGATCCTCGATCAACATCTATCCTTCTCAGAGCACATAAAGCAGGTGCGCTCGCGCGCCGCTTTCGCTCTAAGTAGACTCTTCTGTCTCATGAATCCCAAAAGCAAAATGTCACTCAGATGCAAGTTACGTCTCTACGTAACGTGCATACGCCCGATCATGACCTATGCGTGCTCTGTGTTCGGTCAAGCGAAACCCCATCACATCCATACGATGCAGACCCTCCAAAACCGAGTCCTCCGTAGGATTACCGGTGCCCCATACTATGTTAGGAATAAAAACCTTCACCTCGATCTGAGAATTCCCACTATTGCCCAGTTCATAAAACGCGCCGCCAAGCGCTATTTCGATTCCGCCGCCAAACACCGCAACCCTCTGGTTGTGGAGGCCGCCAACTATGTCCCCTCCCGCATTAGTAAAGTTCGCCGACCAAGGCATATTCTCACAGACCCTGACGATCTCATTACCCTCCTCCAGGAGAGCAATAGGGAGACCAGCACATTACAGAAATACAGACACAGACGATCGCCGTCATTCCGACCTCGCCGCAGAGGTCCTCCGCGCTCGCGACCCCGATGTAATACCCCCCCCCCCCCGACCCTTGCTCCCCGGTCTCGATGGGATGCCAGCCCGCGCCGATGATGCTGAGCAATTAGCTTTAAATTCCCCGATCAATAATAATGATGATATTGTTATCCAGCCTGTCCCTGAACTTGCTGTCCTCCCGATTGCGACGCCCTAAGCCGAGGCCCGTACCCCACAGGGGGTGCCCTTAGCGAGCGTCGCATCTTAGATTAGTAGCATATTTTTGCGCCCTGGCTGGAGGCTTTTAGATTTAAAAACCCTAAAAGTAGCCACAGGATAGTCCGGTTAAGCAGACAAAACCTCTCTAGGTTGATCTGCGAGATGTCATACATAAAAAAAATATGCTCGTCAGTCGGTCTTCGAATTCGACTCATTTAAGAGCCCTGCTCCCGACAAAACTGTCGGTTTACCTGGTGCAGCACTGCTGTATATTTACATAGCTGTATAGGCTTGCTGATAGCGAGCGATACACTTTGTTGTTGGGTGGCTTGTCCACTATACGGACTGTGACCTTGAAGGTCTGTTCGTCTGTTTTACTGTAACTGTATAGTTACACCTACTTTTACTGACTTTATCTTTTTTTACTGTTTTTTTTATATTTCATATTGTGTGTGTGTTTGTAAATAAACCTGTAAGGGTCTCAGCACACATATGGGATCGGAAAGGGATCGTCACCGTATCGCCTCGAGCCGTTCAGAATGGTTTGTATTAAACTCCCTACTGCAACGCACACTAATCGGAATAATAACGTAATCGCCTCGCCTCGGAACAGGCTCCGAACTTGAATTCCCGCGCTTACGGCTCATCGTCCCCGCGCTTACGTTTCTCCGTCCCCGCGCTTACGTCTCTCCGTACCCGAGCTCACATCTCTTCGTCCACCCTTTCCCCTTTCCCCTCCCGCGACTTGATTCAAACTGATCTGGTGCCAACCAGGTCAGCCAGGGGGCGGCGAGGCGTAAGCGCGGTGTCGCCTAGCCGTAGCCGAGTTGACGTACAGGCGCTGCTGATACGCTTTCGTTACGTGCATACGGTAGGTTGACGCCTGGTTGACAGCGAGGCGAAAGGCGTTACGGTTACGATCCCTTTCCGATCCCATATGTGTGCTGAGACCTTGATTGTTTAAACTGTGTTGTTTATCCCAATAAAATGGGAACTCCAAACCCTGACGATATACCCCTCGGCACTCCTGATCCTACATATATATATATATATTTATTTTCTCACCACAATATCCTTACAAAATAATAACAAAAAACAATATTGTCCAGCTATGGGTTCAAAGAAAAAATATTGTGGGAGACTGGTGCCTAAGCTAAGCCGAAGCCTGTATTTCAGGCCAGCAGGTCTCCCCCCCAAATACATAATTAAGGTTTTCCGAAAACTAAAACTAGACAATCATTTCTAATATACTTATAGGAATGAGTGTTCATGTGGAGTGTTTAGGTGTGTAAGTTTGTGGGTGTGTGAGTGTGTGGGTGTGTGAGCGTGTGGGTCTGCGAGTGTGAGTGATGAAGAAGTTGATGCGTGTTAAACTGTTCGTTGAAATTTGACGGAATGCGTTGACTATTTTGGAATAGAAAATAGATTTTCGGTTGAGTCATAGTCCAGAGTCATAAGCCATGCATTAAGTTTTTTCTTGCACCGGTGTTTTGTTAGTGGGAAGATTTTGTGAGCTTTGTTTATTTTGTTATAGAGGTAGCCTCCCAGAAAACAGAAGAATCGTTCTGAAAAACAACTTGCAAGTCTACCAACGGACCGATCGACGGGGTCGTAGCGCCTTTTGCCGAGCATAGGTGTGGGACTATAAGTAAGAAGTGCGTGTTGTTTCAGGGTGGTCTGCAGTATGAACAGTTGGCGAACGGTGAGAACCCCACTTTCACGGTATAGGTCGGTTGTGGGGTAGCGGAATGGTCGAAAAGACGATACTTTTAAGATTGCTCTCTGGGCCCTTTCAAGCTGAATTAGAGTCGATTTAGGTGCGCCACCCCATGTTGTTATACAATAGGTTAGCAAAGACTGACAAAGTGCGTAATAGACCGTCTTCCTAAGGCTTTCACCCGCTACGTGTCTTAGGGTCTTAAATACATAAATTAATTTACGCACTCTAGAGGTAAGTGTGTCGATGTGTGGATGGAAGCCCAGACAAGAATCCAGCATCACCCCAAGGTATTTTATAGAGTCTGCTCTCTCAAGGCGGGTGCACGTGCAGGTCGTGCTGTACGGGATGGGGCATTTATGCGCGGTGATAGAAAATAGAGGCGCTAGACTTTGAGAACTTTTCCGCATAGTAAAATCAATATATTTAGTTTTGTCTGCATTCAGGGTAAGAACGTTGTCATGCAACCATTTTGATACCTTATTCAGGCCAGATTGAGCACTTTCAAAAACACTTCGCCACGTGGTAGAATTAAATATTAGGGCAGTGTCGTCAGCAAATGTGAAGATTTTGCCTTTGTCGAGATTGAGGGCACACAGATCGTTAATATAAATTAAAAAAAGAGTAGGCGCGATCACACTGCCCTGTGGAACTCCGTGTGTAATAAATTTCTCGGAACTTATTTGGCTATTTATCCTAACGGTCTGTGTACGGTCTTTAAGGTAGTCTTCGAAAAGCTTTAGTTGCATTCCCCTTATACCCATGCTTTCCATCTTTTCTACAAGGATGGAAGAAGAGACGGTGTCGAAGGCTTTAGCCAAATCGAGGAAAATACCCAAAACCTTCTGCCCACCATCCAAGTTCCTAACGATGTGGTCTGTTAAGTCATGGACGGCATTAGAAGTTGATTTACCGGCGCGAAAACCATATTGGTGTGGAGATAGGAGCTTTTTGCTTTCCAGATAAGTTACTAATCTCTTGTTCATAATGCGCTCGAGGATCTTGGATAAAGCAGGCAGAATAGCAATGGGTCTATAATTAGTTACTCGGTCTCTATCCCCACCCTTATAGACAGGAATTATAACTGATCTCTTAAAAACCTTTGGGAATTTACCGGTCGCGAAAGCCAGATTGCAGACGTGTGTCAGGGGCGGAACTATAATATTTATATGTTGTTTAATTATCCTAGTAGATATACCATCCCAACCCACAGCACAGCCGGCACGCAGAGACATTATCAGGCTTTCAACCTCATTCACGTCAGTAGGAAGCAGCACCATTGAGTGTGGTTGAGTACCTTGTATTTTTTCAGCAAGGGTTTTGCCGATAGTGACAAAATAGTTATTCACTAGTTCGACTGATTGGTCTGGCGTGGGTGAAAGTGTGAGCAACTGTGTTGGGGGTAATTTATGAAATCTATATTAGCTATATTTTAACGACGGAATTAATTAACCTGGACTTAAGAGGTTATACGCCGGTGCCGCCAGCGTGGAATTTGGATTGAGAAAATATTGTTTCACGGTGTTAAGTTTAATATTGGATAATATCGTCACCCAACACTCGTATAGGTTGTATTAAACTTTAATTATAAGTTACTAAAGGTTAGTGCATTTTTAACTTGTATCAATATAAATTATGTTCATTGAGTAGGTACCTTTTTGCATTTTGAATGGTTTCGTTATTTTTGTATGCTACGCCTACAATCAGCGACAATTGTTATTATATAATATTTTTAAGTATAGAAGGAATTAGTACTTCATTTAAATAATTTGTATTGTTGCATTAGAGCGATAACTATTCATTTAAGACCAGGCACTCTAAAATCATTTCTACGCAAGCTCCGCCACTGAGAGACCGGTTAGACCGCTATGATGTTAGACGCTAACATAGACGCTAACATAGCCGTAATAAGGTTGAATACCGCGTGCGCTCTTTGATCGCGTTCGAGCTCGAAACTAAATGTCGTAAGTCTCAATTCTTATTTTGTTTATAACTAAAGTAATAATTGATCTAGAGAAAAAATATCTTGTGGCTGGATAGTAAACTATATTTTCTTACTGTTAACATTTATTTTAGACATAAAGGCCAAGCAATCTTGAAAAAAAAAGTAATAATCTTTAAAAAAGACATGATTTTTGAATAAAAAATGAATCGAGCGAAAATGTTACAATTACGTAACTGTCTTGTACATGGAAAGAAAAAGATCCAATGAATCATATACTAAAGTTCCATTTTGATTGTATGTGTGACTGTTTCAGAATATTAATGCAAATTAACATCAAATTTAGGGAGCCTCCCCTTAAGTGTTACTTTGATGCGTAGGTATTCATCAGCCATAGTTTATTCTGATTAGTGTTAGATATTATTTACAATTATATTGCATCGCTTCATTCTTCAGATATAACAATCACAACGTAGTTCCACTAACCTACAAGGCAACTTCGCACTTTAAATTTTCTTTAAATACCCCTTTTTTTTTTTTTTGTTCTGTTACCTACTATCACTGGATCAAATCTCATTCTTTTTCCGTGCGAGGCAACGACGACACGAGTTCTGCGGTCACAGTCCCCGATTTAAAAAACTAACGGTTTTAATATTTAATTTAGTTGTTTGTCAGTAATAGGTAGAAATAATGCCTAAGCGTAGTGCTAAAGATAAAATTGATCGTTACAATAAAAAGATTCGTAAGCTCGAAGAAAAGGAACGACAAAATCGTCGTCGAGTAGTGCGAGTTTTAGAATCTTCGGAATCTGATGTGAGCTTTGACAACGACGCCAGTAACGGTAAGTACCTATTTATATTAACCAACTTTGGTGAACAAGTGCTTCAATGTGGTATTTTAACCTCAAAAAATTATTTGTTGCCTTGATTCGAAATCGAATGTGGCAAGCCTGAGGGTTGGCCGTGAGTCAACACGAGGGCATAAAAGCAAAAAATAAGCATATCTTACATGAGGTAGCTTAACAATTTTGCGAAATTAGACAAAGCCTGGGGTCTATCCGAGAGATAGAACGAAGGTATTATTGTCAAAGTACCTACATAAATAAAATAAATAATTTTATTATTAGATGCCGAAGTGGACCAAAACGGACCTGCAAATTTACCAGCCGTAGAGGTTACCGATATTCCCGAGATACCGATTCCCGATCCAGGAATACCAGAAACCGAAGCACCTTCGGTTGCACATGAACTTGACCCAGAAATTCTGTCAGCATTAGGGGAGCAATCTTTTATTTAAATTTCAATTACTTAAGACGGATGTTCTTATTGGGCAGTCTTTAACTGAGCTGCCCACTGTTACCGTTCATAAGACTAGCACTAAACTAGTCCTTTATTGTGATGATAACGATATAGAGAGAATGGATGTTTATAATACTAATGACATCTCAATCAGAGGGTTACAGGATATAGATGTCCATACACAAGATAAGTTACAGGACCAATAATTGTCCCAGGCAGTGCAAGCATGAAACCTGGTAATGAATACATTCTATTGCAAGGTGTCTACCAATTTCATAAGGGGAAGAGTCGATGTATAGTCGTGAATTTGTCACAAAACCCCATTACTCTCAGCAATTCCAAATTAGTGAAATGAAATGAAATAAAATGAAATGAAATTGTGTTATTCTGTAAATAGGATATCAGAATCACTTTTACATGTCATATAAAAAATATTAGTGCTAAGCTAGATGAGGTCGGCGTTTCCTATCTGACTACTCTGAGAAGAAAGGCCGAAACAAACTCAGAGAAGTATCACGAGCAATCAAATTAAACAATCTAGGGCAATTTACATCAAAGCATGAACCCTTGGATGTGAATTCTATTCATCTTAATACCCGATTGTCTGATAATTTTATTGTCATAAATCCGACACCATAAAGGAATTTATTACTTTAGATATGTTAAATATTGGCCCCAAAGTAACTGAGACTGAAAAGAATCTATTACTAGACCTCCTGAACAAGTTTAGGGACTGTTTTGCATTTAATATGCAGGAACTTGGACTGACTCATATACTGAAATGACACTACGTCTCAACGATGATACGCCTGTTATGTATAGACCTTATAGACTCCCTTTTAGTGAGCAAAGGTACGGGAAATGGTAGGCGACATGTTGGCTAACAATGTTATAAGAGAATCACAGTCGGCTTATGCCAGCCCAATAGTATTGGTTCGAAAAAAAAACAATGAATATAGGCTTTGCGTAGACTATCGGGCACTAAATAAAAAATCAATAAAGGACAGCTACCCGATACCGGTCATTGACGACCAGCTCGATCGGCTTAGCGGCAAATGATATTTCACAAGCTTAGATTTAGCATCCGGATATCATTAGATTCCTATAGCTGAGGAGTCACGTCACGCAAGAGCTTTCGTGACTCCTGACGGCCACTACGAGTACATGAGGATGCCATTTGGTCTTGTGAATGCCCCTGCAGTATTCCAAAGTATGATCAATAAAGCACTGGGAGCCCAACGATTTGAGCTGGCCATCCCTTATTTAGATGATTTACTATCAACGGGTAGTTCATTTGACGAGGCATTCGGTAAGCTGGAAGCTATCTTGCACCTTTTACGTAATGCCAATCTAACCCTTAATCTCAAAAAGTGTTTCTTTTTCCAATCGGAAATAGACTATCTTGGGTATGAGATTTCCGAAGCTGGTCTTAAACCGGGCAGTAACAAAATAAGGGCGGTTTCTGAGTTCTCAAAACCTACAAATGTACATCAAGTTCGTCAATTTATTGGTTTGTCCATAGGGTTGCCAACTCAGTTAATCAGAAATCAGGGAGGTGAGGAAAAAAAAAATTTTTATTTAAAGTTGTATTTTTTTACACTGCGAGCAGCTTGTAATACCTTTTTATTAGAAACGATAAAATCATAAAATTCTTTACAAGAATATTTGAAATTTGTGCACACCTGTATCTCAGATTTTACGTGCATTTCAATTAGCCGATTTCGACTTTTCGACCACAGTTAATTTACTACGCTGAAAACACGTTCAGCGGCGGCGTTTGAGATAGGGATCGATAGAGTGAAAGTAACAAGTTTTTTTTATTTCGTTGCCAGTCTCATCCTTACATTTTTCAAAAAAATTAACCCAACGCAAGTCTACCCTCTTGGTTTTGTTTGCCACTACGTCACGAACTTCTCGCAGTAAACAATAATCGTCATACAATTTATCCTCATTTAATGGCACATTCAGAGAAGCACCCAGATCTTTCAATTCATTCCAGTCAATTTCTTCGTCCATTGTCAAGATGTTAATTTTTTTGTAAATAGAGTCATCGAATTCGTACCACTTAACCAAATAAGTCAAACATCGCTCCAAATATTTGTCTGCCTCTTCTTTAAAAGTATTTTGATCACTCTCCGTCAACTTCCTTAGACATTGCGTCGCTGACTGTCCGTAGAACTTATCATTCTTTCTGTTAGTGATTTTAGTTTGCAATTCTGTCATAATCGTGTGTAGTTCAGTGCATGTAATATAGTCACTTTCCAGTTTTTTTATAGCAGTATCAAAAATTTGCATAATATTGTGAATAAAATCTTCTTTGTCGGTGCACTCTTGACAGAGCGGTCGTGGTCATCACGCTGCAGTGAGATTTCGGACAGCCGTGATTTGCCTTACGGTGCGACGCTATCGTTCTCTGTCGGCTGTACCATGCGTGCATTCGTGTAATGGGCAGCCCACTGCGGATTTTATCTGGTCGGTCCATCGCATGGGCGATCTGCCTCGTGCTCTTGTTCCTTCGACCTTTCCCTGCACTACAAGACGTTCTATGGAATCGTTTCCCCGTCGTGACACATGCCCAAAGAAATGGAGTATTCGAGCCTGTACTGTGGCCGATAGACGCTGCTTGATGCCGAGTTCTTGGAGTATAGATGTGTTGGTGCGAAATTCTGTCCACGACACTCCAAGCATTTTCCTCCAGCACCACATTTCCAGAGCGTCTATTTTCTTCTTCTCAACTTCTCTAAGTGTCCACGTCTCAGCAGAGTACAGGAATATGGGAAACACTAATGCCCGAATAAGCCGGGTTTTGGTCGCTTTGGTGATGTTGCGATTCTTCCAGACTTTTTTCAGCCTGTCCATGGCAGACCTAGTTATGGCCATGCGTCGCTTGATTTCGTCTACGCAGCCACCGCTGCTTGAGATCAGAGCTCCTAGGTAGATATATGACTGTACGACATCGCAGTTCGCAATCTGGGTAACTTCGGGCGAATTATTGTTTGCACGGTCGACAATCATCATCTTCGTCTTACTTCTGTTTATTCTCAAGCCGAATGCTAAGCTGGTATGTTCCATCATGAATAAAATAGCAATAGCATAATGGAAGACAGTTCTCATCTTTAAAGGCACTCCAAATTATTGCTGCACATTCATCTTCGCCTTCATTTAGAAAATATTCTCTCAAGGCAGGCCAATTCAAAAGAAGTCTGTCTAAAGCTGGAAGCAATGATAGTCATCGTGTAGACACATGGCGGAGAATAGATTTGTACTCCAAATGAGCGAAATCGAAGAATTCCTTAAGCTTTGCATTTCGCTTGGCAAACGCAGAAAATTCGCTGTAAACTTTCAATACCAAAGATTCTACGTCAAACTGTAAAGTTTTTAATGCATGTTTGTTACAATTGTGTAAAATGTGGCACTTACAATTCGCCTTCAAAATATTAGAATTTTCATTTTTACGTTTTTGAAAAACTGAGTTATGAAGTCCATAGTTGACTGAAGCATTATTTATTTATTTTATTTATTTATTTATCACAAACACAACTATCATTACAGGCAATAATCCTAATGCGGTAGCGTGGTCTTTAGTTACATTCTAAATTACAATTAAAGCTACTAGTTATATATTAGCATAACATAATACAAACAATGTTACCTTTGTGAATTCATTCAGGGAGCAATTAAATAAATCTATCCTATCAGCAGTGTCATTCAGTGTATGCAAGGCTCGCGTCAGGGGCGCTTTACTGAGCAGGTTGGTTCGCGCGCGTGGCACTGCTAACAACCGTGGCCGTCGGCGTCGCAATGCATACTTATCAGGCACATTCAGACATATCTCCTTCAAAACACCAGCATTAAACATTTTACCGCGCAACAGCTTAAAAATATACGTGGCAAAAGCCAGGTCCCTTCTTGTCTCCAGTTTGTTGTACCCAACCATGCCAATTACGAACAAGGTTGGGTACATCAACGGATAGAAGGGGTATACCCCGTAAAGTTTCATATACAAATACCTGATAAATTTGTTCTGTATGCGTTCCAACATAAGACTATATTTAATCTCATGTGGAGCCCATATGACAGCATTACACTCAAGTTGAGTTCTTATCAGAGCATTATACAATGCTGTTACCGCTCTAATATTTGTAAAACCAGATGCCCGACGGAGTATGAAACCCAGGCTTCTATATGATTTTTTACAAACATTTATAATATGTTCACGAAATGTGAACTCGGTGTTCAGGCGCACCCCCAGATCGCGTACCTTTTCTACCCGCTCAATTGGCGTGTCATCTAACGCATACCCGTGATGATGTGGCACTCTCATTCTGCTAAAGGTTATAACCGAGCAATTTTTTTTCATTAAATTGCAGCTTATTCTTCCTGCTCCACTCTACCACACTATCTATATCACGCTGCAACCGTGCACAGTCACTCAAATCTTTAATTGCCATAAGCAACTTAAGATCATCCGCGAATAATAGACAAGTGGCAAACCTGACAACCTCAGGCAAGTCATTTATCACAATAATAAAGTTCAAGGGACCCAGATTGTTTCCCTGGCTTACTCCCGACCTCGTGTAATAAGGCTCGGATTTATAACCAGCATATTCTACAAACTGCCGTCGATCTCTCCAGTAGTTAGCAAAAAACTGCAGTAATTTGGGAGTACAGCCGACTGCTGCCAGCTTCTCTAATAATATGTCGTTATCCACCAAATCGAAAGCTTTTTTAAAGTCAAAATAGGCAGCGTCGACTTGTACTCCCGCATCAACATTTGGAACCACGTAAGTCATAAAGTTCAGTAAATTACTGGTCGTGCTGCAACCCGGTCTAAATCCGTGCTGGGCATCCGATATTAAACAAGATACTTGTTCCAAAATGCACGTTTGTACGGTCGACTCAAAGACCTTTGCTGGTGCTGACAGAATTGCCACTGGTCTATAGCCACTCACGTCCGAATCCATCCCACCCTTAGGTACTGGGATCACACGTGTGATTTTCCAGCATTCAGGAAAATAAGACGACTCAATGCACAGATTATATAAATGTAAGAGCGGCTTCGCTAGTACAGTGCGGCAATCCCTTATTACAAAAGCCGTCTGGTCCCGCTGACCGCTTTGCCTTGAGTCGATCTAGAGCTTTCGTTACTTGGCTCAATTGTAGGCGACCTATATGTACACGCGAGCTGCTACCGCCGCTTGAGGCCACTGCGGCGTTCACATCGAGTCGTGGTTCCTGATTATTGTAAACAGAATAAAAATATTGCGCGAACTCACCAGCACACTCCGACTCAGGTATAACTTTACCGTTATTGAGAATGCTTTTCCGATTATCTGTTCCCTTTTTAGCCCTCACATAGTCCCAAAAAGATCTCGGATCTTTTGTAAAACCTTGCTGAACCCTCTCCCGGTGATGGCTATGAGCACGCATTATCATCGTTTTTACTTTTGCCCTACACCGAGAAAACATTTCGTAATCACTGCTTACCCCACTATTTTTGTAACGTTTATGCAGTATCGCCTTTTCTTTAATACAATGGATAATTTCACCCGTATACCATTCAGGGTACCTGTACCTAGAATTAACATCCTTTTGCCTTTTTCTTGGAACGGAACTATCGATGATGCTATTTATGGTGTCATAAAAATAATGAATGGCCTTATCTGGGTCATTTATATCATACATCGGCTTCCAATCGTTTGATAATAGCAATGAGTACAACGCGTCATAATTTGCTTTGGCAAAATTCCACTGTGGACACAAACCACCCGCTTCTGCAACAACAGTATGAGGCGGGATGGAGTTTGTATTTGCACAGTCCGAACGCTCACACTTGCCTACAGGTACGCATATTGCGAGCGGCGGGTGGTAGGGGTCCACCGGCACAAGAATTTCGTCTGCCTCACTCACGCGCACCTCGCCCCCACCCAATGAACACAGCACTAAATCTAACTGTCGACCATTGCAATTAGGTACTTTATTTGTCTGTATGAATTCACAAAAAGAAATAAAATACTCGTAATAATTGACTACATTATCATTACAAGAATGCAAATTAAAATCTCCTATAACAACTACGTCCCTATAATTTACACATAATCCATACTAATATTATAAATTCGAAAGTAACTCTGTCTGTCTGTCTGTATGTTACCTTTTCACGCCTAAACCACTGGACGGATTTCGATAAAATTTGGCAAGGAGATAGATGGCATCCCGGAGAAGAACATAGGCTACTTTTTGTCTCAAAAATAACCCTAAGGGGGCGAATATAGGGGATGAAACTTTGTATGGGAAACCTATAATTTCTTAAGTTAGGGCTATGAAAATTTAAATTTATGTTTTTGGTAACAAATAAAGAATTACGTATTTCACCGTTTTCAAAAATCACCCCTCAAGAGGGTAGAATGGGATGATTTTAAAATTCACATGTAATATTGACATTTTTCAGTGACTCTTTTCAAGATATTTAAGGGTTTGAGAATATAGTCATTGTCCGTATCATGGGGTTACATTTAGTGTTTATTGCATTAAAATCGGTCCACCCGGTCAAAAGTTATTACTACTTGGCTTGAAACGCATGGGAGGGATGGTGGCATTGATAGCCGGAGATTTTATACAAACTCTGCCGGTAATAACTAGGGGATCACCGGCAAATGAAATAAATGCATGTCTAAAGACGTCGACATTATGGGGGCATATAAAAAAGTTTTGTTTGATTACAATTATGCGAGTACAACTGCACAATGATATAGAATCGGGGCAATATGCGGCAGCACTTTAAAAATTGGTGAAGACCGTATGGTAACAGTTGGTAACGGCATGATTACATTAATCAAAAAAATCTGTAATATTGTTCATATCAACAACGTGGATAGACGTTGTTTTTCAGATAATCTGAGCGATCTGCAAACTAATGGAGAATAGAGAATTGTTGTGTGGAAGGACAATTTTGGCACCGGCGAATGAAACTGTGGGAAAGATTAATGAAAACATTATGTCACATGTGGAAGGTGATATTGTGGAGTATCTCTCGGTACACCAACACAATGTCATGGACACCGAACAAGTAACATCACCCTGTTGAATTTCTCAACTCTTTAGAGTTATCAGGAGTGCCTTCGCATAAGCTGAGGCTGAAAGTGGGTGTTCCAGTTCTGTTAATACGTAATCTTGACGCGCCAAGATAATGTAATGACACACGGTTACAAATTACTCACCTGAGGCGGAATATTTTAAAAGCAATAATCATGTCAGAAATAGTAAAAGAAAAAAAATGTTAAGATTCCCCGTATTCCAATAATTCCGACAGATTTGTGGCGGCATCGAAACCGCCACAAACGAACTACGCATCAAAGACCTAACGTCACAAGTCCTACATCGCGGTATAAGTGTTTACCGAGCGATTAACATATATAAGACTATGCGTCATCAATTCTTGGGCAATTGCCCGCCAGACACAACACCCGTCTGGTCGGACGATCCTCCCTTTTCTATAGAGGACGAGTGAACTTTACACCCTGTTCCTCATACCCCTAAATTGGTGACCCCGAATATGAACGTCACCGCAGCCTTCGTGCAACTACTTCAGCGTGACGTCATCAACATCATTCCCGCAAGCTTTCGTTAGGCGAGTCACACAGCCAGCCAGCACCCACGGCTTCAACGGGTATCCTGACCACCAGCATGCAGCGAACGCGCATTCTTGGTCACCACCCTTAGCCTCATCAGCAACCCGGCGCTGTACCACATCCGACGCACTGGATCACAACGCAGCTCCACCCCGAATCACTGGGGAATCAAACTCAAACTACCACCAATCACCGCAGACAGTTCCGACCCACTGTGAACTATGCGGCACCCGGTTCCGACTCACTGGAACCTCAACTGGCACTGGCAAGCATCGCAAGATACAAGAGTCAGCCCAATATCGACCTCCGGTCACCGGAGGGGAGTGATGTGGCGGCATCTACACCGCCACATACTATCTACGCATCAAAGACCTGACGTCACAAGTCCTACATCGCGGTATAAGAGTTTACCGAGCGATTAACATATATAAGACTATCCGACATCAATCCTTGGGCAATTGCCCGCCAGACACAACACCCGTCTGGTCGGAGGATCCTCCCTTTTCCATAGAGTATGAGTGAACTTTTCACCCTGTTCCTCATACCCCTAAAGATTTACCTTTCCAATTTAAAAAGAGTAGAGCCATTGTATGTGGCGTGCTCACGAGTATCCAGCCCACAAAATCTACATGTTTTAGCAAAAAATGGGAAAACCAAAAATGTTGTTTACAGAAATGTTTTAACATAAGATATTCCAGTATTATTCATGATACTTTACAGATTAGGATAGACGTTGTTCACCTTCCACAGGCAAATGTGTCATATTTTTTTCATAAGACTTTCACACAGTTTCATACTTCCGTCTATACTATCCACACTAATATTACGCGTACGAAAGTTACTGGCTGTCTCATGTCTGTAACCTTTTTGTAACGCCTAGATAGACCATGACATGGGTTATGGGATCTGAGATATATTTTTATCCCGGTAGTACGTTCCCGTGGGATAATTTCCGACCTCCACGCGGGCGAAGCCGCGGGCAAAAGCTAGTTGTTCTATAATCCTAAACAAAATCATATAATCGTTCTCGCTACTGTTCGGGGGAATACAGACAACACAACACAAAAACAAATATCTATTACGCGTATAAACTGTAGCACAAACCAGTTCAAAAGCACATCTATCGACGTTGACGTCACCAGGTACTATTACTTTCCGTAGTTCGAACCCATGTGTGGCCACGAGAAACGCGCCTCCTTGTTTCCGCCCATCTAATCGGTCGCATCGTAAAATATGATATCCTTGTGGTATAATTTCTGCATTGTGTATTGATTCATTACAACCAGTTTCGGTTATTGCAATTAAATCAGCCCCCGAAGATTCGATATTATCACAAAACATATCCAACTTAGTACGTAGACCTCTTGCGTTTTGATAATAAATTTCAATGCTTCTATTTTCCGTCGTTCTGCTTATTTGTTGGTCTCCGAAACCAAATCCATTCAGAAAATTCTGCATTCAGAGGCCATACCTCTGGCTGACATAATTTGTGGTAAGAGCCCTCAGAAATCCCAACGATGAATGAAGCATAGTCTCTCTCTGTCTTATGCCTAATTTTTTCAATTTTGACATTAACTTCAGAGCCACATACCTGTATCACATGAGCGGTCAATTTTTCCACTGTGGTTTCCGGGTGTAATCGCCAAACGTGGAGATGTTTCTTACGCTCCATAGTAGGATATTATTGGGCATTCTACCCCACCTGCCGTTCCTACGGCTCACTCCGTTCGCCTTCGTCACTCTCGGTGTGGTAGAATGCCCAATAACATCCTACTATAACTAGCTCTTCATATCAACCACTTACCTCGATTAACAAAAGCAGATCTACGGTTTAAACTTTGTTTCACTACACTACTTTACTGTCATTCTTTCATAGTTTCACTACACATTTCACCACTACTGAATTTATTCCTAATTTAAATCTACATGAAACGTGGTAAGCTAAACTTCAGGACAGATTGCCTCATGCCTCTCCGCAAAGTTAGAGATAGCGCATTACCACAAAGGTTCAACGCACACTCAGTTTATGCGACCAGATTGGTACCGAGGGCATCTGAAATTTAGAATACTAAAACTTGGGACAGATTGTCACTATGCCTGTCCACAGAAGAAAGAAATAGCGCATACCCATAGGTGCACACACATTCTATTTCCTGCGGCTAGACATCCGAAATTTTAATTTTATTTCGTTTCATATAGATGAAAATTTACACGTTTATTAAACAAGTAAATGCGTCGGCTGTCTGAACCGATGACCTAAACTTCAGGACAGATTGTCACTAGTCTCTCCACAAAGTTAGAGATAGCGCCTTACCACAGAGGTTCAACGCGCACTCAGATTATGCGACCAGATTGGTACCGAGGACATCTGAATTTTAGGCTACCGTATGCATTAAACTAAAATTTGGGACAGATTGTCACTATGCCTCCACAAAGTTAGAGATAGCGCCTTACCACAAAGGTTCAACGCGCACTCAGATTATGCGACCAGATTGGTACCGAGGACATCCGAAATTTTAATTTAATATATTCACCCAGACGACACTACTTACACGTTAATGAACACGTCGACGCCCCCCGCGAATAATCCGGTAATCGTAAAAGTGTAAATGTTCAGGAAAAATAAAAAACCATTTTTACTTAATAACTCCATTAAACAACAAGTATCAGAGACTTTTTATATCGCATATCGAAGCTAATTTTTTCAGCTATCTGGTCATTTCAACAAAATTTAAGTAGTCCCAAGGGCTTCGTTATAATTTAGCTGGGTGCATTTTACTATATTAGTGTAGGTCAAGCTCTGGTCAGTAATGTCACTTACGATATTGTTCGTGTAAATTTATATTTTCGACGACAACAGTAAAATCTTGTTGCGATATTATTCGTGTAAATTTATATTTTCGACGACAACAGTAAGATCTTGTTGCGATATTATTCGTGTAAATTTATATTTTCGACGGCAACGGTAAAATCGTGTTGCGCTATTATTCGTGTAATTTGTTTTGTATACTGAACATTTGTAAAAAGCAATCCCATCCTCGTCGCCACTGATAAGTATGCGGACACAAGTGAAACAACGGGTAGCTGGTAGCACACTGAGTTTATTTGGCAAGCGACACTATTTATATAGGAGTGGATGCAACCACCCTCATATTTATTAATATTAATATACAACAATCCTCCCCATAGCTTGACAACATAAACATGATTGATTGATTGATGACTTCCTAGTAGAATTGTTTATAATCTACCCTAGGTACAGCTCGAAGTTTTCTCCCGTCACTCATTTGCCTTTCAGACCCCACAGGGGTCTGGCATGACCTTGCCTCCACGAGAGTGTCATCATGAGTCTCGTCTGTTGCCTCATGGAATTCTTCATCTTTTTCTTTTGATTTGTCAGTCGGTGTTTCTGTATCCACTGATTCATTGTTCCCCATACTCTCTCCCCACCTGTGTCTCTTTGTCGTCCTCTGGAAGTATTTGGTTAGGTGGTGAGGTTCCTTGTGGTGTGATGTCTTCGAATTCAATAGGGCAATCCCCTGTTCCGTGGGAAACTCTTGCTGTACCTTTGTATGCGATTAATTGATTTTTATGTTTTTTAACATTACATGACGTTATACAATCTTTAACAATATATACTACTTTTCCGAGCCTTTTAATTACTACACCTTTATTCCATGACCCTTGCTTTTTTATATTGTTTTTTTATACAATACATAGTCTCCAATTTTGAAACATTTGCTTGGCTTGTTGCTATTTGACACCTCAGACTGCAAACACTGTTTGTTTTCGACGTTTCGAGCGAGAGTGACAGAAGGAGTAGAGTCGATTAAATCTAATCGCGATCGTAGCTTATGACCGAACACCAACTGGGCAGACGAACAGCCCGTTGCCGAATGAATGGAATTCCGGTAATCAAATAAATACTTACATAATTTGTTATTTAATACCTTGGTATTGTTATTATTTAATATACAAGATTTAATTCCCTTCTTCACTACCTTTACGTAGCTTTCTGCCTGCCCGTTACTGGCCGGGTGAATAGCTGGTGAAGTCACATGCGATATTCCGTTCGATGTACAAAACATTTTCTCGGAAATCGCTGTGACTGCTGATCCGGTATCGACTTCAAACTTTAGTTTTATATTTTGTATCGAAACTATTATGGTCATAGGTTCGCCGCTATGTGAACATATTTTAGTCCTCCTACCGTCATCGTCAGTCTCGCTCGACCCGCCAGTTCCTACGAAATTTATTTTTTTGCACATTCTTCGTAGATGGCTATTGTATGGATGGGATGTATAGTTAGCAAACCGACACTGAGACGTTTTATGATTTTTATAACCGCACACGGAACACTTTTCTTTGTTAGCACTGGGTTTGGGTTCGTTTGTGGTCGCGATCTTGAACAGCGCCTCGGTTGACGGCGGCGCCTGCGCCGACGTCGATGCTGATGCTGCTCCCTTACGTGCACTGTGCACGCTCTCCGCCAAATCCACTGCTTTTGCCAGTGTCAACTCTTGAAGGTCACGCGTGAAAAGTTTGTCCTTCTCCGGTCCCGGCAGCATGCCCATAACAAAGCGGTCACGCAGCGCCTCTTCTACATTCAGGAATCCGCAATGTGTAGTGAGGCCACGAAGCCTCGCCGCCCATTGAGAAAATGTTTCTTCCAGACCTTGAGTAGCAGCATAGAAATTATACCGCTCACCAAACCCGCATTTTTTTGGTGTAAAATGCTTGTCTAGAAGCGTAAGAATGTCTTCGTATGGTGTCTGCGTCAGCTCTTTCGGTAAAGCCGAATCCGCCGCCAGTTTGTAAGTGCTGTCCGTGAGTGCACTCAGCAATATCGCCCGTCTTTTCACTGCCTTTGGATCCTTTACGTTGTCCACATCGTTCGCAATGAACCATTGTTCCATTCGTTGCTTATAGTTTTGCCATGTATGGATGTTATGGTCAAAACTCGACAAAATTCTAAAGTGAGACATTTTTTCAATCACTTTTCTAAGTCGCGGGTATGAAACTCGTCGCCACTGATCATCAATATAGAAAACGGTTGTGTAAGGAGCACTCGATATGAATGTAGCTGGAAATCGTTTTCATAATAAAACCCCGAATAAGCCTGTACTAGCACTTACTTAAATAAGGAAGAAAACTATATACCCGAATAATATCGTAACAATGTTTACTGTCAAATCATATTGATATTTTTTTTCGTAAAGATCTAAAACCATATTATTCGTTTAAAATACATTTTAATGAATTTTTATGGAATATACGCGTAGTTTTTCATATCTTCGTAAATAAAGATAGAAAAATTCTGAAAAAAAATTACATGGTGTAATTTAACTTCTAGATGCCGAAAAACGCATAACATGAAAAACCCCGTAATAGGTCATTACCGGATTATTCGCGGGGGACGTCGACGTTACGTCTTCTACTGATGTCTGATTGCTATCCAACCGCACGTCGCGCTGAGTTAAGGCGCATTTACACTAATATTTACCGTGCGGTGTGTGTAAGTCCGGTCAGTTTCGCTACATTGTATTCTTTCATGAAATATCTGGCGCCGGCGCCGGCGTCGGAATCGACCGTATCAGACAACTATTACGAGTGGGTGTAAATGAGCCTTTACAGTCTGTGAAACTGCAAAATTGCAAGTAGCAATAATTTGCTGCGTATATTTTGTTGTATGTAAGGTATGTGTGTGTGTGTGTGTGTGTGTAATTTCCATGGGAACCTTTGTATAATATGCAAGATAAGCACTGCGCTTGTTGCAAACATTGTTTAAATTTGTCTTATACAGGACTTTCTATGTTCATATAAAATAGGTACTTACTTCATTTTCGGTACGGCACACTCATCTTGGAAATTACTTTATTGTAATAATTATGACCTTTATGACTTTGTAGTTACAATAAATAAATATAAAAATATTTTTAATGAGTAACTTTATTGTCTAGGGATTGTTTAAAAATACTATTTATATTATCAAAACTGTAAGATTTCAATATAACTTCTACTATATGACTTTATTAATATACTACTTATACTTATATTTCTATTATAGTTGATGGATTAATATTTGCAGTTTGACTGCAACATACGTAATAAACTAGTTTTGGTACGCGTATCCGTTCAAAACTTTTCTGCACATAAATTATTTCGAATGCAACTTATTGATTGATGACGCTGGCTGATCATCCCTATATGATCAAAGTACAGGTTAAGTTCGACTCTGCAAATAGGATTGCGAATAGCCCTGGTAGCAAATAGGATTATGTATATTTCTCGGTTTCAGCTTCGAATCCCTATCGCAATCCCTTTTCCTATAAGTTAATAATTAAATTAATAAATTCGTTCAGCATTCGTTATTACCCTAAGTATTTTAATTATATAAATATACCTAATAAAGTAATCACCAAATATTTGCTCCAGATTTTTTTTTCAAATTAGTCTCAAAAATCTATTATTTTACAACTGTGCATACCTAATGATGTCTTGTTATTATTTTTTAAATAAACAAACATACAGAAATTAAATAAATAGTAGTAATTGTAGTAATCCTATACCTAAGCCAGGTAACTAACGGCACCTTTGTCGGTGTCGGACAAATGCTGGCTTTATATTTCATTTCTCACGATAAAATTGCATTTTGACGGAATCAATATTATGATGTAAATGGACGTAACTGACATAAGTTAGTAATACAATTGTAATGCTTTGATTTAAGGTTTAATTTTGTAATGAGGTTAAATTTGCTGAGATTGTATTTTTCTTTACTTAAATTCGATTAATTTATATGAAAATTCACATTCGCTCCAACGTCTTCTAGTGAAAAGCTCCACTTAAGTTTATTGTCAATTACGAATACCGCATACTTCCATAAAATGTACGTAAGTATTTCAAAAAATAATTATGTTATTTCAGTGTCGTTGTGTTTCATAAGTCGAGCGTTCAATTGTTCTAATCTTATTTACAGACTTTTTTTATTTGAAATTAATTGTTGTCTACTCGATTACAGGTCTGACTCCGAATCTGAATATACACATCGCGCACCTGAGGTTGCAAAGGTGCAGCCAAAAAAGAAATCTCAAAAGCGTAAAGCTTCTGAGAGTACCTCCACCTCGCAATCGGAATCTAAATCTAAATCAAGGTAATTTCTATTATTTCTTGTCTTTAGGTATTTGTGTATTTTATTCCAAAAGAGTGTTATACGTTAGTAGTGGATTTATTTCTATACTTAAAACCAGGAACACAATCCAATGATTCATAATCTTATTCCATTGGTTCTTTTTTGATAGAACGTTTTCAAGGTGCTGTTATTGTAATGATAAGGTACTTTATTATTTTATTTTTTTACAGTAAAAAACAACATCATGATAGCTCGGACCTCTTCGGCCTAGAGGATAGCGAGCATCGCGCACCAGCAACCGGCAGCGAGGACCTCACGTCGTCTCTCGTGAGCCGAGTCGCTAACGGGAAGTTGCGGCGGGCGGTGAATCTACAAGGTGACTTTTACGTGGAGGTAAAAGTGTATAATAAGTCTGATGCAGCGTCCACGACTCCACTTGAACGGTGGAAAAAAGCCTTAGTGGCACTTAAAGTTCAATTAAACAAAGAAACTCTGCAGTGGGACGCGCTGCAGACGTTTATGAGACGGGTTCATGTAGTCTTTCAAGACTCGGAGCCCGTGTTCTACAGTGACAACATAAATATAAAATAATATATTAACTATTATTTTATATTTTTGTTATCCGTTTATTCTAAGGCTAGGCTAGGTTTAGGTTAACTGTAAAAAATATTTGGGACTTTGGGATACCATAGCTTTGTTATAATTATAATTTGTGTCTTTTGTTTGTGTTGTTAATCTAAAACTTGCTCTATTTTACGTGGACCTTAGACCTAATAATACACAAAAATGCCTTTCTGTACTGTTTGCAATACATCCGTTGAGCGCAGTCAGTGGACAGGTCACCTACGCAGTACTAATCATAAAAACAAAAATATTTCGTATTTTTGCGAAGGCGTTGAAATAATACATGCTGCTTTTCGTAATCGTATAGCTTCGTATAGAATTGCCGATCCGTCTGAGAATTACTGTCCAAAATCATTTTTAAATATTGTTGAAGACAAAATTAAAACTTTAATTGATATGTCCCTTAAAGATCACACTAGTATAAAAGTTAATTTCGAATATTTTGCTATGTTTTTGATGGTTAAAAATGATTGTCAAGAGATGAAATCATTTTCCACAAAAAATTTTACTTTGCATCAGAATTATGAATTTACACCATTATTGTCTCAAGTTAAAAACACTTTAGCAAAAAAGATAGAAGAATTTCAAGACCGTGATAGTGGATGGACGTTCTTGTACAGTTCTCATTTGGAAGTCAATGTCAACAAATATCAACCTTTGCGCGGTTCAGGCTTTATCGAATTGCCTGCTGCTATAAAATCGAAAAAAGCATGCGTTAATATACGCAATAACGATGAATATTGTTTTTTATGGTCAGTAGTTGCCGCTTTATATCCAGCTAAAAGTCATCCTGAAAGAGTATCATCTTATCCTGATTTTCGAAACGTGTTAAATGTAAAGGACATATCATTTCCATTAAGTTTCTCAGATGTTGCGCGGTTCGAATTAAATAACCCTAATTTTTGTATTTACATCTATGGTTTAAAAAATAATATCGTCACGGGACCGCTATACAAACCAAAAGCTTTGAAAGGAATGGTAATTCATTTACTCTACTTAGAAAAGGGCGATTTGTCACATTACTGTTTAATTAAGGACTTGCCACGACTTGTTAAGAGTCAAATATCAAAACACCACGGTAAACTTTACTTTTGTGATAATTGTTTAATGTTTTTTAATTCAAATGATGATCTTAGTTCGCATAGTTGTGGGGGTATTGCCACTGAACTACCTCCAAAGGGCTCCTTTATACAGTTTAAAAATTATAATAGAAAGCAAATTGTACCATTTGTTATATACGCGGATTTTGAAACAATGCTTGAACGGTACGAATCTTGTGACCCTGATCCAACTAAAGCGAGCACTGTAACACGTCAGCGACACGTGCCAGTAGCTTACGGTTATCATATTACGTGTGCGATAGATGAACGCTACAATCGTTACGTTTCATATCGCGGTTCGGATTGTGTACCAAATTTTGTAAAGTCTATCTATAAAGATGCGCAAAAAATTCATAATATTTTTAAAAATTATGTTCCTATGATTTACACCTACGATAATACTCGCGACTTTGAAAACGCGATAACATGTCACATTTGCGAGCACTTCTTGTTCGGTGATAGAGTTCGTGATCATTGTCATTTAACAGGTAAATATCGCGGTGCAACTCACAGCTATTGTAACTTACAATTTAAATTACCTAAATTTTTGCCTGTGTTTTTTCATAAT
This sequence comes from Eupsilia transversa, assembly GCA_914767815.1. Taxonomy (NCBI): domain Eukaryota; kingdom Metazoa; phylum Arthropoda; class Insecta; order Lepidoptera; family Noctuidae; genus Eupsilia; species Eupsilia transversa. The sequence continues at coordinate 17,012,616 of OU611873.1, read as the reverse complement.
TTATCTGGTTATGATTGTCACCTTTTCATAAAAGAATTAGGTGAAGCTCCTGGATCTATTAAAGTAATACCTAAAACAAAAGAAAACTATATCTCATTTACAAAGTTTATTCCGATTTCCTCCGAGGAAAGCATACAGGTCCGGTTTGTAGATTCTTTTAAGTTTTTAGGAACCAGCTTAGAAAAGTTGGTCAGTACAATGAAAAAACAAGAGTTTCAACAATTAAAATCTTATTTTCCTGACCAAAACGAATTTGACCTACTTACCCGTAAAGGCATATATCCATACGACTATATGTGTCAATGGGAACGTTATGAAGATACGTGTTTGCCGTCTAAAAAATGTTTTTATAACTCTTTGAGTAATAAACCCATTTCCGACGAAGATTATGCACATGCTTGCTCCGTTTGGTCTGTATTTAATATCCAAAATATGGGTATGTATACAGATTTATATCTTAAAACCGACGTTCTTTTGCTAACAGATGTATTTGAAAATTTTCGTAAAACTTGTAAACGACACTATAATCTGGATCCCGCATTTTATCTAACAGCACCAAGTTTATCTTTTGATGCAATGCTTTTAAAAACCGGAGTTCAATTAGAATTGATAAGTGATGTTGAAATTTTTAGAATGATACAAAAAGGTATTCGTGGTGGTGTTTGTATGTGTTCCAAAAGGCACATTAAAGCCAATAATAAATATTTAGACACCTACGATCCATCCCATCCAGATTCGTTTATCATTTATTTAGACTGTAACAATTTATACGGCTATAGTATGTGTCAATCGCTACCCTATTCTGACTTTAGATTAATGAATAAACAAGAAATAGAACTTTTAAAATTAAACTTAACTGACATCAGTGATACTGCGGAAAATGGTTACATTCTTGAAGTAGATCTAATATATCCAAAGAATTTGCACATTGAACACAATGACTTTCCATTTTGTCCAGAAAAATGTTTACCACCGGGTGGTAAGAACAGAAAACTAATACCCAATTTGTATGATAAATATCACTATGTTATTCACTATGTACATTTAAAAAAATGCTTGCAGCATGGTTTAGTATTAAGAAAAATTCACCGTGCTATTACATTTAAGCAAAGTTGTTTTTTAAAGCAATATATTGATATTAATACTCAGTTACGACAAACAGCAAAGTCAACGTTTGAACAAGATTTTTTCAAATTATTAAACAATAGTATTTTTGGAAAGACGTTAGAAAATAATGAAAATCGAATAGATGTGAAGTTAGTAAACAAGTGGTGTGACTTAAGCAATAAAACAAAAAAGACTACTTGTGCTGAAAAATTAATAGCCAGCCCATATTTTCATAGCTCCTCTATATTTTCTGATGATCTAGTAGCAATACAAATGAAACCTTCGCGTATTATTCTTAATAAACCGATATACATAGGGTTTACAGTATTAGAATTATCTAAGACTCACATGTATGATTTCCACTATTCTATTATAAAACCTTTTTATGGTAACCGAATTGAATTGTGCTATACTGACACAGATAGTCTTGTTTATGATGTGCAGAGTAATGACGTGTATAAAGATTTCAAGGTCCGTTTTCTAAAATATTTTGACACAAGCAATTACGATTTAAACAACGAATTTAACCTGCCAATTATTAATAAGAAGATTCCAGGTCTGTTTAAGGATGAAATGGGTGGTAAAATTATCCAAGAGTTCGTAGGACTGCGCTCAAAATTGTATTGTATTAAAACTTTAAATAAAACAATAAAAAAAGCAAAAGGCACAAGAAAAAATGTTACAGCAAATTTAAATATGTTAGATTATAAACATGTTTTGTACAATTGCGATGTCATTCGCAAAAAAAATATACTATTTAGGTCTATAAAACATGAAATATTTACCCAGGATGTAAATAAAGTAGCACTTTCAAGTAATGACGATAAACGGTTGCTATGCGCTGATAAGGTCTCTACTTTGGCCTGGGGTAATACAACTATATTAATGTAATCCACTATTATAATTTAACTAAATCAGATTCACTATATCATGTATTTTATTGATTGTAAAAATGTAACTGTCTAAATATATGTTAAGAAACATTAGATAATAATATGTACTACCAATCAAATGGTATGTACCTATGTAGGTATATTCCGTTTTTTTCTACTTGACATAAGTTGTAAACAATCTTGGCACAACTTGAATCGAAAAATGAATTTTTAAAATACAACTGTGTTTTATCAAAATCAGTTGATAGGATGTATGTTCTAGATGTCCCAAATAGGTAGGTAATTATTTATAGAAAATAATGTTAGTTAACTGTTAAACTTAACTACTTACAGTATATTGGGTGACTGGTAATTAATGACCGACAGCAAAAAGGGAGATTCTACTCAGCAAATAGGTAGGTACAATAATTATTTCCATGGGTCCAATGTCGAAATCTCAAAAAACGCTGATCATGCGAACGCGAATTTTTTAGATTTTGGCATGAGTCCCATAGAGATAAAATTGTTGCATTTGCGGAGTAGAATCTCCCTTTTTGCTATCGGCCACTAATTACCATTCAACAACCTACATATATAAGTTTAGGTTAGGTTGGTAGTTTCAGGTGCGGATAAGTCTAAAATTTTAAAACCTACTAGGTACTTGTAATTTATGGCTTTTCTACATTTGTAATTACACCCATCTTACTTATTACTTAGTAATTGTAGAATATGCGGGGAGTCAGGTGTTGTAGGCGGGGGTGATCGAAAGGTCACTCAATTAAAACACAAACCACGAATCAAAAGTATATTAAAATAATCACTAATCACCTTAAAACGAACTTAGATTTACTATACTGAATTTAAATTAAGGCTAAAATAAAAGGTAAACTATATTTAAGTAAAAGTAATAGACAAGCTCTAGTTCAACTCGACTAAGCAAACCGGCAGAGTGACTGCTTGTTATTAGATTGCGTGTGAGACTAACGTATTTCTTTTTTTTTTTTTTTTTTTTTTTTTTTTTATGTATGACATCTCGCAGATCAACCTAGAGAGGTTTTGTCTGCTTAACCGGACTATCCTGTGGCTACTTTTAGGGTTTTTAAATCTAAAAGCCTCCAGCCAGGGCGCAAAAATATGCTACTAATCTAAGATGCGACGCTCGCTAAGGGCACCCCCTGTGGGGTACGGGCCTCGGCTTAGGGCGTCGCAATCGGGAGGACAGCAAGTTCAGGGACAGGCTGGATAACAATATCATCATTATTATTAATCGGGGAATTTAAAGCTAATTGCTCAGCATCATCGGCGCGGGCTGGCATCCCATCGAGACCGGGGAGCAAGGGTCGGGGGGGGGGGGTATTACATCGGGGTCGCGAGCGCGGAGGACCTCTGCGGCGAGGTCGGAATGACGGCGATCGTCTGTGTCTGTATTTCTGTAATGTGCTGGTCTCCCTATTGCTCTCCTGGAGGAGGGTTATGAGATCGTCAGGGTCTGTGAGAATATGCCTTGGTCGGCGAACTTTACTAATGCGGGAGGGGACATAGTTGGCGGCCTCCACAACCAGAGGGTTGCGGTGTTTGGCGGCGGAATCGAAATAGCGCTTGGCGGCGCGTTTTATGAATTGGGCAATAGTGGGAATTCTCAGATCGAGGTGAAGGTTTTTATTCCTAACATAGTATGGGGCACCGGTAATCCTACGGAGGACTCGGTTTTGGAGGGTCTGCATCGTATGGATGTGATGGGGTTTCGCTTGACCGAACACAGAGCACGCATAGGTCATGATCGGGCGTATGCACGTTACGTAGAGACGTAACTTGCATCTGAGTGACATTTTGCTTTTGGGATTCATGAGACAGAAGAGTCTACTTAGAGCGAAAGCGGCGCGCGAGCGCACCTGCTTTATGTGCTCTGAGAAGGATAGATGTTGATCGAGGATCACGCCTAGATATTTGGCTTGCTTACCCCAAGGGATAGGCTTGCCGAACATGGTGATCAGTCGATATTGAGAGAGGGGAGTTTTTGAGCAGTGGCGTCTGCGTCTCAGGAAGAGAACGGCCTGGCTCTTGTCGGGGTTTACTTCGATACGCCACTTCCTAAACCAGGCGGCAAGTTTGTCGACTGCTTTTTGGAGGTGGCGGGAGATCGCGTCTATAGATTGCCCTTTGGAATAGATTGCCGTGTCGTCTGCGAACAGAGCTAACTCGGTAAACCTGCTCCTCGGAATGTCTCCGGTGAACAAGGTGAAAATGAGGGGAGCGAGCACTGAGCCTTGAGGGACACCAGCGCGTATGGGTCGGGGTGAGGATAGAGCCCCTTCTATGCGATAGCGGAATGTGCGATTCGACAAAAAGTCTCGTAAGATGAGCACGAGACGGTCTGGTACACCGATTTTGTAAAGCTTATATAATAAGCCGTTGTGCCAGACTTTGTCGAATGCTTTCGCAATATCGAAAAACACCGCACCGGTCAAAGTGCCGCGCTGGAAGCCAGCGCCTATGCACTCGACGATGCGATGCACCTGATGCACGCTAGAGTGCTGAGTCCGAAAGCCGAACTGTTCGTTTGGGATGAGGCCCTTGGTCTCGGCGTAGTCTCTGAGACGCTTATAAATAAGCCTCTCATAGATTTTGCCGAGTACCTTGAGCAGACTGATGGGACGGTAACTAGTGGGCTCGCTCTTAGGCTTGCCGGGCTTGGGAATACCGATAACGGTGGCCTCTTTCCATGCTTGTGGGAAGATATTATTGCTTAGGGCTCCATTGAAGATGGTAGTCAAAAGCATGATCAATTGAGCGGGAAATAGCTGGATCACCCTATTGGTGATACCATCTGAACCGGGGGCTTTGCGGGCTTTTAGACCTTTGACTATATCGTGCACTTCGTCTGGAGTGACGGGAGGCAGAGGATTGTCAGGGTCTTCTACGGGAGGGAGATTGACTCTACGTTCGACTTCCGTATCGACCTCAGAGAGGTGATCCGCGTCTACAGGTAGGGAGCTGGGTGAGCATTGAGCCTCTAGGCTGTCGGCAAGGCATTCGGCCTTGTCGACGTCGTCGAATGCTATCGTCTTGTCAGGACGGACTAGGGGAGGCATGGAGGCGGACTGTTGGGATTTAAGCTTCCTCTGAAGCTCCCAGAAAGCCTGATGGTTGGGCTCGAGCTCGCTCAGCATCTTATCCCAGCCCGCGTCCCGCAGCTCTTGCACACGTTTCCTCACAGATCTCTGTAAGTAGCGCATGAAGGCTTTGTTAGCGGAGCAGGGAAAGTTACTGTACGCACGGACAGCCGCATTCTTCTCGGTCAACAGATCACGTACATCGTCAGGCAACTTGAAGCGTCGGTCTTCCGACGCTGGAAGTTCCCTTGAACAATCGTTCACTACGGATTGTACGTGATCAGTGAGCGAGTCGATCGCGGCTGTCGTGTCAGCTATAGAGTCAAACTGGTCAGGGATAGAGTCTAGGAGAGTGTTGGACGTGTCTGATTTCAGCTTATCGCTTACTTTCTTCCAGTCCGTTACTCTGACGGTGGGCGGGGGATTATCGGGATCGGGGAGACCTATGCGTGGTGCGAGTCTGATAACAACCGAGCGGTGGTCAGAGTTAAGCTCGTCTACCGCTTCTATTGAGTCTAACCGTAAGTGGACGTTCTTAAGGACCGCCACGTCTAGTACGTCGGCGGTATGATTAGGGTCATGGGGAAAGTGAGTGGGGGTCATCGGGGCGATGACGTCAAAGGTCATGGAGGTTGAGAGGTCATACAGGAGCCGGCCCCTGCTAGACATTCTGGTACTATTCCAGTAGGGATGTTTCGCGTTGAGATCACCCGCGATAATGACGGAGTCGCTCAGTCCGAGAAGGACAGTGAGGTCGTTAGTGAGGACCAGAGGGTCCTCGGGAGCGGTCTGGGGAGGGAGGTAAACCGACACAATAGTGATCGGTTGGTGACCGGTCATGCCTAGTCGACATATAGAGACCTCTAGACGCGAGAGTGGAGGGGGGTCTATGGGGATACAATAGAGGTCTTTTTTATAATAAATGAGAGTGCCACCTCTGTGACAACGTGTCCTATCGTTACGGACTATGCGGTAATTAGCAATCCCCGGGTTGCGTTTGTTGGGTTTAAGGAATGTTTCCTGGATTAGGAAGACGTCTATGTTATGGTCACGCAGGAAGATCGAAATCTCATCACGTTGACCATTAATGCCATTGGCATTGAAGTAACCTAACTTTAGGGATCGGGGTTTGTTCCTAGCTAAAACTGCATTATTCATAATGAGTGTGAGAGGGATTGGAGGGACCGGGTGATCTCGGGATACGCAGCAAAGATCTGCTTAATCCTAGGGATATCATTTGATTGCCTAGCTACCGCGAGTTCGCGGGCCATTTGGTCAGCGCGGGGTGAGCAATAGGCGAGATAACACGCGTTTATCTCGTTAAGGGAGGCGGAGGGAGCCGCCGGGGTGGCAGAGGGGCGCGGGGCTTTATGAGCCGGCGCTTGTTTCGCGGGAGGCGCGGGGGGGGGCGGGGTGCGCGGAGGGCGCGGGGTACGCTGAGTGCGCGGGGTACGCAAAGTGCGAGGGATGCGCGGAGGGCGCGGGGTATGCGAGGGGCGCGGGGGGGGGGGACACGGATGCGCGGATCCATGAGGGAATAGAGAGGAGTGTGAGAGGCTGGGGGTTTAGTGGGAGCCAGGGCCGGGAAGGCTTGCTGGTGTTTGAGGTAATTCCAGGGACTGGGCCTCTGGGGACTGAGCCTCGCGGGAGGTTGGGAGGAGGGAATTCTACCCGCGAGAGGATGTTCCCTCTGCTGACGGGCGTCGAAACGCTTGGTCAGTTTGGGAGAAGAGGGTTTAGGAGCTTTAGGGCAGCCACGGTAATTGGCTGGATGTCCCGATTCGCCGCATAGCACGCAGCTAGGGGGTTCGGTACATAGAGACCTATCCTTAGGACGGGGGCAATCGGAAGTGCCATGCTCTCCCAGGCACTTGACGCACCTGGGTGTCGCGTGGCAATTCCTTTGCGAATGGCCGTATAACTGACACCGATGGCATTGACCGACGATGCCATTTTTCAGGGGTTTTTCGATAACGAAGCCTACTAGGCTGCAAATGGATTTGACATTAAAGATAGGGTTGTGACCCTCTGAAGGAGGGCACACAACGAGGACCATATCGAACGTTTCACCGCCTCTAGCGCGGTGCATGCGGTGGACTTCATCCACGGGGATGTTTTGCGACCTAAGGTCGGCTAATATATCGGACGCAGGGATTTCGCGTGGGATACGCTTAATGACCACGCGGGTCTGACGTTCCTCGTGAATGGTGAACGTATGATAATCGACCTTACGGTCGTCTAGGAGCCTAGTAAGGCTTCTGTGGTCTAGTTGGGTAGGGACGGCAACTTTGATTCCCGTTTGGGTGTTGCGGGCGGACGTGAAATTGATTTTGTGGTCTACACACCACTTTGAAATATCGGTCCACTGACCCTTGTTCCTAATGAACACTGGGGGAGGATGATGGGCCTTCTTAGGGCCAGAAGTTGACGATGCGGCGGGCATGTCATCGTCCTGTGCGGAGGACGCGGCGGTCTGAGACGGGGGAGGGGAGGGGATAGCCGCGCGCGCGCTAGAGAGCGCCGCAACTACTACTGAGGGGCAGGTGGAGGGGGAAGTTACTAGCGCTGAGGGCGCGTTTGAGGTAGAGGGAACGCTCTCCTCGAATGCAACGACCTTGTTGGCCTGCGAGGAGGTCTGTTTCTTCTTCTTCCTCTTATTCCCTTTTCCTACGACAGGTGTAAACCCGCCATCGGAGAGGGACGAAGAGGAGGAAGAAGCAGCAGATGAAAAGCGCGCTGCCTCTGAGTCTGAGCTCGAAAGGTTATCATAAGGGGAGACCGGTCGCTTTGAAGAAGCGACCGGTTCGTCCGTGTCCATAGCTGGACACGGACCGAGCTCAATCATAGGGAGAGAGAGTGCCTGGGAGGGCTGGGAGGGCTCTAGTACGTCACTGAAGTCAGTGACGTTCGCGTCGGGAGGTGAGCTAAATGACTGCTTAATCGCAGCGAACTCTCTGCCATATTTGGCGTGAAAAGTAGGCTCCTGGTTAAGGATAGCCTCTAAAAACCTAAGGAGGGTCGTGAGGCGCGGGTCCTCCATGATCGAATGAATTTACTGAGTTAGAGAGGGAATGGTGGCGAGGGAAACCTAATTCTCCTAACAATACCTATTCCTAGCTCCCCGGGTGGGTTAGCCCGGGGGTGTGTAAACCCTCCCTGTCGGGTCTAGACAGGGAGGTGAGTACCTAAGGTGAGCCCTAAGCTTGCTTTTGCCCGTTGCCTATCTTATTTGTGCAACGGGGTCCTATGTGGGTCTAGAGCGAAGAGGTAGACACACTCAACCGCTCTAGGTGTGTTGCTGTGGAAAGAAGCCTGTTACCCAAGCAGCGACTAGGAGATCCCCCAAGGCCGCTACTGGGACCCGTCCAACTGACTGCCTTGCCCTGAAGGGGCTCGGCGGGTGTGTTGGGTCAACACCCCCTCGGCTTCGTTGACACCGTAAGGTTTCAACCGAGGACCACGAAACTGTGGATTTACCCAGAAGGGGCCAACCGAAGACACGACGTAAACGTTTTTTGACAATTTCGTTAAAGAAAATTGTTATTAATTGTGTCTTGAAAAAGACAGCAATTAATAGGTCGAAGTATAGTCGGGGCGACTATATGAAGATCGTCGCGGGGCGCGACGAGAACAGGACAGGATACCACTGCGGAAGCCACAGCAGAAAATCTGAAAATTCTCCTACGTTCGAACAGCACGACCGCACGCGACGGCTGTCAAACGTAGAATGTTACTTTTGTAACGTATTTCACAAAAGGACCCATATTTATACAATGCACACAATGACGTAAGTTGCGTGCGGCTTCATTTTTTGTCCCATTGTCTCATGCCAATGGCGCCGGGAACATTATTGGCTTAGGGCCGAGGTAGGGGGCGCGGGGTATGCTTCTACGCAGTTAGCCTGCGTCATAGCGGTAGACAAGGGGGTGAAGAGAGCGCGGTACTGCGCAGTTAAATCTTGTATATAACACTGTTATGATTTGAGAACAAAGGATTTAGACAATTTTATACATTGGTGTTATATGTTATTATATAAATTGCGGATTCGGGTGACAAATTTATAGGTTTTACTTAATCCGGCTTTTAATTTAAACAATTCTGTTGTGTTATGGAGTTATTCGAGTTTTAAAAGGTAAATAAGGGATATTACTACATATTTTCTTATAATCTTAACAATTGGTTTACCCCAACTAAGAATATGCATTTTTATTCTTATTTATTTATATGTTTAAACAGTTATATCAATTTTCATAGTTTATAATTTGTGATTTATTGTGTTTCCTCAACATTCCACCCCCTGTAACAGGGTTCAGCCGCATTACAATCTTGGTCTGTAGGAAGCACAATAATCTTAGCTACGGGCCGACGCAGGACCCCATTTACAGTCTTAATATCTACTACTCTTATGATTCCATCATGTCCGTGATACACGGTTTTTATAAGACCTTTTGTCCACGCACTACGGTCTTTATTGTTGTCCACTAACACAACTACGTCTCCAATACGCACATTGGGCACGTTATTCGTCCACTTTTCGCGGCGTTGTAGCGTTGGAAGATACTCCCGAAGCCAGCGCCGCCAGAACATGTCGGCCAGCGCGTTCACGCGCCGCCACTGTCGGCGGGCGTCGATGTCCTCGGCGTCGTCTGGTGCGTATGGAGTACTCCCGGACGCAGTGCCCAGGAGTAGATGATTCGGCGTCAGGACCACAGGCTGATTGTGGTCGTCGTACACGTAGCATAACGGCCGGCTGTTAATAATCAGCTCGGCTTCCGTGAGGAGGGTATAGAGAACCTCCTCACGAGGTGCACGCTCCTTGAGTGTGCTTCGTAGGGCGTTCTTCACCGATCTGACCAGGCGCTCCCAACAGCCTCCCATGTGTGGGGCTGCTGGGGGATTGAAGTGCCACTCGATGCCCCGGTTGATAGCCTCAGCCCTGACCTGACCGTGATTGAGGTCCTTCAGGGCTGCTCGTAGCTCGGTGTTGGCCCCGATGAAATTCGTACCCTGGTCAGAGTACAAGTGAGCAGGTTGCCCGCGGCGCGCAATGAGGCGCCGCAGAGCCAGTATAGCGGAGTCGGCGCTCAGAGAAGCGGCCAGCTCCAGGTGGACGGCGCGCGTAGTGAGGCAGGTGAAGAGGGCTCCCCACCTCTTTTCGCGGCGCCGCCCAATTGCCACCTCCATCGGGCCGAAATAGTCGACGCCCACTCGGACGAAGGCTCGTCTGGACGGCGCGACTCGCGCTCGTGGCAGGTCGCCCATTTTGGGCGGAGAAGTCTTTGCTCTGGAAACCCGACACAGTTGGCAATTAGAAACAACCTTTTTTACAGCTGTCCTTACATGTGTTACCCAGTACTTCTCCCTTAAGTTATTTACGACGGTCTCGTGATTCGCATGGAGAGCTAATGCGTAGTAAAACGCAATCAATTTCTTGGTCAATGGGTGACGCCCGTCTAGAATAATTGGATGCCTTTCCTCAAAGGTTAGTACCTCACAGGCACTCAGACGTCCCCGGACTCGCAGCAGGCCATCGTCGGTGACCATAGGGTCTAGAGCTTTGATCCTGCTTTCGTTAGGAACGGACAAACCTTTATTGATAGCAACCCGCTCCTTTTGGAAACTATCGTCCTGGCACAACTTAATGAGCCAGTTGTGTGCTTCTTCCATGTCGGCTCGTTGCAACTCGGCCGTCGACCGACGTTTGCGACATCGGCTGATGAAGACTAGGACGCGTGCCATGACGCGCTGTATGCGTGTCCACGATGAGTAGCGCTCGTAATGGAGGAGTGGTGCCGCAGGTGTTGCCGTAGCGTGAACTCGCTGGATGCGCTCGAGGTCTGCCTCTGCTGCCTCAGCCTCACGACACACTGGCCACCGCTCCTGTGGATCACGCAGAAAGGGGGGGCCGGAAAGCCACGCCGCATGGTTATCGGGCCAAGACAACCGGGTCGCTTTGTCAGCAGGGTTGTCCTCCGAAGGGACCCAGCGCCAGTTGCCTCGGTCCGATAATTTATCGATTTCACTTAGCCGGTGTGATACAAATCTTTGAAATTCTTGTGCTTCTGAATTGATCCATTTTAGCACAGTTTTACTGTCAGTCCAGTAATGTTTGCTCTTTATAGGTATCCCTATCTCTTCTTCTACTGTCCTGGCTATGCGACATGCTAACAAGGCCGCTTGTAATTCCAGTCTAGGGATCGATACTACTTTTTGCGGAGCTACACGTGCTTTCCCTAGTACCATGACAGCTTCCCTCTGCCCGTTAGAGTCACGACCTACCAGGTATGCGACCGCTGCGTACGCTAGTTCGCTAGCGTCGCCGAACACATGAAGTTCTATGCCGTCGGGGTTCAATCCGTCCGGCTTAAATTATTGAGCCAGGTGAACCAGACCTTTGCGTCCCTATCTTTTAACGGTTCGTCCCACTGGATTCCCGATTTCCATATCCTCTGCATTAGTATGCGGGATTGGATGACACAAGGGTAAAGGAAACCCAGTGGGTCGTAAATTGACATTATCATACTTAAGAATTGCCTCTTAGTGGGTACCACACTACCATTTATTATGGATTCTGGTAGTCGTTTGAACGACAAATCAAAACCCAGCTCATCGTCTTTAGGCGCCCATATAAGTCCTAGGGTTCTCTCTACGGTACCTATACCCTTCTCGAGGGCTACCTTTTCAGGCATATCTATTTTTAATCTGTGTCTGAGTTCTGATGAGTTAGTGACCCACCCCCGTATCACAAATCCCCCGGCGGCATGTATCAGGGTCACTTCCTCTATCAGTTTATTAGCCTGTGCCTCTGTCCAGGTACTGTCTAGATAATCGTCCATGTAATGTTTATCCCTAATGGCCTCTACTGCCTCGGGATATTCAATGCCGAACTCACTGGCGTTTTTGTTTAGTATAAATATGGCCGTGGTTGGTGACGATGTTGCCCCGAATATCATCGCGTTCATCGCAAACAAGGATGGTTCTACCGATTGATCCGCGTTTCGCCATAAGAATAGTTGCGCGCCTTGATCTTCGGTTCTGATTTTAATTCGCATAAACATATCGGCGATGTCGCCTGAGAATCCTATGGGACCTATACGAAATTTCATTAAAATACCTACTAGAGAGTTCAACAGATCAGGTCCGGTCAAAAGGTTGTCGTTTAGACAAGTACCGTGAGACGCGGCTGCCGCATCAAATACCAAACGGAGTTTCCCCGGTTTGTTCGGGTTCACTACCCCAAAGTGAGGTAGGTACCATATAGGTGAGCTACCTATTTCCCCCTCTACCTTGCGGGCATAGCCTTCCTTTAATAACCTATCGATTTGATTGGTGTATGCTTCAGCAAAACCTGGATCTTTACGCATGCGTCTCTCTATACCGTACAATCTTTGCCGGGCCTGATTGTAGTTATTGGGTAATTTAACATCGTCGTGTTTCCACAATAACCCTACTTCCCATTGCGAGCTATTCGGTACACGATGACTCGTATCATTCAATATCTGTAATGCTCGTTCCGTATTTTCATGTTTACGAACAGTTTGGGATATACCTATTGCTTCTAGTTCGAATTGAGACTTAACTAGATCATGTAGATCGGGAAGGGAAACTGTCATGCAATTTACAGACTCATTATTATTATTATTAACACAGTTATTGTTATCGAATGGTCCATGTATGACCCAACCCAAATCGGTAAGTGAGGCAACTGGCTTACCGGATTTTCCTTGGCGGATGTCCTGGCTGACGAGTAGCTGCCAGTTGTCCTGTCCGAGCAGCAGCAGCGGCTTGGCGCCCCTCATCTCTACGCAACCTAAGTCGCGGAGGTGAGCGTTGTCGCTGAGCAATTCAGCAGACACTGTTTGTGATGGCAGATTCATATCGAGCATAGTACGACATTTGATATTATGACATTGACCATTTGGCCCTTTGACCCGCACTTGTACCGCTCGCGACGTAAGATCTGTGACCCCGTGGCCACCCGCGGTTTTTAGAGTCAGTGGTATGCGCGGACCGGCTAAGTTTGTAGCTATTGAGCTATCAATTAGCGACACTGTGGCGCCGTCGTCCAGTAGCGCGTAGCACTGTTGTTCGCTTCCTGTGTCGTCGCTTACGGTAACGGGAACTATCTTCAAAAGAGCTGTGGCTCGCCATTCGCCTATATTAGTGACACTTTCGGTTTTGTCAACTTTCTTTTGTTTATCAGCGTGCAATAAAATTATACAGATCGGACTAACTTACCTAGTGACGTCCGATCCTTAATTATGTGAAGTAATCTCGTCCTCATTGTACACTATGTAGTTTGCACTCGTTGCACTACTACGCTATCACATTATTTAAAGATGAAATACTTCATCCTAAAACAAAAAATGTTATCTGTGGTCCACTCGCTGGCGGGCCCGCATGACGTCTGTCAAATCATTCTTTCAAAGCATATGAACGGGACTTCACGATGACCGGTACGGGCATCGTATAGTCCATACAGCACAACACAACTTTTAGAAGGGGTTTAGATAAGGCAATCCAATACACATAGGTATATATGTAGGTTGATTATCTGGGAGGGGTTGGGATACAATGAGGACGAGATTACTTCACATAATTAAGGATCGGACGTCACTAGGTAAGTTAGTCCGATCTGTATAATTATGCTTCATAATCTCGTCCTCATTGTACACTATGTAGATGTTCAAAGAATAAAGTTGTGTTGGTAACCAGTTCAGCATTATTTACCAACTGAACATTATAACTTACCATGTTATTCCAAGTCTCATTATAAATGTATTTCTATTTAAAAATCAGTCTTCCATTAAGTTAAAGACATACTTAGTTACCTAACTTTAAAATTCTCTAATTAGGTACTATGAGTCCTGGAATTCTTATTCAGTCTTGAATCAACCATGTCATTAATAATCCTATACTTACAAACATCAATTATATATAAACAGACAATTAACATTGACATAAAAATGTAATAATTTTTTATGAGCAGCCACTCTCTATAGAGCACACAGCCTGGGCAAAAGCATTAGGACCACAATCAAAAATTTGTGATCCAATCAGCAGCTCTTCTTATGACCTCAACATCGATACCTCCCTTAGAGGCCTTTGAGGTAGAGGTATGTCTGTCTATGTGAATTTAGAAACATCTATTCTACTACTGGGCACAAAAATTTTGTTTTATCCATCCACTAATGGTTAGATTAGAGGCGGCATGAAAAGATTTTCTTATGGATATAATTAATGATTTAAAATCTTGTCTTATACTCTTAGTAAAATCTGGATAGAACAAAAAGGGTTGTGGCAGGCCAGATAGATAAATTCTCTTAAAAAAATAAAAAATAAATATCAAGTTCGGTTGAGATCTTCCAGGTGCAGAAGTTTCAAATATTTCTGGTATCTATAAGATCATAATTATCCTTATTATAAGAAATGTTATCTATATTAATGAGTGATAAGGTTGAATTCAATGTACAATTACAAGAGCTATTATGGTTACAATTTTTTTTTGGTTTGTAATATTCTAAACCAAAGGTTTAATTATGAAAGATATTAGATAACCCCGTATGTTACTGGAGTTCCAAAATTATATCATGTGTTTTTTCTTTGCTCTTATTTCAAATATAATTACCTACCCTAAGAAACCTTGATACTCTACTCATCTGTGTCAGCTAATAGTAATAGTCGGTAATTTCTCCAGTTTCAGTTATATAATTATAACTCATTCAATACCATTAGGGAGTGAGCCATAAGACAATCCTTGATTAAACTTAGTGGTTAATAATAATATCACCACGGTGAATGAGCCTGCCAATATCTTGACTCTGTCAGAAGTGAATCCACTGATCTAACAGATTCATATAGCTTTCTTGCTTTGCTAGACAAGAAAGTTAGCACTATATTAATTAAAGGGATTGGTGTTCCTCTTCTCAGGGAATCGTCCCTGATAATATTGCGGCCAATCAGTGTCAGAGACTCCTGCGCAATGGGTGTGGATGTCCCATTTTATAGTGAATGCATCTACTGAGCATGCACCAGGGATCTGGGAGTCATGATGTCATTCTGACACTTAGTATTGGACTTTTTGCAAACAGGTTTAACTGGGGCTGACCCAGTTTAATAACAATTGACTAGAAAAGACCTGCAGGTCTTCCATTCAATTTCTATGTTAGGATGTCTAGATTCTAGATTTACCATAGTGTTTTCTTTGGAACTAATATAAGATGCAAGAGCTCATATTTGTCTTTCCTTGCACCATTGCCATAACTGTCTAGCTAAGCTTTAGGTGAGTATAGCAAGTACCACCCATCTTATTGATATAGGCTATGACTGTTGTGATATCTGTTCTAGGTAATACATCATAGTATCTGAGTTTGCTTGCAATTGTTTTGATCCTTACCTGCTGTTAAAAGTTCAAGGTAATTTATATGGAACTTTTTATCATAACATACCAGGCCCAGTCAGTTTGAGAAGCAACAGAGAATATTTCAAGAAAAAAGTCAAATTGTTTAATTATATTGTGGTTCGTTGAAATGTGAGACAAACTTTGCAAATAAATGATTTTGGATTTGATTCTAGTTCTATTGTATTTGCAGATAATTTATTTTGAATTTTAATCTAGTTCTATTGTATTTGATAATAATTGAATTTGGATTTTTTAATAAGAACACCTCTGCCCAGCCCTCTGAGGAATACAGGCGATATGTTATTATAAATTTGAATTATAAACCAGTTCTGGCCTTGTTATTTTCATTGTTATTCTTTAAGGCTACTAACTGTTGTGTGTGACCTTTCATGATCTTGGTGTAAAGCCCTCTACAGCTGGGCATGTAGCAACAAAGATACCTAGTAATTAGGCAAACTCTATTATTTGCATCTCCTTTTGGATGGAGTGTCTAAGTGAAATGGCAAACTGGACTGATTCAACAAGAAACCTAGATACTGGCTGGGTTCTAGGGCACCCTTTTCAGTTTCCAATATTAATAATAAGTCCTAGATTTCTTAACACATTTTGAGTAGTAGACACATTTTCTATGCAGTTTGCCTATGAATCAGCAAGGCACAGAATATTGTCAGGATATAATTATGAAAGACAACCCATGATCCCAGCGAACACACATGGTGCTGTGCTAAGCCCGAATGCGAGGCATGTAGGCTCTTACAATGTATCTTAAAACAGAAACGGGAGATATCTTCTAACATATTTTCTTATGGGTAACAAATATAGGCAAAAAATCATAATAGCTGTCCTTAAGTCCACCAGTTTAAAGTGGTATGTGGCACCATAGTTATTTAAAGTGCCATCTGATTTTAGTAAAAATATACTGAAGTTGTTATTTAGAAGTTTGAACTGGAAACTCAGTAAAGGGTAGTTTATAACCCTTGATTCACAAATGTGTGGTTAGATAAGTAGCAATACAACCATGCATAACTTTAGAGAAATACTGCAATCCACCACTCCGTATCTGAGCCAGTGACAATCCTAGATCTGACAATGTTTGGTGGCATTGAATTTATCTTGAAACTTAAAAATACCTGTTAGGTATCGGTGCCCACTCCATCAATTCTTTCATATCCTTATAAAGTTGGGTAGGGTTAAGGATCTTCATGTGATGCAATCATGATAAATGACACACAGTAGTCACTCCCTCGGGAGGCTATTAAACTGTTCAGGACCTTGTCAATGGACATAATGGCAGCCCCTGTATTCTGCCCCCCTGATCCTTTGTTCCCATTTGATTCCACCTTCATTCACTGTTGCCCCCCCCCCCCCTTTCAAACTTTGGTGGGTTCAACAGGCCACAGATTATGGGTGCTTCAGTCAGCTTAGTCTATCAATCATAACTTTTAACCACCGTATGGCCAGACTGCAATGCATTTCCATAGGTGAACTAACCACTGCACCCTCCGAGCAGATTCTTAACACTTGAAGGCAAGGCCTGAGGTTGGGGTATAGATACCATTTTACTCTCAGTCTCCTTCCGGCTGCATTGTAGTGGAAATGAAGCAAGTACTAACACAACATATTTAACTTAAATCATATACTGTCTGTATCAAATGACGAATATCTGTAACGAATGTAATCGTATATCTAGAATTTATTATTGTTAGTATTTTGGAATTTTTTAAGAGAACATAATGTTTTCCGATATGTAAATAAACATATAACTGGCAGCATTGAGTACGGCCATTCAGTCTGGCTGCATCAGCTTCAGTCACGTGACACACAGCCTCTCGAACGTGCTTGACTGTAGTGTCTTCCACAGAGACGAACTTCGTACTCCTCTACAAAGAATATGAGAGTAAGGTCCCAGACTGCTAAAATCCGCGGCTGATAGCTCTAGGGATGCAGCGGGGACATGTTACGTGTTTTCACAAATAAACCATTGGCCCAAATTTACAGCTAACCTCTCGTGATACATTGGCCCAAATGCACGGCTAACCTCTCGTGATAGCCCTAAGGATGCAGCAGGGACGTGTTTATAACACTGAACATAATTTTATTATAGACCATCGGCTAACCTCTCGTGAAAGCTCGTGTGGTGTCGTTCTCTTGTAAGTTATACGGCACAGTTAATGTTCTCATGGTTAACCTCTCGTGAAAACTCTTGGAGACTGCTTGGGATTCAACAGGGATGTGTTTTTCTTAACACTGAACGATATACCACCGGCTAGCCTCTCGTGAAAGCTCTTGTGGTGTCGTTCTTTGTAGTTATATAGCACAGTTAATGTTCTCATGGTTAACCTCTCGTGAAAACTCTTAGAGACTGCTAGGGATTCAGCAGGCATATGTTTTTAACACTCAACGATATAGGTACCATCGGCTAGCCTCTCGTGAAAGCTCGTGTGGTGTCGTTCTTTTGTAAGTATACGGCACAGTTATTTGGTCTCATGGTTAGCCTCTAATGAAAACTCTAGAGACTGATGTGCGTATGGATCACAAGGTAATTTTCGGAAAATTATTTCAACTAACGACAAATTGGTAGGTATATCGAGAAACTTACCCGAATGTCAATGAAGACTCCGCTTTCGCGTCTTCACTCAATTTTCCAGGTCTCGCAGACGTTCGTTAAGGTCCTCCATTTCTTTTTGCCACGTTTTCTTCGATGGTTTCCCATTTCGTTAAGAAATTTCGGAGTTTTTAAACGGAAACATGATTAGCGCGCGGCACAAAAAAGTACAATGATTTGACAGACGTCATGCGGGCCCGCCAGCGAGTGGACCACAGATAACATTTTTTGTTTTAGGATGAAGTATTTCATCTTTAAATAATGTGATAGCGTAGTAGTGCAACGAGTGCAAACTACATAGTGTACAATGAGGACGAGATTATGAAGCATAATGTGATGTCCGTAACCACACTTTTCACACCGTTTAGCACGGCAAAACCTTTTAGGATGTTTTCTTACAAGACATTTAAAACAGGTATTCCTTTCTTTTATGTTTTCCCAGCGTTGTTGCACGCTTAATTTAGCGAATGCATCACAGTTCTCTATTGTATGTTCTTTATTACATATGATACATTCTTTAGGTACTGAAGACTCATCGCTTTGTGTATTAATTCGCTGAGTCACCGGTAGTCTATTGTTATTCGGGCGCACGGGTTGCTTTTGTTGTCTTACAGGGAGTTTAGACGGACCGGCCTCGAGCATTGAAGCTTGTACATAATAGGACGTCGATCTCGTTACGTGGATAAGAAAGTGTGACAGTATTTCTAAATTTGGTGACACTCTTAAGTCCACCCCCTGTGTATTATCTAATCCCATGGCAAAATCGCCGTATTGCGCGCGCTGTATAGAAGTTAGTTTACTTAGCAGCTCACTAACTAATTGCGGGTTATTTATATAACCATCCGCTCTTATATTCTTCAGTAGGGAGACGACATTACGTACAGTGGACGCAAATTTTCTTAACTCGCGCCCACTCTCTGTCACCTTGGGTAAGTCCCTAACCTTTTTCAGTGCACTTTGCAATATAAGTGTTGGATGCCCGAACTCTTCGTCTAGCGCGCGCATTATATCTGTCGGATCTGTACTCGTTCGTAGTAAGTCCTCTACAGAAATCTTTGCTTCTCCGTGCAAAGATGTTTTTAAGCGAGCTAAGTTTTCATGTGGTTTGAACTTATAGAGCTCAGCGGTGTCCCAGTACATATTTTTATATGATATCCATTCAGCTGGGTCGCCGCTAAAATTAGGTAACTCGTAGGCCTGCCTAGGCACCGGTCGCGGTCGCGCCATACTAGTAATCGCGTCTGCCAATCTGTCTATTTTACTTTCCCTTTCGCTAGAAAATTCTCTCCGTCTTTCTGTTTCATCCGCTCCGTCATATCTCTGCCGCCGTGTATCCGTCTCAAATGTCGAAATTCGAGGTACACTAGCGGCCGGAGTGGTAAAGACAGGATATTTATTAGGTACATGAAAAGTTACTTTGTCAATAGACACTGGCGTATTAATTTGCGTTATAGGTACTGACATAGATGGCCTAGGTACATGCGACACATTATCATTATTATGAAGCCTACTTACGTTTTGACTCTCAGGTAGGTCGCGGCGCGCTGCCATTTCTATAGGCGCGCGCGACACAGCCGGCGTACACAACACTGTATCCGTTTTACGTACCACTGTAGCTGTTTGCGGTGTTGTGTCGATCCATTGTTCCACTCGCTGTGCCGTAACTACGTCTGAACCTGAGTCGTCACTCTCAGCAGCCGCTTCTATCTCTGCTATGTCTGCTTCCATTCTTTTCTTTAGCAGATTTTCCTTTAGTTGAACCAGTTCTCGTTCAGCTTCGTATTCTATCCTTTTCTTAATATATTCGACGCTCCTGCGACTATTCTTAGAAGATGTTTTGCTTCGCGGTGACGTATGGCGACCTCTTGAACCTGTCTGTCCTACCTGAGGTCCTTCTGACGTACTTCTTTCGCTGTAGTCGATTACTCGACCACCCGTCAGAGGAATGTTGAGGGCAGACGTAGACGCCATAGTCGGTGCGACAGACGGTGACCCCGGTGCCTTTTCGGACGGCAACCCTGAGTCGGATATTAAGTCGTCTTTGCGCCGCGCGCTCATCTCTTCAGCTAGTCTTCGAAGTTTACCTCTTGTGGTGATTGCGCTCTTCTGACTCATGGTTATAACCTTATCCGGCTCGACAGGACCAAAATGTAGAATATGCGGGGAGTCAGGTGTTGTAGGCGGGGGTGATCGAAAGGTCACTCAATTAAAACACAAACCACGAATCAAAAGTATATTAAAATAATCACTAATCACCTTAAAACGAACTTAGATTTACTATACTGAATTTAAATTAAGGCTAAAATAAAAGGTAAACTATATTTAAGTAAAAGTAATAGACAAGCTCTAGTTCAACTCGACTAAGCAAACCGGCAGAGTGACTGCTTGTTATTAGATTGCGTGTGAGACTAACGTATTTCTTTTTTTTTTTTTTTTTTATGTATGACATCTCGCAGATCAACCTAGAGAGGTTTTGTCTGCTTAACCGGACTATCCTGTGGCTACTTTTAGGGTTTTTAAATCTAAAAGCCTCCAGCCAGGGCGCAAAAATATGCTACTAATCTAAGATGCGACGCTCGCTAAGGGCACCCCCTGTGGGGTACGGGCCTCGGCTTAGGGCGTCGCAATCGGGAGGACAGCAAGTTCAGGGACAGGCTGGATAACAATATCATCATTATTATTAATCGGGGAATTTAAAGCTAATTGCTCAGCATCATCGGCGCGGGCTGGCATCCCATCGAGACCGGGGAGCAAGGGTCGGGGGGGGGGGGTATAACGTATTTCACAAAAGGACCCATATTTATACAATGCACACAATGACGTAAGTTGCGTGCGGCTTCATTTTTTGTCCCATTGTCTCATGCCAATGGCGCCGGGAACATTATTGGCTTAGGGCCGAGGTAGGGGGCGCGGGGTATGCTTCTACGCAGTTAGCCTGCGTCATAGCGGTAGACAAGGGGGTGAAGAGAGCGCGGTACTGCGCAGTTAAATCTTGTATATAACACTGTTATGATTTGAGAACAAAGGATTTAGACAATTTTATACATTGGTGTTATATGTTATTATATAAATTGCGGATTCGGGTGACAAATTTATAGGTTTTACTTAATCCGGCTTTTAATTTAAACAATTCTGTTGTGTTATGGAGTTATTCGAGTTTTAAAAGGTAAATAAGGGATATTACTACATATTTTCTTATAATCTTAACAATTGGTTTACCCCAACTAAGAATATGCATTTTTATTCTTATTTATTTATATGTTTAAACAGTTATATCAATTTTCATAGTTTATAATTTGTGATTTATTGTGTTTCCTCAACAGTAATACTTTAGTTATTATTGATCCTTAATTTTAAGGTAATTGTATCCTTAATTAGGTTTAAGTTTTCTTTTGTATATACAAAATAAATTTAGGTACTATTCTATTCAAATATGTGTTTAATTTCTATACCCATTGACAACCCGATCAGACATTCTGCTTGCATTCAATGTGCTGTGCAATTACAAGCATGTTTCAACTTGTTGAAACTTGAAATTGGTTAGCAGTAATAAAGCAAGTACTAAGTAAAATAATATACTTATGTATTATTATAAAAATGTATACAATTCCTGATGAATAAGCGCGCGCCCGGCGCCGCCGGCGCGCGGCATTGAGAAATACGACACTTATCAGGTGTTCGCGCTCGTGAGGAGGTAAGCGCTGTCCACAAGGATACAGGTTCAAACTTGTCGAATTCAACATGAAATTGATTCGCAATATATTGTACAGGCTCTGGTTACACTAGAACATTCATCCATCATAAACAATGTCATTACATTACGCAGTCACTTGTTGGAGTGGTCACATCGGTTCAAAGCAAATAACTCGTAAGTATATTCTGTTCTGTGTATCTTTTATTTCCTTTTTTGTTATACAATTAAATAATATTAATGACTATTTTGTTTGTTTCAGATCTTCAATAATGTCAGATTCGCCTGATATGGTCTTCTCCCAATACGGTCAAGGTTTCCCGACTCCGAGTTTAAGTTGGCATATCCCAGAAGCACACGGGTCTGCCAATAAGAAGCCTAGAGCAAGACGGGAGTGCCAAAAACGAAAATCATCTGAGCAGTCTGCGTGTCAATCGTACGTCGTAAACAATGAAAAGAAAAAAGGTTTACGACTTATACAAGTGAAAGTTTTGGACATCAGTGAAAATCAAGAACCTGCAAGTGACAATGAGGAGGTGATAGTGATAAGTGCGCAGTATGTAGTCAGTGAACCAGTCGACAATGTTATGGACGAGACAATGTCGTTAATTAACAAAATATCCAAGAAACTCTGCGATGACTATTATTAGTGATATTATTAAGTAAGTAATTAGTATTAGTTATGGCAAGTTATTTTTTCTTATTTTTCTGTATTTAAAAATAGTTCATAAGTTATTGTGTAGAATAAGTTTTAAATTTTATTGTAATTAATGTTGAAATAAATAATACATAAAGTATGTTTAGGTTAGAAAGATGAAATAATTAAATATTATAATTTATAATTGGTAAATAAATGATAAATGTATAAATAAAATAATTTTCTGTCTTATTGTAGAATAATAATTATGCATCACAAATTTGTAAATAGATAAATAAATGTTTTACGTATTAATATCAATTTTGTAAATAAGTAGGTAAACGATGAATGTATTAATAAAAGAATTATCAAATAGGTAATATAAGTTTTTGTTGTAATTCATGTAGCAACTAGGTAAATAGAATTAAGAAAATGTATTAAGAAATCATTACATATTTGTAAATAATATAAAGAATAAATAAAAAATATATTTCTAATTTAAATTACGTATGTTTTATTATACATTACATTGCTTGAACTTCAAATTAACTGTAGGAAAATAATGTTTAGCTTACTATTCGTTCCCAGTTCACATTAATTGTTATAAAAATATTGTATTAAATTATTAGGTACTTGAAATTAAATTTATTTACATGACTTATTTTGCTACATCTAATTTAGAGCTTCATATGTGTGAATCATAGTTAATTATTAGTAGAGTTATGTTTAAATAAAATAAACACAAGTAGGTTAAAATATTTTTTATTAACAAAATAAATTAAATATAGACATGTTATTGTCAAAATACCATTTCTTAATACATATAGCATTATTCAAAGCACAATTCAGTCTATGATTTACACATTTAAATTCATTAATATTTTTACAATATTTCTTAGTCAATCTTGAAAAATTAGGACATCCTTTTTCACCTATATCTATCACTTCACAGTTATCACATAAGTCTTTGATCCACTGAATTTTTTCTAATCCCTTCGTAATATTTTTTTTATTTTCTAAATAGGGTATAATCACGCGACGAAATTCTGTATAGTCTACGTAGCCCTCACTCCAGTAAATTCCTCTATTTCTTTCTAACCACCTCACCTGCTTTTTTTCTTCTTGGGTTAGGTAATGGAATGAATATGGTGGTTTTACCAAGAACGTTTGTGTACGCTCCTGACTTACGATGGCCACTTCTTTCACAATAAAATAATTGGTCGAATCTTTAAATCCTTGGATTTCCACTATGACGGTATCCGGCTTCATGATAGCTTCTTTACAATATTGCTTAATGGTTTGTATTCAACAATGCAATCGTTGAGAATGAGACAATATGCTGATGTTTGATCTGGTATCTCTGTATCACTCTCAATTTCCACTCTTACATCCACAACAGGACCTGTCTTCAGATTATCAGCTTGTCTAGAGCAATCAACAACAAACAGCGGTGCTAAATCTTTAAATTGCTTCTCGCTTAATATGGGCTCCGGCCGACGTCCGTAATACGACTGTTGAAATCTAGTGTATTGTTCGTATAATAAAGCGATTCTGTTATTAGCAAAACTTATATTCAGGTTTTCATATGGAAAGTAGGTTGAATTGAGATACACTCTAATGTCTCGAACATGACAGTGATCGAATTGAGACATGTCAGAACTTGCATTGTTTTTCCTATTTGTCTGTAGACCAACAATAATGTATCTTGGTTTTTCTATTTGAGATGAAGTTTTGATAGACCAGGTATGCTTCGTAGTTTTTGGCAAAGCGGGATATTCGTACAGATCCCAATTTCTGTATATCATTCGAAGCGGTTGATCTTTTTCTAATAGTTTTAACAAAGTAATTTTTTCTTTGTCTGATACTTTAACATGCGGTACGCGCCATATGATTTTGTTGATCTGAACATCATACACCACTTCGCCAGTATTAAGTTTTACAGCGTTCAAATTAGTGTTACTTCTTAGTAATATCAGTTCATGTCTACTATTTATCACGACTTTATTAAAATCTTCAGCAAAGCCGAGAATGTTACGAAGTGGTATAGAAGCAGAAAATCTTCCTCCATCGACATTTTTTACACCATCAATATTCCATCCCCAGGCATTAGACATTTTAGATTCACTTTCATTCATTGAAATTAGTGATTTCATGGTTGTTGTTATACCTGCATTTTTTATTTTATCAATTTCCACTCCATTTAGCTCATATCTTATATCTTGGAACAAATAGACTAGAGCATTATTCGTAAAATGGACACTAGTAGCTTGGTCTTTCATATCTTTTTTGGTAACGATAACAGTTCCTTCCAAATAGAGAGTGCTAGCCGATGGTAATATGTACAAGTCTTGTTGGTTGATAGGTATACGAATTTCATCGTTCCTGTTAAAACTTGTTACATATGGCTTGTAGGAATGAAATTCGATACCTTCTATAGTATTATCATAATTCGGAGGGGCTAAAACGTTTAAGATATTCATTTTAACAATCCGATCGCTCTAAGGAATGCTTTATTATCTTTAGTTAATTTTGTTTTCTTTTTAGAGATAGAACTTATTTGATAGGTAGCTCGAGCAGAACTGATATTCTTTACTTGTTGACTCACATTTTTATTGTAGTCAATCATTTTTTCTTCTAAGATGCAAATATACTTGCACTTCTTCACCACGTAAATTGATTAATCGATTGTTTATATCTAGCAGCCTGATATGTATGCAGCTTATGGTGTTTTGGTTGATTGGAAAATATATAGCGTTCTTCGGAATTTCTATGATCCTATATCCAGGTGGCACATTAAGTGCAAATTCGTGAATAATATGACTTGGTTCACCGTTTATATATGAACCACTTACAATATCACATTCAACCCTGACTACGGTCGTAGGTAGAATGTTGACTGGAGACGATGACACATGCCATTTATTTGCCTTCAAGATTTGTTTGTCAAATCCTAATAGTTTTTTAAAAGAGCCTTCTTTGATAAAATTAATGTCTTTTGTACAAAATATTGTGGTTTTTAAAGTGTTATTATTACACCGTAATTTGATCGCTGCATTTTTTATTTCTGATTTTAAGTAATCGTCGATATCTTGCAATTCATAAGTACCTTCCGGTATTGCAATAACTTCATCAGAGCCATAATAGAACTTATTATTACTTTTATCAATGTTTGGAATAGAATTAAACGTAGAAAAGTGCAACAAAGCACACTCATACTCTCCATCTAATTGTAACGTATTGGGATAGTATGTAGTTAACACTGATGAGTCTCCAGTAATCGACAAAGTGAGGGACATCTTGCAAATGATTGAAATGAAAGAGAAGTGTATATTTAATATCACATTTTTATTCCAAAAAGTCTGCAAATAGTTTAAGCATAAATGACCACAATTAACTGCGTTGAATTTTTAGGGGTATGAGGAACAGGGTGTAAAGTTCTCTCATCCCCCATAGAAAAGGGAGGATCCTCCTACCAGACGGGTGTTATGTCTGGCGGGCAATTGCCCAAGGACTGATGTCGGATAGTCTTATATATATGAATCGCGCGGTAAACTTAAATAGCGCGATGCAGGATCTGTGACGTCAGGTCTTTGATGCTTAGTTCGTATGTGGCGGTGTAGATGCCGCCACAAATTTTTGATATCTTGTGTAGTTATAAAAAACACTGCAGTTTTTTAAATATTGCATCAATTCCATCGGAGGTTTTAGATTCCCATAGCTATCAAAGTATTCACAGTGATTATATACTTTAGTATAAGCTACCCAATGGGTTCCTTCATTCTTGGAATCGTCTAAGTTAACGATACCGCATTCAATGTGTTTCGGTTTCCGAGGTAGTCGATCTTTCATGTAGACCCCCCGAAAATATGGGATGTCTCTTGAATACTTCTGGATGTCTACATCAGTTAGAGGACGCTTGGGTAGCATATTTCTTAGTTTTTTGAAGTTATAAATAATCCTTTACCACTTTTATAGGGCTTAATGTATAAACCCTTGCCCAACACTAAAGCCTCCATAGCTCTATTATGTCGTTCTGTTTCTTGTAAATTTTGCTTGCTTGCTTTATAATCATTAACGGTTTTTGCAATTCCAGCTGCACCACCAGCTAAAGTCCCTAAAGCTGATAAACCAGCGAAAATTGGAATTAAAGGTAGAACTCCTCCACTCTTTGGTAAGGGTATTACTCGGGGTACTCGAATTCGATAGTGAATGTTGGGAAATAACTTTTTTGCGGTTAAGTAAGCTGCTTTTATTAAAGTTTTATCATCCTTATGTTTGAGTTTCTTAATTTTTGATTTTATTTTTGAAACTAAGGTTTTAAATGTTTTAATGCCAGATCCAGACTTTAGTTTCGCTTTCATAACTTTGCTTACTAACCAAGAGCTTAGTTTTTCACCTTTTCCTGCATTTTTTGATTTAAGCCTTTGTTTAGCCATGTTAAGTAGTTGTAAATCGGCTTTATGACGGTTAGATAAGTCAGTATGGTTTGTATATGCAATGTCGTGTTGCATGCAAGCTTCGTCTAGCTTATTTACACCTCGATCACCTCGTGCTAAGCGTTTGTGAAGTTTAGTTCCTGGTCCGCAATAATTATATCCCGGCAAATGAACTTCGAATGGTAGATTATTAATTATGTTGTTAACTAGTCCACCTCCTTGCATTACTCAAATTATAATGATAGGATTTCAAATGAGAAATAGTTATATAATATCTTAGTTCATTATTTCATCTTTCTCAATCCAGCTATTTTCTGCACTGCTTAGACCTAACCATTTAACATACAATTTATTTCCTTTCTTTTTCAAAACCTTTTCTATTAAATAAACGTCAGGATAATTAGATTTTAGTAGTTCTTGTTCGTAAAAAGCTCCTAATATTTTTTGCTTTCTTTGATCTTCTATTTGATATGTCACTGGCAAGGATTTATTCACCTTTTTTATAATAAATAATTCTGTTGACCAATTAGGAGTGTAACCTTTTTCAAAATTATGTTTGTATTTACTTATACGAACACATTCACCAACTTTAAATTTAGGTCTCCACTGAACTAAATCATGTTTGTTCATTTTGTTTATATTTTCTTTAATTACATTTTCATTACTTTTATTCACATCAGTCGGTTTAAATTGAATAGTGCGATGTTTTGTGTTATTATATCTCTGCATTGTAGCCACCAATGGTTGACCCAACCACTTATAGTTTCCATTGAGACTAAAATATTTGAATAATTTATTTTTTAAAGTTCTAATTAATCTCTCTACAATTGATGCTTTTTTAGTAGAAAACGAAGAGTAATGGTTAATATTATGCTTTTTCATATAAAATTCTGTCCCTTTATCAGTTTGTAAGTTAATAGGTTTATTATAACTACTAAGCAGTATATGTTCAAAAGCACGAGTAACATCAATTTTATTTTTCGACTTTAACGGTTCAGCCCAAGCATACTTTGAGAAGCAGTCAATTACCACTAAGATGAATTTATAGTTTTTATTGTATTTTTTCAGATTTTGCATATCCATCAAGTCTGCTTGCCATAAATCGTGGATTCCTTTCAGAATAACAGAACGTCGCGGAAAGTTTCTTCGCGCTGCTTTGTGGATTTCATTTACAATTTGCTGTTTGGCCATTGAGGAGTTTTTTGAAGTCATTTGTCTACCTCTGCTTTAGTATGAAACTTATCTTGCAAATGAGTTATAACCTCGGGTATACTTGCTTTTAAAGTAGCTTGAACTGTGCCGTTTGTATCTTTTATGATTTGAGAACGCAATTTACCAATCAAATTATTTACTTCTTTTAATGTGGTAGCATTCAATTGATCTACATAATCCTTGTTCACAGCATCATCTGCTTCTACTGGAGATCTAATTCCTCTCAGTCTTGATGTTTTTAAATCGAAATCTCCGTTTTCTGATTTTAGCAATGCATTCTCATTAAACTCAAATAACTCTGACAAACGCATTCTTTTATGAATGTAGTGTCCAAATTTGTCTACATTCATTTTCAGGTGTATTGTATCGAGAGGCTGATAATGAAATAACCAAGTTTTACAATATTTATTTATTTATAATTTTACTTTCACGCAACTCTTCAATGATAGATATAATTTCATTATCTAATCCTGTGTTGCCAGCATCTCTTGACGCAATTAATAATTTCAACCTTTCTACTAATCCATTAGGATCATCCCAGTACACTAAATCAACGTTTTTTCTCCACTTTTTTAGCAACGGTAGACCCTTTCCGTGAATTGCATTCTTCAGTTTAAAAAGAGGTTTAATAACTTGCAAATATTTTTGTCCTTTATTACTTTTTATTGGCTTACTTGGTTCATAGTCACGACGATGTGCATTTGTATCAAGTAACATAGACTTATAATTTTGCATATCACTATCGGTCACTAAGTTTAAGTTTACATCCTTCTTGAGCAACAACTGTTTTAAACCAGGCGTATTACGATATTTATGTCCAGCTACAGTGATGAACTGATCGTTGATGGTTATGGAAGCAGAACCTAACATAAGTTTCCCGCGTTCTGCTCTAACCCCAAATGGAATATCTACCAATGCTTCTGAAGATACTGACCAAGATGACGTATCACAATCTTGATTACTTTCAACTACTGATTCATAGGAAGAGTCACTGTTGACATCGGATTCATATTTTTCGTCCTCATCACCGTTGTTATCATTACTTTCAGCGCTATCAGTTCTTTCTTTCTCCAAAGTTTTCTTAATAAACGGAAAATCAGCAAAATTATCATTAGCTAGCAGGAGAGGAGTTTGCTTATTAGCATTAGCAATTAGGTTGAGAGGCTCAGTTACAGGTTTGAAAACGGATTCCAGTGCTTGTTTATTATTAATCTCAGCATCTCTCATTTTACGTACTTTTATCTTTACAGCTTCTGCTGCGTCAACAATTTGTCGTTTTAATGATTTTTCCATATTAGTAAGTTTGTCGTAATCGAATCAGCGTCGCAAGGCGAATAATAATGACAGCCCGGTAATAGTCTTATATATATATGTGTGTACTCGTATCCTTAGTCAAAGACTACAAACGTATCAAATTTACTTCTATAACATCCTTTGTTCTTAGAACAATCTTTATTAATTACAACATAACTGAAAGGAATACTCCATATTTTTGAACACATTTCACGAAATTCAACCCATGTCATGTCAGTGTTGACATGTTCTTCATAAATATGTCTCATATTTCTTTAATCTTGTTTAAACAGAACGATTAAATTAGCGTTGTCTCGTATTAACTGCTTAGGGATTTTGCTATAAGTCTGATTTAGATAAAAACAATCGATGAACTTGTGCCTGCCCATAGCAAAATAATCACGAATGTTATTTTGATTTTCACAAGCAACATCATCAAATACAATTACAGAATTCGGTTTTGCGTTCTGAACACTCAGTACTTGCTCATTTTCACGATATTTCTGAAATGAAATGCCTGGTACTTGTTGTAAGACTTTTTCCAAAATAACGTACTTTGGTTGTTGCAAGGTTTTCGAATAAACATACAAATTTTGAAATCTTAAACCGTTCTCATGAATAAGAAGACCAATTAATAAATTAGTTTTTCCACAATTTGACGGTCCGCAAATGATGCATCGTACCGAGTTAGGTAATAATTCTCCATGGCGAAAACCAGTCTCCTGAGAATTCACACAAAGTGTTTTTACTTGAAATGTTTGTGGTTGTTTTACAAATTTCATGACGGCTGCTTAGAGGGGTTATATAGTTAATGATTCAAATAATGTATTACATACACATTTATACGATTGCTCGTTGCAACTAGTACATAATATATTTGATAGAAGTTTGCTCACTATGGCTGCCCTCCAATAAAAGATAGTATTTTGTAAATTATAATATATATATTTGAAAGCGGAATAGACCCTGAACCAGTGTTTTCAAAAAAGGTTATTGGGCATTCTATTCCACCGCGATGAGCGAGCGAAGCGAGCGACAGAGCGAAAGGCCGTAGATCTGCTTTTGTTAATCGAGGTAAGTGGTTGATATGAAGAGCTAGTTATAGTAGGATGTTATTGGGCATTCTACCACACCGAGAGTGACGAAGGCGAACGGAGTGAGCCGTAGGAACGGCAGGTGGGGTAGAATGCCCAATAATATCCTACTCTCCATTGCTTGAATATCCTTAAGGCTAGAGTTCTGGCCTCTCTTTACCTCTTTATTTTGAATCTTCCCTTTCTTCTTATGGACTATTTTCCACCCCACATTATTATCTTCCTTGCTGCTCATATCAGCCTCGGTTGTTGATAAAGACTGCCTCTTTTCCTGTGATACTTCCTTAGACATTAGTTGTTCCACCGTTTTCGTGGCCCCACTCGATAGCACAGCTGTGGCGCCGGCGGTAGGCTCGTTACCCAGGTCATTTGCGGATTGTTTACAAATCGCATCGACATACCTACTTCAATGCTTTTTTAGGAAGTTTCACCGTGTCTGTTGATGTTTGTGACACTTTGGAGATGTTAAGTTGGTGTTCTAAATATTGATTACGCGTTATTAGTTCCCTCATTTGATTTTCTAACGCAAATACTTGATCAACTTTTTGTTCAAGTACCTTCACATATGAACGCAATTCTTGCAACTCATTTTTCGTTGAATTAAATATTTCCTGCATATTCTCCATCTTACTTGTCTGGACATCTAAGCGTGACAATACCTCAATTCGAAAGTCCTTGATCTCTTCTAGCAAGTTGAATTTGGGTTCCGTCAACGGAGAT
The DNA here is from genome assembly GCA_914767815.1 of Eupsilia transversa. Taxonomy (NCBI): domain Eukaryota; kingdom Metazoa; phylum Arthropoda; class Insecta; order Lepidoptera; family Noctuidae; genus Eupsilia; species Eupsilia transversa. The sequence goes on along the minus strand of OU611873.1, from coordinate 16,981,434 downwards.
TCCGTGTTCTTTATACGACTTCCTCGCTAAGTGTTCACGTTGCTGCTGATTGAAGAAGTGTCTACTTGGCCAGATTTTCTGCTAACAGGTGTATCAGCATTGCGACTAGGCTTGCGTTGAGAGCAGACACACTCAAGACATACCCATTGATCCTTATATTCCTGATAAAACGTAACAAAGTTTTCCGTAGGAATTCCAAGGCACTTTAATTCATACACTTTGCTGCAAGTCTTTTTAGAACACTCAATATATGGCATGTTAGATATGTCCACACCACAACCAGCACAATTTCGCGACATTATAGCGAGATAAACAATTAAATTTCGGTAACGAACATACAAGACGTCCGCTCTGTTCGCGTGCGCGCGTAATTCGTAATTATCTGCGGATAGAGAAGATACTGATGTCCAGGATCAGCCATTTTCCTGTAAAACTCTATAGAGCTGTGTTTTAATAGCTTCACTAGTTTCAGCAGGGTCTTGATAAAAGTCAAGTAAACCTCGTTTCAAACCATCTTTAAGCGAAAACCATTGCACAGTTACTGGAAACATTTTTAAATTTCCTTTGTTAGAAGAATCTGTGCCAATAGAAAAATATGTTGAATCATGCAATTCAGATAGCAGTATTTCTTGCGACAGCGGGGCTAGAACATTTTCACAAATAGTTGTAGCTTTAGTTCGACCACACGCTATTTTCTTTGCAACTTCTGAATCAGGAAATAAAGTTCGAAACAACTTATTATTACAGTCTTGACTTGAGTAGCTGTGGTGGTGTTTAACTCCATGATATACAGATGTGACTTTTGCGGCAGTTATGAGATCTTCTTCTTGTGAATGCTTTTGCACAAAAAAATCGGAAACGGATGGTGTTGAAGACTTATTTTTTAGAAATAACTTATGTTTCTTACCTTCCGAATGCACAATCAGAGCTCTTTTGCCTTCGTATTTTACTGAAATATCGGTTTTGCATAATTTACATTCAGCGGAGAAATCATCTCGCTTTTTAAGCCAAGAACTAAACAGAGGATCGTTCAACCAGTTTACATCAAAGCTCGTATGATATTTAACTTTTCTCTTCTTCGGCGGTGTCTGCGCCGTTGAGCCTTCCGAATCCGACATTAGGTACACTTTATTTAGAATAAAACAGGAACAAAAACAATACTCGCATTCCCGTGCAATGTTTACAAATACAAAACGCGTCCAGGATTCTGGCTGTTTATTATGCAACTAAATAAAGTGCGGGGCGGTCGGCGGCGTCGCGGGTCAGGGAGGGGGCGGGGCGGGCGAAGCGAACGGCAGCGCCGCGCGCGCTGATGCACAATCCCCGCGGCCGCCCCGCCCGCACCACTGCCAGTGGCGGCAGTGGCCCACTGCCCGCCAGCAGGCCAAAAATCCGGGAGATTTTAGCTGCGTTTCTGGAGCCGGGAGGTTTTAAAATATTATGTCCGTTTTCCGGGAGAATTCCGGGAGAGTTGGCAACCCTATTTGTCCAGTTACTTCCGGCGTTTTGTATTTAATTTCGCTTCTATTGCGAGACCACTTACACAACTGACTAAAACCAATGTTCCCTGGCATTGGGGTCACGAACAAGACAGTGCATTTGAAGAAATAAAATCTAAATTGGTAGTTAGACCTGTACTAGCTTTATACAACCCAGATCATACCACAGAGGTACATTGTGATGCCAGTAAATTAGGAATTGGGGGTATCTTACTTCAGAAACTTAATGAGGAATACCCTTTTAGGCCAGTTGCTTATTTCAGTCGCCAAACAACGCGTGAGGAAGCATTTTGGCACTCCTATGAACTGGAAACGATGGCAGTGGTAGGTGAGTACCACTGCCATCGTTTCCAGTTCATAAATAAAGAAATTTAGAGTTTATTTGATCGGTCTAGAATTTAAAGTGGTAACAGACTGTAATGCATTACGCACCACCTTAGTAAAGCGAGATTTAATACCTAAAATTGCAAGGTGGTGGCTGATGCTACAGGAATATAACTTTACCATTGAGTATCGACCAGGTCATAATATGCAGCATGTTGATGCTCTTAGCCGGAACCTATCGAAGAGGAATTGGAAGTCTTCAATATCACAAGTGAAGACTGGCTCCACACAGTACAGATGACAGATCCGCGGATAAAACATATTAAAACTATTTTAGAAACTAGCGAGGAGGATATAAAAGATGTATCTAATAATTACATATTGCGAAATGGTAAAATATATAGGCATGTAGGATCCAAATTGAAATGGGTGGTACCTAATTCTGCGCGGTGGAGAATTTGTCAGCTTAATCATGACGAAGCGGGTCATTTCTCAACTGAGAAAACGATTGAGAAGATAGGAGCCGATTATTGGTTCCCAAAAATGAACCGTTTCGTTAAGAAGTATGTTAATGCTTGCATCAACTGTGCTTATAACAAAGAAATGTCTGGAAAAAGTCAGGGTACTTAAACCCAATTCCCAAAGTAAATGCAATATTCCACACAGTATGGATCCCTTGGGTCCATTTATAAAAAGTAAAAGAGGAAATGCATACATTCTCGGAGTCATTGACGGGTTCAGCAAATTCATATTTGTCAGACCTGTAAAGAATACTGTATAATAATGTAAGAATAATGTACGAATTACTAAATTACAGAATCAAAAAGATCTAAAACTATAATTAAAACACTCGAAGATATATTCGCAACATTTGGATGCCCTAAAATTATTATATCAGACTAAGGCACAAGTTTTACTTCTAGCGAATTTAAAAGTTTTGTCATGTCAATTGGAGCTAAACATGTCCTAAATGCGGTAGCAACGCCTCGAGCAAATGGGCAAATTGAACGCTACAATCGAACTATTTTAAATTCGTTAGCCGCCATGAACCATGGGTTAGACGAGAGAGACTGGATACAAATGTTGCAAAATTACAATGCGAGTCTTAATAATACTACTACCTTATTGAAATCTGGGGTACTGCAGCGAAGACTAATATAGATCCAATTCAACGAGTTCAGAATAGATTAATTAAAATTTTATTCAACTATAAATCTCGGACCCCTACTGAAAAGATATATGAGGAAACAAAAATAATGAATATAAGGCAAACTTACATAATATATTACACATGTATTCTAATACGTAAAATATTAAATAAGGAAATCCATTCCAATATAAGATTTGTAACAAAACAACAAACACGAAAGATTAACTTAACACGTGCTAGCTACTTAGTGACCCGCCCTCCTAGAACTAACTATGGAAGAAGAAATTTGGAGTTTGAGGGTGTTACAATATATAATAAATTACCATCAGTATTAAAAGAAGAACAAAGTTATGCCCGGTTCAAAAAGCTACTAAAAACTCACACAATTAATACATACAAATAAGTGAATAAATAGAGAGGAGAAAAAAAAAAAAAATGCATGATTCATATTTTATTTTATTTTTATATAACACACAATAAGAATAAGAATAAGAATAATTTATTTGTTAAAAAAAAACATACAGATGTCGGAGAGACATCAGGATTTTATTCCATTAGAATCAGGAATCATGTGGGCAGAAGATGGGTTTCGTGCAATGAAAACACACAGGGTGCAATACACGGAGTTTATTTAAATCACAAACTAACATTATCACGAATTACAATTTAATCACAATAACTGAGCACAACGAATCGAGTACAGTTTCGCGACGTCTTAATTCCGATGCGATCAGACACTGAATGGCCTGCTCGCCGTGGACTTAAACATCACGACTCTGTTGTAAGCGCGCTTGTGGTGTGGGTAGATCACGTGATGTCGCCAGTGGCGCGCTTGCGATTCGTTTAGCGACCGTACTAATGACTGTCTCCGACACGGCCATCCTGCGAAGCACACGTCCTCGTGTGTTAAACTGTAAAGAAAAATACTCGCAAAGTATCACATAGCTCGGTCACTCCTGACCACATTTGCTAAATCCAAAAACACTATGAAAGAAATCTGTTGGAATCTCAAATCTTATTTCTTAAGTTCAAACAAACCAAAATCTCAGAGTTCAGAGCATTACTCACTATTTAATTCTCAAATCTTAAGATCACCAACAAAATAATCAACTAAGCTGCATGTGATTCATACTTTCTAGTAACCTCCAGTTACTCAACCATTCATTTGCGCATCCCCCTCGGATCGCCAAGTCACTCCCGGACTTTATGGTTCCAAAGTATTATCACACAAACTTAATCTCTACTCTCTGTTTCATCAAAAAAACTTTCACTCGATTCTACCTCAAATTCGTCAGTAATACTCTGATTCCCTGGCAACTGAAACTTTGACTAATTATAGCAAAAATCATCAACCAGAGCCACGTACCATCGTTTTCCACATTAACAATCATCTTTATCACTAAGAGCCTTAGAGCCTTAGAAACCCACACACGAGTAAACCACTCTAACGCCACGGCTCTCTAGCCGACCAGCAATCGCATTGCTCTCACACATCCATCGCATGGATCAAAACTATGGTCCTTACAGACCCAATACGGCCGATAGAGAACCCCTACTCGCGTGGTTCCCATAACTTAGGCTTGCTCATCACCACTGTGATCACCATCTACTTCGACTGGTACAGGACCTACTGGCATCTTTCTTAAAACCTATCGTAATTAGTGAACGCATCAATTTTTACAAATAACAAATTATCAATAATCAGGAAATTCAAAGTACAATTGACTACACATTTATCGCGCATCTCGCAAAAGACAATTAAACCGAATAAATCAACAAACTTAAGCTCTGCATGTGATCTCTGGCTACGCATAGCCCAGTAACCTGCAGTTACTCATCTTTTCTTTATGCGAACCCTCACGGGAGCGCCGAGTCTCTCCTGGACTCTATGGTTTTCACTGAAACCAGACCTCCGCTAGAGTTGACTGCTTACCGCGTACTCATGGACTACTAAAGTAGTAGACGCCGATTTCTATTGAACTACGGCTACACGACAACCTCTGGTACGGTCCAATCACTATGCAAACTTAAATACTCTCCTCATTGATAAAACTACTATTTTGCTCAACCTCAGTTTCGTCAGTTATACTTTGATTCGCTGGCATTTTTCGCCACCTATCATGTGCGTATTTGTAATTATGGTTAGAATTTAAAACGTATAGCGATCACCATCCAAAACTATCACTACCTTAAACGGACCTCTGAACTTCCGATCTAACTTAGTCTGATTTCTCTCTTCGTTTCTAGTAACAAGAAATCACCAACCAATTTTATTTCTTTGTTATAGCTACCTTTGTATAATATTCCCTGACGCAATGTCGCGGACTTCATCACTGTCTACTTCGGTTTTCATCACAATGACTTTCCTTTATTTCTTTACAAATAATTCTCTATGTCAAGTTCTAAATCAAACAAACTAACTAGATCAAACATACGATTAGGTCAATTAAAATGGTAGAGCAACCAAGTACCTCTTCATTCATCTAATCATTACACAAAGCAGGAAACTCATCCGTGGCCTATGGGCAACACATGGCCCTCCAACAAACCTCTGTTTGTTTTACTACGTTCCTCAAGAACGCCGAGTCCCACATGACTCTATGGTCTCTACGACCCGACCTCCGCCAGAGCCACCCGCGCACCGCGCATCCACGGACTACTAAAAGTAGACACCGACTTCTACCGGACTACGGCTACGAAATGGCTACTGGTACGGTCGACCATCCGAACCAAGTTTCCACACTATCTCTCAATTTCAAATTCTCAAATCAAATCAAAAACTCTCTCTACTTAAAACTGTACTTGGCACTCGGGCATTCTCCTTAACCCATCGCATGCGTACATGTTAGTACGCTTAGAACCTATTGCTCTCAATGTGTAGCGATCTCCCTCTATGAATTCTACAACTCTGAATGATCCCTTATATTTGGGGTCTAATTTAGTCCGGTTGCGTTCTTCGTTTTGAAGCAACACAAAGTAAAAAAACAAACAACACACAAAAAGTCAAGTTGGTGTTCGCTAATCGTTAAGCAACATAAGATTTGCTCTGTGCTGAATACACGTGTTTGACCAATACTAGTCAACGCAACAATGTTATTAACGTTTGGCTGCACAACTCTAATTTAATACCGAGCATTCAGCACCAGAATCGTAAACAAAACAATACAGCTCACCTTTGTGTTCTAACGTGCCTGAGAGTAGTTGTACGATGCACTGCTCGTTCTACACACCGCCGTCGCTTCGACTGGCCTGCTGCCGCTGCCGCTGCTGCCGGCGTTGCAGACGCAGCCGCCGCTGCCGACGCAGCCGCCGCTGCCGACGCAGCCGCCGCTGCCGACGCAGCCGCCGCTGCCGATGCAGCCGCCGCTACAGCCGCTCGTACACCGGACTGCTATGTGACCCGGCTTGCCACATTTAAAGCAGACCAAGGGCTCCGCTGCCGGCTGCTGTACCGCTTGACTCGACCATGATTCACCGGTGGTGTTTATTTTGCGGTTCAAATGTCAAAACGCGTTCAGTTTTTGCTGTAATTTGTCCCTCGATCTAATGTTTGTAGTAAACGCCATACGTTGAAGTTACTGGTCAAACTATGATGTGAGCGAGTACTGTTGCTATGGCGATTTCTTCTTTGTTTACACCTTTCCAACGATTATTCAGCGAAGTGATTAAATTACTTGCGAACGCGGGTAATGTTTCTCAACTTGGTTTTTCGCCGTTCATTTTAATGACGGTACCCACCAATGTCTCGCACGAAATAAATCGTGTTGTGAAAAATACCTTCAATTCATTCCATATCATATCTTCGTAGGCTATTTAGAATAACCATGTTAATGCTTCACCTTTTAGCGTCTTGCTGACCGCCACAACAAGTTGACCATCTTGCAATGAATTTTAAGCAAAGCATAAATCTGCTGTCATGCACCTTGATCACGCATCGGAATCGGGTTTATCCGAGTCGAATACCGGCAACACTAACTTGTTTTTCACTAGCTTAGTTTTTAAGAGTTAGTATCAGCGCGTGCATTTGTAGGTTTTGAATTTAAAAAGTAACCACCACTGATTGTTATTGTCACTGTCCCCGCGTGTGATCTCATTAGCACGATTTGATCCCGCTTCTGATGTCGGAGAGACATCAGGATTTTATTCCATTAGAATCAGGAATCATGTGGGCAGAAGATGGGTTTCGTGCAATGAAAACACACAGGGTGCAATACACGGAGTTTATTTAAATCACAAACTAACATTATCACGAATTACAATTTAATCACAATAACTGAGCACAACGAATCGAGTACAGTTTCGCGACGTCTTAATTCCGATGCGATCAGACACTGAATGGCCTGCTCGCCGTGGACTTAAACATCACGACTCTGTTGTAAGCGCGCTTGTGGTGTGGGTAGATCACGTGATGTCGCCAGTGGCGCGCTTGCGATTCATTTAGCGACCGTACTAATGACTGTCTCCGACACAGACATTTAAATATTAAAGTGATATATTACATTACACTTTTATTCAATGATGTGATATTGAACATCTGTGCCCGAACTAGATATAAAATATCTGTATTTCAGACATCAGCGCTCTTCCCCTGTTGTAGGCGACATTAGAAATAAAACTTGATTTGACCTCTATACAAATCTATAACACATTAAACATAGAGATAAAATAATATTAAAAAAAACGGAAATGACAAACTTAAGAGAACAATCTTAAATTAGTCGTATAGTGACGGCCTCCGGTGAGTAGAGTGTAAATGAGTGGATGTGTGTAGGAGGGTGAGTATTATTGTAAGCTACTTAACTATATACAACAGGTTTTCGGTCTCATTGTAGTTTAGCTTACGAATGTAGTCTACTACCATAAGTTTACACTTGTTCCTATTTAAGGGGTGTATATCGACAAGCTTATTTAGTCTGTCATACAGAAAAGAGCCTAGGAAACAATAGTACTTGCGAACGTATGGGTGTTTAAAGGTCGGTGGATCATTGTATGTAATGACCTTTCGTCTGCGCATAGATAAATAAGAGGACTTGTTATACTCTGTATTAGCATGGTGTCTCAAGACTGCGTGCAGGACAAAGAGCTGCCGGACCGTGAGGACTTCACAGGACTGATACAAAAGGTATGTTGAAAACAGATAGGGCCGGAAAGTGCTGACCTTGAGTATTGCTCTCTGTGCAACTTCTAATGGTTTGAGTATAGTTTTTGACGTGCCTCCCCATACAGAAATACAATATTGCAGAACTGATTGGCCAAGTGCTAGGTATACTTGCTTAATTAATTTAGGTTCAGCTGCATTTCTTAGATTTTTGAAAACAAATATCAGTTTTCTTACCCTAGAAGTAACCATGTCTATATGAGGTCGAAAAAATAGATTATTATCAATAATCAGTCCCAAATATTTTATTTTGTCCACTTTAATTAGGGCAGGGCAAGAACAGCTTACATCATTACAGCAATTGTGTGCTATTATGGAGAGATTTGAAGGAGGGCAATTACGGTTACGCATAGAAAAGGTAAGATATTGCGTTTTATCTGCATTAAGAGTGAGAATATTTTTCTGCAGCCAGTGGCTTACTATATTAAAACCATGCTGTGCACTTTTATACACATTCTCCCAAGTATCAGCAGAAAACAGAAGCACCGTATCGTCCGCGTACGATATTATTTTACCTCCAGCAAGATTTAGCTTACAAAAGTCATTTAAATAGACGAGGAATAGACTTGGACCCAAAATACTACCCTGAGGGACACCGAAGGAGACTGGTAAGTCACTGCTTATGTAACCATTTATTTTCACACATTGTGTGCGATCAGAAAGGTAGTCTTTAAATATTTTGAGTTGGTCTCCCCTAACGCCTATTCGCTCCAGTTTTTGTAAAAGCAATGGCACGGAGACCGTGTCGAAGGCTTTGGCCAAATCCAAGAAAATGCCCAAAGTCTTTTTGCCCGCATCTAAATTTTCTACCAAGTAATCCACAAGCTCATGGGCTGCATCACTTGTAGACTTGCCAGCTCGGAAACCAAATTGATTGCAAGAAAGGTGATTATTTGTTTCTAGGTAGCTTGTGAGCCTTTTATTGAGGATGCGTTCTAGGAGCTTGGAGATAGAGGGCAAAATAGAGATAGGCCTATAGTTGGTGATGCGGTCTTTATCTCCGGATTTATGTATCGGATGCACCACTGACTTCTTTAGAACCGCCGGGAAAACACCTTGTGATAAACAAGTATTAAAAAGATGCGTTAAAAGGGGCACAAGTATGTGTTTATTTTCTTTAAGACGGCTAATTGGTATAGAGTCCCAACCAACGGAACAATATATAGATTCAAGTCCTACATTAAAAATATACATTAGTAATTACTTAAATTAAACATTTTGTTTCAAAATAAATTGTTTTATAAACCATGAATGTACCTACCCAAAATATATAAATAGAATAATAAACTATAAACAAACACACACACACACATGCCATTGACATTTGACATTTGACATTTTACTTGCTTTATATTTCACATTGTAATTGATATTTTACCTGATAATAATAAATTAGACTTTTTATCTGACACTGTACCTGCTATGAACCAGATATTGTATTTATTTGTGTCTTTGTATTATTTTGCTGACATTGTATTAATTTGCTTAATGTAGTTGTTTCAGCATGTGTTACTTCTCTTTTTAATATGTAATGTACAACACAATGTAAATTGTTAATGAATAAATAAATGAATGAATGAATGTATAAATAAAACCACAACACTCCAAAAACCTGCTAATAAACAGACTATGCCACCAATGCCACATCCAGTAAAAATCAAATTCTTAAATCCATGTTGTGCTTGGCTAAAACTTTCTTTACGATCGAGTTTATGTTATTTGTTTACCCACATCTTTTTTTTTCCTTTGTACCTACTATTTTGTTTTGTTATTTTATATAAGGTGCTATAAAAATATCTGCCACGGCTGCAATGGGAGATAGTATTGTGTTTATAGATTACAATAGTAAAGATAAATTATTGATCATGTGTCATATTTTTTTTCATACAAAAAATTGTACGTATAAATTTGCAAGTGATGAACTAGTCAGCTGATTTCAGTTTTCATTCACAGAACAGATGGAAAGAGATAGCAGTTGTTTTCATTGACGAAAATAACGCGCGTAATTTGTGAACCACGTTATGCAGAGTAGAGTCAATGTTTATTTAACTACTTTATTTTCTCAAATTGATTTAACTGTGCCGGGGTACGAAATTTCTTCACTATTGTTATCTTTAAACACAATACTACCTCTCATTAAAGCCGTGGCAGATATTTTTATAGCACCTTATATACGTGCCTCTGTGCGCTCTCAATATTAATCTTAGTTTTAGACATCGTTTCTCAGTAAGTGAATTATGTATGCAATTCTTTATGAGAAATAAAGTTATTCTTAAACCTAAACCTATACAATAAATAAAAGTACAGGAAAATCACCAGCTGAAGTTGTATTTGGGCAAAGAACCACATGTCAAGCGGAAGGAATTCTTAAAGGTGCTCTAGAGACAGAGGAACAGATTTCAAATACCGATAGAGACGAATTAAGGAAATCCGTGAAGGAAAAAATTATAGAAGGACAGAAAAAGATGAAAGAACATTTTGATAAAACGAGGGCCCCAACTAAAACGTTTCAAGAAGGTGATCTCATCATGATTCCAAATAACAATCCAGACCGGGGCAAGAGCAAAAAGTTGGCTGCAAAATTCAAAGGTCCATTTAAAGTAACAGCGGTACTAGAGAAAGATCGGTACGAAGTATCTAGCATTAAGGGACTTCCTCAAAGACAGTATAAGAATGTTTTTCCGGCTGATCAGTTAAAACCGTGGATTAATTTAAGTTTATCACCATTGTTAGTTAGCGATAAAAGTGACAATAGCGATTCTAATTCGCAAGACGAGTAGTAAAACAAACCGAGATGTATTTATATTCTCTATATATGTATTGTATTTATTTATATATATATGAAGACACTGTAGTTTAAAGTGGTAGTGGCCGGTAGCCCTTCACCCAATTTCCATGTCATTTACAGCTTAGATCAGTTTCGATAACGGATAATCGGCAATATCCGGTTATTATAATACTGAGCGGCGGATGAGAGAACGCTGATGAGGACAATCTGTTGGCAGACCGTGGCTCTCGGGTGGCTTAACGGCAGATCTTTGATTAAACTTTGTCAAATTGGAAGTTAATGGCTCTCGGGTGGCCTGATAAATGTGATGACCCAAGAAGATGAGCAGACCGTGGCTTTCGGATGGCAGTTGCAGTGACTCATAGTCCTTTTAGTTTATTTTTAAATTGTTGAAATGTTTTTTCTATTTTTCCTTATTTCCTCTGTTATTGACTTATTTCCCCCCCCTCTTTTGTGTACCTACCTAGTATCAATTTTGTTTGTGTTAAAATCCCTACCAACACCAGCGAATAGGTGACTTTATTGGTTATGCGTATTTTAATATTTTATTGTTTTGTTTTTATGCACTTAAGTAGTCTTTACTTAAGTTGTTTTTATATTTTCTTATTTTTTTATTATTAGTTTTTACTGATATACATTGTATTACTTATGCAAACTATGATCGATGCGGACCTTGACGACGATTTTTTCCTTCGTGCGGCGACTGGGTCTTCCTGTCCTCTCACTCTTGGCGATCAAAATCCTCTTTGCTTTCCCGCCTCCCCAACAATCTCAACATATCCCACATCAACGCCCAGAGTATTCCATGCCATTACTCTGATCTTCTGGCTTCCATTAACAGTGCACATATAGATGCTTTGCTTATCTCTGAGTCCTTTCTCAAACCCTCTCTCTTATCTGTCCACTATGCCCTTCCCGGATTTGTTCTTATCCGTAATGACAGAAGTGGGAAGGGTGGTGGTGGTGTTGTTTACTTGCGTACTGATATTCCCTACAAGGTTATCAGCACATCTCCGTCTTCCTATTCGGGATCAGCGGTATTAAAACACAAAGGTGGTTTGGAATCAACTGACGTTTTATTACACACAGATAGTGACAGATCGATTGGTCTTACCACAGATTATTTAAGTTACAATATAATCATAACATCCTGACCTAACAAAATAATCTAACTTCCAATTAAAAAATTATAATTCAACAACAATTTTAAGACTAAAGTGTTTTATATTTCAGACAAGCCAATCAAATTTAAAAACTTGCTTCGAAGTATTCGTTGTTTGGTCAGAGTGGAGTGTTTGAGTTTGTAGTGTTTGTTTCATAGTGAATAAAATTGAACCGAGGCAGAAAAATGACTGAATTAGTGTTTAAACTATCTAAGCTAATTAAGATAACTATCTAATCGTAAGTACTATATGGAATTGCTTTGATTTAAACTATGGCATGCTCATATTCTATCGACCTTGAAGTAGTTCTACTTCAAGGTAAGGTTTAAACACTAATTCAGTCATTTTTCTGCCTCGGTTCAATTTTATTCACTATGAAACAAACACTACAAACTCAAACACTCCACTCTGACCAAACAACGAATACTTCGAACAACAAGTGTCAAAATCACTTACAAGTCTTATTATCGGTTTAATTGAATACTTGCTTAAAAAGAGGTGATATCACTTTTAAAAGTTTGTCTAGAAAATGTACTTCAATTTAATAAACAAAACTTACGTTATTAGTACCTACCCCCTTTTTGAACTTTTTAAACTGTTATTGATATGACATAAATGGATTTATTTTACAAATAGCACGATACTTCAAATATACCTGTATACTTATACCTACCTTACTTGTTTTTGATATACCTAAATACTTAGAATCATTTTAAAGAACCTAATTACTAATCGCCACTGTTTAGGCTCCGCCAGATCCTGGCAACCAGGACGTTAATGATTAAATTCAGAGACCTGAACAAGTTGAGGTAATAATAGATATTTTCTGTATTTTGTCATTGTGTACCTACTTATTCACGTCTGATGAATGTTTTTCATCACAGCTGATCATTTCTCAAGATCTTGGGATAGCTGATAACAATAATTATAAATATGACGAGTCTATGAACACTGAATACTCTTTTGTTGAATATTGCCATTGTTGAGACCCTCTTCTCAACATCGCCGCGCGCTGGCGGCAGTGAACGAGGGGTGCGGGGACAGCGGCGAGTCAGCCGGCCTCACGGACGATCGCTCGCCCCGTCAAGACTAGTCAGCTGTTGCACGCCTCCACGCACGGCTGCGCTTGCGTTTTTCATATTATATATTTCAATATATTTACATGTTATACAGTCCGCTCATTTTTAATTCGCTCCTATGAACTATCGTCGCGATCAGTGGTCCTTCTACCGTTAACGTTTTGAACCGATCAAAGAAAAAACGGCATTTTTCAAAATTTCTAAAAAAAATAACGGTTCTTCGGTGGGAGAACAAAGAACTTCATCTTCGGGTTCAAGTTTCACAAGGGGTCTTCGGTTTCTACGTGTCATCGCTTGCATTTGGTTATCATGAACATCGATACGGCAACAGCCGTCTTCATCGGGTTCAAACCAACGAGCGGCGCAAGGAAAGATCGTCGAGACTTCAGAACAAGAAGACTTTGAAGCATTTTTACATCGACTTTCGTCAGCTGGCATCGGGAAGATTCAAAGGTCTACTCATCGGAGGCACAGTTCGTCAGATCGTCATCAGAGGTTGACAGCATAAAACCGTGAGAGCGTTCCAATTCCTTTTTTCCAACATTTTTCCTATCACTTTGCATATTCATCAGTTGCTAATCCCATCCATTCATGATCTTCAGCCTATCAGCTTGTTTAAACGGTTTCTTTGTTTTGTAAAGCATCAAGGTTTAATATTTTAAAAACTCTTTTAGAGTACGTATACAATTTGAAAGTCGACAACACGCCGAGAAATTACTGTCTTCAGAAAAAATGAAGGACTTGGGGTACAGGTGCCAATTGGCTCAAGAAGTCAATCTATCGTATGGAGTCGTCAAAAACATCGAATTGGAGGTGGATGAAAAAGAACTGACAGAAATATTTCGCTGTGAATATGATATTGTTACGGTGAAGCGTTTGAAACGATTTACGGAAGAAGGAAAATGGGTAGATAGTGAAACAGTTCGCATATGTTTTAAAGGCCCTACGGTACCCTCGACGGTTGAGGTTTACGGATGCAAATTTAAGGTGGAGTCATACACATTCCCAGTAACACAATGTTCGAACTGCTGGCGTTTTGGTCATTTATTACGTCAGTGTCCTAGTAAAAGGCCTATATGCCCAAAGTGTGGTGAATTTCATGCGAACTGTGAAACGATGCAATATCGATGTATCAATTGTAATGGTACACACATGTCCTTTAATAAGACTTGTCCCATTTTCTTGAAAGAAAAAGAAATACGTCGAATTATGTGTGCTATGAATTCCACATATAAAAAAGCACTTGACATCTACCTTAAACAAAGAGAAACTGAGAAGAATAAGACATTACACTATAGGAATGAAAAGAATGAACACGAAATACAGTCAAATATAAGTATTGATAACAACACCGTTAATGAATATAAACAAACCCCTTCCTTTAGGGATGTTTTAGTGGGAGAAACCCTAAAAACAAAGTCACTAGATTATGAAAAGAAGAAGACTACCCAAGTAAATAAGACATCAGTAAGAAAGAAGAAAAAGGAAATAAATGAGTATGAACACAGTGAAAATATGATTATTCAGGAACAGTGTATTGGAGAGGAACCTTTAGGAAGTCAGAATTATGAGGAGCAAGAGTCTAATCGGGAGAAAAACAGACAGGAAAATCATTCTTTTTGGCAGTTAATGAAACGGATTAAAGACATCATCCTTTCAAGAAAAGAGTTAGATGTGAAGATCACTGAAATAGTGAAATTAGTTTCTGAAACTATAAAACACCTTTTAGTAGAAGCAATGACAGGCGGAGAATGGATAAACTACATTATTAAGCTATTTAATGGATAGTCCCCAGCGTGAGTCAACTTTAAACATACTACAATGGAACTCTCAAAGCCTGAAACCAAAACGACTAGAATTTGAATGCCTCCTACTGCAAGAAAATGCCCACGTTGCTATTGTTAGTGAAACATGGATGGAGCCGGAATCTCACAGCCACATTAGTGGTTATAATATATTTAGAAGAGACAGGTTTGATTCATACGGTGGTGTAGCAATTATCACTCATCATTCCATAAAGACACAAGTATCGTCTTTCAAACTGAATAATACAGGCATAGAGGTACTGCATGTGAAACTGTTAAACTTTCCCTACATACAAAATATTGTGAGTATATACTGTCCATCTACTGTTAGAACCACTTCGTCAGATTGGGATTCTCTTTTTAGTGCGTACTCTCAAAGATCTATAATAGCAGGAGACTTTAATGGCCATCACACCAATTGGTCGTATAAAAATGACCCTAGAGGTATGCAGTTATTTGATTCATCCTTAGATAATGGCTTCTTTTCTTTAAACAACGGCAGACCCACAAGGATTAGACTGGTAAATGGCGTGCTTCAGGAGTCTGCACCTGACATTACCTTTGTCTCTGCAGATATTGCTATAAATTTTAAATGGGACATTACTAACGAAACATTGGGTAGTGATCACATAATTATTAAAATTGTATTTCAAGTATCAGATGGGTGTACAAATCCAAATTTTGTTAAAAGACGTAATTTTAAAAAGGCTAATTGGTTACTGTACAAACAAACCCTAGAACAAACAGTCTTATATAATAACATAGTTGCTTCAGATAGTGTTCAGGTAAAATATGATATCCTTGTAAATGAAATTAATTCTGCCGCTGACAAAAGCATTCCTTTGGTCAAGATATGTACTGACCCTCTGTCTAAATTTAAACCGAAGCCTTACTGGAACGCTGATCTGTCGAAAGCAGTAGCTAGAAGAAGGTTAGCGTTATCGAAATTTAGGCGAAACCCGACCCCATGCAATTTAGATATTTTAGAAAAATACACCAATGAGGCAAAAATATCTTTAAGTCGAGCCAATTCACAAGGGTGGAGGGATTTTTGTAGCAGTATTAATGAATCAACCTCTGTTTCGGAAGCTTGGAATAGTATGCGTTGGATGAAAGGTCATAAAAGATCAAAATTTTATGCTTCAAAGCAACAAATTGAAGATTTATTATGTAGTCTTGCGCCTGATTATGTCGTTCCTCAGATGCCAGTAATCGACTCCAATAACACATCCCTAGAAATTAAATTTACGATTCAAGAATTTCATAATTGTCTTAAAAAGAAAGATACTGCACCGGGTGATGATCAAATAACGTTCTCTATGCTTTATAATCTTCCAAAATCAGCAAAATTGTACCTATTAGAAATATATAATTTGATTCTAGAAACTGGTAATATTCCCACCCAATGGCGAAATATTAAAATAGTACCGATTCCCAAAAAGTGTACAGATTCAGATATCCCATTGAAGTTAAGACCAATTTCTCTAATTTCTTGTACATGTAAAATATTCCATACTTTATTATGTAAGAGACTGGAATGGTATGTGGAAAAAAATAAATGTTTGTCAGTGAATACTGTGGGATTCAGACGTTCTCAGTCATGTTTGGATTGCTTGAGTCGATTAGTTTGCTACATCCAAATGGGTTTCTCTAAGAATTATCCTACGTTAGCGTGCTTTCTAGATATAGAAAATGCGTATAACAATGTAACCGTAGATAGTGTTATTCAAGCCCTTAACGGAATTAACGTCGGAAAGAAAATATGCAAATATTTGTGGGAATTCTTGTCAGAAAGGCACCTCAAAAGCACATTCGACGGTAATGAAACTAACTTTTTGGTTAGGTGGACCAGCAAAGGCATTGCCCAAGGTGACCCATTATCCCCTTTGATTTTTAATATCGTTACCCACCAAATTTGTCACAATATTACTAACGTTATAATATCACAGTATGCCGACGACTTCGTCCTTTATACTAGCTGTAAAAATCTTGCTGATAGTGTTTTAGAAGTACAAAGCGCGATTGATACAATTATTAAACTATTAGGGCAGCTAGGTCTAGAATTATCAGGTAATAAATCTCAAGTCTGCCTGTTTAGTAGAGGGCGAAGGAGACAACAAACAATCCTAAACATTAATGGCTCACTAGTAAGTCAGTCTGAATACGTTAAATACCTGGGAGTATGGATGGATAGAAGCCTACGCTGGGGAAAGCACATTAATGAAACATGTGTGAAAACTCAAAGGTTTTTGGGTATACTTAAAGTTTTGGCAGGAACAGCATGGGGTATGCACCCTAAACATCTTCGTAGGCTGTACATAGCACTAATCCGAAGTAGAGCTGATTATGCAAGTTTTCTTTTCGATAACAGTGCAAAAACACACGTGAGTAAATTGGACAAGGTACAAAACCAAGCAATGAGGATAATTGGTGGTTTTATACGAACCACTCCCATCCATGTTATGGAATGTGAATTGTATATCCCTAACCTAGCACTAAGAAGAAAATATCTAGCAATTAAATTCTGTTTAAAATCGCAATCTTTTGATAATAATGTAATATTAGATCTATTAAATAGTTTAAGAAGCCACATTTCTAGTAGTTATTGGCGAAATAAGAAAACACCGTTATTAGTAACGGTATATAGCAGTACTAAAGAAGAAGTTGTGTCATCTAGTTATCCCTTAGAAATGTTCAGCTTAGATACTTGGGTTTCAAATATAAACGTGGGAGATAGCATTAGAGATCATTTAGATAATATGAAACTATGTAAGAAATCATATGATAATAACATTCTGAAAAACATAATAATGGAAGAATTACATACTAAATATTTTGGATGGTTAAAACTATATACGGATGGTTCTAAAATAGGAAATGTTCTTGGTGCTGCCTTTTACGATCCGAGGCACAATGTTAAAGGATTATTTAAAATGTGTAACAGTAATATATGTATTATGACGGCGGAACTCGTTGCAATATCAAATCTTACATATTTGCAAAATGCGGAGATCGATAACAATAGGATTGTCATTTTTATAGACAGCAGAAGTGCTCTGCAGCATATGGGTCGATGCGCCTCTGGCCACAGAAGTGTCTCGATAGCTTATGCTATATTAAGCCAAATATGGTATTTCACATCCAATAATATTAATGTGATATTGCAATGGGTTCCGTCGCATGTGGGTTTACGGGGGAACGAGGAGGTTGACCAATTAGCAAAGACTTCTGTCTTGGACGGTATTGAGCTGAATATTACTCCGAGCTACTTTGAACTTCTGTCGAAATACAAAATAGAATGCTCTAAACATTGGAAAGAATATTTTAATAAAATGTCTTTGGACAAGGGAATTTGGTACAAGACATTACAATGTGAACCTCCTCGTATTCCTTGGTTTGCTGATACTAAGCTTAATAGAAAGTTTATAATAATAGCGCATAGACTACGGTCTGGACACGTTCCACTCAACAAGTTTCGACACTTAATGGGGAAAAGTGACAGCCCCAATTGTACACAATGTCATACGATGGAGGACGTCCATCACTTGTTGGTGGAGTGCGTCAGGACCCGAGCTGCTAGAGAGGCGCTGATGAATACCTTCAAAATTAATTTGATAGATGTTGGTTTTGTTCAAAGCATATTATCAGAGCCTGTCTCGAATGCAGCTATCTTACTTTATAAAATAGTATATAAGGTTTTGAAATCCGAATAGTGTGAAGTATTTATTTAATTAGGTTATGATGGGGCTGGCATGGTCGTATTGTGACCAAAAGTCCCTAAATTTATAATAGATATAAAAAAAAAAAAAAAAGGTTTAATATTATTAATCGTAGCCATTTACAGTAAAGTGACTTTAAGATTTTATTCAGTGTGCCAATAAATAAATTATTTTTATAACATTATTGTTCACACATATTCATTATTGATCATATTTACAATTTTCATTTGATATATTTTGAATTGGTACAGTTAATTTAATTGAATTGATTTTGTTTGTGTAAAGGAAACATTATATCATTCGCTTAGCATTACTCAGCAGATTCGATCGAAAGCGCCTAACGTTTTTTGTGATAGCAATCTCATTTCTTGCTGCTTATAGCTCCCGTGCCCACTTCGCAACTTGTTGCTAATCGTTTAGTAGCAGTAACTTTCGCTTAACTTTAAATAGTACTTTTTTAAATCTATTACTTCTTCTTTCTTACCGCAACTGCTAAGCTTTTATTGTCATGGCGGACATAAAAAGCTGTATTAAGAAGCGAGCATCTATCAAAGCCAAGCTTACGCAATTTACTTCTTATTTAAATACTAGCTGCTGCCCGCGGCTTCGCCCGCGTGAGTGTCGGAAATTACCCCATACATCCCCATGGGTTTTAAGTATAAATATTGAGTTTCGAGTTAATCGGACAGCGCGTTAAAATTCTTCCATACAAACACTGACACCCCCCAATCCCTCTTTAGGGGGTAATTTAGACGAAGGAGGAGGCGGAGCGCGTGAGGGAGAGGCAAAGTTCGCGCCCTCACGCGCCTAGCCGCCGTAGGAGACGCCCTGGGCGTCGGGACTCCTTGGAGGATTCCCGGCCACCGTAGGCGCGGGCTTGCGGGCGGTGAGCAATGGGTAGCTCGCCCCCGATAAGGACCAGGCCCGGGTCGACGGCGCGTCGTGTTCCACGCGCGCCTCAAAGAGATGTCAGCAAAACTGACGGGGTCCGCTAGGACCGTTGCCCGCCGGGGTTGCGGGTAGTCCTAAGGGGAAACCGTGGCCCCTGGCATGGCAAGGGAAGGAACACGGGTGGGTTTTAGTCAGTAAAAGTCTGACACGTCCTCCCGCTCCGCCCAGAGCGGGAGAAGTCATTGGATGATACCCCACCCAAAAAAAAAAAAAAAAAAAAGGGGGTAATTTAGAAAAACAAAAAACTACAAACTTTATAATTTATTTAGATAACTATTCGTGCGAAGTTTCGTGTTTATTACCTCAAGGAATAAGATTTTTCATACAAACTTTCATCCCTTATTTTACCCTCTTAGGGGTTGAATTTCGAAAAATCCTGATACACGTTATTCTTCATTTTTGGGTTTAAGTATAAATATTGAGTTTCGAGTTAATCGGACAGCGCGTTAAAATTCTTCCATACAAACTTTGACACCCCCCAACCGTAGGATAGGATACTTTTCCGGGATAAAAAGTACCCAGTGTGGTGCCCAGGATATTAAAGAATAATTATACCAAGTTTCATCGTAATCGAACCGGTAGTTTTTGCGTGATACTTGAACAAACAGACAGACAGACAGACAGACAGACAGACAGACAAAAAAAAAATTAATCACACTTTTGGGTTAGGTGTCGGTCTAGTAACACCCCCTGCCATTTATTTTTTTGATATTTTCAATGTACAGAATTTTCACTTCTACAGATTTATTATAAGTATAGATTTCTAAGTCTTGCGAAAAATTGAGTGAGGTACAAGTCATCGAAGTCGAATATCGTCTTAATATATTTGAAAGCTTATACGAGAAATATGATGCATTACAGGATGAATTGGAGGCGTTGGTGGATGACCCCAGCGAGCAATATGCGGAGCGCGAAGAATTCGAGAAGCTGTACTACAGCTTGGTAGCTTCGGCACGTCAGCTGATCAGCTGCGCAAGGAAGCTTCTTGAGGGGGACTCTGCAGCCGAGGTGGACTCTTGTATTACTAGTGCACACAAACACAGTTCAATTCGTTTACCCAAAATTGATTTACCCAAGTTTTCAGGCAACTATCATGATTGGCTAGAATTTAGGGACACCTTTGTTTCTATAGTACATAGCAACAACACCTTAGATAAAATCAACAAATTACACTATCTGCGTGCTTCCTTAAAGGGTAGTGCTTCTCTTGTTGTTGATAACCTTGACTTCAGGTCTGAAAACTACGACGCTGCCTGGAAGTTACTCTGTGAGAGGTATGACAACAAAAGATTGCTTGTCAACAACCATGTGCAAGCACTCTTTAATGTTCAAACTGTTGATACAGAGTCAAGTAAGTCATTACGTTACATAATTGACACTACAAATAAAAATCTTAGAGCGTTGGCAACACTTGGTCAACCAGTTCAAAACGCCTTCGTTGATGTCCTTATCATTTACATAATGACCAGTAAGCTCGACCCCGTTACAAATCGTCAGTGGGAAGAGCACAGAAACACTTTTTCCGAACCACCAACATTGTCTGCGTTCATTAGCTTCATCAGTAGCAGGGCAGACTTACTGGAGACACTTGAGGAGTCTAAGCCTATAGCAACGACTAAAAGTGAACTCGCCACACCTGCGACCAAACCTAAGAGCAGTGCTGTGATACCTGAGAAAACTTTAAAACCTTTGTCATGTCCCATGTGTCGTCAGGATCATTTTATTTTTACATGCGAGCAGTTCAAAGGTCTCTCAGTTCAGGCTCGTATTAAAAAGGCTCAGGGTTCCAATGTATGCATGAATTGTCTTCGTCCAGGTCATGACATCTCAAAGTGCAAATTAGGTCATTGTAAATATTGTCGTCAAAAACACAACACTCTTTTACACATTGATAGTGACAACGTTCTTCCTAGTGCACACAACACTGCATTATCAGCTACTCAATCATTTTCATCTCGAGTAATTTTACTTTCAACAGCGCTCGTGAGGGTGACCGATGCTGACGGTAATCATCACACAGCACGAGTCTTGCTGGACAGTGGAAGTACAACAAACTTCATCTCGGAGGACTTTGTGCGTAAGCTACATATTTCTACCTTCATTACCAGTTCCAAGGTAACGGGTATCAACTCTCAAACGTCTAGTTGTAATCAGAGGTGCTCAGTGTCATTAAAATCAATTGATGACAGTGAGTACGAACTTAACATTGATTGCCTCGTATTGCCAAAAGTATCAGCATCAGTTCCTAATACTTATGTTGATACTAGCAACATAAGTATACCTACGAACGTGCGTCTTGCTGACCCCACTTATTATGTTCCGTCTTCGATCGACGTCCTTGTCGGTGCGGAAGTATTTTGGGGTATCATAGGCACTGGCCGTATCGCTTTAGGTACCCATAAGCCCACTTTGCTTGAGTCAAAATTAGGTTGGCTCATTTCGGGTGCATATCATCAGTCAGATTCATCTTCACATGTTTGTATGCATACTAATAACTTACAGGTAGATTTAGATCGGTTTTGGGAATTAGATTCTGTGTCGTCCATACATAAACACTCTGGTGAAGAGAGATCTTGTGAACAACATTTCATAGATACCACATATCGTAGTTCTGATGGGCGGTTTGTGGTAAGCATTCCTTTCAAAGAGTCACTGGACGTATTGGGTGATTCATACATGATGGCTAAGCAGCGATTCCTATCTCTTGAACGTCGTTTGGGTAGAGATCCTCGCCTCAAAAACCTTTATGTTGACTTCATCAATGAGTACATAGAGCTGGGACACATGTCTGAATCTACTAGGCGCCCACTCGACTCAACATGTTCCAATTATTTGCCACATCATGGGGTTCTGAAAGAGTCAAGAACTACCACCAAACTAAGGGTAGTTTTTGATGCTTCTGCCAGAACTGCATCAGGTAAGTCTTTTAACGAAATACAGATGGTTGGTCCCCCTATCCAAGACGATTTGTTGTCAATATTGCTTCGATTCCGTCAGCATAAAATTGTTATAAGCGCGGACATAGAAAAAATGTACAGAAAAACTCTTGTTCACGACAGTCATCGGCCTTTACAAAAAATCCTTTGGAGGGCAGAGCCAACACATCCGTTAAAGGAGTACACACTTAATACCGTGACATATGGCACGGCATCAGCACCTTTTTTAGCTACCAGGTGTTTACTTCAACTGGCTGAAGAGTGCTCAGACTCATCAACAAAGTTTGCAATAGCACGTGACTTCTATGTGGACGATTACTTGTCCGGTGGATCATCTGTTTCAGAAGCTTTGGAAAAAAGCCGCCGTGTTGACGATGTCCTGCGGTCAGCAAAGTACAATCTTCGGAAATGGCGGTCCAACTCCAGTCAGGTGCTGCAGGCGCTTAGCAGTGAACGCGACGTTTCTGATGTTGTTGACCTGAGCGACAGCGAGCAGTCGAAGACTCTGGGCCTTCTGTGGAAGAGCTTAAGTGACACATTTTCTTATTCTATAAACTTAAACTCCACTGACAAGTGGTCAGGACCACAATTCCTTCACTAAGATATGTCTTCATGGCCTCAGTTCCCTGAATCTCATCATAATAATTCTGGATTACCGGAAACAGTCTCTTCTTATCATGTCTCTTATCATACTGTTGAAAATCCTATTACTGCGTTATTTTCAAAGTTTTCAAAATTTAGCACATTACAGCGTGTGACGGCATATGTCATGCGATTTATTCATAAATGCAATAAAAAATCACTAGAGTCTGGTTCATTAACTTCTGTTGAACTTAACAATTCTTTAAACTTGTTATTAAGGCTTAGTCAATTGGAATCTTTCCCGGAAGAGTACCACTTGCTTAAATCTGGTAAACAGTTACCAGCGAAGAACAAACTATTATCTTTGTCTCCTTTCTTTGATACTGCCTCTAACCTTATTCGTGTTGGAGGAAGATTAAACAACTCATTTTACGACTATAATATAAAGCACCCAATTCTATTATCTAGTTCTCAAATGATTTGCATTCTCTTGTTCCACATGTATCATATCCGCCTTTTGCATGCTGGGCCACAACTTTTACTAGCCACTGTTCGTCATCACTACTATCCTATTGGAGGTAGGAACCTGGCTAAAAAGGTTACACATCAATGTGTAAAGTGTTGCAGGGTCAAGGCCAATACTATTCAACCCATCATGGGTAATCTTCCAGAGCAGCGTCTACATTTAGAGTTTCCATTTTTAGACACAGGAGTGGACTACGCTGGTCCCATCATGATAGCTGACCGGAAAGGTAGAGGATGTAGGCTCATCAAATGCTTCATTTGTGTGTTTGTGTGTTTAGCTACGAGAGCCATCCACCTCGAGCTTGTGTCGGACCTTACAAAGGAAGCTTTCTTAGCTGCGCTAAGCCGCTTTATTGCTCGAAGGGGAAAACCCCTTAACATCTTTTCCGACAACGGTACCACCTTTGTCGGTGCTTTCAATGAGTTGGCCAGACTGCTTTCGCAAGATTTAAACCTAAACAGTACTGATCCTGGCATAAACTTTTCATTTATACCTGCATATACTCCACACTTCGGAGGCCTATGGGAGTCTGCAGTCAAATCCACCAAGCACCATCTTCGACGCATATTGGGCTTAACAAACTTAACCTTTGAGGAGATGGCTACTTGTTTAATTCAAGTTGAGGCTATTTTGAATTCAAGACCCTTAACTCCATTGTCCAACGACCCTTCCAACCTCGCTCCTTTAACCCCGGCACACTTCCTTATTGGGCGTTCTCTAATCATGCTGCCTCATCCACAGATCCAGAATGCCAACGTCAACAGCCTACAAAGATTCCGACGCATAGAATATTTGAAGCAACACTTCTGGGCTCGCTTCTCTCATGAATATGTTCTGTGGCTACAGGAGAGAACAAAATGGTGCCGGTCTTCTGGCGAGCTTAAGGAAGGAACATTAGTCATCATAAAGGACAGACACTCACCTCCTCTTATGTGGCTTCTAGGACGCATCACACATATTCTCCCAGGCAGAGATGGCATTGCGAGAGTCGCCGACATCCTCACAAGAAAGGGCGTCATCCGGCGCGCCTTCAACACCATCTGCCCGCTACCAGTCACTACAGTTGAAGACTCTTCAACGGGGGGAGTATGTTGAGACCCTCTTCTCAACATCGCCGCGCGCTGGCGGCAGTGAACGAGGGGTGCGGGGACAGCGGCGAGTCAGCCGGCCTCACGGACGATCGCTCGCCCCGTCAAGACTAGTCAGCTGTTGCACGCCTCCACGCACGGCTGCGCTTGCGTTTTTCATATTATATATTTCAATATATTTACATGTTATACAGTCCGCTCATTTTTAATTCGCTCCTATGAACTATCGTCGCGATCAGCCATGTTCTTCAAGAGAGAAATGCTTTTAACGTAAGAATTCAAACTATATTAAGGCAAAAAACAAAATTCAAACTATTGCCCTTCCGAGACATTATTACCAGATGGTAAGATCTGCTGGCAGAAAAGTCAATTTACAGTCAGACTGGTTGTCAACTATCAAACCAAATTGTGAAATTCATGATTTTAAGCAACTTTCTTTCGATAGCAGAAGGATATAAGTCATTATTATTTGTCTTAGTCATTTATGAAATAAGGGAATAACTCGTAATATTACTTTGCATAAGACCAGACTGACTGATATAAATAACGTTATGCCATTATTACTTCGTTAACAAGGGAACAACTCAAGGAAAACTAAAAAAAAATATAGTAAGCGTGACTCAATGTGCAAGTGATTCGCATTAAATGAAAGGGCATTTTTTTATCTACAATCTAAATTCGAAAGAAGTAATAATTTTAATTGCGAAATACTAAAAAATACTAAAAGTGTTGTTTATTGCCTCTCCTGAAAAGTGACGAATTTCAGTTGTGCCCTTTTTTACTGGAGGCACTGATATATTCAAGAGGATTTTTCGAAAGAAGTTTTAGAGACTCGAAGGAACCTACAGTCGCAGCTGAGAGAGGAATGGGAAAAAGGTCGTATCGCATACATAAAATATGACAAACTAATAGTGAAAGATAGTACCAATCGTGATAAACGGAAGCGAGAAGATTCAGTCTCCCCAACAGCTCAAAACGACTACACTAAGTTAACTGAAAATACATTAGATTTACCAAAAACGACTAAAAAACCTAACACAAGAAATATGCTCGACTACTTTTCTAAACCAACTCAAGAATAACAATTAATTTCCCCCTCTACTCATTCTTCAAGCCGGCTGGTCCCCGTGGAGGATTACGACCAAAACCCCCCAAACAATAACCCTAGAAAAAAGGAAATATCAAGCCACCTATGTGTCGCGAGTTTGAACGTTAGAACTTTACTCTCTGAGACAAGGATTACAGAACTGAATCATGCTACTGAGAATTTACTGTGGGATGTTATAGGAGTATGTGAAACGAGAAGAAGCGAAGAAAGTATAGAAGAATACCCCGATTTTATATTTTGCAATAGTAAGGCAACAAAAGGGAGGTGTGGAGTAGGTTTTATTATAAAAAAGCACCTAAAAAACAACATAGTTGGTTTTAACTGCTATTTAGACAGAATTGCGACCCTAGAGTTAAACATGTCCGAGGATATTTTGTGGTCAATAGTACAAGTCTATGCACTCAACTCATCTTCATCACACCGAATTGTGTGATGAAGATGAGTTGAGCGAGTTCAACATTTTTCCTATCACTTTGCATACCGTAAAATGGGGTGAATAGGGATTGAGAGGTGAATAGGGATAAAACCGGAAAAATGTTTCGACGCACACTATTAATTCTAAATTCGTTACAAATTCTTCTATTTTTTGTGCTGTAATAGTAGAATGTTGAATGTTTTCATGGCAACACTGAATATGCATGACATTAGCTGCTAACTATTAAAAAATCGCATTTGAAAATAACTTCTCGTAACGGTCATTTCTTCAGTGCTAGAAACTTTGCTTTCTTTAATTTATTTCACAATATTAAAAGACGACAGTGTTTTAAAAGTGTTATTTAGTGTTTGGGCCATCATATATATTAAAGGTAAGTCTCAGTTGTTAATTGATTTAAATGTTATTTGATAAATTAGAAATACGTGTAAAATCTGATATTTTTGGGGTGAATAGGGACGTCTCAGGTATTAATAGCAACGAAAGAGGGGTCAATTGGGATGAGAATAAGTTGAATAGGAACGACTTAAGTATGAATAGGTACAGGATTGTAGGGTTGTCACCAAGTACTTATTATTTTTTATGAGTGAGGCAAGTATTAGTATATTCATGATGTTTTTGTCTAGTCTTTTATTTATTTACTAGCTGACCCTGCGAACTTTGTGCCGTAAAATTATAAAAGTTGTCTGAACTTTTCTTATTATAATTATAATTAGCCGAATCGGTCCAGCTTTTCTCGAGTTTTTATGAGACTAACAAACTTAAATTCATTTATATATATATATATATATTAATGTACTGTTATTTTATTGTGTGTCAAATATTAATACTACATATTTTTTCCATTTTTAGACATGCCTCGCGTGTACGTATCAAAAAGTGCAAAGCCTTATAAGAGATATGATCCTTTAATTTTAAAAACTGCAATAGAAGCCTATGAAACTGGAGATAAGTCTATAGTTGATATAGCTAAGCAATTTAATATAAGTAAGTCGGTTTTGCACAGACATGTAACAAGAACAATGAAAACACAAGGGGGACAAAAATGTCTTAGCGAAGAAGCAGAAACATACATAATAAAATATATTAATATTTGTTCAGAGTGGGGGTACCCACTTGATACATATGACTTACGCATAATAATTAAGGGATATTTAGATCGAATTGGCATAGAAATAAAAAGATTCACTAATAACTTGCCAGGTGTGAATTATATTGAGAGTTTTTTAAAGCGTCACCACCAAGTAATTTCACTAAGATGAAGCCAGAACATAAAAAGATCTAGGGCTGCAGTATCACCACAAATTATAGAAGATTATTTTATACAGCTTCAAATGTCTTTAGTGGGTGTACCTTTAAGTAATATCGTAAATTATGATGAATCCAACTTAGCTGATGACCCTGGCAAAAAGAAAGTATTAACTAAAAGAGGGGTCAAATACCCTGAAAGAGTTATGAACCACACAAAGTCGTCAACGTCACTTATGATGGCTGCATCTGCTGATGGTACACTGTTGCCTTGCTACGTCGTGTATAAAGCCGCCCATCTATACAATACCTGGACTACAAATGGCCCCCCTAATTGTCGTTATAACCGCACTTCCTCAGGCTGGTTTGACAGCAATACGTTTGAGGATTGGGTGGAAACCGTGGCTCTTCCATACTTCAATAATAAAACTGGAAAAAAAATATTGATAGGGGACAACCTTTCTTCGCACCTGTCATTAGATATTATAAAAAAATGTCAAGAACAGGATGTACACTTTGTGTTTCTTCCACCAAACTCAACCCACTTGACACAGCCGCTGGACGTAGCCTTTTTTAGGCCAATGAAAATTGCTTGGCGTGATATCTTATTCACATGGAAAAAAACTGAAGGACGCGTATTGCCCACAATACCGAAGAATGTATTTCCTAAATTACTGAAGAAGATGTTAGAAAAAATGGAACCAAATACAAAACAAAATATTTTAGCCGGATTTATGAAAGCGGGAATAAGTCCTCTGAATAAAGAAAAAGTACTGAATAGATTGCCAGGAAATCATACAAGACACGAATTTAGTACGGAAGACAAAGAAGCGATTGATGAGTCAGTTTTGTCATTATTAAAAGAAATGCGATATGGATCGCAAAGTACAAAAACTGTTAATAAAAAGAAAAAAATTAACGTTATTCCCGGAAAAAGTGTTGAGGACAGTGACTACATAGATACCGATATTTCAAGCGCCGATGCAGTATCGGACATTGAACCAAACCAACCGTCTAAAAAAATTAAAAAACACCAGAATAAAACCACCAATAAAATCCCAACACATAAAAAAGAAAACGTAATAACACAAGTAACAAGTCTTAGTATTAAAGGAAAAGGTATTGGAAAAAAATCTAAACCACAAAAAGAAAATATTATAATAACAGAAAATATTATAGAAGAAAACAACATATTAAAACAACAAGAAAATCTACATTTTGATCTTATTGACATTGATAAGATGCCTTTTATACTAGATGACGATTTTCTTATAACAGAAGAAATTACAATCCATCCAGAAACAAATCCATTTTTAAATAAGATACAGGAAGAACTGATAATAAAACAATGTAATGAACCATTTTCAAAAGTAACTGATAACAATATTCCAATCACTGAGAGAAACACTTCCGATGAAAAAAGCTTAGAACCTACTGATATACAGAAAAACGAAATGATACAATTAGAAGTTCAGAAACCAAAACCCAAGAAAATAGCAGAAGGAAAAAGAATACATATTTTGTCTGATGAAAAAATTATATATTTTAAAAGTAATATAAAAAATCCTTTAGAACTTAAACCTAATACTAGTCGTCCCAGAAAAACAAGAGATTATAAAAATAAGGACTCTTCACAGACAAAGGCTGGTCCAAGTGGCCTTAGAAGACCTAGTTATTATAAAAATGACGCAGAAATTCTTCAAGATTTGATGGGTTGTGAAGATAGCGATTAGCTGTTTTTTATAATTTAAGTTTTTATTTTCAACAGTTTAATTGTATGTTTTTTACGTTATGTATCAAACCGAATCACGTGTGATCTCATATCATTAGATAAGCGTACGATTTTGATTTATTTTTATAATATTGAGGCATATAGAATCAAAGGTAGCTAAGTGCCTCTATGACACATTTTCAGGAACCGAAAAAAACGTTTTTCTAATTTATGAGTCAGGGGTTTTCATTTTCTCTCAGTTTTGATTTTAGAGTTTGTGATTTAATATTGGTTTTAGCTACCTTTATCTGGGAGTACTAAATAATAAGCCGAAAAAAAATAAAAAATCAAACGACTTAGCTATCTTTGATACCAACAGCTACACTTAGCTGTGTTTGATTTTTACTCAAGTGAACCTAGCTGTCTTTGATAATGACTGTCGCCATATTGACATCACAATGTTAGTGATGTTCCCAACAGTGTCGATAGCATGGACCAGTAATTAAAACACGTTTTCATGTAGATATTTAAAATGTTCATAAAACTTCAAATAATAATCAAAATCGTTATGAAATAAAAACACGTCTTCTTTTTTTAATCAGACTTTTATTTTCCTTTAGGAACAATATTCTATTCTTATGAACTTAAAATAAAAAATTTCTTATTACTAAATTATTCTTATTACTTTTAATTAGCTGTTTCTTCTTTTTCAACAAAAACAAAAGTTAAATTTTTAAATCTAATAATCAACATCGTAACAAAAAAACAACCCTTTTTCTCTTTTTAATCAGACTTTTCTTTACTCTCAGAAACAATATTCTATTCTTATGAACTTAAACCTTTTCTTAATACTAAATCAGCTGTTTTTTCGTTTTCAACAAAAACAAAATTTAAATTCTTAAATCCACCGTATCATCCCTATATTCACAATAGTTTTCATTATCATCTTCCCCTCTTTCTGAATCCCCCTCTTGAATAACTGGCGATCTTATAATATTTACATAAAACTGACATTCTGCAATGGTTTCCCATTCAGCGCCAAAATGCTTTTTTAATAGTGCATCGACATCAGTTATTTTTGCACGATTCATGGGTGCTCCTAGTGGCACGGTGGATGGGAGAATCATATTGGTTTTCATTCCAGTTTTGCAAAGATTTACTGCTTTACCTATATCTGAATTAAAATGCATTTCTCCACGAATAAGCACATTTCCAACAGTCTTGGATCTCTTCAAAATGAATCTTTTGCATTCACTTATTTTAAAAGGCCATCTCGCAGTCGGTTTTAGGACATCTTTTGCGGCACTCCTGAAGTCTAACATTTGAATGTCACGCATTTTTGTAACGGTTGCATTTGTTGCAATGATGTCTATGTAATCTTCAGGTCGAATGATTACTTCTTGTTTTTTAAGAACTTTTTCAATGTTTCCGAAAACTCGGTCTGGTGGCATGAAAGAATGCCCAGTAATGGGAAAAACGACTTCAATTTTTTTCAGAGACGTGTTGTCGAGAAGCCATCTTGACAGCATACATAGCAATATGCTATTCTTGTTCTGCCCGCCACATCCATCAGCTACAAGACGAACAGTGCTTATCCCTTCAAAATTAGTTTTATTTAAACGGTCGTACACTGCAGAGGCTATCTGGTTGGATGTTTTTGGAAATTCGTTCTCTGTCCACAAATATGCATAAGTTGTGTCTTTATTCAGGTGATCTTTAGAAGAACCCTGAACAATCGTAAAATTGTAGAGATATATTTGGCGACTGTAGTATGCGCTTTGGTCTGGTACTCTGGGTAGGGGATTATTTTTTTGACAGTCGAACGAGAAAGTGATCATATCTTCTGATTTTTCCTGAAGCAATTTAAAGAATGCTTTTGCCCTGAGCTTGTGGACTCTTTTTTCGATCATGAGGTCTTTCTTTTTTTCTTGGTCGTTTTCCATTTTAATTTTCCCATCCAATTCAATACATTTCGAGCAAACGTCTGTTCTCGGATTACCGAATCCTAAATTGAAGTCTTGGTTAAATATTGCTCGAAAATAAGACTTCTTTACAACAGATTGAGGATTTTCGGTTTGAAACATTTTATAAAGTTTGTTTATACTCAAATCGCTGTGCAGATATTTTCGCTCTTGTGTTGCAGATCGACAGTAATGTGATTCTATGCATTTTAACTTCATAATAAACTGCCGAACTATATCTTTTTGCTCCTTATACTTGTTTATTTTATGATTTCCTCCCCTGTTTTCTTTAGGAATCTGTCGCGCATAGTAAAACACCTTCATAACATATTCCACTCTATACTTTTTTATTTGCAAGGAACTCAAAAAAAGTTTTTGGCAGACAATCACAAATTTATTCTGACTGTTTAAAATCCTGTACTGGATATTAAAATCTCTTCTAAGCCTTTTATTTTGGTTAGGACGCCTTCTTTTAATTTGTTTTATTTGACAGCACTTAAGAAGAAAAGCATCCTGACCGCTTTTTTTTGTTGAGGCATAAAATGATTGGTGAAATTTTAGAAGTTCATTCATTGTCAGGCTTGCACATTTTAGCGTTGGATTTTTATGTGAACAGTTCACTCTTTGAGGTAAAGCAGTAGACGAGTATCTGTGAAAAAAAAAACATTTGGTTAGGTACTAGGAACTTGTAAAGGACTTAACTCCTGACGAAAAAAAGGGGTGTTATTAAACATACTACTAGTTTGTATCTGTTATTTTACTTAGTAGGTATACTACTGGTACTTGTAGGTAGGTTTGCATACATAGTAAAAATTATAATGGTATACTTAAATTATTATTGGGAGATAAAATAAAATAAAAACAATAATAAATATTTTTAACACTCAAATTTCTCTATCTTAGCACAATTTTAGTTACAGTTAGGTAGTATGTATTAGCGTTATGGTACATAATAGCATGTAATAGCAATACAGGCAAAAATAAATATTGCGAAAAATTAATTTAATTCGATTGCAATTATTTATCTTTATCTATACATTGTGTGGAGTGTAGACGCGAGGCACATCACTAACCTTTCTCTCTTAGCAATGTTTGCCTTCCAGTTTTCTTGGTTTCGTGTGCGTTTTCGACCTCTGCCAGTACTTGCCGGTTCTACAGGGACCTCCATAATATGTTTCACAACAAATTTTGCACGAGAAACTCACTAAAAACACTAAAAATACAATAAAAAACATAAGGTGTGGCTAACGCGGTTGTATAGAAATCGCCATTTTGTTTTCGAGAATTCAAGCGTTGTGATTGGTTGTTTTGTCACCTAGCTGTCTTTGATTGTGCCCTAAGGTGACTTAGCTGTATTTGATCCCAAAATCAATTTTTGAACGAAATTTAAAGGGCTTTAGCTGTATTTGTTTCTTACAATAATAAAATAAATAGTTACAACCAAAAATTCGGTAGATGGCTCCATACTTAGTTGTTTTTTTGAAAGTTTGTCGCTTAGCTGCCTTTGATTCTATATGCCTCAATAGGTATTTGTAACATTCCAAAGTGTAGCGATTAGCTGTTTTTTACAATTTAAGTTTTTATTTTCAAGAGTTTAATTGTATGTTTTTTACGTTATGTATCAAACCGAATCACGTGTGATCTCATATCATTAGATAAGCGTACGATTTTGATTTATTTTTATATGTAGGTATTTGTAACATTCCAAAGTGTCATTACGGTAGCATTACCTAACAATTTAAAGTGATTATTTTTAGAGTGTCGATTAATGTCATTTTTTTACATTTGATGTGCCAAACTACAAAATGTGATTATTACTATGTTTAAAAACTTTATTTAAGTATTATAACCTTGTTGATTCAAAAATGTTTCAAAAACTTATGAAAAAGTTAAAATGACTATAATTTAAAAAATAAACCATTGAATTCGTACCTACTATTTTATTTCATCATCTGATAAGAAATACAAACAAAATAAATACATATATGTGGAAATTGATTATTACATCAAAGTAGTGGCAGCCCTAGCAAATTTCTCTATTGACACTATTTTCGTCCCTATTAACCCCAACTTCCGGGTGAATAGGGATAACATCTATTTTCGTTTTTTTTACTTAAACTGGAATGCTGATTGCATAGTTTTAAACTAGATAACAAAGATACCACCAAGACTCAATCGTTTTGATCCTGATTTAGCAATATATCCATCAACAACTATCTTAAAATTGTTCATAAAGTTGGGATTTGTCCCTATTCACCCCGTTTTACGGTATTCATCAGTTGCTAATCCCATCCATTCATGATCTTCAGCCTATCAGCTTGTTTAAACGGTTTCTTTGTTTTGTAAAGCATCAAGGTTTAATATTATTAATCGTAGCCATTTACAGTAAAGTGACTTTAAGATTTTATTCAGTGTGCCAATAAATAAATTATTTTTATAACATTATTGTTCACACATATTCATTATTGATCATATTTACAATTTTCATTTGATATATTTTGAATTGGTACAGTTAATTTAATTGAATTGATTTTGTTTGTGTAAAGGAAACATTATATCATTCGCTTAGCATTACTCAGCAGATTCGATCGAAAGCGCCTAACGTTTTTTGTGATAGCAATCTAATTTCTTGCTGCTTATAGCTCCCGTGCCCACTTCGCAACTTGTTGCTAATCGTTTAGTAGCAGTAACTTTCGCTTAACTTTAAATAGTACTTTTTTAAATCTATTACTTCTTCTTTCTTACCGCAACTGCTAAGCTTTTATTGTCATGGCGGACATAAAAAGCTGTATTAAGAAGCGAGCATCTATCAAAGCCAAGCTTACGCAATTTACTTCTTATTTAAATATTTCTAAGTCTTGCGAAAAATTGAGTGAGGTACAAGTCATCGAAGTCGAATATCGTCTTAATATATTTGAAAGCTTATACGAGAAATATGATGCATTACAGGATGAATTGGAGGCGTTGGTGGATGACCCCAGCGAGCAATATGCGGAGCGCGAAGAATTCGAGAAGCTGTACTACAGCTTGGTAGCTTCGGCACGTCAGCTGATCAGCTGCGCAAGGAAGCTTCTTGAGGGGGACTCTGCAGCCGAGGTGGACTCTTGTATTACTAGTGCACACAAACACAGTTCAATTCGTTTACCCAAAATTGATTTACCCAAGTTTTCAGGCAACTATCATGATTGGCTAGAATTTAGGGACACCTTTGTTTCTATAGTACATAGCAACAACACCTTAGATAAAATCAACAAATTACACTATCTGCGTGCTTCCTTAAAGGGTAGTGCTTCTCTTGTTGTTGATAACCTTGACTTCAGGTCTGAAAACTACGACGCTGCCTGGAAGTTACTCTGTGAGAGGTATGACAACAAAAGATTGCTTGTCAACAACCATGTGCAAGCACTCTTTAATGTTCAAACTGTTGATACAGAGTCAAGTAAGTCATTACGTTACATAATTGACACTACAAATAAAAATCTTAGAGCGTTGGCAACACTTGGTCAACCAGTTCAAAACGCCTTCGTTGATGTCCTTATCATTTACATAATGACCAGTAAGCTCGACCACGTTACAAATCGTCAGTGGGAAGAGCACAGAAACACTTTTTCCGAACCACCAACATTGTCTGCGTTCATTAGCTTCATCAGTAGCAGGGCAGACTTACTGGAGACACTTGAGGAGTCTAAGCCTATAGCAACGACTAAAAGTGAACTCGCCACACCTGCGACCAAACCTAAGAGCAGTGCTGTGATACCTGAGAAAACTTTAAAACCTTTGTCATGTCCCATGTGTCGTCAGGATCATTTTATTTTTACATGCGAGCAGTTCAAAGGTCTCTCAGTTCAGGCTCGTATTAAAAAGGCTCAGGGTTCCAATGTATGCATGAATTGTCTTCGTCCAGGTCATGACATCTCAAAGTGCAAATTAGGTCATTGTAAATATTGTCGTCAAAAACACAACACTCTTTTACACATTGATAGTGACAACGTTCTTCCTAGTGCACACAACACTGCATTATCAGCTACTCAATCATTTTCATCTCGAGTAATTTTACTTTCAACAGCGCTCGTGAGGGTGACCGATGCTGACGGTAATCATCACACAGCACGAGTCTTGCTGGACAGTGGAAGTACAACAAACTTCATCTCGGAGGACTTTGTGCGTAAGCTACATATTTCTACCTTCATTACCAGTTCCAAGGTAACGGGTATCAACTCTCAAACGTCTAGTTGTAATCAGAGGTGCTCAGTGTCATTAAAATCAATTGATGACAGTGAGTACGAACTTAACATTGATTGCCTCGTATTGCCAAAAGTATCAGCATCAGTTCCTAATACTTATGTTGATACTAGCAACATAAGTATACCTACGAACGTGCGTCTTGCTGACCCCACTTATTATGTTCCGTCTTCGATCGACGTCCTTGTCGGTGCGGAAGTATTTTGGGGTATCATAGGCACTGGCCGTATCGCTTTAGGTACCCATAAGCCCACTTTGCTTGAGTCAAAATTAGGTTGGCTCATTTCGGGTGCATATCATCAGTCAGATTCATCTTCACATGTTTGTATGCATACTAATAACTTACAGGTAGATTTAGATTGGTTTTGGGAATTAGATTCTGTGTCGTCCATACATAAACACTCTGGTGAAGAGAGATCTTGTGAACAACATTTCATAGATACCACATATCGTAGTTCTGATGGGCGGTTTGTGGTAAGCATTCCTTTCAAAGAGTCACTGGACGTATTGGGTGATTCATACATGATGGCTAAGCAGCGATTCCTATCTCTTGAACGTCGTTTGGGTAGAGATCCTCGCCTCAAAAACCTTTATGTTGACTTCATCAATGAGTACATAGAGCTGGGACACATGTCTGAATCTACTAGGCGCCCACTCGACTCAACATGTTCCAATTATTTGCCACATCATGGGGTTCTGAAAGAGTCAAGAACTACCACCAAACTAAGGGTAGTTTTTGATGCTTCTGCCAGAACTGCATCAGGTAAGTCTTTTAACGAAATACAGATGGTTGGTCCCCCTATCCAAGACGATTTGTTGTCAATATTGCTTCGATTCCGTCAGCATAAAATTGTTATAAGCGCGGACATAGAAAAAATGTACAGAAAAACTCTTGTTCACGACAGTCATCGGCCTTTACAAAAAATCCTTTGGAGGGCAGAGCCAACACATCCGTTAAAGGAGTACACACTTAATACCGTGACATATGGCACGGCATCAGCACCTTTTTTAGCTACCAGGTGTTTACTTCAACTGGCTGAAGAGTGCTCAGACTCATCAACAAAGTTTGCAATAGCACGTGACTTCTATGTGGACGATTACTTGTCCGGTGGATCATCTGTTTCAGAAGCTTTGGAAAAAAGCCGCCGTGTTGACGATGTCCTGCGGTCAGCAAAGTACAATCTTCGGAAATGGCGGTCCAACTCCAGTCAGGTGCTGCAGGCGCTTAGCAGTGAACGCGACGTTTCTGATGTTGTTGACCTGAGCGACAGCGAGCAGTCGAAGACTCTGGGCCTTCTGTGGAAGAGCTTAAGTGACACATTTTCTTATTCTATAAACTTAAACTCCACTGACAAGTGGTCAGGACCACAATTCCTTCACTAAGATATGTCTTCATGGCCTCAGTTCCCTGAATCTCATCATAATAATTCTGGATTACCGGAAACAGTCTCTTCTTATCATGTCTCTTATCATACTGTTGAAAATCCTATTACTGCGTTATTTTCAAAGTTTTCAAAATTTAGCACATTACAGCGTGTGACGGCATATGTCATGCGATTTATTCATAAATGCAATAAAAAATCACTAGAGTCTGGTTCATTAACTTCTGTTGAACTTAACAATTCTTTAAACTTGTTATTAAGGCTTAGTCAATTGGAATCTTTCCCGGAAGAGTACCACTTGCTTAAATCTGGTAAACAGTTACCAGCGAAGAACAAACTATTATCTTTGTCTCCTTTCTTTGATACTGCCTCTAACCTTATTCGTGTTGGAGGAAGATTAAACAACTCATTTTACGACTATAATATAAAGCACCCAATTCTATTATCTAGTTCTCAAATGATTTGCATTCTCTTGTTCCACATGTATCATATCCGCCTTTTGCATGCTGGGCCACAACTTTTACTAGCCACTGTTCGTCATCACTACTATCCTATTGGAGGTAGGAACCTGGCTAAAAAGGTTACACATCAATGTGTAAAGTGTTGCAGGGTCAAGGCCAATACTATTCAACCCATCATGGGTAATCTTCCAGAGCAGCGTCTACATTTAGAGTTTCCATTTTTAGACACAGGAGTGGACTACGCTGGTCCCATCATGATAGCTGACCGGAAAGGTAGAGGATGTAGGCTCATCAAATGCTTCATTTGTGTGTTTGTGTGTTTAGCTACGAGAGCCATCCACCTCGAGCTTGTGTCGGACCTTACAAAGGAAGCTTTCTTAGCTGCGCTAAGCCGCTTTATTGCTCGAAGGGGAAAACCCCTTAACATCTTTTCCGACAACGGTACCACCTTTGTCGGTGCTTTCAATGAGTTGGCCAGACTGCTTTCGCAAGATTTAAACCTAAACAGTACTGATCCTGGCATAAACTTTTCATTTATACCTGCATATACTCCACACTTCGGAGGCCTATGGGAGTCTGCAGTCAAATCCACCAAGCACCATCTTCGACGCATATTGGGCTTAACAAACTTAACCTTTGAGGAGATGGCTACTTGTTTAATTCAAGTTGAGGCTATTTTGAATTCAAGACCCTTAACTCCATTGTCCAACGACCCTTCCAACCTCGCTCCTTTAACCCCGGCACACTTCCTTATTGGGCGTTCTCTAATCATGCTGCCTCATCCACAGATCCAGAATGCCAACGTCAACAGCCTACAAAGATTCCGACGCATAGAATATTTGAAGCAACACTTCTGGGCTCGCTTCTCTCATGAATATGTTCTGTGGCTACAGGAGAGAACAAAATGGTGCCGGTCTTCTGGCGAGCTTAAGGAAGGAACATTAGTCATCATAAAGGACAGACACTCACCTCCTCTTATGTGGCTTCTAGGACGCATCACACATATTCTCCCAGGCAGAGATGGCATTGCGAGAGTCGCCGACATCCTCACAAGAAAGGGCGTCATCCGGCGCGCCTTCAACACCATCTGCCCGCTACCAGTCACTACAGTTGAAGACTCTTCAACGGGGGGAGTATGTTGAGACCCTCTTCTCAACATCGCCGCGCGCTGGCGGCAGTGAACGAGGGGTGCGGGGACAGCGGCGAGTCAGCCGGCCTCACGGACGATCGCTCGCCCCGTCAAGACTAGTCAGCTGTTGCACGCCTCCACGCACGGCTGCGCTTGCGTTTTTCATATTATATATTTCAATATATTTACATGTTATACAGTCCGCTCATTTTTAATTCGCTCCTATGAACTATCGTCGCGATCAGCCATGTTCTTCAAGAGAGAAATGCTTTTAACGTAAGAATTCAAACTATATTAAGGCAAAAAACAAAATTCAAACTATTGCCCTTCCGAGACATTATTACCAGATGGTAAGATCTGCTGGCAGAAAAGTCAATTTACAGTCAGACTGGTTGTCAACTATCAAACCAAATTGTGAAATTCATGATTTTAAGCAACTTTCTTTCGATAGCAGAAGGATATAAGTCATTATTATTTGTCTTAGTCATTTATGAAATAAGGGAATAACTCGTAATATTACTTTGCATAAGACCAGACTGACTGATATAAATAACGTTATGCCATTATTACTTCGTTAACAAGGGAACAACTCAAGGAAAACTAAAAAAAAATATAGTAAGCGTGACTCAATGTGCAAGTGATTCGCATTAAATGAAAGGGCATTTTTTTATCTACAATCTAAATTCGAAAGAAGTAATAATTTTAATTGCGAAATACTAAAAAATACTAAAAGTGTTGTTTATTGCCTCTCCTGAAAAGTGACGAATTTCAGTTGTGCCCTTTTTTACTGGAGGCACTGATATATTCAAGAGGATTTTTCGAAAGAAGTTTTAGAGACTCGAAGGAACCTACAGTCGCAGCTGAGAGAGGAATGGGAAAAAGGTCGTATCGCATACATAAAATATGACAAACTAATAGTGAAAGATAGTACCAATCGTGATAAACGGAAGCGAGAAGATTCAGTCTCCCCAACAGCTCAAAACGACTACACTAAGTTAACTGAAAATACATTAGATTTACCAAAAACGACTAAAAAACCTAACACAAGAAATATGCTCGACTACTTTTCTAAACCAACTCAAGAATAACAATTAATTTCCCCCTCTACTCATTCTTCAAGCCGGCTGGTCCCCGTGGAGGATTACGACCAAAACCCCCCAAACAATAACCCTAGAAAAAAGGAAATATCAAGCCACCTATGTGTCGCGAGTTTGAACGTTAGAACTTTACTCTCTGAGACAAGGATTACAGAACTGAATCATGCTACTGAGAATTTACTGTGGGATGTTATAGGAGTATGTGAAACGAGAAGAAGCGAAGAAAGTATAGAAGAATACCCCGATTTTATATTTTGCAATAGTAAGGCAACAAAAGGGAGGTGTGGAGTAGGTTTTATTATAAAAAAGCACCTAAAAAACAACATAGTTGGTTTTAACTGCTATTTAGACAGAATTGCGACCCTAGAGTTAAACATGTCCGAGGATATTTTGTGGTCAATAGTACAAGTCTATGCACTCAACTCATCTTCATCACACCGAATTGTGTGATGAAGATGAGTTGAGCGAGTTCTATGAAACCTTAGAAACCGCTTTAGAGACCTTAAACGCAAGGCACCTCATTATGCTTCATAATCTCGTCCTCATTGTACACTATGTAGTTTGCACTCGTTGCACTACTACGCTATCACATTATTTAAAGATGAAATACTTCATCCTAAAACAAAAAATGTTATCTGTGGTCCACTCGCTGGCGGGCCCGCATGACGTCTGTCAAATCATTGTACTTTATTGTGCCGCGCGCTAATCATGTTTCCGTTTAAAAACTCCGAAATTTCTTAACGAAATGGGAAACCATCGAAGAAAACGTGGCAAAAAGAAATGGAGGACCTTAACGAACGTCTGCGAGAACTGGAAAATTGAGTGAAGACGCGAAAGCGGAGTCTTCATCGACATTCGGGTAAGTTTCTCGATATACCTACCAATTTGTCGTTAGTTGAAATAATTTTCCGAAAATTACCTTGCGATCCATACGCACATCAGTCTCTAGAGTTTTCATTAGAGGCTAACCATGAGAACAATAACTGTGCCGTATACTTACAAAAGAACGACACCACACGAGCTTTCACGAGAGGCTAGCCGATGGTACCTATATCGTTGAGTGTTAAAAACATATGCCTGCTGAATCCCTAGCAGTCTCTAAGAGTTTTCACGAGAGGTTAACCATGAGAACATTAACTGTGCTATATAACTACAAAGAACGACACCACACGAGCTTTCACGAGAGGCTAGCCGGTGGTATATCGTTCAGTGTTAAGAAAAACACATCCCTGTTGAATCCCAAGCAGTCTCCAAGAGTTTTCACGAGAGGTTAACCATGAGAACATTAACTGTGCCGTATAACTTACAAGAGAACGACACCACACGAGCTTTCACGAGAGGTTAGCCGATGGTCTATAATAAAATTATGTTCAGTGTTATAAACACGTCCCTGCTGCATCCTTAGGGCTATCACGAGAGGTTAGCCGTGCATTTGGGCCAATGTATCACGAGAGGTTAGCCGTGAATTTGGGCCAATGGTTTATTTGTGAACAAACACGTAACACGTCCCCGCTGCATCCCTAGAGCTATCAGCCGCGGATTTTAGCAGTCTGGGACCTTACTCTCATATTCTTTGTAGAGGAGTACGAAGTTCGTCTCTGTGGAAGACACTACAGTCAAGCACGTTCGAGAGGCTGTGTGTCACGTGACTGAAGCTGATGCAGCCAGACTGAATAGCCGTACTCAATGCTGCCAGTTATATGTTTATTTACATATCGGAAAACATTATGTTCTCTTAAAAAATTCCAAAATACTAACAATAATAAATTCTAGATATACGATTACATTCGTTACAGATATTCGTCATTCGATACAGACAGTATACGATTTAAGTTAAATATTTTGTGTTAGTACTTGCTTCATTTCCACTACAATGCAGCCGGAAGGAGACTGAGAGTAAAATGGTATCTATACCCCAACCTCAGGCCTTGCCTTCAAGTGTTAAGAATCTGCTCGGAGGGTGCAGTGGTTAGTTCACCTATGGAACTGCATTGCAGTCTGGCCATACGGTGGTTAAAAGTTATGATTAATAGACTAAGCTGACTGAAGCACCCATAATCTGTGGCCTGTTGAACCCACCAAAGTTTGAAAGGGGGGGGGGGGCAACAGTGAATGAAGGTGGAATCAAATGGGAACAAAGGATCAGGGGGGCAGAATACAGGGGCTGCCAT
Source organism: Eupsilia transversa (assembly GCA_914767815.1). Taxonomy (NCBI): domain Eukaryota; kingdom Metazoa; phylum Arthropoda; class Insecta; order Lepidoptera; family Noctuidae; genus Eupsilia; species Eupsilia transversa. Next base: position 16,939,723 of record OU611873.1, on the reverse strand, counting down.
TATGTCCATTGACAAGGTCCTGAACAGTTTAATAGCCTCCCGAGGGAGTGACTACTGTGTGTCATTTATCATGATTGCATCACATGAAGATCCTTAACCCTACCCAACTTTATAAGGATATGAAAGAATTGATGGAGTGGGCACCGATACCTAATAGGTATTTTTAAGTTTCAAGATAAATTCAATGCCACCAAACATTGTCAGATCTAGGATTGTCACTGGCTCAGATACGGAGTGGTGGATTGCAGTATTTCTCTAAAGTTATGCATGGTTGTATTGCTACTTATCTAACCACACATTTGTGAATCAAGGGTTATAAACTACCCTTTACTGAGTTTCCAGTTCAAACTTCTAAATAACAACTTCAGTATATTTTTACTAAAATCAGATGGCACTTTAAATAACTATGGTGCCACATACCACTTTAAACTGGTGGACTTAAGGACAGCTATTATGGTTTTTTGCCTATATTTGTTACCCATAAGAAAATATGTTAGAAGATATCTCCAGTTTCTGTTTTAAGATACATTGTAAGAGCCTACATGCCTCGCATTCGGGCTTAGCACAGCACCATGTGTGTTCGCTGGGATCATGGGTTGTCTTTCATAATTATATCCTGACAATATTCTGTGCCTTGCTGATTCATAGGCAAACTGCATAGAAAATGTGTCTACTACTCAAAATGTGTTAAGAAATCTAGGACTTATTATTAATATTGGAAACTGGAAAGGGTGCCCTAGAACCCAGCCAGTATCTAGGTTTCTTGTTGAATCAGTCCAGTTTGCCATTTCACTTAGACACTCCATCCAAAAGGAGATGCAAATAATAGAGTTTGCCTAATTACTAGGTATCTTTGTTGCTACATGCCCAGCTGTAGAGGGCTTTACACCAAGATCATCAAAGGTCACACACAACAGTTAGCCTTAAAGAATAACAATGAAAATAACAAGGCCAGAACTGGTTTATAATTCAAATTTATAATAACATATCGCCTGTATTCCTCAGAGGGCTGGGCAGAGGTGTTCTTATTAAAAAATCCAAATTCAATTATTATCAAATACAATAGAACTAGATTAAAATTCAAAATAAATTATTTGCAAATACAATAGAACTAGAATCAAATCCAAAATCATTTATTTGCAAAGGTTGTCTCAAATTTCAACGAACCACAATATAATTAAACAATTTGACTTTTTTTCTTGAAATATTCTCTGTTGCTTCTCAAACTGACTGGGCCTGGTATGTTATGATAAAAAGTTCCATATAAATTACCTTGAACTTTTAACAGCAGGTAAGGATCAAAACAATTGCAAGCAAACTCAGATACTATGATGTATTACCTAGAACAGATATCACAACAGTCATAGCCTATATCAATAAGATGGGTGGTACTTGCTATACTCACCTAAAGCTTAGCTAGACAGTTATGGCAATGGTGCAAGGAAAGACAAATATGAGCTCTTGCATCTTATATTAGTTCCAAAGAAAACACTATGGTAAATCTAGAATCTAGACATCCTAACATAGAAATTGAATGGAAGACCTGCAGGTCTTTTCTAGTCAATTGTTATTAAACTGGGTCAGCCCCAGTTAAACCTGTTTGCAAAAAGTCCAATACTAAGTGTCAGAATGACATCATGGCTCCCTGATCCAGGTGCATGCTCAGTAGATGCAATCACTATAAAATGGGACATCCACACCCATTGCACAGGAGTCTCTGACACTGATTGGCCGCAATATTATCAGGGACGATTCCCTGAGAAGAGGAACACCAATCCCTTTAATTAATATAGTGCTAACTTTCTTGTCTAGCAAAGCAAGAAAGCTATATGAATCTGTTAGATCAGTGGATTCACTTCTGACAGAGTCAAGATATTGGCAGGCTCATTCACCGTGGTGATATTATTATTAACCACTAAGTTTAATCAAGGATTGTCTTATGGCTCACTCCCTAATGGTATTGAATGAGTTATAATTATATAACTGAAACTGGAGAAATTACCGACTATTACTATTAGCTGACACAGATGAGTAGAGTATCAAGGTTTCTTAGGGTAGGTAATTATATTTGAAATAAGAGCAAAGAACCCCAAACATGATATAATTTTGGGACTCCAGTAACATACGGGGTTATCTAATATCTTTCATAATTAAACCTCTGGTTTAGAATATTACAAACCAAAAAAATTGTAACCATAATAGCTCTTGTAATTGTACATTGAATTCAACCTTATCACTCATTAATATAGATAACATTTCTTATAATAAGGATAATTATGATCTTATAGATACCAGAAATATTTGAAACTTCTGCACCTGGAAGATCTCAACCGAACTTGATATTTTTTTATTTTTTTAAGAGAATTTATTTATCTGGCCTGCCACAACCCTTTTTTGTTCTATCCAGATTTTACTAAGAGTATAAGACAAGATTTTAAATCATTAATTATATCCATAAGAAAATCTTTTCATGCCGCCTCTAATCTAACCATTAGTGGATGGATAAAACAAAATTTTTGTGCCCAGTAGTAGAATAGATGTTTCTAAATTCACATAGACAGACATACCTCTACCTTCAAGGCCTCTAAGGGAGGTATCGATGTTGAGGTCATAAGAAGAGCTGCTGATTGGATCACAAATTTTTGATTGTGGTCCTAATGCTTTTGCCCAGGCTGTGTGCTCTATAGAGAGTGGCTGCTCATAAAAAATTATTACATTTTTATGTCAATGTTAATTGTATGTTTATATATAATTGATGTTTGTAAGTATAGGATTATTAATGACATGGTTGATTCAAGACTGAATAAGAATTCCAGGACTCATAGTACCTAATTAGAGAATTTTAAAGTAAGGTAACTAAGTATGTCTTTAACTTAATGGAAGACTGATTTTTAAATAGAAATACATTTATAATGAGACTTGGAATAACATGGTAAGTTATAATGTTCAGTTGGTAAATAATGCTGAACTGGTTACCAACACAACTTTATTCTTTGAACATCTACATAGTGTACAATGAGGACGAGATTATGAAGCATAATTATACAGATCGGACTAACTTACCTAGTGACGTCCGATCCTTAATTATGTGAAGTAATCTCGTCCTCATTGTATCCCAACCCCTCCCAGATAATCAACCTACATATATATCTATGTGTATTGGATTGCCTTATCTAAACCCCTTCTAAAAGTTGTGTTGTGCTGTATGGACTATACGATGCCCGTACCGGTCATCGTGAAGTCCCGTTCATATGCTTTGAAAGAATGATTTGACAGACGTCATGCGGGCCCGCCAGCGAGTGGACCACAGATAACATTTTTTGTTTTAGGATGAAGTATTTCATCTTTAAATAATGTGATAGCGTAGTAGTGCAACGAGTGCAAACTACATAGTGTACAATGAGGACGAGATTACTTCACATAATTAAGGATCGGACGTCACTAGGTAAGTTAGTCCGATCTGTATAATTATAATGAGCGATTTCAATGCCCAAATTGGGACAGCACAACATGGCGAGGAAACTGTGTTTGGCAGATACTCGCACGGCAAAAGGTCAAAGCACGGGCAGAAGTTGATAGAGTTTGCTTTAGAAAAAAACATCAAATTCGTAAATAGTATGTTTAAAACAAAAGAAAACAAAAAATGGACATGGGAATCGCCGAATGGAGAGTACCATAACGAAATCGATTTCATCTTAACAAACAAAGGTTCAGATATTTTTGCTTTTGACATAATAAAAAACCTTAGCTTTAACACTGACCACAGAATGATAAGGTGCAAAATAAAACTGGAATACACTAAAAAAAGGAACTTTACCAAATCTATAAACACACATACTACAAGAAACCTGCCAATATTAACAAGGGAAGACGGGATGCACTGGGAAAATAAAGAACAATGGCGAACGCCCAAACAAATTTTTGTTGAATTTTTTTTTTAGCGTCTGCTTATGAAAAATATGTAAAAATATAGATTTTAAATTCCTTTACAGTTTTGTCTTGAGTCATACTTTTATAGGAAGTCAGGAATTAAAGATATTCAAGTTTGAAGTTCTAAAAATACAGAGGTTATTGTTCGAGCCTACGCCTGCTCGTTTAGAATGAGCAAATCAACGTTGCGTACTAATTAGCTTGTAATTAGATGTAAGGAATATGTGTAATTGCTTGTCATTATGTCTTCCATTTTTGTTCGTCATCGAGGCAATACAAGTTTGACTAAGTATCAGCATATTTGGAGTTTCTTTGAAGAGTCACCTAAAATTCCCCAACATTTTGGTCCATTACCGAGCCGGATTGGTAATCACTTGAGGATTTGCTAAAAATCTGTGGATTTGGATAATTATCGTGGAGTTTTGTCGACGAGGTTATAAGCCGGCAACGTGACTGTGAACAAAGGACGTCCAGCAAATTTACGGTGTTAAGAATATTATTAGATTTAAATTATCTTCACCCAACACTCATTCAGGTAGTATCTAATTAACCATAATTAAGGATTTAAAAGGTTAGTGTTTATTTGCTTGCATACCTATTTTCACTGTGAATAGTTTCTAGTACTCATCATTTATTTGATGATACTTATTTTGCAAATACGATTATACGTTCTTTCTATTATTAGAGTCCAGTAGACATTTCGCTACATTTATAATTGTATAGCAATATTTTAGTTAACTGTTCATAATAAATAGTTATTAATGTGTAGGTTGGTGTAAGAAAGATACTTATTGCAAGTCTTAATTAGTCAAGTTATTCGGTAATTTAACCGTATTAGTCAATTAATAAATTATTTGTTAGTGTACCTATTGCTTTAAAGTTCGACGTTAGGAAATGAAGTGTTCAAGTTTTGAAGAATTGTAGCTTAAATAAAAGTCTAAATTAAAAATCTCATTTTGTATTTACATAATATTTACAACAGGTAGAAGTCACTATTTACAATATAAACATTTTGATAAATTGTTATACATAGTAGCTAAACGTAGGTAACATAAGTATTGTATAAAAATATACCTTAGTTGTTATTATACAAATTCCAGGTTAACTACATTCGATTCCCAGTATGTCCGAAGAAAGAGAACTTGTTAAAAAACGAGGAAGCTTCAAGGGACGCTTAACTGCTTTCATCAATTACCTTGATGTGACAAGTGACAAGGAGTTACTGATTACAGTTGTGAGAGAACTGGTTACAGTTGTGAGGTCAAGGAATTGCAGTTACGAATTGGAAGAATTGAGTCTTTGTACGAGCATTACGATGAGGTACAGTTGCGATTAGAATGTCTGGTAGAAGATGTAAAAGCTCAATTCTCTGAGCGTACTGAATTTGAGTCACTATATTACAAAGCACTGTCTAGATCACAGGAGCTGTTATGTAAGTATAACAACGAAAATGAGTCGATGAGTAGTGAAAAATGTACCCGTATTAGTCAGCGTAAGCCTGTTAAGTTGCCCACAATACAGTTACCTAAATTTAATGGGAGTTTTAGCAATTGGTTGGAGTTCCGTGACACTTATACTAGCCTCATTCACTGTAACGATGAAATCGATCAAGTTAACAAATTCCATTATTTGCGAGCGTCCCTGGAAGGATCTGCTGCTGTTGTAATCCAGGCGATTGAGTTTTCCGCAAGCAATTACGATACAGCTTGGAAGCTAATTTGTGATCGTTTCGATAACAAAAGGTTGTTAGTACAAAAACATGTGTCATCCTTATTTAACTTGAATGCTATTGCAAAGGAGTCCTCTGTTGTGTTGAAAGGATTGATTGACCATCTTAATAAAAATCTTCGTGCGTTGGAATCGTTAGGTGAGCCCATCAAGTATTGGGACACTTTACTGATATTTATAGTAACTCGGAAGCTGGATCAGTTAACTTATCGTGAGTGGGAGGAGCACAAAGGTCGTATAGACAAAGATAGCACAATAACATTTGCTGCACTCATTCAATTCATTCGATTTCGCGCTGACTTGTTAGAAACATTAGAAACAGCGCGAAATAACAATAATCCCACTCCCGTTAAGCCTAGTTCACATACAAATAAGATGAAATCTATGGTTATTTCTAATAATTCCAGCTGTGAATTAAGTAAGTTATGCCCGCACTGTAAAGCTGATCACGTTTTAAGTAGTTGTTCACAATTCCTTGCACTAAGCATAGACGCCCGACTCAAATTAATACCTAACTATAAGGTGTGCTATAACTGTTTTCGCGCAGGTCACTTTGCTAACCGATGCAAAAAGCCGGGATGCAATATATGTAAGCGCCGACATAACACTTTGATTCATTCGTCGGAGAATAAAGGTACGGCAAATTCTTGCAATAATGACAACAAATCACACGGTAGCTCGTCCCATTCTGTATCAACGTCATCACCCACTGACGCCGTGGCTAGCACTGATGCGAGTGCAAGTGCAAATAATTTAACTTTGTCCGCGGATCTGAGTTCGTTAAGTAGTGAGCGTAAACAACGCGCTGTGTTATTGTCCACCGCTCTTATCAAATTATGTGATCACAATGATCGTGAGCACATAGTGCGAGCAATGCTTGATAGTGGTAGCACATCGTGTTTTATGACGGAACGATTATGTACACGGCTTAACTTAAATACTAGTCAGATAAATGGTTCGGTCTATGGCATTAATAACGTAAGTTCTCGTGTAGGCAAAACATGTCATGTGAAAATGACGTCATTAGACATTAGTTATGTTGCAAAGTTTTATTGTTTTGTTTTGCCATCATTAACGACTGTTGTGCCCTGTCGTGATGTCGACATTTCAGACTTGAATATTCCAGATAATATCTGTTTAGCCGACCCCACCTTTTACAAGCCTTCAGAAGTAGATGTCCTAATACCCAGTTCCTTCCAGCGCCCGTGCATATCACACGTTATCGCGCCGCCTCTGTGTTATAAAATTATACAGATCGGACTAACTTACCTAGTGACGTCCGATCCTTAATTATGTGAAGTAATCTCGTCCTCATTGTACACTATGTAGTTTGCACTCGTTGCACTACTACGCTATCACATTATTTAAAGATGAAATACTTCATCCTAAAACAAAAAATGTTATCTGTGGTCCACTCGCTGGCGGGCCCGCATGACGTCTGTCAAATCATTCTTTCAAAGCATATGAACGGGACTTCACGATGACCGGTGCGGGCATCGTATAGTCCATACAGCACAACACAACTTTTAGAAGGGGTTTAGATAAGGCAATCCAATACACATAGGTATATATGTAGGTTGATTATCTGGGAGGGGTTGGGATACAATGAGGACGAGATTACTTCACATAATTAAGGATCGGACGTCACTAGGTAAGTTAGTCCGATCTGTATAATTATGCTTCATAATCTCGTCCTCATTGTACACTATGTAGATGTTCAAAGAATAAAGTTGTGTTGGTAACCAGTTCAGCATTATTTACCAACTGAACATTATAACTTACCATGTTATTCCAAGTCTCATCTATACTTATAATAAATCTGTAGAAGTGAAAATTCTGTACATTGAAAATATCAAAAAAATAAATGGCAGGGGGTGTTACTAGACCGACACCGAACCCAAAAGTGTGATTAAATTTTTTTTTGTCTGTCTGTCTGTCTGTCTGTCTGTCTGTCTGTCTGTCTGTCTGTCTGTCTGTTTGTTCAAGTATCACGCAAAAACTACCGGTTCGATTACGATGAAACTTGGTATAATTATTCTTTAATATCCTGGGCACCACACTGGGTACTTTTTATCCCGGAAAAGTATCCTATCCTACGGTTGGGGGGTGTCAAAGTTTGTATGGAAGAATTTTAACGCGCTGTCCGATTAACTCGAAACTCAATATTTATACTTAAACCCAAAAATTAAGAATAACGTGTATCATGATTTTTCGAAATTCAACCCCTAAGGGGGTAAAATAAGGGATGAAAGTTTGTATGAAAAATCTTATTCCTTGAGGTAATAAACACGAAACTTCGCACGAATAGTTATCTAAATAAATTATAAAGTTTGTAGTTTTTTGTTTTTCTAAATTACCCCCTTTTTTTTTTTTTTTTTTCTTTTTTTTTTTTTTTTTGGGTGGGAAATCATCCAATGACTTCTCCCGCTCTGGGCGGAGCGGGAGGGCGTGTCAGACTTTTACTGACTAAAACCCACCCGTGTTCCTTCCCTTGCCATGCCAGGGGCCACGGTTTCCCCTTAGGACTACCCGCAACCCCGGCGGGCAACGGTCCTAGCGGACCCCGTCAGTTTTGCTGACATCTCTTTGAGGCGCGCGTGGAACACGACGCGCCGTCGACCCGGGCCTGGTCCTTATCGGGGGCGAGCTACCCATTGCTCACCGCCCGCAAGCCCGCGCCTACGGTGGCCGGGAATCCTCCAAGGAGTCCCGACGCCCAGGGCGTCTCCTACGGCGGCTAAGCGCGTGAGGGCGCGAACTTTGCCTCTCCCTCACGCGCTCCGCCTCCTCCTTCGTCTAAATTACCCCCTAAAGGGGGATTGGGGGGTGTCAGTGTTTGTATGGAAGAATTTTAACGCGCTGTCCGATTAACTCGAAACTCAATATTTATACTTAAAACCCATGGGGATGTATGGGGTAATTTCCGACACTCACGCGGGCGAAGCCGCGGGCAGCAGCTAGTTATAAATGTATTTCTATTTAAAAATCAGTCTTCCATTAAGTTAAAGACATACTTAGTTACCTAACTTTAAAATTCTCTAATTAGGTACTATGAGTCCTGGAATTCTTATTCAGTCTTGAATCAACCATGTCATTAATAATCCTATACTTACAAACATCAATTATATATAAACAGACAATTAACATTGACATAAAAATGTAATAATTTTTTATGAGCAGCCACTCTCTATAGAGCACACAGCCTGGGCAAAAGCATTAGGACCACAATCAAAAATTTGTGATCCAATCAGCAGCTCTTCTTATGACCTCAACATCGATACAGCCCTTAGAGGCCTTTAAGGTAGAGGTATGTCTGTCTATGTGAATTTAGAAACATCTATTCTACTACTGGGCACAAAATTTTTGTTTTATCCATCCACTAATGGTTAGATTAGAGGCGGCATGAAAAGATTTTCTTATGGATATAATTAATGATTTAAAATCTTGTCTTATACTCTTAGTAAAATCTGGATAGAACAAAAAGGGTTGTGGCAGGCCAGATAGATAAATTCTCTTAAAAAAAATTAAAAAATATCAAGTTCGGTTGAGATCTTCCAGGTGCAGAAGTTTCAAATATTTCTGGTATCTATAAGATCATAATTATCCTTATTATAAGAAATGTTATCTATATTAATGAGTGATAAGGTTGAATTCAATGTACAATTACAAGAGCTATTATGGTTACAATTTTTTTGGTTTGTAATATTCTAAACCAAAGGTTTAATTATGAAAGATATTAGATAAACCCGTATGTTACTGGAGTCCCAAAATTATATCATGTTTGGGGTTATTTGCTCTTATTTCAAATATAATTACCTACCCTAAGAAACCTTGATACTCTACTCATCTGTGTCAGCTAATAGTAATAGTCGGTAATTTCTCCAGTTTCAGTTATATAATTATAACTCATTCAATACCATTAGGGAGTGAGCCATAAGACAATCCTTGATTAAACTTAGTGGTTAATAAATAAATAAATAAAAATCTAATAATAATATCACCACGGTGAATGAGCCTGCCAAAATCTTGACTCTGTCAGAAGTGAATCCACTGATCTAACAGATTCATATAGCTTTCTTGCTTTGCTAGACAAGAAAGTTAAGGGATTGGTTTTCCTCTTCTCAGGGAATCGTCCCTGATAATATTGCGGCCAATCAGTGTCAGAGACTCCTGCGCAATGGGTGTGGATGTCCCACTTTATAGTGAATGCATCTACTGAGCATGCACCTGGATCAGGGAGCCATGATGTCATTCTGACACTTAGTATTGGACTTTTTGCAAACAGGTTTAACTGGGGCTGACCCAGTTTAATAACAATTGACTAGAAAAGACCTGCAGGTCTTCCATTCAATTTCTATGTTAGGATGTCTAGATTCTAGATTTACCATAGTGTTTTCTTTGGAACTAATATAAGATGCAAGAGCTCATATTTGTCTTTCCTTGCACCATTGCCATAACTGTCTAGCTAAGCTTTAGGTGAGTATAGCAAGTACCACCCATCTTATTGATATAGGCTATGACTGTTGTGATATCTGTTCTAGGTAATACATCATAGTATCTGAGTTTGCTTGCAATTGTTTTGATCCTTACCTGCTGTTAAAAGTTCAAGGTAATTTATATGGAACTTTTTATCATAACATACCAGGCCCAGTCAGTTTGAGAAGCAACAGAGAATATTTCAAGAAAAAAGTCAAATTGTTTAATTATATTGTGGTTCGTTGAAATGCGAGACAACCTTTGCAAATAAATGATTTTGGATTTGATTCTAGTTCTATTGTATTTGCAAATAATTTATTTTGAATTTTAATCTAGTTCTATTGTATTTGATAATAATTGAATTTGGATTTTTTAATAAGAACACCTCTGCCCAGCCCTCTGAGGAATACAGGCGATATGTTATTATAAATTTGAATTATAAACCAGTTCTGGCCTTGTTATTTTCATTGTTATTCTTTAAGGCTACTAACTGTTGTGTGTGACCTTTCATGATCTTGGTGTAAAGCCCTCTACAGCTGGGCATGTAGCAACAAAGATACCTAGTAATTAGGCAAACTCTATTATTTGCATCTCCTTTTGGATGGAGTGTCTAAGTGAAATGGCAAACTGGACTGATTCAACAAGAAACCTAGATACTGGCTGGGTTCTAGGGCACCCTTTCCAGTTTCCAATATTAATAATAAGTCCTAGATTTCTTAACACATTTTGAGTAGTAGACACATTTTCTATGCAGTTTGCCTATGAATCAGCAAGGCACAGAATATTGTCAGGATATAATTATAAAAGACAACCGATGATCCCAGCGAACACACATGGTGCTGTGCTAAGCCCGAATGCGAGGCATGTAGGCTCTTACAATGTATCTTAAAACAGAAACTGGAGATATCTTCTAACATATTTTCTTATGGGTAACAAATATAGGCAAAAAACCATAATAGCTGTCCTTAAGTCCACCAGTTTAAAGTGGAATGTGGCACCATAGTTATTTAAAGTGCCATCTGATTTTAGTAAAAATATACTGAAGTTGTTATTTAGAAGTTTGAACTGGAAACTCAGTAAAGGGTAGTTTATAACCCTTGATTCACAAATGTGAACCATGCATAAATTTAGAGAAATACTGCAATCCACCACTCCGTATCTGAGCCAGTGACAATCCTAGATCTGACAATGTTTGGTGGCATTGAATTTATCTTGAAACTTAAAAATACCTGTTAGGTATCGGTGTCCACTCCATCAATTCTTTCATATCCTTATAAAGTTGGGTAGGGTTAAGGATCTTCATGTGATGCAATCATGATAAATGACACACAGTAGTCACTCCCTCGGGAGGCTATTAAACTGTTCAGGACCTTGTCAATGGACATAATGGCAGCCCCTGTATTCTGCCCCCCTGATCCTTTGTTCCCATTTGATTCCATCTTCATTCACTGGTGTTCCCCCCCCCCTTTCAAACTTTGGTGGGTTCAATAGGCCACAGATTATGGGTGCTTCAGTCAGCTTAGTCTATTAATCATAACTTTTAACCATTGTATGGCCAGACTGCAATGCAGTTCCATAGGTGAACTAACCACTGCACCCTCCGAGCAGATTCTTAACACTTGAAGGCAAGGCCTGAGGTTGGGGTATAGATACCATTTTACTCTCAGTCTCCTTCCGGCTGCATTGTAGTGGAAATGAAGCAAGTACTAACACAACATATTTAACTTAAATCGTATACTGTCTGTATCGAATGACGAATATCTGTAACGAATGTAATCGTATATCTAGAATTTATTATTGTTAGTATTTTGGAATTTTTTAAGAGAACATAATGTTTTCCGATATGTAAATAAACATATAACTGGCAGCATTGAGTACGGCTATTCAGTCTGGCTGCATCAGCTTCAGTCACGTGACACACAGCCTCTCGAACGTGCTTGACTGTAGTGTCTTCCACAGAGACGAACTTCGTACTCCTCTACAAAGAATATGAGAGTAAGGTCCCAGACTGCTAAAATCCGCGGCTGATAGCTCTAGGGATGCAGCGGGGACGTGTTTCGTGTTTTCACAAATAAACCATTGGCCCAAATTCACGGCTAACCTCTCGTGATACATTGGCCCAGATGCACGGCTAACCTCTCGTGATAGCCCTAAGGATGCAGCAGGGACGTGTTTATAACACTGAACATAATTTTTTTTTTTTATAGACCATCGGCTAACCTCTCGTGAAAGCTCGTGTGGTGTCGTTCTCTTGTAAGTTATACGGCACAGTTAATGTTCTCATGGTTAACCTCTCGTGAAAACTCTTGGAGACTGCTTGGGATTCAACAGGGATGTGTTTTTCTTAACACTGAACGATATACCACCGGCTAGCCTCTCGTGAAAGCTCGTGTGGTGTCGTTCTTTGTAGTTATATAGCACAGTTAATGTTCTCATGGTTAACCTCTCGTGAAAACTCTTAGAGACTGCTAGGGATTCAGCAGGCATATGTTTTTAACACTCAACGATATAGGTACCATCGGCTAGCCTCTCGTGAAAGCTCGTGTGGTGTCGTTCTTTTGTAAGTATACGGCACAGTTATTGTTCTCATAGTTAGCCTCTAATGAAAACTCTAGAGACTGATGTGCGTATGGATCGCAAGGTAATTTTCGAAAAATTATTTCAACTAACGACAAATTGGTAGGTATATCGAGAAACTTACCCGAATGTCGATGAAGACTCCGCTTTCGCGTCTTCACTCAATTTTCCAGTTCTCGCAGACGTTCGTTAAGGTCCTCCATTTCTTTTTGCCACGTTTTCTTCGATGGTTTCCCATTTCGTTAAGAAATTTCGGAGTTTTTAAACGGAAACATGATTAGCGCGCGGCACAAAAAAGTACAATGATTTGACAGACGTCATGCGGGCCCGCCAGCGAGTGGACCACAGATAACATTTTTTGTTTTAGGATGAAGTATTTCATCTTTAAATAATGTGATAGCGTAGTAGTGCAACGAGTGCAAACTACATAGTGTACAATGAGGACGAGATTATGAAGCATAATCCAAAAGTGTTGTTATCTTTGCGTCGACTACTGTGATTTAAATATCAAAATGTGCCTTGAATTTCATAGTTAAATCTGTGTAAAACAATTATTATTAAACCGTTTAGCTCTCCTAAATTGAGCAAAATAACAGTTATAAAATGTGGGTATAAGTGTGCTCGTTATCTGCTACAGTGACTGACGGCTCAGTATAGTCAACCCACACACCTAATTTATTACGAGAAGCGGCACCTATAGTAACACTATTTCACCTCTCTTAACAATCGTTAATTAGCCTCGTTCGGAACAAGGTGGACTGTTGTACGTAAGGTGTATAGTTCGAATCCGGTCGGGGATGAACACTTTTTGCTATATCTTGTTTTTATCTTTTTGGTTTTATTTTTAAAAATAAAAGCCTTTTTATCGTTCTGGAAGCTGAGTATAACGAACAATAGCTAAATTTATGATAATTTAATCTATCTGCCGTTTGATTGAAGAGCAATGAGTACCCGACGTACCCCACCAAAATCAACGAACCCTCCGCTTCGACAAGGGCAATCGGTATCTGAGCCCGATTTATCATCTACCCCAGGAACCACGAACGTGGCGGAACAAAATATAACCATTAGAAGCAAGGGCCCGCGAGTAGGATATTATTGGGCATTCTACCCCACCTGCCGTTCCTACGGCTCACTCCGTTCGCCTTCGTCACTCTCGGTGTGGTAGAATGCCCAATAACATCCTACTATAACTAGCTCTTCATATCAACCACTTACCTCGATTAACAAAAGCAGATCTACGGCCTTTCGCTCTGTCGCTCGCTTCGCTCGCTCATCGCGGTGGAATAGAATGCCCAATAACCTTTTTTGAAAACACTGGTTCAGGGTCTATTCCGCTTTCAAATATATATATTATAATTTACAAAATACTATCTTTTATTGGAGGGCAGCCATAGTGAGCAAACTTCTATCAAATATATTATGTACTAGTTGCAACGAGCAATCGTATAAATGTGTATGTAATACATTATTTGAATCATTAACTATATAACCCCTCTAAGCAGCCGTCATGAAATTTGTAAAACAACCACAAACATTTCAAGTAAAAACACTTTGTGTGAATTCTCAGGAGACTGGTTTTCGCCATGGAGAATTATTACCTAACTCGGTACGATGCATCATTTGCGGACCGTCAAATTGTGGAAAAACTAATTTATTAATTGGTCTTCTTATTCATGAGAACGGTTTAAGATTTCAAAATTTGTATGTTTATTCGAAAACCTTGCAACAACCAAAGTACGTTTTTTTGGAAAAAGTCTTACAACAAGTACCAGACATTTCATTTCAGAAATATCGTGAAAATGAGCAAGTACTGAGTGTTCAGAACGCAAAACCGAATTCTGTAATTGTATTTGATGATGTTGCTTGTGAAAATCAAAATAACATTCGTGATTATTTTGCTATGGGCAGGCACAAGTTCATCGATTGTTTTTATCTAAATCAGACTTATAGCAAAATCCCTAAGCAGTTAATACGAGACAACGCTAATTTAATCGTTCTGTTTAAACAAGATTAAAGAAATATGAGACATATTTATGAAGAACATGTCAACACTGACATGACATGGGTTGAATTTCGTGAAATGTGTTCAAAAATATGGAGTATTCCTTTCAGTTATGTTGTAATTAATAAAGATTGTTCTAAGAACAAAGGATGTTATAGAAGTAAATTTGATACGTTTGTAGTCTTTGACTAAGGATACGAGTACACACATATATATATAAGACTATTACCGGGCTGTCATTATTATTCGCCTTGCGACGCTGATTCGATTACGACAAACTTACTAATATGGAAAAATCATTAAAACGACAAATTGTTGACGCAGCAGAAGCTGTAAAGATAAAAGTACGTAAAATGAGAGATGCTGAGATTAATAATAAACAAGCACTGGAATCCGTTTTCAAACCTGTAACTGAGCCTCTCAACCTAATTGCTAATGCTAATAAGCAAACTCCTCTCCTGCTAGCTAATGATAATTTTGCTGATTTTCCGTTTATTAAGAAAACTTTGGAGAAAGAAAGAACTGATAGCGCTGAAAGTAATGATAACAACGGTGATGAGGACGAAAAATATGAATCCGATGTCAACAGTGACTCTTCCTATGAATCAGTAGTTGAAAGTAATCAAGATTGTGATACGTCATCTTGGTCAGTATCTTCAGAAGCATTGGTAGATATTCCATTTGGGGTTAGAGCAGAACGCGGGAAACTTATGTTAGGTTCTGCTTCCATAACCATCAACGATCAGTTCATCACTGTAGCTGGACATAAATATCGTAATACGCCTGGTTTAAAACAGTTGTTGCTCAAGAAGGATGTAAACTTAAACTTAGTGACCGATAGTGATATGCAAAATTATAAGTCTATGTTACTTGATACAAATGCACATCGTCGTGACTATGAACCAAGTAAGCCAATAAAAAGTAATAAAGGACAAAAATATTTGCAAGTTATTAAACCTCTTTTTAAACTGAAGAATGCAATTCACGGAAAGGGTCTACCGTTGCTAAAAAAGTGGAGAAAAAACGTTGATTTAGTGTACTGGGATGATCCTAATGGATTAGTAGAAAGGTTGAAATTATTAATTGCGTCAAGAGATGCTGGCAACACAGGATTAGATAATGAAATTATATCTATCATTGAAGAGTTGCGTGAAAGTAAAATTATAAATAAATAAATATTGTAAAACTTGGTTATTTCATTATCAGCCTCTCGATACAATACACCTGAAAATGAATGTAGACAAATTTGGACACTACATTCATAAAAGAATGCGTTTGTCAGAGTTATTTGAGTTTAATGAGAATGCATTGCTAAAATCAGAAAACGGAGATTTCGATTTAAAAACATCAAGACTGAGAGGAATTAGATCTCCAGTAGAAGCAGATGATGCTGTGAACAAGGATTATGTAGATCAATTGAATGCTACCACATTAAAAGAAGTAAATAATTTGATTGGTAAATTGCGTTCTCAAATCATAAAAGATACAAACGGCACAGTTCAAGCTACTTTAAAAGCAAGTATACCCGAGGTTATAACTCATTTGCAAGATAAGTTTCATACTAAAGCAGAGGTAGACAAATGACTTCAAAAAACTCCTCAATGGCCAAACAGCAAATTGTAAATGAAATCCACAAAGCAGCGCGAAGAAACTTTCCGCGACGTTCTGTTATTCTGAAAGGAATCCACGATTTATGGCAAGCAGACTTGATGGATATGCAAAATCTGAAAAAATACAATAAAAACTATAAATTCATCTTAGTGGTAATTGACTGCTTCTCAAAGTATGCTTGGGCTGAACCGTTAAAGTCGAAAAATAAAATTGATGTTACTCGTGCTTTTGAACATATACTGCTTAGTAGTTATAATAAACCTATTAACTTACAAACTGATAAAGGGACAGAATTTTATATGAAAAAGCATAATATTAACCATTACTCTTCGTTTTCTACTAAAAAAGCATCAATTGTAGAGAGATTAATTAGAACTTTAAAAAATAAATTATACAAATATTTTAGTCTCAATGGAAACTATAAGTGGTTGGGTCAACCATTGGTGGCTACAATGCAGAGATATAATAACACAAAACATCGCACTATTCAATTTAAACCGACTGATGTGAATAAAAGTAATGAAAATGTAATTAAAGAAAATATAAACAAAATGAACAAACATGATTTAGTTCAGTGGAGACCTAAATTTAAAGTTGGTGAATGTGTTCGTATAAGTAAATACAAACATAATTTTGAAAAAGGTTACACTCCTAATTGGTCAACAGAATTATTTATTATAAAAAAGGTGAATAAATCCTTGCCAGTGACATATCAAATAGAAGATCAAAGAAAGCAAAAAATATTAGGAGCTTTTTACGAACAAGAACTACTAAAATCTAATTATCCTGACGTTTATTTAATAGAAAAGGTTTTGAAAAAGAAAGGAAATAAATTGTATGTTAAATGGTTAGGTCTAAGCAGTGCAGAAAATAGCTGGATTGAGAAAGATGAAATAATGAACTAAGATATTATATAACTATTTCTCATTTGAAATCCTATCATTATAATTTGAGTAATGCAAGGAGGTGGACTAGTTAACAACATAATTAATAATCTACCATTCGAAGTTCATTTAATTATTGCGGATATAATTATTGCGGACCAGGAACTAAACTTCACAAACGCTTAGCACGAGGTGATCGAGGTGTAAATAAGCTAGACGAAGCTTGCATGCAACACGACATTGCATATACAAACCATACTGACTTATCTAACCGTCATAAAGCCGATTTACAACTACTTAACATGGCTAAACAAAGGCTTAAATCAAAAAATGCAGGAAAAGGTGAAAAACTAAGCTCTTGGTTAGTAAGCAAAGTTATGAAAGCGAAACTAAAGTCTGGATCTGGCATTAAAACATTTAAAACCTTAGTTTCAAAAATAAAATCAAAAATTAAGAAACTCAAACATAAGGATGATAAAACTTTAATAAAAGCAGCTTACTTAACCGCAAAAAAGTTATTTCCCAACATTCACTATCGAATTCGAGTACCCCGAGTAATACCCTTACCAAAGAGTGGAGGAGTTCTACCTTTAATTCCAATTTTCGCTGGTTTATCAGCTTTAGGGACTTTAGCTGGTGGTGCAGCTGGAATTGCAAAAACCGTTAATGATTATAAAGCAAGCAAGCAAAATTTACAAGAAACAGAACGACATAATAGAGCTATGGAGGCTTTAGTGTTGGGCAAGGGTTTATACATTAAGCCCTATAAAAGTGGTAAAGGATTATTTATAACTTCAAAAAACTAAGAAATATGCTACCCAAGCGTCCTCTAACTGATGTAGACATCCAGAAGTATTCAAGAGACATCCCATATGTTCGGGGGGTCTACATGAAAGATCGACTACCTCGGAAACCGAAACACATTGAATGCGGTATCGTTAACTTAGACGATTCCAAGAATGAAGGGACCCATTGGGTAGCTTATACTAAAGTATATAATCACTGTGAATACTTTGATAGCTATGGGAATCTAAAACCTCCGATGGAATTGATGCAATATTTAAAAAACTGCAGTGTTTTTTATAACTACACAAGATATCAAAAATTCAACGCAGTTAATTGTGGTCATTTATGCTTAAACTATTTGCAGACTTTTTGGAATAAAAATGTGATATTAAATATACACTTCTCTTTCATTTCAATCATTTGCAAGATGTCCCTCACTTTGTCGATTACTGGAGACTCATCAGTGTTAACTACATACTATCCCAATACGTTACAATTAGATGGAGAGTATGAGTGTGCTTTGTTGCACTTTTCTACGTTTAATTCTATTCCAAACATTGATAAAAGTAATAATAAGTTCTATTATGGCTCTGATGAAGTTATTGCAATACCGGAAGGTACTTATGAATTGCAAGATATCGACGATTACTTAAAATCAGAAATAAAAAATGCAGCGATCAAATTACGGTGTAATAATAACACTTTAAAAACCACAATATTTTGTACAAAAGACATTAATTTTATCAAAGAAGGCTCTTTTAAAAAACTATTAGGATTTGACAAACAAATCTTGAAGGCAAATAAATGGCATGTGTCATCGTCTCCAGTCAACATTCTACCTACGACCGTAGTCAGGGTTGAATGTGATATTGTAAGTGGTTCATATATAAACGGTGAACCAAGTCATATTATTCACGAATTTGCACTTAATGTGCCACCTGGATATAGGATCATAGAAATTCCGAAGAACGCTATATATTTTCCAATCAACCAAAACACCATAAGCTGCATACATATCAGGCTGCTAGATATAAACAATCGATTAATCAATTTACGTGGTGAAGAAGTGCAAGTATATTTGCATCTTAGAAGAAAAAATGATTGACTACAATAAAAATGTGAGTCAACAAGTAAAGAATATCAGTTCTGCTCGAGCTACCTATCAAATAAGTTCTATCTCTAAAAAGAAAACAAAATTAACTAAAGATAATAAAGCATTCCTTAGAGCGATCGGATTGTTAAAATGAATATCTTAAACGTTTTAGCCCCTCCGAATTATGATAATACTATAGAAGGTATCGAATTTCATTCCTACAAGCCATATGTAACAAGTTTTAACAGGAACGATGAAATTCGTATACCTATCAACCAACAAGACTTGTACATATTACCATCGGCTAGCACTCTCTATTTGGAAGGAACTGTTATCGTTACCAAAAAAGATATGAAAGACCAAGCTACTAGTGTCCATTTTACGAATAATGCTCTACTCTATTTGTTCCAAGATATAAGATATGAGCTAAATGGAGTGGAAATTGATAAAATAAAAAATGCAGGTATAACAACAACCATGAAATCACTAATTTCAATGAATGAAAGTGAATCTAAAATGTCTAATGCCTGGGGATGGAATATTGATGGTGTAAAAAATGTCGATGGAGGAAGATTTTCTGCTTCTATACCACTTCGTAACATTCTCGGCTTTGCTGAAGATTTTAATAAAGTCGTGATAAATAGTAGACATGAACTGATATTACTAAGAAGTAACACTAATTTGAACGCTGTAAAACTTAATACTGGCGAAGTGGTGTATGATGTTCAGATCAACAAAATCATATGGCGCGTACCGCATGTTAAAGTATCAGACAAAGAAAAAATTACTTTGTTAAAACTATTAGAAAAAGATCAACCGCTTCGAATGATATACAGAAATTGGGATCTGTACGAATATCCCGCTTTGCCAAAAACTACGAAGCATACCTGGTCTATCAAAACTTCATCTCAAATAGAAAAACCAAGATACATTATTGTTGGTCTACAGACAAATAGGAAAAACAATGCAAGTTCTGACATGTCTCAATTCGATCACTGTCATGTTCGAGACATTAGAGTGTATCTCAATTCAACCTACTTTCCATATGAAAACCTGAATATAAGTTTTGCTAATAACAGAATCGCTTTATTATACGAACAATACACTAGATTTCAACAGTCGTATTACGGACGTCGGCCGGAGCCCATATTAAGCGAGAAGCAATTTAAAGATTTAGCACCGCTGTTTGTTGTTGATTGCTCTAGACAAGCTGATAATCTGAAGACAGGTCCTGTTGTGGATGTAAGAGTGGAAATTGAGAGTGATACAGAGATACCAGATCAAACATCAGCATATTGTCTCATTCTCAACGATTGCATTGTTGAATACAAACCATTAAGCAATATTGTAAAGAAGCTATCATGAAGCCGGATACCGTCATAGTGGAAATCCAAGGATTTAAAGATTCGACCAATTATTTTATTGTGAAAGAAGTGGCCATCGTAAGTCAGGAGCGTACACAAACGTTCTTGGTAAAACCACCATATTCATTCCATTACCTAACCCAAGAAGAAAAAAAGCAGGTGAGGTGGTTAGAAAGAAATAGAGGAATTTACTGGAGTGAGGGCTACGTAGACTATACAGAATTTCGTCGCGTGATTATACCCTATTTAGAAAATAAAAAAAATATTACGAAGGGATTAGAAAAAATTCAGTGGATCAAAGACTTATGTGATAACTGTGAAGTGATAGATATAGGTGAAAAAGGATGTCCTAATTTTTCAAGATTGACTAAGAAATATTGTAAAAATATTAATGAATTTAAATGTGTAAATCATAGACTGAATTGTGCTTTGAATAATGCTATATGTATTAAGAAATGGTATTTTGACAATAACATGTCTATATTTAATTTATTTTGTTAATAAAAAATATTTTAACCTACTTGTGTTTATTTTATTTAAACATAACTCTACTAATAATTAACTATGATTCACACATATGAAGCTCTAAATTAGATGTAGCAAAATAAGTCATGTAAATAAATTTAATTTCAAGTACCTAATAATTTAATACAATATTTTTATAACAATTAATGTGAACTGGGAACGAATAGTAAGCTAAACATTATTTTCCTACAGTTAATTTGAAGTTCAAGCAATGTAATGTATAATAAAACATACGTAATTTAAATTAGAAATATATTTTTTATTTATTCTTTATATTATTTACAAATATGTAATGATTTCTTAATACATTTTCTTAATTCTATTTACCTAGTTGCTACATGAATTACAACAAAAACTTATATTACCTATTTGATAATTCTTTTATTAATACATTCATCGTTTACCTACTTATTTACAAAATTGATATTAATACGTAAAACATTTATTTATCTATTTACAAATTTGTGATGCATAATTATTATTCTACAATAAGACAGAAAATTATTTTATTTATACATTTATCATTTATTTACCAATTATAAATTATAATATTTAATTATTTCATCTTTCTAACCTAAACATACTTTATGTATTATTTATTTCAACATTAATTACAATAAAATTTAAAACTTATTCTACACAATAACTTATGAACTATTTTTAAATACAGAAAAATAAGAAAAAATAACTTGCCATAACTAATACTAATTACTTACTTAATAATATCACTAATAATAGTCATCGCAGAGTTTCTTGGATATTTTGTTAATTAACGACATTGTCTCGTCCATAACATTGTCGACTGGTTCACTGACTACATACTGCGCACTTATCACTATCACCTCCTCATTGTCACTTGCAGGTTCTTGATTTTCACTGATGTCCAAAACTTTCACTTGTATAAGTCGTAAACCTTTTTTCTTTTCATTGTTTACGACGTACGATTGACACGCAGACTGCTCAGATGATTTTCGTTTTTGGCACTCCCGTCTTGCTCTAGGCTTCTTATTGGCAGACCCGTGTGCTTCTGGGATATGCCAACTTAAACTCGGAGTCGGGAAACCTTGACCGTATTGGGAGAAGACCATATCAGGCGAATCTGACATTATTGAAGATCTGAAACAAACAAAATAGTCATTAATATTATTTAATTGTATAACAAAAAAGGAAATAAAAGATACACAGAACAGAATATACTTACGAGTTATTTGCTTTGAACCGATGTGACCACTCCAACAAGTGACTGCGTAATGTAATGACATTGTTTATGATGGATGAATGTTCTAGTGTAACCAGAGCCTGTACAATATATTGCGAATCAATTTCATGTTGAATTCGACAAGTTTGAACCTGTATCCTTGTGGACAGCGCTTACCTCCTCACGAGCGCGAACACCTGGGGGCCTACCACAAGCTCTTAAAGCAGTATTATTACAATCTTACTTTGACTTTTTGTACCATGACGTCCTTAAAATAAGCTTATTATGATATTGAAATAATGTTGTTTTCTTAGCGGTTTTGGTGACGTCACCTCTAAAACTTCATTCAATTCGTACCACGAAGTGTCTTTTGACAGCTAGCAGGAATGTTTTTACGTCAAATTTAGCCATCATAAAAAAGTTCCTCGGACTCGACGGAAATATTATTATTTTGTAAATTTATAATTAAGAAAGAATTTTCGTGTCCTTTAAAGTAAGTCAAATGTATTTATTTACGTAAACTTGCCAAATGAATTGTGTACCTAGTGATTTTAGTCCATGGGTAATTCATTTCGTGTTTGATTGTAGATGGCAATTGCATACGAAATGTTTGAGTTTTTGGAAGCTGATAACGCAGAAGCCAACAGTTCAAGAAAGCGGCGTCGTATGCAGCTACGTGAGGAATGCAACCCATTCAATTTAGACGAAGCGGAGTTTGTTAAGCGGTACCGACTCACAAAGGATCTGGCATATAACCTGTGCGATGAGTTGAGGCCACTAATGAAGAACCCTACAAAATCTACAGACTTGTCTGTAGAGACAAAGGTAATACCCTTATTTTTATAACGAATAACACTAAAGTAGTGTATAAAATATGTCCTATTTACTAGTTTTATGTACCTATACATAATAAGTTATATTACTTTTGTCTAGGTGTTAATTGCATTATCATTTTATGCAACTGGTTCATACCAACGTCCAGTAGGCAGTAATGAGGGTCATTTTGTGGCTCAGCAGACCGTTTCATCCGTCATCGCACAGGTTACTGCGTGTCTCAACTCACTGCAGATGAGACGCAAATACATTAAATTCCCAGTAAATGATCAAGAACGCAACAGGATTAAAATGGAGTAAGATACCTTTTTTATTACAATGTTATGTTTTGTCCTTGTTTAGCTGCAGATTGCCTACTTTGCTAATTATCATGCAAACAAAAACAAAGAATAGTAAGAAATAAGCGAAACTAGATGATACAAATTGTAAAGCTTGTTAAACTAATTGTGACATACTTAATTTTAGAGTGACTTAGGTATATCCAGCAGTAGACTAACTTATGATAGGCAGATGTAATAAGTTAAATAATATAGTTAATAATATTATCATCAATGGTGATTTTAAATTCTATAATCTGTTTATAGATAGTGAGGTCAGCATTTTACTAAGAAAATCATTCATTTAGTGCAGATTTTAAATACACTTATTTATTTCAGATTTTACAGTAAATTTCGGATTCCTGGGGTTCTAGGTTGCATAGATTGTACCCAAGTGGCTATAGTACGCCCAGTACTACATGAGGAGCGCTACTTCTGTCGCAAGCATTACCATTCCTTGAATGTTCAATTGGTAAGTGTTCAATAAGTATCCACTAGAAGTTAAGCCAATTAAATTGAAAATAGGTAAAAGTAAAAAAAACAAATAAGTTTAAACAAAAATATAAAAACTTCTTTATTCACTTACATTAAAAGAGAGCATACAAACAATTCTTATGTATCTAATATTATAAATATGGCACTTTGCAGTTTTTCAAATATTAATCTAAACATTTTCAGATTTGTGATGCGGAAATGCAAATATTAAGTGTAGATGCAAGTCATGGTGGTGCAACTCATGATTCTTTTATATGGGCTATTCATCCACTAAGAGCTCACTTGGAAGATCTTAGCAACACCGAAGATACATGGTTTCTTGGTATGTATTACAACCTTTTGATCTTTGTTAAAAATATATTTTGTTGTGACTTTTGTCAATAATAATTTAAATCAATTTTCTTATCAATAGGAGATTCCGGATACCCTCTGAGAAAGAACATGATGACACCAATACTGGATGCAGCACCTGACTCACCGGAAGCACACTACACTGACTTACATGTCCATGCAAGGAACATTATAGAGCGCACTATTGGGCTTCTCAAAGCACGTTTTCGTTGCTTACTTGTTCACAGAGTCTTGCACTATTCACCAGAAGTAGCTGGCTCTATTATTAATGCTTGTGTAATATTACACAACATTTGCAATAGGGCTAACATATCTGTAGAACAATTAAACAATGAAGATGTAATTCGAGAAGCCCAATTACAGCCACAGCACAGTGCGAGTGAACAGCCACGTACTAATAACATGGCTCTGCGGCAGGGCTTGGCTACTCGTGACTCCCTTGTTCAGCGGCTGTGGGAAAGGCGGCATTTAAGATCCTGAAACATAAAATATTTTTTTTAATTAAGACCTTTTTACTGCATTTTTTTTACCTAAGCCTACATTGTGGAACGCAATAAACAATTGAGTATTGAGGTTATTTCAAGAAGATGAACATATTTCATAGTTTTGTACCTTTCAATCTTCTCCGCCGCTACAGCAATTCTCAAAGTAGCCTCAGCGTGCATTTGTGTGGAATGGACGAGCGCACGTCTTGCAGCCTCCTGTGACATTGGCGGCTCGCGCCTTCGACGCCGTTGTCGCGGGGAGCGGGCTGCTGATGTAGTTGCAGATGTAACCAGACGCGGGGTAGGAGTTCTTTGGGGTGAGCGAGCCGGTGGATCTTGTATCATAAGTTCCAGAGGTGGATTTTGAGGCAGTGGCTC
This sequence comes from Eupsilia transversa, assembly GCA_914767815.1. Taxonomy (NCBI): domain Eukaryota; kingdom Metazoa; phylum Arthropoda; class Insecta; order Lepidoptera; family Noctuidae; genus Eupsilia; species Eupsilia transversa. Next base: position 16,914,686 of record OU611873.1, on the reverse strand, counting down.
CAAGATGGGCTCAAAAGGAAGATTTTGGGTAGGAAAAAGGACTGTTGGATCTAGGAGAGAATGCACATTTTGTAGAATGGATTCTGAAGCAGGGGAATCCTGCACTTCCACATCTATGGTCGCAGCTCCAATCTGTGGAGGCTTACAAAGAGGTAAAATAAGAGTTACGTGCTTAATGTTTAAAATAACAATAAAATTATGCTTAATTACTTATATGTTTTCTTACCAGTTCCACCCGAACACCTGGCAAACCCTGGCCAATATCTTCTCCCAGTACTTGGAGGAATTTTTCTTCAATTTCAGTCAAGGGCTTCTCAGTAGAAGGCCCTCCCCCAGTCTGCACATGAGAAGCCCGTAACACAGCAACCCGCTTTTTAAGCTTGGCCTTATAATCTACCCAGTACTGAAAAACAAATTGTTTCATTTAATATTGCTATAATACACATATTTAATTTAAATTGAGAAAATAAAAGGTATAGGTAGTTACTTTAGTCCAGCCGGCCCAATCTTTGTGAGAGCCATCACCTTGCGAGTTCAATGTTTCCGCAATCTCTTTCCACTTTTTTCGTGAGTATTCCTTGGCTTGTAGAGAGCGATTGTGGGCAGTAGCGATACATCTGTTTGCGATTAAAAATTCCCAGAGTATCTCTAGCTGCCGCCCGGAAACCCGATTAACTCTTCGGCTGGAAAATTAATAGCAAATCACTAATCACTGAGTCTGACCACTTATTGTTTTGAACTATCTTCGTCAAAACATTACACAGGAAAATATTTCTTTGTTTTTAAAAACTTATTCACTGGGTAACCGTGTTTAACCTTACCTTGATTCCATCTTCGACGCCCGTCGTCCCTTATTTCGTCGTTATTTTTATATTATTTTCAACACAATCACAGAACACTTATATTCAGAGAGAACACAATGTTTCCATATTTTTATGAAATAAATGACTTATGGTTTTCAAATTTCGTTCTGCTATAAACACATTTTGTTCCGATTCATGATAATGTCACAACTTAGGCGTAGCTTATTTTTAATTTTTTCAATTATTTTTCTCAGTTTTCAAAGCAAAATCTTTTAATATTTGCGTTAATTTCATGGAAATTACTTATAAAAATTAGATTATAATGAAGAGTAATATTTTTTATTAAAAATTTTTAGATTCAAAACTTACATCGACGTACTTCGTAGAAGCGATTCGGACCAACGGAGTGAAAGGGACAGCGCTATACAGTTCATATAGCGTTGTTTCTTTTCTACTATCAGCAGGGAATAGACAAATCTTACAAATTGTTCATTCTTTCCCAGCACTAAGCAGGAATAAAACAATAATGAATGATAAAGATCATGGTACGAATATGAGTAATGTTATTGTAAGCTTGAAACAAAACTCTCTTGAAATAAGATTGTTTCGTAAAAGATTGTGGTAGGCCCCCTGATAAGTGTCGTATTTCTCAATGCCGCGCGCCGGCGGCGCCGGGCGCGCGCTTATTCATCAGGAATTGTATACATTTTTATAATAATACATAAGTATATTATTTTACTTAGTACTTGCTTTATTACTGCTAACCAATTTCAAGTTTCAACAAGTTGAAACATGCTTGTAATTGCACAGCACATTGAATGCAAGCAGAATGTCTGATCGGGTTGTCAATGGGTATAGAAATTAAACACATATTTGAATAGAATAGTACCTAAATTTATTTTGTATATACAAAAGAAAACTTAAACCTAATTAAGGATACAATTACCTTAAAATTAAGGATCAATAATAACTAAAGTATTACTAAGTAATAAGTAAGATGGGTGTAATTACAAATGTAGAAAAGCCATAAATTACAAGTACCTAGTAGGTTTTAAAATTTTAGACTTATCCGCACCTGAAACTACCAACCTAACCTAAACTTATATATGTAGGTTGTTGAATGGTAATTAGTGGCCGATAGCAAAAAGGGAGATTCTACTCCGCAAATGCAACAATTTTATCTCTATGGGACTCATGCCAAAATCTAAAAAATTCGCGTTCGCATGATCAGCGTTTTTTGAGATTTCGACATTGGACCCATGGAAATAATTATTGTACCTACCTATTTGCTGAGTAGAATCTCCCTTTTTGCTGTCGGTCATTAATTACCAGTCACCCAATATACTGTAAGTAGTTAAGTTTAACAGTTAACTAACATTATTTTCTATAAATAATTACCTACCTATTTGGGACATCTAGAACATACATCCTATCAACTGATTTTGATAAAACACAGTTGTATTTTAAAAATTCATTTTTCGATTCAAGTTGTGCCAAGATTGTTTACAACTTATGTCAAGTAGAAAAAAACGGAATATACCTACATAGGTACATACCATTTGATTGGTAGTACATATTATTATCTAATATTTCTTAACATATATTTAGACAGTTACATTTTTACAATCAATAAAATACATGATATAGTGAATCTGATTTAGTTAAATTATAATAGTGGATTACATTAATATAGTTGTATTACCCCAGGCCAAAGTAGAGACCTTATCAGCGCATAGCAACCGTTTATCGTCATTACTTGAAAGTGCTACTTTATTTACATCCTGGGTAAATATTTCATGTTTTATAGACCTAAATAGTATTTTTTTTTTGCGAATGACATCGCAATTGTACAAAACATGTTTATAATCTAACATATTTAAATTTGCTGTAACATTTTTTCTTGTGCCTTTTGCTTTTTTTATTGTTTTATTTAAAGTTTTAATACAATACAATTTTGAGCGCAGTCCTACGAACTCTTGGATAATTTTACCACCCATTTCATCCTTAAACAGACCTGGAATCTTCTTATTAATAATTGGCAGGTTAAATTCGTTGTTTAAATCGTAATTGCTTGTGTCAAAATATTTTAGAAAACGGACCTTGAAATCTTTATACACGTCATTACTCTGCACATCATAAACAAGACTATCTGTGTCAGTATAGCACAATTCAATTCGGTTACCATAAAAAGGTTTTATAATAGAATAGTGGAAATCATACATGTGAGTCTTAGATAATTCTAATACTGTAAACCCTATGTATATCGGTTTATTAAGAATAATACGCGAAGGTTTCATTTGTATTGCTACTAGATCATCAGAAAATATAGAGGAGCTATGAAAATATGGGCTGGCTATTAATTTTTCAGCACAAGTAGTCTTTTTTGTTTTATTGCTTAAGTCACACCACTTGTTTACTAACTTCACATCTATTCGATTTTCATTATTTTCTAACGTCTTTCCAAAAATACTATTGTTTAATAATTTGAAAAAATCTTGTTCAAACGTTGACTTTGCTGTTTGTCGTAACTGAGTATTAATATCAATATATTGCTTTAAAAAACAACTTTGCTTAAATGTAATAGCACGGTGAATTTTTCTTAATACTAAACCATGCTGCAAGCATTTTTTTAAATGTACATAGTGAATAACATAGTGATATTTATCATACAAATTGGGTATTAGTTTTCTGTTCTTACCACCCGGTGGTAAACATTTTTCTGGACAAAATGGAAAGTCATTGTGTTCAATGTGCAAATTCTTTGGATATATTAGATCTACTTCAAGAATGTAACCATTTTCCGCAGTATCACTGATGTCAGTTAAGTTTAATTTTAAAAGTTCTATTTCTTGTTTATTCATTAATCTAAAGTCAGAATAGGGTAGCGATTGACACATACTATAGCCGTATAAATTGTTACAGTCTAAATAAATGATAAACGAATCTGGATGGGATGGATCGTAGGTGTCTAAATATTTATTATTGGCTTTAATGTGCCTTTTGGAACACATACAAACACCACCACGAATACCTTTTTGTATCATTCTAAAAATTTCAACATCACTTATCAATTCTAATTGAACTCCGGTTTTTAAAAGCATTGCATCAAAAGATAAACTTGGTGCTGTTAGATAAAATGCGGGATCCAGATTATAGTGTCGTTTACAAGTTTTACGAAAATTTTCAAATACATCTGTTAGCAAAAGAACGTCGGTTTTAAGATATAAATCTGTATACATACCCATATTTTGGATATTAAATACAGACCAAACGGAGCAAGCATGTGCATAATCACGTATCTTCATAACGTTCCCATTGACACATATAGTCGTATGGATATATGCCTTTACGGGTAAGTAGGTCAAATTCGTTTTGGTCAGGAAAATAAGATTTTAATTGTTGAAACTCTTGTTTTTTCATTGTACTGACCAACTTTTCTAAGCTGGTTCCTAAAAACCTAAAAGAATCTACAAACCGGACCTGTATGCTTTCCTCGGAGGAAATCGGAATAAACTTTGTAAATGAGATATAGTTTTCTTTTGTTTTAGGTATTACTTTAATAGATCCAGGAGCTTCACCTAATTCTTTTATGAAAAGGTGACAATCATAACCAGATAAATTATGAAAAAACACAGGCAAAAATTTAGGTAATTTAAATTGTAAGTTACAATAGCTGTGAGCTGCACCGCGATATTTACCTGTTAAATGACAATGATCACGAACTCTATCACCGAACAAGAAGTGCTCGCAAATGTGACATGTTATCGCGTTTTCAAAGTCGCGAGTATTATCGTAGGTGTAAATCATAGGAACATAATTTTTAAAAATATTATGAATTTTTTGCGCATCTTTATAGATAGACTTTACAAAATTTGGTACACAATCCGAACCGCGATATGAAACGTAACGATTGTAGCGTTCATCTATCGCACACGTAATATGATAACCGTAAGCTACTGGCACGTGTCGCTGACGTGTTACAGTGCTCGCTTTAGTTGGATCAGGGTCACAAGATTCGTACCGTTCAAGCATTGTTTCAAAATCCGCGTATATAACAAATGGTACAATTTGCTTTCTATTATAATTTTTAAACTGTATAAAGGAGCCCTTTGGAGGTAGTTCAGTGGCAATACCCCCACAACTATGCGAACTAAGATCATCATTTGAATTAAAAAACATTAAACAATTATCACAAAAGTAAAGTTTACCGTGGTGTTTTGATATTTGACTCTTAACAAGTCGTGGCAAGTCCTTAATTAAACAGTAATGTGACAAATCGCCCTTTTCTAAGTAGAGTAAATGAATTACCATTCCTTTCAAAGCTTTTGGTTTGTATAGCGGTCCCGTGACGATATTATTTTTTAAACCATAGATGTAAATACAAAAATTAGGGTTATTTAATTCGAACCGCGCAACATCTGAGAAACTTAATGGAAATGATATGTCCTTTACATTTAACACGTTTCGAAAATCAGGATAAGATGATACTCTTTCAGGATGACTTTTAGCTGGATATAAAGCGGCAACTACTGACCATAAAAAACAATATTCATCGTTATTGCGTATATTAACGCATGCTTTTTTCGATTTTATAGCAGCAGGCAATTCGATAAAGCCTGAACCGCGCAAAGGTTGATATTTGTTGACATTGACTTCCAAATGAGAACTGTACAAGAACGTCCATCCACTATCACGGTCTTGAAATTCTTCTATCTTTTTTGCTAAAGTGTTTTTAACTTGAGACAATAATGGTGTAAATTCATAATTCTGATGCAAAGTAAAATTTTTTGTGGAAAATGATTTCATCTCTTGACAATCATTTTTAACCATCAAAAACATAGCAAAATATTCGAAATTAACTTTTATACTAGTGTGATCTTTAAGGGACATATCAATTAAAGTTTTAATTTTGTCTTCAACAATATTTAAAAATGATTTTGGACAGTAATTCTCAGACGGATCGGCAATTCTATACGAAGCTATACGATTACGAAAAGCAGCATGTATTATTTCAACGCCTTCGCAAAAATACGAAATATTTTTGTTTTTATGATTAGTACTGCGTAGGTGACCTGTCCACTGACTGCGCTCAACGGATGTATTGCAAACAGTACAGAAAGGCATTTTTGTGTATTATTAGGTCTAAGGTCCACGTAAAATAGAGCAAGTTTTAGATTAACAACACAAACAAAAGACACAAATTATAATTATAACAAAGCTATGGTATCCCAAAGTCCCAAATATTTTTTACAGTTAACCTAAACCTAGCCTAGCCTTAGAATAAACGGATAACAAAAATATAAAATAATAGTTAATATATTATTTTATATTTATGTTGTCACTGTAGAACACGGGCTCCGAGTCTTGAAAGACTACATGAACCCGTCTCATAAACGTCTGCAGCGCGTCCCACTGCAGAGTTTCTTTGTTTAATTGAACTTTAAGTGCCACTAAGGCTTTTTTCCACCGTTCAAGTGGAGTCGTGGACGCTGCATCAGACTTATTATACACTTTTACCTCCACGTAAAAGTCACCTTGTAGATTCACCGCCCGCCGCAACTTCCCGTTAGCGACTCGGCTCACGAGAGACGACGTGAGGTCCTCGCTGCCGGTTGCTGGTGCGCGATGCTCGCTATCCTCTAGGCCGAAGAGGTCCGAGCTATCATGATGTTGTTTTTTACTGTAAAAAAATAAAATAATAAAGTACCTTATCATTACAATAACAGCACCTTGAAAACGTTCTATCAAAAAAGAACCAATGGAATAAGATTATGAATCATTGGATTGTGTTCCTGGTTTTAAGTATAGAAATAAATCCACTACTAACGTATAACACTCTTATTGGAATAAAATACACAAATACCTAAAGACAAGAAATAATAGAAATTACCTTGATTTAGATTTAGATTCCGATTGCGAGGTGGAGGTACTCTCAGAAGCTTTACGCTTTTGAGATTTCTTTTTTGGCTGCACCTTTGCAACCTCAAGTGCGCGATGTGTATATTCAGATTCGGAGTCAGACCTGTAATCGAGTAGACAACAATTAATTTCAAATAAAAAAAGTCTGTAAATAAGATTAGAACAATTGAACGCTCGACTTATGAAACACAAGGACACTGAAATAACATAATTATTTTTTAAAATACTTACGTACATTTTATGGAAGTATGCGGTATTCGTAATTGACAATAAACTTAAGTGGAGCTTTTCACTAGAAGACGTTGGAGCGAATGTGAATTTTCATATAAATTAATCGAATTTAAGTAAAGAAAAATACAATCTCAGCAAATTTAACCTCATTACAAAATTAAACCTTAAATCAAAGCATTACAATTGTATTACTAACTTATGTCAGTTACGTCCATTTACATCATAATATTGATTCCGTCAAAATGCAATTTTATCGTGAGAAATGAAATATAAAGCCAGCATTTGTCCGACACCGACAAAGGTGCCGTTAGTTACCTGGCTTAGGTATAGGATTACTACAATTACTACTATTTATTTAATTTCTGTATGTTTGTTTATTTAAAAAATAATAACAAGACATCATTAGGTATGCACAGTTGTAAAATAATAGATTTTTGAGACTAATTTGAAAAAAAAATCTGGAGCAAATATTTGGTGATTACTTTATTAGGTATATTTATATAATTAAAATACTTAGGGTAATAACGAATGCTGAACGAATTTATTAATTTAATTATTAACTTATAGGAAAAGGGATTGCGATAGGGATTCGAAGCTGAAACCGAGAAATATACATAATCCTATTTGCTACCAGGGCTATTCGCAATCCTATTTGCAGAGTCGAACTTAACCTGTACTTTGATCATATAGGGATGATCAGCCAGCGTCATCAATCAATAAGTTGCATTCGAAATAATTTATGTGCAGAAAAGTTTTGAACGGATACGCGTACCAAAACTAGTTTATTACGTATGTTGCAGTCAAACTGCAAATATTAATCCATCAACTATAATAGAAATATAAGTATAAGTAGTATATTAATAAAGTCATATAGTAGAAGTTATATTGAAATCTTACAGTTTTGATAATATAAATAGTATTTTTAAACAATCCCTAGACAATAAAGTTACTCATTAAAAATATTAACTACAAAGTCATAAAGGTCATAATTATTACAATAAAGTAATTTCCAAGATGAGTGTGCCGTACCGAAAATGAAGTAAGTACCTATTTTATATGAACATAGAAAGTCCTGTATAAGACAAATTTAAACAATGTTTGCAACAAGCGCAGTGCTTATCTTGCATATTATACAAAGGTTCCCATGGAAATTACACACACACACACACACACACACATACCTTACATACAACAAAATATACGCAGCAAATTATTGCTACTTGCAATTTTGCAGTTTCACAGACTGTAAAGGCTCATTTACACCCACTCGTAATAGTTGTCTGATACGGTCGATTCCGACGCCGGCGCCGGCGCCAGATATTTCATGAAAGAATACAATGTAGCGAAACTGACCGGACTTACACACACCGCACGGTAAATATTAGTGTAAATGCGCCTTAACTCAGCGCGACGTGCGGTTGGATAGCAATCAGACATCAGTAGAAGACGTAACGTGTTCATTAACGTGTAAGTAGTGTCGTCTGGGTGAATATATTAAATTAAAATTTCGGATGTCCTCGGTACCAATCTGGTCGCATAATCTGAGTGCGCGTTGAACCTTTGTGGTAAGGCGCTATCTCTAACTTTGTGGAGGCATAGTGACAATCTGTCCCAAATTTTAGTTTAATGCATACGGTAGCCTAAAATTCAGATGTCCTCGGTACCAATCTGGTCGCATAATCTGAGTGCGCGTTGAACCTCTGTGGTAAGGCGCTATCTCTAACTTTGTGGAGAGACTAGTGACAATCTGTCCTGAAGTTTAGGTCATCGGTTCAGACAGCCGACGCATTTACTTGTTTAATAAACGTGTAAATTTTCATCTATATGAAACGAAATAAAATTAAAATTTCGGATGTCTAGCCGCAGGAAATAGAATGTGTGTGCACCTATGGGTATGCGCTATTTCTTTCTTCTGTGGACAGGCATAGTGACAATCTGTCCCAAGTTTTAGTTTAATATATACGATATTCTAAATTTCAGATGCCCTCGGTACCAATCTGGTCGCATAAACTGAGTGTGCGTTGAACCTTTGTGGTAATGCGCTATCTCTAACTTTGCGGAGAGGCATGAGGCAATCTGTCCTGAAGTTTAGCTTACCACGTTTCATGTAGATTTAAATTAGGAATAAATTCAGTAGTGGTGAAATGTGTAGTGAAACTATGAAAGAATGACAGTAAAGTAGTGTAGTGAAACAAAGTTTAAACCGTAGATCTGCTTTTGTTAATCGAGGTAAGTGGTTGATATGAAGAGCTAGTTATAGTAGGATGTTATTGGGCATTCTACCACACCGAGAGTGACGAAGGCGAACGGAGTGAGCCGTAGGAACGGCAGGTGGGGTAGAATGCCCAATAATATCCTACTCCCGCGCACTGCGGACTCCCCAATCACTGAATCAAACCAATTTTCCTGCACGTTTAACGAATTTAAAAATGAAATCATGCAGATGCTTGCCTCGTGGAAAGCTGATAACGACGACCGACTCTCTTCCTGGAAATCAGAGCACGATGCGGTCTTAAAAGGCTTGGTTAGAGATACGAGTGAGTTGAAAATTCTGTGTGCAGAGATACAAAAATCACACGCGGAAATAGAAAATAGCTTAAAATTTTCGGATCAATGCTATGATGAAATGAAGACACGATTGGTTGTTCTAGAGAAGCAAAAAAAAGAAAACGTCGATCGTATTGACCAGCTTGAGAAACACATCCAAGATCTGCAACTTCAGTCACGTCCATCAACAGTTGAGTTCAGAAACATCCCACTGAAAGCGAAGGAAAATTCAGAGGATCTTCTATCTGTTATATCAGCGGTAAAGCAATTAACGTGGAAGTCCGAAAGGATAGCTTGCGAGACCTGTACCGCCTACCGGGGACCTCGGGAATACCCAGACCTACGTAGCCGAGTTCAACTCGGACACTATAGCACAACTGAATACGCACACTATAGGGTTGGTAGGAGAGAAGAAGCCAATCTACGTCGATGAACACCTTATGCCATCAAAGAAAAAGCTATTTTATGATACAAGGGCATTTGCAAAAGCTAACAAGTTCACTTGCTGGAGTTCGTATGGTAGGATTTTCCTGAGAAAAGATCCCAATGATCTAAATGAGAAACCGACGCAAATAAGGTCCGAAAAATGTTTGCTCTCTCTAGCTAAAAAGCAATGACTTTACCTCACATCATTTGTCTTTTTTATATCGCTTACCTTTTCCTACATTACAGGTTATGGGTTGTTGTATAATATGCATGCACTCTGTTCCTATTTTTTAAGGGCTAAAACCCCCTTTTTGTGCATGAATTATTGTGAAAATGGTTTTAATAACTTAGACGCTCATACAGTATACAAACCTTATGTTCTTAATATTAGTAATAGGATTGGCTACTGCAACCCAACTTTACGCACTATGAACTACAAAATGGCTACTGATTTATTATCAAATGGAACTGCTAGTCTATTACGATTTCTTCTCAGGAGTTTATTTCTATTTTGTTCGAATTTATTTTCACATGCAATTGTTTTTACTGCTCCCTTAACTTCCAATGGCTAACATTAATTCTATATCCAATGAACTTGACAACATTTCCATAGCATCATCGTATGAATGCTCTCCAGACAGATGCTTGGAGTTCATTACACATCCCAGCGAAAACTTGAAAGTTATTCATATTAATATTAGGAGTTTTAAAAAGAATTTCGAACAATTCATCACTATGTTATCCATCACTAAAATTGCATTCGATGTCATTGTACTCACTGAATGCTGGCTTAAAGTATCTGGACCTAATCCTTTTATGCAGGGATACACCTGCCATACCACCGTGAATAATGGATCTCAAAACGACGGAGTCGTAGTATTCACTAAGACGTCCCTACGATTTACTGTGCACGAACCCACTTTTCATGGAGCTAACTGCCTTGTTTGCACCATAGATAATACCGTTATCATCTGTTTGTATCGCTCCCCCTCAAATTCTAATTTAGATCCCTTTTTTAATAGCCTAACCAGTTTAGAGAATACTATGAATCACTTTCAAAATGTGGTTCTTATTGGAGACCTGAACGTGGACATTAAACCTAGCAACCACGACCGGAACTCAGATGAGTATCTTACACTTACTGCCACTGTTGGGCTGCTCCCAGCGCACCTTCACCCTACCAGATCAGAGAATTGCTTAGACCATGTACTGTTAAAAACTAAAAATGCTGCAATTGTTTTAGTAATTCGTACACACATAACTGACCACCTGCCAATCATCCTGTCCATGAGGATCAAGGTTTCTATCGTCAATAAAAGCCCAATTACATCTTTCCGTTACAACTTCCTAGCAATTCAACATGACCTTGAAAGTACTGATTTCAGTCAGGTGTTTAATGAGATGAACCCCAACTTGGCCGCGGAATTGTTTGTAACAATTCTACAAGAGGTTATTGCTACACATACCCTACGTACACGCATCCAAAATAGGATTCGTGTTATAAAGCCTTGGATGTCTCAGGGTTTGGTTAGATGTATACGTAACCGTGACAGGATGCATTACAGATTAAAAAAATATCCTGAAAACACAGTTCTTCATATTACTTATAAAAGATATCGTAATTACCTTAACATCTTATTAAAAAAACTAAAGCGAGCACATGACAAAATCGAATTGCAAAAGGCCAGAACTAACCCTAAAGCTACTTGGAAGGCAATTAAAACTATTACGAACTCGACTACTCAACTGCAATCACCCAAAGAGCTTCTTCTACTCACTGATGATCCTAAAACTTCAGCAAACCGTGTCAATTGCTTTTTCACTGATATAAGTCATAAACTAGCCTCTCAGGTAATTCCTCTCCCTAGATCTACCTGCAACATTAGAACCCCTCCTCAACCACCACCTTGCCAGTCTCTCGTCATATTGCCCGTAGATGAAACACAAGTGGAGAGGCTGATCTGCACCCTGCGTTCTGATTGTGCCACTGGCTACGACAACATCCCAGCTACAGTACTGAAACAATCCAAGTCCATTCTATCATCACCCATCACGCATACTTCAATCGTGCTATTGACACAGGAATCTTTCCCACCGTCCTCAAAAAAGCGGTCGTACACCCCATCTTCAAGAGTGGGGACAGAGCCAATCAAATCAAATCAAATCAAATCATCTTTATTGTGGACTATAGGTATACATCATAAATACAGGTCTTAAATAATTAAAATAAGTTCAGCTATGTCCCGCCGTTGAGGCATACAATAATAAAATACAAATCAGAAGTTAAAACACAATTAGTCATATTAGTCTCGATACATTATTAAAATATTCCAAATCATAAATACATACAAATTCAATTTCAAGTCATATTAGTCAAAATTCATTTTTAAAACATTGCAAATTATATTCTTACATAAATATTAAACAACAACAACAACATATGTGGGAGAAAATTATACTTATTTTTCCTTTCTTGTCATTGGAATACAATATTTTTGTCACACAAGTAATCTTTGACATCATACTAACATTTGTCTATTAATAATGAATGTAGTTTCTTTTTAAACTGGAGGATTGGTAATTGTTTAATGTCATCAGGCAATTTATTATAGATTAATGATGTCATGCATAAAATACTTTTATTTAATAGTGCCGTTTTACCATAAGGTATTTGTACCTCTAACCTTTTCTTATCCCTTAATTTTCGATAATAGCTTTTGACAGTAGTCTTATAGTAGCTTAGATTTGATTTAACAAAAATATTTGATTCGTAAATGTATAGGGAAGGCAATGTGAGAATCTTTAGATTTTTAAAGTAAGGTTGACAGCTAATTGTACTATTTATTTGGCACATTGCTCTAATGCATTTCTTTTGAGCTTTAAATATAAATTCCTTGTCTACCGAATTACCCCAAAATATAATACCGTATCGCAGTAATGGTGCCACCAGTCCGTGATAGGCCGTTAAAATCGCTTCTTTGTTAACTATTTTGGAGAGCTTGTAAAGAGCGAATGAGGATTTGTTGATTCTTTTGCAGAGATCTTCTGAAAGAGAGAGATCTTTTGAAAGTCTGTAATCAATATTTATTCCTAGAAATTTGGTATTTGTTACAGATTCTACTGTCTGCCCGTTATAATTTACATTAATACTTTTCGGTTGAGTTCTTTGGTGAAAGTGCATTATATTTGTTTTTTCTAAATTTATTTTCAGATTGTTATCAATTAAGCATTTAATTATAGTTCTTAATGTTTCATTAATTTCATTTTCATAGTCATTTTGACTGTCACATTTTATTACTAAAGTGCTGTCATCTGCAAAAAGTACCATGGGATGCTTTATGTGTCTAGGGAGATCATTAATGTAAATTAGAAAAAACAAGGGACCCAAGACACTACCTTGTGGAACTCCTAGTTTTATGGTTCTAGTTTGGGATCTATATGTCTTCTCATCCCGCGCCTTAAGGCATATTCTAGTAATTTCTGTAAACTGCTTTCTATCACATAGATATGAGTGAATGAGGTCTAGTGCCTTTCCCCTTATGCCATATGAATCTAACCTCTGAAGCAATATGTTATGGTTAACACTGTCAAAGGCTTTACTCATATCCATGAAAATAGCATATATTGGATTTCTTTTGTCCATATTAGTCAAAACAATGTTAGTAAGTTCATATATCGCAGCGTTAATGGACTTACCCTTGCGAAATCCTTTTTGTTCGCTAGCCAAGATATTATATTTTTCAAAAAAAATGTAAAGACGACTATGAATAGTTTTTTCGAATATCTTTGAGAAGATGGGTATCAAAGCTATAGGTCTATAATTTCCCATATTGCTTTTGTCATCTTTTTTGTGGAGTGGAATAACAACCGATGTTTTAAGTTTTTCTGGGTAAGTTCCAGTAGAAAAGCATAAATTTATTATAGTATAACTTAGATGAGCTGCAATTGATTGCGACACTTGTTTTATTACTTTAGTACAGATGCCATCGTAACCCTCACTCGATGTATTTTTTAGTTGCTTAATTTCTCTGTCTACTTCTATTGGGGTTGTGGGGGTAAGGAAAATTGAGTTTAGGTTAGTGTACATGTTTTGATTCAAAGGTGCTTTATTATTATAATTGTTTGTACGCATCGGTTTTGCAGCTTGGTCAATAAAATAGTCATTAAAATTATTCGCAATCGACGTTGGATCTGTAATGCTTACATTATCTTTTAATATTTCACTAATTGGTTCCCTGGGAAATTTAAATTTAGAGTTATTTATAAGTGACCAAGTGGCTTTCGATTTATTTTGAGCTGTGTTGATGCGATGGTTATTTTGTGCCTTCTGCGTAAGACAATTTTTTTTTTTCAATTTCGTAGCGTATTGCTTGAATTTATGTTTGTTTTTTTCCGTCCGGTGTGTTCTATATTGCCATAGTAATTTTCTTTTCATTTTGCTACAAATTTTGATACCTTTTGAAACCCATTTAGTTTTTTTGTATAACGATTTTGTTATTAATTTGTAAGGAAAACACAAGTTATAGAAACACAGGAAAATCTCCAAGAAACGATTGTAGGCTTCGTTTGAATCATTTGTCAGGTAAATGTCAGAGAATGTCAAGTTATTCATACAAGTTTTAAATTTTGTCAAATTTTCGTCACTATAATCGCGTACTTTAATACGCCATGATTTTAATACACAGGATTTTTTGACTGGAAAATGCAATAATTGGGCAGTATGATCTGATAATCCTAATTCAATTATTTGGCTTTTGCATTTATGAATGTTGTGAGCGAAGTTGTCGATGCAAGTGCCACTGATGAGTCTAGTGGGAACTTTAATTTCCATTTTTAAGTTATGACTTTCTAGAATTTGTTCAAAATCTAAAGTTTGTCGGTTTCTTTTTAATATATTGATATTGAAATCTCCGCATACAACAACTTTCTTACTAGTGTTATCACATATTTGGTGCAGTAACTTTTCTAAATTATTAAAAAATGTAGACATACATGTGTTGGGTACTCTGTACACACAAACTATTATCAACTTATGTTCAGTTAGTTCTATTGCACTATATTCTATGATACCTTTACTTGAAAATGTATTATTAAGTACAGCGTATGGGTGTCCTAATCTGGTTAATATACAGGCACCTCCCCTATTTACGTCTCTTGAAAAACTTGCTGCCAAGCGAAATTTGGGTAAATTAATTGTAGCCTCTTGTTCTGGTGTCATAAAATGTTCAGTTATACATATTACATCGAAGGGTGTATTCTTTAGTTCCAATTCTTCTAAATGTACTGTGAGAATGTCAGCTTTGGTTAGCAGACCAGCAATGTTCTGGTGTAAAATGTGTATATTATTATAGACTAGCTGCTGCCCGCGGCTTCGCCCGCGTGAGTGTCGGAAATTACCCCATACATCCCCATGGGTTTTAAGTACATGGGTTTTAAGTTTTAAAGACAGCGCGTTAAAATTCTTCCATACAAACACTGACACCCCCCAACCCCCCTTTAGGGAGTAATTTAGAAAAACAAAAACTACAAACTTTATCATTTATTTAGATAACTATTCGTGGGAAGTTTCAAGTTTATTACCTCAAGGAATAAGATTTTTCCTACAAACTTTCATCCCTTATTTTACCCCCTTAGGGGTTGAATTTCAAAATATGCTTCCTTATTCCTTGCCTACATTATAAAGGGAACCTCTGTGCAAAATTTCAGCTTTCTAGGTCCAAGGGTTTGGGCTGGGCGTTGATGAGTCAGTCAGTCAGAACTTGTCTTTTAATTAATAGGTTTAAATATAAATAGTAGGATAGGATACTTTTCCGGGATAAAAAGTACCCAGTGTGGTGCCCAGGATATTAAAAAATAATTATACCAAGTTTCATCGTAATCGAACCGGTAGTTTTTGCGTGATGCCTGAACAAACAGACAGACAGACAGACATAAATTTTTTTAATCAAATTTTTGGGTTCGGTGTCGGTCTAGTAACACCCCCTGCCATTTATTTTTTTGATATTTTCAATGTACAGAATTTTCACTTCTACAGATTTATTATAAGTATAGATTATTTTACTCGCTGGAGAGCTCCGATAAACGCGTCCGATCGGTGCTAATCCTAAAGTGCTATAGGGCGAATCGCGGCCTTCGACGCGCTATTCAAACTCAAAGCATTTATTTCAAATAAACCAATTACAGGCACTTTTGAATTGTCAAGGGGTCGGTCAGTCAGAAAGATGAAGCTAGTTGCCCATTCCAAAGCGTAGTAGGTACCTATGGAGAAGAACGGGCAAGAAACTCCACGGACACTCTTTTAAATCAAAAATATATGATACAAAATATTTGTTACATCATTCATGTTGAAATTATACATGTGAGAACAATGTAGAAAGACGTGCACGTTAAAAGCGTCCGTAATAAAAATAACAATTCAAAAATTAAAATAAGCCGTGGCAGCTAAGAGATGACCAGTCCCTACTGACGGCGCCCGTTCACGAACATGACGCATGGATCAGCACCATTTAGCTCAACCATTTTGAAGGGAACTTAATGATCCAACACACACGCCACCACCAGCGAGACATTTGAGTGAGCGTGACATACTCTCAGCAGCCAGGGCACATTCAAGTCAATGAAAGACGTACCCAGTAAAATGGTAGCTTTATAGAAGGTATGTGGTCACAGTGCTCACACATGTGCTTTGCAATTATACAATATTAACAGGTTGAATTTATACAATGCAAAGATAGTTTTTCCAATCTTCAGCAGCTCCAACAATATTTTCGAATGCTAATTAACTAGTTTATGCGCCCTTGTGGAGCTGGACCAGCGTTGAGCCAAGCATTTTTGTCAGCGATGTAATCCCCCAACTTATAATATGCTTGGCAGCATAGTGTGCGTTTTATACAAGATTTAAATTTCGTTTCATTTAGTTGGAGTATGTGGGGAGGTATTTTATTGTAACATTTTAAACAGTACCCCATGAAGGATGAGTCTACTTTAGCCAGTCTGAAACCAGGTTGAACTAATTGGTCCCTATTTCTCGTACTATAATTGTGTCTTTCACCTCTTTTACTGAAAAGATTAAGATTTTTCCTTACGTACATGATGTTTTCATATATATATTGACAGGGTACCGTCATGATGTTTATACTTTTAAACAGTTCCCTTAGAGAATCGCGCCTGCGGAGGCCATATAAAGCTCTGATGGCTCTTTTCTGCAGAATAAAAATAGACTCGATATCTGCAGCCCGTCCCCATAGTAAAATACCGTAAGACATGATACTATGAAAGTAACTGAAATAGACCAGCCTCGCGGTATCTAAATCAGTAAATTGGCGGATTTTTCTTACAGCATAAGCTGCTGAACTTAGCCGTCCCGCAAGAGATGTTAAATGAGGACCCCATTGTAGCCTTGAGTCGAGCGTGATCCCCAGGAAAACTGTTTTATCTACGAATTCTAGTTTCTCCTTATTCAATACTATATCACAATCATTACTTTTCACATTCGGTAAAGCAAATCTTATGCATTTCGTTTTTTTGCCATTTAATACTAAATTATTGGCAGTGAACCAATTTTGGACCTGCAGTAGGGCGTTATTTACGTCGTCAAGATTTGATGCACGATGCACGATATTTATAAGCACGCGCCGCCGCGCCGGCCGGCCGGGCCGGTACCGCCGCACCGTTATGTCCCTGTATTTTAAATCTGTAATATCTTCGGAAATACTCATTTAAATTACATGCTGTAAAGGGCCATCTTGATCTATATTAAATGCACAATGTATTTAAGGTACTTAATTGGATACGGATTAATGCTGTATTGCTTAAAATCACTTCGTAAATAAGCCATTTTTTTCCGTAAAATGTAAAGGATAAAAAATGGTTATTGTGGGTTATCCTTAAGAGATAGACATATACCATCGCGGACTTTTTTGTTGACCTTTTTAAGGTGTACAATACTGTAGTACATTATTTTGATTTATCTCGTGGGGTTCAGCCAGCGTTTGCAATGTAAGCGCAAAAAAATTAGTTTATTTACGACATCACATTAGAAACCTCTAAATTTATCAGTGTTTCTTTACAATATTATGTATTATGCATATAAACCTTCCTCTTGAATCACTCTATCTATTAAAAAAAACCGCTTCAAAATCCGTTGTGTAGTTTTAAAGATTTAAGCATACATAGGGACGGACAGCGACAGCGACTTTGTTTTATATTATGTAGTGATGAAGAAAAAACTGTGAGTTTTGCTTATTTTCGTTAGTATCTACGTAAGGAAATAACCTTAAGTCAATTTTGATCCTCTCCATAATATTTTTAAATATGAAATTTATTCCGGATTTATTTAGTTTCCCTGATCTATCTGAAAACATATCAAATTTAAATTCTAGGTCATTATTTGAGTCAAAAAAGTATGCGTATTTATGATATTCTAGGTCCATGTAAAAGTAGGTTATTAAGTATATCAACTTTATAGTTAAATATAGGGGATCCCTGTGCGTACGTAGGTGTGCATATTATAATATTTGTGTGAGTCATTTGTCTCAAGCTTTCATTAATTACTTTCACGAGGTCAATATAGTTATTGTCAGTTTTAATATCTGAATCGCCTAATAAGATTATACAATAGTCATTATAATAATAAATAAATAATAAAATTGGTTTATTTATCCAAAATAAATACACACAGACACAGTTCAGAACAAAACAATACAATAGAATAAGCGTAAAATCATAGCTTGTGAACAGGAGATTTAGATTTACAAAAAGGTCTATGCGCACAAAAATTATGAACCCTGTCTCTTAAACTAGGAAGAAACCTGTATCTTAAGAGACAGTGATCGGCCAAAATTTAAATTTAGTAAAACTAAAAGAAAACTTACATGCTTGAAACTTACAAGAGTGAAAGTGTGTCGATTACCATTACTAATGCATGTTAATATTAGTGTTAGTGTTATTAAGTATGTGTGAGTGTTTAGGTGTATGTACATACACCTCAAGGGAGGAGATTGTACCGATGTATGTGTGGGAGCGTGTATGTGTGTGATTGTGTATGTGTGTGATTGTGTATGTGTGTGAGTGTATATGTGTGTGAGTGTATATGTGTGTGAGTGTATATGTGTGTGTGAGTATGAGATCTTGTGGGTGTTTTTAAAGTGGTTAATTATGTCAAGCAATGGGTGATAGTAGTATAGACTCTGTTTTAATATAGTCCTGCCGTATGAGCCAGTCAGAAGTTTTTGATTTGACATTGAATTTATTTAGGTCTATTATGTCTAGTTCTTTCTGTATTCTTTTAAAAACATGATGACTTAGGACATAGTATTGAATTACATTTATAGTGAAGTCTTCCAATTTTGTTTTAATATTAGTTAACAGATGTCTCATTTTTGAGTTGGGCATTAAATAGCTACAATACTTAAAGTCATAGGAAAAAAATTCTTCAATCGCTTGTAATATGCCTCTATGTGTACTATTACTCAATACGCACAGTTTTCTTTGCTTGGTATCGTCGTGAACTCTTGGTCTCGTAGTGTTCTTCTTTTTCGATGTCAAGTTATTTGTTTGGTTTAAGTTTTTATTTAGATTCAGTTTAGGTTGACTAGTTTGGGTGGTGCTTGAATTGTTGACAGAAGTATCTTTACTCAGTACTTTCACGTCGTCAGTCTCGAAGGGTTGAGCGGAGGCATCGAGGGTTTGTTGCTCAGTGGAGTTAAGACAGGATTCCAATGCTTGATTTTCAGAGCCCTGCTTTGAAGGAGGTCCGCCGTCGGTAATTTCCTGGTCATTATTACTTGTGGTTAGTTTAGAAAGTGTATGAGATTGAGTTGGTGTAGAGCAGCGTCCTTTTCGTTTATTAGTACGCGATGATAATGGAGTCATGCATCGGCTATCTGATAGAGCAAGATTTTTATAAGCTTGAGTTGTTTGCAAGCTTTTATTCAAATCACATTTTAAGCGATAGTTTTCCAAGTTTAAATTCTTAATTTCTCTATGAGCAGTATCTAATTCTCTACTTAGACTGTCTATCTTTTCTCTTAGGTCTAATAGATTGGCTATCATTTAATGACGTGTTCGGTAAACTTGTCATAGTAGCATCGAATAGATTTGTGTCTGTGTTCGAAACATCATTTAAGGAGAGTGTGAGATGAGTTTTTCTTTTGCGTAAAGTAATATTTTTCTCGGGCTCCATGGTTTTGTAATTTCTATTCAGTGAATATTTTTATTTTCTACCAAAAAACTTAATTTTCTTACTCTGGTATCACAAAATTTTTGTAGCAACACTTTTCTATTTTTTTATAATGGCAACACTGGCCAGTATGTCAATTTTATTTCCGCTCCTTGACACTAGATGGCGCTGTTTGGCATGAAGTATTTTTTATTTGTAGTAGCAACCCTAATGTTAATGTCAATTTTTATACGTCAATGTCAATATTTGTTTCGCTACTCACTACTAGGGGCGCCACTTATGGTACAAAGTTCACTTTTTAAAGCAAAACATTATACTTAACCGTTTTATATACATTTACTAGTAATTAACTCACCACTGATTATGTTTTTAAATGTTCTACTGATGAGAGTACATTTGTATAGGTCCAATACACTTGCTTTGTCCGTGATTAGCACTTTTTCGAAGCACAATAACGTTTAAAAGTCCAAATATTAAACACAATGTTTTTATTGCATGTCTTGTTTTAAAGAAGTCACCAACAATTTAACTTATGTAGTTCGATACGTCTATTAAGATTCGCTACAAAACACATCACTTGTACTATGGTTTACTATTTATTTCGAGTTTTAAATACGCGGGCGATGTTTACTTAATGCTGTGTTGCCAGCAGTTTTTTCACCAATGAAACAAACTACCGTCCAATCTCCGTACTAAGCTCTTTATCTAAGATCCTCGAAAGGATACTTAACAAATGTCTCGTTGCGTATCTCTCTAAACACAAAATCATTGCAACCAATCAGTACGGTTTTAGGCCAGGAATCTCAACGGAGGATGCTGTGGCTGATCTTACCAAAACATTAGTTAGCAACCTCGACAAAGGCTTGAAATGCTACGGTATCTTTCTTGACTTATCCAAGGCATTCGACACGGTTTCTGTCCCTACCCTGATCTCGAAAATGGAAAGCGTTGGGATTCGTGGCCTCGCACTGGACATATTCAAAGATTATCTCTCAAATCGTACTCAACGGGTTAAAATCGATTCTACATATAGTGATGATAGATATATCAGCTTCGGAGTTCCGCAGGGTAGCATCCTCGGACCGCCTCTTTTTGCTCTATATCAATGACCTGTGTCATGCACATATTCCAAATTGCGACATTTTTACGTACGCCGATGACACAGCGTTGATAGTCCATGATACTGACTGGGACAGAGCAGGTAAAAGGGCGGAGCAGTCGCTCCGCTTTGTTATGGAGTGGCTCTCAGAGAATTTACTTACCCTTAACGTAGCAAAGACTAAGGTCATTCGATTTACATTACCTAACACTGTAACTCCCCCACTGAAATCGGGTCAAATTAAAGCCCACATTTGCTCAGGTGAAGCCCCAAATTGTAGCTGCCCATCTCTGTCCTTGGTCCCAGACATAAAATATTTAGGAGCCCACATCGATCACCAACTTAGCTGGCAACCCCATATCGAAGCACTATGTACTAGGATCAGAAAATTGATTTATGTCTTTAAGGAACTTAGGCACTCTGCTGACCCCGATCTAGCTTTGATGGTCTACCAGAGCCTCTGCCAGTCAATCATTCTATATTGTATTCCGATTTGGGGCGGAACCTACAAAACCTCCTTACTCAAAGTTGAGCGAACTCAAAGGGCAATCTTGAAAGTCATGCACTTTAAGTGCAGGGACTTTTCGACCAATGAACTTTATTCAGAAGCCGAAGTTTTGACTGTGAGACAACTTTTTGTGCTCCGCGCTGTACTGCGGAAACACTCTACATTACACCTGGATCGTGATAAGCTGAAAAGACGCAAAGGCACTCCCGTGTGCGATGTAGTTCAGTGCCGTTCGAAGTTTGCTAGTCGCCAGTATGCAGCGACTAGCTCTCGATTGTATAATAGAATACATAAAATTAGTCCCATATACTCCCTGACTAAACACGAAGTTAAAATCAAACTTATAAAGTGGTTGCAGAAGTTAACGTATGACAAAACTGAGAATCTTATTACAATTATCTCTTAATTACTGTATTAATTTAAGGTTAAATGTAAGGTTTAATTTGAGTTGTTTTATATAAGTACTTGCATGACACTCAGTAACAGTTGTTTGCCACTATATCTGGAGGAACTTGGCTCCTAAAACACAGGCTTTTGGCCTAGTTTAGGAGGCATTAGTTCGCCCTTTAATGTGACACTATTGTACAATATTTTTATAATCCTTGTATGTATGTTCTTCTAAGTGTACAAATAAACATTTTTATTTATTTATTTATTATTGAATAGGAGCGGATCTTTTCTGGGACTTGGTTGGTTCACAGAGAATTAGACTAGGAGTAGGTAAGCCAGTGTTGTGTGAAACGTTGTGAGGCTGGATTGTTTCTGGCCCTGTTACCTATAATAATGGTAAATTAACAAATAGCATTTCATGCAATTTAACTCAAACTGATTGCCCTAGTTATGGTGATTTCAATAAAATTCGCACTGATTTGGAAAAATTCTGGAATTTTGAAGACATTAATTCACAATCCTCACATTATTTACCCGAGGAGAAGTTGTGTGAAGAGCATTTTGTCAAGAATACGACACGTTTAGATAACGGTCATGTTTGTGTTCGTGTAGCGGTCAACCTTATTGTATCAACAGTTGCAATATTAAATGCTAATTGTAAACACTACACAAACACCACATTTCATAACCTCTTACATAACCTCTCGTTTGACATGTCAATCTGTCACACTCACATTCCGTTCACCATAGACGTCAAACGAGAAATATCACATATCATTATCTATGGCACATGACTAACAAATATATTAACTATTACACATTTACTATATTTACAACACAAACAATACTTATAAATATATTTAACAATTCTAACAATTATTTACACTCCACATCAGTATATTGAATGTACATTGTAACGAGAATTGGAGCGTGCGTTCAGGGAGTAAAATGGAACACGCATGACCTGCAGAAAACCATTCGCAGGGTTCAACGACCTCAGTGCACGATCTTGTCTCAAATCGAACGCACGCTTCACGCTCACACAAAAATCTAGACTTTCTCAAAGTCCTAGATCCTTCTCAATAGCTTAATTCCATATTCTGTACTGTCTGTCTTGTGTGTAGATCTTGTCCTTGTCTCTATTGTCGTTCTATGTAACTTGTGTGTAAAAGGAAGTGCCGAGGTAGGCAGAAATACAAGTCGTTGTAATTTGGAATTCGTTTTTATTAAACGCTACCCCGTGACACTTCATTGGTGACCCCGAGAAAGAACACAGAAGCCTAGCAGAATCATCATGTCGACTGGAGCAGGAGCGACGACTGGAGTAGCACCGGCAGAGAAGCAGGACGTCTTCAGAGTCAGCGTGAAGCTGCCGCCATTTTGGCCGGAGGAGCCAGCACTTTGGTTCGCCCAGGTTGAAGGTCAGTTCACGATCGCCGGTATTACTGCCGACAGTACCAAATTTTATACCGTCGTGGGCCAGCTTGATCACCGTTATATGATTGAGGCCAGAGACATAATAGAAAACCCGCCGGCCCAGGACAAGTACGCAAAGCTGAAGGCCGAGCTGATACGTAGGCTCTCTGATTCGCGTGAAAAAAGGGTGCAGCAAATCCTCACCCACGAGGAGCTGGGCGACCGTAAACCCTCTCAATTTTTGCGGCACCTTCAAACCCTGGCCGGACCAAATATGCCGGAGGCGTTTCTGTCCACGTTGTGGGCGAGCAGACTGCCAACAAACATCCAAACGGTCATTGCGTCACAGCCTAATCTCGCTCTCCAGTCACTCGCAGATTTAGCCGACCGCGTGCACGAGATCGCGCCGGCGCCCGCCCCAGCGCTCACATCACCTCCCGCCGTGGCAAGCACGAGTACATGCAGCGAGATCAGCGAGCTGAAACAGTGTATAGCGGAATTAGCTAAACAGGTGGCGGCACTGTCAACACGTGGTCACTGTCAACGGTACTGTCATCGACACATACGGTTGGGTCGAGCTCCACCTGAACTTAGGGCTCCGCCGTGTGTATTAGTGGAAGTTTGTGGTCGCGGACGTCACAAAGCCAATCATAGGCGCAGATTTCCTAGCGCATTATAACTTGCTCATTGATCTGAAGCATTACCGCCTCATCGACGGGCTAACCCAGCTATCTTCCACGGCGTCATCAGCGGCCGGTTCAGCAGCTGACATTGCCTCCGTCAAGTCCATTGGTGGTAGCACGGAGTACCATGAGCTCCTTCGGCAGTACCCGGAGATCACGCGCCCTGCGGGAAAACAAAGACAGGTCAGTCACACAACCGTACATCATATCCGTACCACCCCAGGCCCGCCTATTTTCAGTCGACCGCGCCGGCTCGCACCAGACAAGCTCAAAGTCGCTCAGAAGGAGTTCGAGGCGATGCTAGCGAATGGCACAGCACGGCCGTCAGAAAGCTCATGGTCGTCTCCGCTTCACCTCGCTCCCAA
This sequence comes from Eupsilia transversa, assembly GCA_914767815.1. NCBI lineage: Eukaryota > Metazoa > Arthropoda > Insecta > Lepidoptera > Noctuidae > Eupsilia > Eupsilia transversa. The sequence goes on along the minus strand of OU611873.1, from coordinate 16,890,119 downwards.
GAAGGACAACAGCTGGCGGCCAAGTGGTGACTACAGGGCACTGAATGCCCGCACTGTTCCGGACAGATATCCCATCCCACACATTCAGGACTTCTCTCATCTGGCTGGCAGCAGAATTTACAGCAAAATCGACTTAATTAAAGCGTACAACCAGATACCAGTCCAGTCAGCTGATATTCACAAGACTGCGATCACCACTCCGTTCGGTTTATACGAATTCCCGTTCATGACGTTCGGTCTCAGGAATGCAGCGCAGACATTCCAGCGATTCATGGACGAGGTGCTCCGTGGGCTGTCATTCTGCTACTGCTACTTAGATGACATTCTTCTGTTCTCAGAGACGGCAGCCCAGCACACTGAACACCTACACCAGCTTCTGAAGCGGCTGTCTGACTATGGCATTTTAATCAACTCCGCAAAATGTGAGTTCGGCCAGTCCACCATTACCTTTCTAGGACACGAGCTATCCGCAGAAGGTGTTCGCCCCCTGCCGGAGAAGGTGCAGGTGATTCAGGACTACCCAGCCCCCAAGACGGTCAAGGAGATGCGTCGCTTCCTGGGTATGTTCAATTTCTACCGCCGCTTTGTCCCAGAAGCCGCCCGCTTACAGTCGCCGCTTAATGTCGTCCTCGCAGGACCTAAAACAACGGGAAATCAGCCGATAACGTTAACAGAGGAAATGCTACTAGCTTTTACCGCTTGCAAGCATGGTTTATCCGCGGGTGCCTTGCTAGCACACCCAAACCCCAACGCTAAGCTTGCTTTATTTACAGACGCATCAGACACCTCAATAGGCGCAGTATTGCAACAGAAGGCCGGGGACACGTGGCAGCCAATTGCATTTTTCTCCAGGCGCTTGTCCGTGTCGCAGAGGAAGTACAGCCCGTATGACAGGGAGCTCTTAGCCATCTACGACGCAGTCCGATACTTCCGGCACATGGTTGAAGGTAGGCACTTTGCCATCTACACGGATCACAAACCCCTGTCATACGCGTATGCGCGCAGCAGAGAAAGCTGCTCACCAAGACAGTTCCGCTACCTTGACTATATAGCACAGTTCACCACGGACATCCAATTTGTCGCAGGCAAGGACAATGTCGTGGCGGACGCACTGTCACGTCTGGAGGCAATATCGTTGCCAACGCTAGACTACACGGGCCTTGCGCATTCCCAAGAGAGCGATCCTGAGCTGCAAGGCCTCCTGAAGAGCAACAGCACATCACTCAAGCTCCAAAGAGTACGCTTCCAGGACTCAGACGTGGAACTACTGTGCGATGTCTCCACTGGTAACACCCGCCCTTATGTTACAGAACCCTTCAGAAGACAAGTGTTCCAGAAGCTACATCAGCTGAGTCACCCTGGCAGGCAGGCCACGGTCAAATTGATTTCGACACGTTTCGTTTGGCCTGGCCTGAAGAAAGACTGCAGGGCCTGGACCAGAGAGTGCATAGAGTGCCAGAAAAACAAAGTCTCGCGGCACACATCCTCTCCCACTTCTCCGTTCCCCGTTCCTTCCCAACGCTTCTCCCATGTCCACATGGACATAGTAGGGCCATTAAACATGTCTTCAAATTACAGATATTGCCTCACCGTCATCGACCGTTTCACCCGCTGGCCTGAGGCATATCCCATCGCCGACATCACGGCAGAGACATGCGCCCGCACCTTCATCGCTGGCTGGGTGTCTCGCTTCGGTTGCCCCCACCGCATCACAACCGACAGGGGCAAACAGTTCGAGAGCAAGCTCTTCCACTCCATCGCAACGCTCCTCGGTAGCCAGCATCGGCCAACCACGGCGTACCACCCAGCCTGCAATGGCATGGTCGAACGCCTACACCGCCAGCTGAAGGCGGCCATCCGATGCCACACGGACACCAACTGGTCCGAGGCTCTTCCTCTGGTGCTGCTGGGCATCCGCAGCGCCTGGAAAGAAGACATAAAGGGGTCAGCAGCCGAGCTAGTCTACGGGGAGCCACTAAGACTCCCAGGGGAGTTCATTAACCCAACACTCACCGGCACCGTAGACTACACCGACTTCGCGGCAAGACTCCGACATCAGATGGCGAAGCTGTCACCAGAGCCGGCGAGTAGACACGGCGAGAAGCCCTTCTATGTGCCTGCCAGTTTAGCATCAGCAACTCACGTCTTCCTACGTCATGACGCCGTGCACCGACCACTCGACCCACCGTACACCGGGCCGTTCAAGGTGCTGCAAAGGGGCGAAAAGACATTTAAGATCGAGGTAAAAGGGAGAGAAACAACCGTAACAATAGACCGATTAAAACCTGCTTACCTCAACAACGAACGCGAAAGCCATTCTACCTCAACGGCAACACCGACGACCACACACGCACTTCCACGGCCAAGCGTCACCGTCGATAGAAAAACCAGATCCGGGCGAACTGTACATTTCCCGGACTACTATCGCCCGTAATTTACCAACCACGGTCTCAGGGGGGGAGTAATGTAGCGGTCAACCTTATTGTATCAACAGTTGCAATATTAAATGCTAATTGTAAACACTACACAAACACCACATTTCATAACCTCTTACATAACCTCTCGTTTGACATGTCAATCTGTCACACTCACATTCCGTTCACCATAGACGTCAAACGAGAAATATCACATATCATTATCTATGGCACATGACTAACAAATATATTAACTATTACACATTTACTATATTTACAACACAAACAATACTTATAAATATATTTAACAATTCTAACAATTATTTACACTCCACATCAGTATATTGAATGTACATTGTAACGAGAATTGGAGCGTGCGTTCAGGGAGTAAAATGGAACACGCATGACCTGCAGAAAACCATTCGCAGGGTTCAACGACCTCAGTGCACGATCTTGTCTCAAATCGAACGCACGCTTCACGCTCACCCAAAAATCTAGACTTTCTCAAAGTCCTAGATCCTTCTCAATAGCTTAATTCCATATTCTGTACTGTCTGTCTTGTGTGTAGATCTTGTCCTTGTCTCTATTGTCGTTCTATGTAACTTGTGTGTAAAAGGAAGTGCCGAGGTAGGCAGAAATACAAGTCGTTGTAATTTGGAATTCGTTTTTATTAAACGCTACCCCGTGACACTTCATTCGTATTCCATTTAAGCAAAATCCTTCTATTTTGGGAGAATCTTTCCAAAGGGCTTCTAAGTATCTATACTCCCTAGAACGCAGACTGAAATCCAAGCCAGAGTTCGGTAAGTTGTATCGTGACTGCTTACAATATACACGCAGTTATTGATAATTTAACTGAGACTAGGTTAAGTGACGAAACAGTTATCTAGTATTTCTAATAATACTGCAATAGATTCTTTAAACTCTTAGACTCGACAAAAGAGAAGCATAATAGGGATATTTTACTGTATCACCAGGGCAAAATCCTGACGTGGAATTATTAATAGATAAATATCATATATATATAGATGTTGTTTAATGTAAATAATTTTTCAGTTGCCAGTGCGTACAACAGGTCCTCAATAGGGGGTGGTACTTTGATATTATGTAATAGTAGTTTCAGACATAAGGAAAGGAAGGATATAACTGCTTGCTCTGTTGATCGCTTATGTGAGGTAGCATGTGCAGAGGTTGAAGGCCATACTTTCCTATGTGTTTATAGACCACCAGCTGCGAACTTAGCATCATTTTTAATAAGTATGGGAGAAATATTAGGTAAACTTTTTAAAGATAATAAATTAGTTTTTGTTTGTGGATATTGATCTTTTAGTTAACTCACCAGATAAATGTAAGCTTATATCATTGTTCAAATCATTTAACTTAAAATGTGTATTTAATTAAGCAACTAGAATAACAGCAACCTCAGCTTCATGCATTGACAATGTATTTACTAATTGTAAAATAAAAGACTCTTCCTTAATTAGTGGCGTTAGGTCTGACCACACTGGTCAACTTGTATCATTTGACTTAGATAAAAAGTTAAACTTAGATAAAACCATTAGAATAAGACCTCTCACTAAAAATAAATTGAAATTGTTTAATAATAATGTTCTGAGCAATCTTTCAACTGCTAGTTTTGATTCACAAGACCCCAATATAAACTACAGTACATTATTTACTACAGTATGCCAAGAATTCAACAAAGCATGTCCTGTAAAAAAAGTAACAATCAATAGTAAACCAAAATTTAATGAATGGGCCACTGCTGGCATAAGAAAAAGCAGAGATATTTTATATAATTTGTACCACGAGAAATCATTAACTTCTGATCAAGCCCTTCATAATTATGTCAGAAAGTATTCTAAGATATTCAAAATAGTCTGCGCTCAAGCTAAATCTAAATTAATAAGTAACAAAATCAGTAATTCAAATAATAAAATAAAAGCTGTGTGGCAGGTAATTAACAAAGAAACTGGAAACACAAAACAGCGAGACCAGAATGAATTGTCTCTAAAAATCAATAATGAAACCATTTCAGATAAGCTAAAAGTTGCTGAGACACTAGAAAATTTCTTTACGAACATCCCAATAGAGGTAACGAAATCGCTCCCCTCATCATCTATATTAGCTGAATCTCTTCTGAAAGAAAACTTCAGTAAGGACATTCCATGTTTTGAATTCAAGCCCATCTCTGTTGTTACAATTAAAAAAGTATTCAAAAGTCTTAACATAAAAAACACTGAAGACTTATGGGGAATTTCCGTTAAGGTCCTTGGAGATATTATTGACACAATCGCCCCTGTCCTAACAGGCATATTTAATCAATGTTTAGATAGTGGTACGTTTCCTGGCTTAATGTAGTGTTAGTAAAGTAGTACCAATTTTCAAATCGGGTAGTAAGAGTAATCCCTCTAATTATAGACCAATATCTGTGCTACCAGCACTGAGTAAAATATATGAAAAAATCATGCTGGACCAGATGTTGTCACATTTTAATTCAAATGAGATTTTACATAGTCGACAGTTTGGTTTCACAAAAGGAAGGTCGACGACTGACGCTGGAGTAAAACTCATCAGTCACATTTTGGAATCCTGGGAGAAGTCCCAGGATGCAATTGGCATATTCTGTGACCTCTCAAAAGCGTTTGACTGCGTTGACCAAAACACACTGATATGTAAATTACACCACTACGGAATTCGTGGACAGGCTGCTGATCTTGTTCTTTCTTATTTATCAAACAGGCAGCAAAAAGTAAGCGTAAACGGGGTGACTTCCTCGGGGTCTCTAGTAAAGATGGGCGTGCCCCAAGGTTCGATTCTTGGCCCTTTCCTATTTCTAGTTTATATTAATGACCTTCCCTACATGATGGCTAACTTATCGGATATAATTCTATTCGCTGATGACACGTCTCTTATTTTTAAAATAGATAGAAAAGATACGGATGTCTTACATGTCAACGATAGTTTGGCAGTTCTTTCTAAATGGTTCGCAGCTAATAATCTTTTACTTAATGCGAACAAAACTAAATGTCTTAAGTTCTCTTTACCAAATGTACCCCAAGTAGGTCTAACCTTAAAACTTGATGGCAAGAAACTAGATGCAATTACAGAAACTGTGTTTCTAGGAATTACTCTAGATTCTAAATTGCAATGGGGTGCCCACATTAGAGCTCTTTCAGGTAGATTAAGTTCAGCTGCATTTGCAGTAAGAAAAATAAGGCAGTTGACTGATGTAGCCACAGCTAGGTTAGTATACTTTGCTTATTTCCACAGTATTATGTCTTATGGCGTTCTGCTGTGGGGATCGGCAGCTGATGTAGACTCAATTTTCATATTACAAAAGAGAGCAATCCGCGCGATCTATAGAATGGGTCCTCGTGAGTCCCTTAGAAACAAATTCAAAGAAGTTGATGTACTAACTCTGCCTTCTCTTTATATCTTAGAAAGTATTTTGTATGTTCGCAAAAACTTAGGACTTTTCAAAATTAGAAGTGATTTCCATAATATAAATACACGTAGTAAACATGAAATTGTGATACCTAAATTTAGATTAACTAAAACTAGCAAGTCATTCCTTATAAACAGTATTCGCTTTTATAACAAGTTGCCAAAGTCGGTTACAGAACTTAACGATGGAAAGTTCAAAACCCACATAATACGTGTCCTTATCAAAAAAGCATATTACAAGATTAAAGACTACGTTGACGACAAGGAAGTTTGGCAATAATTCCTTCTGCACATGTGGCCTCCCTGGTACCTCATTAACGGCATAATTATGTAAATGTCTATTAACTGCTCCCATATTACGATATGTATTTTATTTTTCTTTTTTATTTAGGTACTACTTGACATGTAGTTTCATTATTTGCCATTATATGCCTACAATTCAAATTTCAACTTAAAGTAGAGACTTGTGGAATACGGGGTTCTCATTCGGATTGGTTAAAGTTGTAGTGACAACCATTTGGGTTAAATAGGTTTTTAATATTTTTTTCGACCTTTATATAGATTCCTTTATATTTTGTGAATGTGAGAACGTTGTAGGCGCAACAGACTGTCTATTTGCAGACTATTTTCTATAATTTTTTTTAAGTATCTTGTTGACAGGCCTACGCTGTCCTCTCATACCTATTCAAACTGTACATTTAAAGCATTGTAAAACCCATTTATTTTTAAAAGAGTAACCGTGGAGTTTCTTGCCGGCTCTTCTCCATAGGAAACGACCAATTGGAACCGTGCACCTAGATTCTGACGTTTCATAAGTGCCCATGTAGGTTTATGTGAAATAAAATATTTTGATTTTGATTTTTGAGTTTGACTTCATGTCTGAATATGAGACTTTAGGACATATGACTGAAGAAAAGGATAATGACAGTCCCAGTGGATATTTCATACCACACCACGGGGTACTGCGTGAATGTAGCACAACTACCAAACTCCGTGTAGTTTTTAATGCAAGCTGTGCTACTTCTTCAGGAGTATCATTCAATGACGTGCAGATGGTGGGTCCTACAGTGCAGGACGATCTTATATCTATACTCCTTCGGTTTCGACAACACAAGTTCGTCTTGTCAGCTGATGTTGCGAAGATGTATAGATGTATATACGTCCACCCATCTGATAGGTACCTACAACAGGTTCTGTGGCGTGATAATGTATGCGATCCTGTTAAGGCTTATAAGTTGAATACCGTCACATATGGTATGGCTAGTGCGCCATTTCTTGCTACACGTTGCCTTAAGCAAATAGGGATTGACTATCAGACCAATGCCACTAAGATCACTTCGCGTTCTGTGGCTGAGCCATTCTCAGGTAGCAGAGATAGGATTGCTGACGTCATTAAGCATGACTTTTACGTTGATGACCTGTTGACTGGAGGTGATGATTTAAATGAAGTTATGTTTATCCGTACAGAGGTCACCAACGCACTAGCATCTGCTTGCATGCCGCTTAGAAAGTGGAGGTCTAACGTCCCTAAGTTAGTCACTGTAGCTTCTCAGTCGTCATTAGATTTAGATATGGGTTCTAATGAACCCAATAAGTTATTAGGGCTTGACTGGTTTTCTATTTCCGATGAATTTGGGTTTTCAAGTTTACCGTTTCCCTTTAAGGATTCTGTTACAAAGCGTGATGTACTTTCTGCCATAGCACGTATTTTTGATCCCCTAGGACTTTTATCTCCTTGTGTAGTCACAATGAAAATGTTTTTACAACGGATGTGGTTAGACAAGCTCTCCTGGGATGAGCCATTAACTCCGGCACTTAATGCTAGTTGGAATGCTATTGTCAAAGCATTGCCGCTTATCAATAATTATCGTGTTCCACGACCCGTTATATGTAATGCATTTACTATACTGGAACTACATGTATTCACAGATGCATCTGAGCGTGCGTATGGTGCGTGCGTCTATATGCGTAGTGCTAATGATCAGGGTGAGTACATGGTTCGCCTGTTAGCCGCTAAAAGTCGAGTGGCGCCGATTAAGCCATTCCAAGACTGGAATTGTGTGGTGCCGTCGTCGGGGCTCGTTTGTGCGAGAAGGTTGTAAGTTCACTGCGACTAAAGTTTAGTAATTTTTATTGTTGGACTGACTCCACCGTCGTGTTGGGATGGTTGCAGATGTTACCTTCTAAGCTTCAGCCATTTGTGCGCAATCGCGTTGCTGAAGTTTTAGATAAGGCATGACACTGTACTTGGCGACACATCCCAACTGCCAAGAACCCTGCAGATCTAATATCTCGTGGCGTGGATATTAGTGTTCTGCAAACGTTGGATTTGTGGTGGAGTGGTCCCAGTTTTTTGAAACAAGTCCAGTCTCATTGGCCGTCTCAACATAAATCTTTAGAGTCAGACACGCTGCCTGAAACTCGACCTCATGTTTTATTGAGCGCCAATGTTAGTAATAATATTCAATGCCATACATTAATAGATTTTAATCGTTTTTCTAATTATTTAAGGCTGATCCGTAGTGTAGCAACAGTTTTAAGATTTATAAAAGTGTGTAGGAAAATTCATTCTCTTGGTAAATTTCTATCACAAGTCGAGTTACAGGATGCATTAAATATTATAATAATTAGAAGCCAAATTGAGTCTTTTCCTGAGTACGAATTACTCATTAATAATCAGAAGTTGCCTTATAAAAGCGCCCTTATAAAATTTAACGTATTCTTAGATACTAATAAAATCATGCGTGTTGGAGGACGCTTAGCAAATTCAGCTTTTGCTTTTGATAAAAAGCACCCTATTCTTTTACAGTCCACTCACAAATTTACGAAGTTACTATTCGAATTTGAACATGTTAGGTTGATGCATGCAGGCCCTCAGTTATTGTTGGCTTCGATTAGGGATTCATACTGGCCCATAGGCGGACGAAGCCTAGCAAAGAGTTGTTATCGTAATTGCGTGCGTTGCTGTCGCATGGCGGGTAGAACAGTTACTCCTTTGATGGGTAATTTGCCACAGCAGCGTCTCCTTCCAGGCGGTTATCCTTTTGAAAGCACTGGTGTGGATTATGCGGGTCCCATCATGGCTGCTAGTAGGCAAGGTCGGGGATGTAGACTAGTAAAAGTGTACATAGCCATATTTGTGTGCTTCACCACCAAGGCTATTCTTTACTTCTACTTAGAGCTGGTGAGTGACTTAACCAGCAATAATTATTTACTAGCTTTAGCTAGATTTACATCAGAGTAACATTTACTCCGATAACGGTACCTCTTTCGTCGGTGCCTGCAACGAACTTTCGAAGTTCCTTAAGTCTAATTGCAATTCCTTGGGCGAGCAATTGGCTAATGACGGAATTAAATTCTATTTTATACCGGCATATACTCCTCATTTTGGCGGACTCTGGGAAGCGGGTGTTAAGTCGACTAAATATCATCTCAGGCGAGTGTTGGGAAACTGTAAGTTAACTTTTTAGGAGCTTAACACCACATTAGTCCAGATTGAGGCGATACTCAATTCACGTCCACTGACGCCGCTGTCTTCCGATCCAGCGGACTGCACCCCACTGACTCCGGGTCATTTTCTTGTTGGCCGGCCACTGACGTCACTTCCGCAGCAAGATCTCCAGAACCACTCCACTGCTTCATTGTCTCGTTTCCAACGGATCGAGCAGCTACGCCAGCATTTTTGGGCTCGTTGGAGTAAAGAGTTTGTGTCCGAGCTGCAGCAAAGAACCAAGTGGCATACCTGCAAAGACACGCTAAAGTTGGGTTCTTTGGTCATCATAAAGGAGGACCACCTTCCTCCAATTAAATGGAGATTGGGAAGAGTCATCGCCGTCCATCCAGGATCGGATGGAATTGTTCGTGTGGCAGACGTCAAAACTTCCGCTGGAGTCGTCAGAAGAGCCTTTAACAGGATTTGCCCACTGCCCGTTGATTCTGGGTCTGGTTGAAAGCGCCTCTGCTGCTTCCAACGTCCGGGGGCATGTTCGAGCCTACGCCTGCTCGTTTAGAATGAGCAAATCAACGTTGCGTACTAATTAGCTTGTAATTAGATGTAAGGAATATGTGTAATTGCTTGTCATTACGTCTTCCATTTTTGTTCGTCATCGAGGCAATACAAGTTTGACTAAGTATCAGCATATTTGGAGTTTCTTTGAAGAGTCACCTAAAATTCCCCAACAGTTATGTCTGGTCAACAAGAGATAGTTACTAGATAGGTACTTCTTTATAAAATTAAATCGTACATCTTTATAAAATTAAAATATCATTGATAGAAACGCATTTTTACAGCAAACTATACTAGGGACTACGTATTCAGAATTATTTTTAAGTCTAGCCGATTTGTGTAGTTACTTTTGCCACATGGCTCATAAACCTACATAGCAACATGCGACGTACTTATTTATTTATAATAATAAGCACACCAACAGCACAGTCAGACAGACTTTAAATGGGCATTTTAGTAACCATGCAAATAACGGGTTCAGGCTATGAATGGCATTTACCTAATGAATTCATCATTCTGCCTAGCCTTTTCCCAATCATGTTGGGGTCGGCTTCCAGTCTAACCGGATGCAGCTGAATACCAGTATTTTACATGGAGCGACTGCCTATCTGACCTCCACAACCCAGTAACTGGGTAATACGATACCCCTTGGTAAGACTGGTTGTCAGACTTTCGGGCTTCTGACGACTCGTAACGACTGTCAAAGATCCACGAATGACAGCCGGGACCAACGGCTTAACGTGCTTTCCGAAGCACGGAGGAGTCTCGGTATCTAAAGATGGTCACTCATCCACGGACCAACCCCGGCACGCGCAGCTTAACCTGATGGATCGACCCGTGCGGCTGTTATTACTTAGCCACGAGCTCCTCTCCTCCTATTTACCTAATGAATATAAGAGACAAAAAAAATTAAAAAGTGTGTCCAATAGATCTAAATCCAGAACATTTTAAAATCAAAACAAATTAAACAAAAAAGAAGTTATTGTAAATAAACAATCAGAAAAACATATAAATCTGTAGAAGTGAAAATTCTGTACATTAAAAATATCAAAAAAATAAATGGCAGGGGGTGTTACTAGACCGACACCGAACCCAAAAATGTGTTTTTTTTTTTTTTGTCTGTCTGTCTGTCTGTCTGTCTGTTTGTTCAGGCATCACGCAAAAACTACCGGTTCGATTACGATGAAACTTGGTATAATTATTCTTTAATATCCTGGGCACCACACTGGGTACTTTTTATCCCGGAAAAGTATCCTATCCTACTATCTATATCTATGCCTATTAATAAAAAGACAAGTCCTGACTGACTGACTCATCAACGCCCAGCCCAAACCCTTGACCTAGAAAGCTGAAATTTTGCACAGAGGTTTCCTTTATAATGTAGGTAAGGAATAAGGAAGCATGTTTCGAAATTCAACCCCTAAGGGGGTTAAATAGGGGATGAAAGTTTGTATGAAAAATCTTATTCCTTGAGGTAATAAACATGAAACTCCGCACGAATAATTATCAAAATAAATGTAAAAGTTTGTAATTTGTTGTTTTTCTAAATTACTCCCTAAAGGGGGGTTGGGGGGTGTCAAAGTTTGTATGGAAGAATTTTAACGCGCTGTCCGATTAACTCGAAACTCAATATTTATACTTAAACCCAAAACTTTAGAATAACGTGTATCAGGATTTTTCGAAATTCAACCCCTAAGGGGGTAAAATAAGGAATGAAAGTTTGTATGAAAAATCTTATTCCTTGAGGTAACTTACAAGAAACTTCGCACGAATAGTTATCTAAATAAATTATTAAGTTTTTAGTTTTTCTAAATTACCCCCTAAAGGGGGGTTGGGGGGTGTCAGTGTTTGTATGGAAGAATTTTAACGCGCTGTCCGATTAACTCGAAACTCAATATTTATACTTAAAACCCATGGGGATGTATGGGGTAATTTCCGACACTCACGCGGGCGCAGCCGCGGGCAGCAGCTAGTATTTAATAATTTTTTTAGCCAACTGTGAAAAGGAAAGCTGATATAGATATATTAATCAAAGACTTTAATTAAGACTAAAGTAGGTGCAGGTCATGGGTGTGTATAGATAAAAAAAAAACAAATATATTTTGTAATAATCTTTATTCCTCATCATCCCGAACCACAATGTCATCAAGAAAACCTGCGGGTGCTGAGATATTTGGTTGATGCCTGGCCCATCCTAAATACCATACTACAGTCATTGTATGAGCGCAGCATCCAACAGTTCGTCTTCCGACTAAACAACTACAACAGTACTCTACTATTCCTGCTCGACTGGGTACATTATTTTCTACAACTATATAAACGTAATATTGTCTCCTAGAGACATGACGTGACTTTATTTTGCCTCTTATTAAGGTAGTATCACCACTGCCTCTAAGATTGTATTCAGGTGCAAGTTGCTCACTGCTTACTTCAATCCTGTACCCGCCGTGGAAACGTACATGCTCGCCGTAATAAGAACGGGCCTGTCTTATTTGGTACGTTCCCAAGGCGAATAAAATTAGATCCCTGTATTCTAAGACAGGAAAGTAAATATTATTTCTGTCAGCAGTTATACTTTGGAAGTACGATGTTCTCCTATTCAAATTGACAGTCTCAACCATATCTGCCAGATTGTTTTCTAAATTCATTCTTTCTCTTATAATTCTTAATATTTCATGTGCATTAACATTGTCTTGCAGGCGAGCACCAAACTTGTTTATTAAAGCCGCTGCAATTTGGAAGTTTTGCATCATGTGGGGAAGTGATCTATGGAAATATTCTTGCCTAAATAATTTAAAATCTCTTTTGAAGTAGCCATTGATGACTTCCACCACCCATCTGCAAATGGTTACACAGCGGCTTCTATTTGCTTGAGCTGAAGTTAACTGGCGCTCACCTTCTAACAATGATTCTGGCATGAATGGTTTATAGCCACATCCTTCCAACAAAGCAATGCTATCTCTAAAACCTCTATCGAGAATAAAAGCGTCATTATTCCTGAAATACAATCTTAGAGGAGAATTCTCATTACTGAATAAATTATTCATAATCACAGAGTCTGATGTAGTTGCTCGGTATGGGCCAAAACAATCGACAATGTATCCGTCACTAGCAACTATCATAAATGGCTTCAGGAGATTCCTGTACTTATGCAGAGAATATGTTTCTTTTTGAAACATATAATTGGAGCTTTTATTGATATAAATGTACGTGCCATCACAAATGACTACAGCATTGTTATCATTTCCGAACAGCCCATTGGGAATAGTTAAATTATGTTGAATTAATTCATCATGAGTAATATGATTAATTCCGAGATAATTTGGTACAAAATCTTGGCATAAAATCTCCCTTACTTTATCCATTAAACCTTCCAATGTTCGACGAGGCACTTGTACTAATGTGGAAATTCTCTCATCTGAGTCTCCTGTCCTCATCTTCAGCAGAAGTGCAGCCAAGCCCAAACTACCTCTACGCAGTTCAGAGATACGTGGTATTTCTTGAATTAAAACATTGAAGTTTTCTTTTGAATATCCTATCCAGTATTCAAATACTCTCTCATCCATATCCTGAATATTCTCGAAGTCAAGCGTGGGACTAAATGCATTGACAAAAGAAAACATATGCTGTATTTGATCTATGTTAAATGTAGCTACACTGTTTTCAGAATCATATAATGTATCCCATAAATTATTTGTCAAATGTTGACTACATACACGAGCTAATTTTGGCAAATAATAATTATGATTATGTAGAACTGTGGCTCGTAACTTGTCCGAAATATTATGAAATGTGGTACTTTCACAATTTGGAAACACACAAGTGTGTGTAGAATTGGCTGCCCGCCTATAATTGGCTAAATTAATTGTTTGTGCTTCTGGTGGCTGAATCAGGTTTTCTTCTGGTTGCACATCATTAATTGGGTCCAGTTGAGGTCTGTTTTCATCTTGACGATTCATACGTACAACCTCTCTTTTAGTGCGTAGCCAGCAGGCGTGGCAAACACGATCTGAAGAAGATATCTGAAAATAAAATAATAAATTAATTGTGATAATAATTGCTGCCTAATAAAGGGTGAAATGTTGCCAATCTTTTACCACACAAATCGCAAGAATGAAAAAACCTCTCGTGGTGCTACTTTGCTCTCTATAATATTAATTATAGATTGCTGCATCTCAGTAGGGTTTTCCCTTAATATTATGTCACTCTGTCTTGAAGTGTTGAACAGCCACACAAAAGGCACACATTTGTATGCCCCCTCGTACTTGGTCCCGCCCAACTTGGTCCGGCTCCACTTGGTCCAGCTCCACTTGGGCCAGCTTCACTACCATAAACTTCTCTCAAGTTATTATTAACGGCAGCCATTGCAAGATCTCTGCATGCCTCGCAGACATAGTCATCTTCCAAAATCTAACAACAAAAAGACTGCTTTAGAATGATTTATTAATATTTCGTGTTCACAGTTGCCATTAACACATTGTCTGCCAGATAATAGACACAAAATAAAATGTATTGTTTAAGTCACCGGTGACTGGAGCAGCAGTGAAGGTGTTAAGTTTGAATCGAACAAACCTACATGTAATTGAAACTCGGAAGAACATTCCTTTAAGGAGAGGCTCCCTAAATTTGATGTTAATTTGCATTAATATTCTGAAACAGTCACACATACAATCAAAATGGAACTTTAGTATATGATTCATTGGATCTTTTTCTTTCCATGTACAAGACAGTTACGTAATTGTAACATTTTCGCTCGATTCATTTTTTATTCAAAAATCATGTCTTTTCTAAAGATTATTACTTTTTTTTCAAGATTGCTTGGCCTTTATGTCTAAAATAAATGTTAACAGTAAGAAAATATAGTTTACTATCCAGCCACAAGATATTTTTTCTCTAGATCAATTATTACTTTAGTTATAAACAAAATAAGAATTGAGACTTACGACATTTAGTTTCGAGCTCGAACGCGATCAAAGAGCGCACGCGGTATTCAACCTTATTACGGCTATGTTAGCGTCTATGTTAGCGTCTAACACCATAGCGGTCTAACCGGTCTCTCAGTGGCGGAGCTTGCGTAGAAATTATTTTAGAGTGCCTGGTCTTAACCTATTTATCATAAAGCTTTATTAAGCTACAAACAGAAATCAAACACAAATCTTGTATTTACAATTTGTGGGTATACCCAGCTGCAGATTATAGCAGTGACTCTCGTATCAAGTGCCAACGCCGGGTATCGGCTCAGTTTATTGACACATATGTTGCAGTTGACACACATGATGCGTGAAGGCCTTACACGGCTTCCCATCGTGATACACAAATCGATGCACACACAACGAAATCTGAAGTATCAGACAGAATCGCAATCCAGAGTCACAGAAATATGTCGTCGTATAGCCAATAAACAAAATTCTTAGGCAAGCACTAGTCAATCAAGCTGGTAAATCATCAGAGTCCATAAGCAGAAGCAGTCGTTAAATTGGAAAATCACGGAAAAACGGAGAATCAAAACAAACAGACAAACTCAACAAGTCGCACCACGCACGCGTTAGCATCGAACGTCAGTGACAGTTTTTTTTTATTGATATGTACATAGTGTTGCCAGGTCTGGTTTCCGCCTTACCCCAAGCTTAGTCTCAATTTGGCCGGGATTCAGTATTAACTTCAAAAAATATCCAAAATTAATTTCCTAAGCTTTTTTTTTTTTTTGGTGGCAATAAATGTTTTCTTTCTTCTTACTTTTGTACTGTTTACTGAAATTCCAAATTCTACTTTCTTTCCAAACGTGAAGAATTGCTTTTAGCTTTTCATTGTTAAGTACATTAAGTAAATATTTAATATGAAACATAATGAATATAAGAAAAGTGAAATCATAAAGTGATGTAAAAATTCTTGATATAAAAGATTTAAAAAAAAAAATTATTACTGTTTCTTCTAATAAATGTATCTTCATTTACAAAGCAGATAATATCTTTCAATAGTGCAACACAGCTGTGCACAATGACACAAGGAACATTCCGAAATAATATTAAGTACATAGTCTTGTATTCGAAACAAATCTTACCCTAAAAAAAATCTGCTGTGGCAAGTTTACCCTGAATCTCGGGTAATTGCTCTAAGTTGGCTACACTGTCAGTAAATGTCATTATGCCGGTTGACAGAGGAATTGATTGTCTATGGCAACACAGCCAGAAGCCATGATTTTATTTTATTGTCATCAAAGTCTAGTCATTTGAGTTTTCAATTTTAACAAAAAAAAAACCAGACTTTGATAGGCCTTATGCTTGTTTAGATAAAACTTAGTAAATTATTTCATCGGTTTCTATCACGACTACATAAGTAGACGCTTAATAATTTTATCAACAATTTTCTCGCCATTGTTCTTTATTGACTTGATCAAAACATCCTCACAAGTTCAAACACAGTATGATAACTTCCAAAAAGGTATGAACCATTTATTAACACAAATACCATCCGAAAAAAACAAACAAAAATACCAGATAAATGCATACACACGTCAACTACTGGAAGATAGAAAAAAACTGTACAAAGAAAAAAGAACAAAGGAAATAAAAAGAAAAATCACTCAAATAAGTAAGGTAATAAACAAAGAAATCTCTAATAACAGAAAACAATACAGGCAGAGTGTTTTTGAGGTCTACTTATTAAAAAAGGGAGCCATTAAAAAGGCATACAAGGACCTTCAAAGTGCAACAAAATGGGCAACAAACATGGTGGACAAGAATGGAAAGATTATTTCGAAGCGTTCAGATATAATAGCAGAGGCAACTAACTTTTATCAGAATCTTTACTCGTCACAAGAAAGATCCAGTTTATTACAGCACGTCAGAGGCAAAGTCTATGTCGACGAACCACTGCCCAAAATACTACGATCAGAGATTGGTTTTTCTATCGAAACTCAGAAAAAAGATAAAGCACCCGGAGAAGACAAGGTAATAAATGAAAGTTTGAAGTCTCTATCAGAACCCTTACAACACCCACTGGAACTCATGTTCAATAACATTATGGAAAGAAGAGAAACCCCCAAACAATGGTCTGAATCATTGATAACTCTCCTTCACAAAAAAGGAGATAGATGTAACCTCAGTAACTATAGGCCAATTATCCTTATGACAAACATATATAAAATTTTCTCAAAAATACTACTAAATAGACTTACGATTACTTTAGATGAAAACCAACCTCGTGAACAAGCTGGATTCCGAAAACACTATTCAACAACTGACCACATCCAAGTGGTAACACAAATAGTAGAGAAGGTCAAAGAATATGGCAAGACTCTGTACTTATGCTTCATCGATTACACCAAGGCATTCGATTATCTGGAACATAGTGCAATATGGAAGACACTAGTAGAACAAGGAATAGACATAAAATATGTAGAATTACTCCATACCATTTATTCAAAAGTTCCGCAAGAATAAAGCTGGAATTAGAAGGACCAAGTTTTCCCATTACAAAAGGCGTCAGGCAGGGAGACCCGCTGTCACCCAAAATATTTTCATCTGTTTTGGAGACAATATTTAGAAAACTTGATTGGGAATACAAAGGCGTGAAAATCGATGGTGAATACTTAAGCCATTTACGTTTTGCAGACGACATCGTTGTGTTCACAGAAGACTCCGCACATTTAGAGGACATGTTGCAAGAGCTGGCGGAAGAAAGTAAGAAGGTAGGATTGACTATGAATGCTGCAAAAACCAAAATTTTAACAAACGGATCGGAAGTAACAATTATTGTGGATGGACAGGAAATAGAATATGTTACAGAATACGTCTATTTGGGACAATCTATTTCATTTGAAGACCAAACTGAAAAGGAAATTAACAGGAGAATAGCAATTTCATGGAAAAAGTACTGGAGTTTTAAAGAAGTCATGAAGAACATCAAGATAAACATGAATTTAAAAAGAAAGTTGTATGAGATAGCAATCCTTCCATGCCTTACATATGGATGCCAAACATGGTCTCTACGGATAAAAGATGAACAAAAACTCGGCGTTATGCAAAGGAAAATGGAGAGAAGCATGTTGGGTATCAAATTGTCCGACAGAATTACTAACGAGGAAATTAGGAGAAAAACTAAAATATCTGACATTGTAGAGAGAATAAGAAGTCTGAAATGGAAATGGGCAGGACACATCTGTAGAATGGAAAACGAAAGATGGACAAAGAAAATTATAGAGTGGGTACCTAGAGATGGCAAAAGGAGACGAGGAAGGCCACGGAAGCGCTGGGAAGATATATTTAAAGAAAGATGTGGACCAGACTAGAGGAGACAAGCTAGAGATAGGGAAAAATGGAGAAAGTTGGGGAAGGCCTACGTCGCAGAGGCGACTTCCATATTTAAATAATTTCATGTGCATGCCAACATTAATAATATTTTAATACTTATATACACTTATTAAACTTTATTTTGCTTACAAGCACCAATGAATAATGAATCAATAATAAATATGAATTTAACTGTAATAATAAACAATTATATATGATAATGAAATGCAAAAATATGTAATAATAAACCAATATGTGCTAAGATAAAATAGTATGCTTAAATTGTTCTATGTATTTATGGCTGAATAAAGGCTTTTTTATTTTATTTACTCATGATGTAGGTTTCTTGACAATAATTATGTTTTTTTTTCCGATACAGATAAACGATAAATAAATCATGACAGTGTGTGATGAACTAACAGTAGTTTTCTTTGTTATTTCAGTAAAAAAACCAATGCTGGTAACGACATATTCGGTATCAGTAATAACCACGGAACTGACACCGAGCTCAAAGAAGGTTCATCGAACATAACATGTCTATCATCATTCTTCGTAAACTGAGTGGCCAACGGCTGCGAGCGGCGAGCAGCGAGCACCGACGGAGAGTACTACATCGACTGCAAGGTGTATAAGGCGGACGACGCGCACCACACCGACTCCCTGGAGTTGTGGAAGGAGGCGCTTATCCGACTAAAGTTCCAGACCGATACGGATTCTCCTCAGTGGCGAAAACTACAAGAGTTCGTACGTTCGGCTGATATGTTGTTCCTTGAAAAACCAATGTTTTATGACCAAAAAACCAAATAACTAGAAAGACGTGTATGATTTAGGTACTATCGTCAAAACGCAATATTTTTCCTCCTAAATAAAATCTTATAAACAAACTCGCTGTTGTTCAATCATAAATTCACATAACTGCTCATTAACCAAGTTGATTGTACATTATTGAGCATTACATAGCGTCGTTGCAAATTTGAAATCATAGGACATTTTTCTCAAAAATGAGTTTTACAGATATTTGAAAAGCAATTTTGAATACGCATACTTAGCAAAAACTCCCATGTGAATATCTTATTATATTAAAACAGCACGTATCATTTTTAAAACCTCTCAAGTGTCAGCCTACATTTAATTGTAAATCAAAATGACCTATGTGTCTGATGTACACATGAGAGTTTTTAGTAACAGTTTTATTTCAAAATCAAAAAATCAATCTGCCTAGCCTTTTCCCAATCATGTTGGGGTCGGCTTCCAGTCTAACCGGATGCAGCTGAATACCAGTATTTTACATGAAGCGACTGCCTGTCTGACCTCCACAACCCAGTAACTGGGTAATACGATACCCCTTGGTAAGACTGGTTGTCAGACTTTCGGGCTTCTGACGACTCGTAACGACTGTCAAAGTTCCACGAATGACAGCCGGGACCAACGGCTTAACGTGCTTTCCGATGCACGGAGGAGTCTCGGTATGTAAAGATGGTCACCCATCCACGGACCAACCCCGGCAAGTAACAGTTTTATTTCATAACATTGCAAATTAAAATATCCTATGTGATCATTCTCTCACTATAACACAAGTTTCGCGCCTATTTTGTGCTAGAAAGAGAATGCATTATTACTTCACGCACGAGATAAGGTGAGATAGATGCGTCAAATCTAAACATTCGTCCCTAAGTCAGGGCCACGCGTCAGTGTAGCTGCAACTTGTCGCGCATAAACACTTTCTTAGCGTTATTACTTTAGTAATTATGTCAGAAAAATATAAAACTACTGGCCGGGGTCATCAAATGATAAATTTAGTGCTTCAATCTGAGTTTGCTGACGATAATGCCGACCGTGCCGCCTCCGTCGCCGCCGCCGCATCGAAATCTCCTCCACGTCTTGAGGATTCATTAATTACGCCAGATGATTTAGGATTTAATGTTGAATCGATATTTCCGATGTCGGAGACGCCGTCACTGTTGCTGTCACCAACAACTACTGCGGATATTATGCCAATCTTGTTCAGTAGTGATCACGAAGAGGAGCTGTTGATGATATATACTCGGGCTATCGTACATTCCAATTTAGAAGGTAATAATGAGGTAGTCAGTAGTGCCGCAAATGAAAATCTGAACAATATTTCCGTATCATCACAATCAGTACGTCCTGCCAAGCTACCATCTCCAGATTTGGATACCATTCTCTCATTTGGGAGCGATGATAGTGTGCAAGACCCACACTGGGTTCCACCCTCAAAAAAAAGAAAACGGCAGTTGTCTTTATCTGACAGTGAAGATGTAGTCCCATTGTTGCCATTAAGAACGAGTGAGCCAAGCTCTTCAGAAAATATACTACCGACAGACGAGGAAATTTAACACCGTTTCAAGCCTAAAGAAAACGTTGTGCAATTAAATAGAAAAGCTAGAGTTTTAGGTAAGTCCTACCTGGGATTTTATCGCTTTTAGTGATAAGACCGCCCATTGTGTCACCCTATGTAAAATGTCCAAATTTAAGTCTGTAATTTTTTGGTGTACATAATAAAGAGTATTCTATTCTATTCTATTCTAAGAAGAGTGATGATGGGAAATATAAACCCTGTGTTGGAAAACCAAAAAGAGAAATAAAACCTCGATGTTCTCACACAAAATTGAACACCATTTCAAAACATAAAAACTCATACTTGTGTGCATCCATTGAGGAAGAAGATCCTAAAGCTATTCATTCATATATCTGGGACCTTAGAACATGGGCCGAAAAGAAAATGTTCGTGAGGACTGCTGCTGTTCGTAGATTAATTAGACGTCGTCGCCGCAAAGTGTTGCCTTCAGTGAAAAAAGGAAGTGGCCATGATATTTTTTTGAACACTTCCGATGAAAAATGCACTAAGGTTCGGGTATGTAGACTGTTTTTTTTAAATACGCTATCTTTAGGTGAAGACAGTTTTAAGCGTTGGACAAAAGAATCTGACACGGTTAATAAAGATCTTCGTTTTGATGATTCACCCACACTTGACATCGATAATACACCGAGTGCAGCACTGGTACCAAAGTATACGGGTGGTTCTGAAAATCTTAGTGTGAAACGAAAATATGACGGCTTAATAATACTATCTGTAAATATTTTCGAATTGCATCGATTAATGTCCGAGATATAGGTAGCTGAAGTTTTAATTTGTGATGGTAATGATATTTCGTGTTATGGAAATGATTAGGTACTATGTGATGGTAGTGACTAGTGTTTACTGGTAATGACTTAAGATGAGAAACAAATTAAAATATTTTTATTTATTTTCTTAAAATAAGTAAAGCACAAGTATTTCTCATTTGTTTACCGTAATAATCGTTTATATTGCTATTAAAACTACACAAATTGTAAAAACAAAATAACAACCAAGGTGTAATCTAAGCAACTAGCCTCTGAGTAATCATTTGTTTCGTTCAGTCTCATTTTACTTTTTATTATACTTATTATTTTTAATTACTCTTAAATCACAAAATACGAACTTTTTTAATTCAAATTCTTTGGCAAATATACATTAAAAAAATGTAGAACAAAAGAATAATAATCTCAAAACCTCTTAGCGGTACATTTAAAAAGGGTAACAGATATCACTGTACCTATATCAAAATAAACAATCAAAACAAACAATCAAAAGAAACAATCAAAATATTTTCAAATCATCGACGTCATCATCTTTATCTCTTTCATTTTCTTTTTCTTCTTCTTCGTTCTTTTCATTTCTCCCTATTGATTGCTGTTTCCCAAAAAAAATTAAGTTGTATAATTGACCAGTCATTTCAGATTTATTTTCTCTACCTGTTTTGGCCTGTCTTTAAAGGTAATGCAACAAATTTTTCATAATGTTGTAGGTAGCTTTTCGAGAAGTTGATGCAACATTACTACAAAAAGGTGTATTTGACCAATGTAAACGTACATCTGAAAGTATTTGCACATTAGGTGATTTTGTAAGGTATATTGGCATAGTGTCTGTTTCAAAAATATTCTGCGATTGATCTCTTTGTTGTTCATAGTTTAAGCTATCCTGAGTAGTTGTATTTAATCTCTTGGGCGAGTTTGTGATTTCCTCTATTAATTCTGGGGTTGTATTATCATCCAAGAAATCTCGCAACAATCCCTGTTTTGGTTCGATATTCAAGTTAGGTACATCCATATATCCCAAATGATATCCATCGGCACAATCTGTTCCATTTTCGCAGAAAAAGCAACTCAATTTCCTGAAAGTTATTCTCAGACTATTTGACGACCATAGTACTTGATGTACCGACATTGTACCTTTAAATGTCTTTATGTCTTGTGGAATCCTTTTATCCATGATATCTTTTTGCGTCACTATGTGGATCTTGACGTTCTTCATTTTTGCACACATGATATGCCAAAAGTCCTGTAAAGTGCGTACGTCTTTTCCAAATCGTACGCAATCATCTGCGGTACGTTTTATGACGGCACCGATTCCGTCTGGAGCACCTTTCCCATGACCACTTTCCAAATAATTCCAAGTTACTGTTTTTAAATCTGGAAACTGCTGCTGTAGTTGCGAAATAACAAAAAATATCTTCCGATTGGGGTACTGGCTTGACGGGCTATCAGTTACAAAATGAATTGTATCAATGTGCGAAAAAACTTTAACATGTTCTAAAATCGGTATTATATGTGGCCATATGGCTCCAGCGTCATGTTTATTGTAATCACTGATAGTGCACATACTGTGAGTTTTATTTATTTCTGTTTCTGAGTCTAGAAGATATGCAACAGATGTATGCAGAGTGATTTGCTCAGGACTACTACCGAAGTGTCGAGCTTGTACCTCTTCATGAAATTTGGTAATGTTATTCTCGGAAAAATCCATATGAATCAAAACTTCCCTTGGAGTTTTTTAATTGGTTTATATTTTTATATTGTTGGACAATATATTGTTTAAACAGTGTTTCATGTATCTGGGTAAGCAACCTTCAAGTTTTTTAATTAAATTAAGTGTTGTTTAAGTTAATTAATTAAATCTTGTAGTTTTGTCTTGGTTGTCTTTTTTGTAAATTTTTCTATTCCATTTACAGTGTATTTTTCAATTTTTGCTCCCCACTGATAAAAATTTATTGTAGTATCATTCCGAAATTCTCCATAGTTAATAACTTTCTTGTTGCATACATCGCAAGTTCTATTCAAGCACTCTTCTCTATGAGTATTGCAACACAGATTTGCGAGTAAAACTGGAGCCGTTTGTCTCTTTTATTATTTTATTTTGGTTTAAAGACCTAATTAACAGATCCATGTTAACATGAAGTATATATGAACAAGTGTTCCTATCTGTTATTTTCAGAAACATTACCCAAGGTGGACGACATTTGCAAAATGTTGAATATCCAACTTTACAGTCATGGGTCTTGAGAAATTTCTCATGAAGATTAATCAAAGTGTCGTTTAAATATCGTTTCTGTTTAACCAGCCCAGCTATTTCTCTAAATTCCTTCTTATCCGCTGCTATTCTGCTCTTACTATCATCTTCGAAAAAGTCTTCTATTTCGTCTTTTCTTGGTTTTATTGTAAAAGAAGTTATAGTATTAAGAATTTTGTGTTTTTAAAAAAAAAACCCTTTCCAAACATATTGCTAATTTTTTTTAAATCTTTTTTCGGCAATGTTTTGTTTCCTGTTTTGAGCTCTTTTGTTATAATTTCTTCAAAGAGAAGTTTTTGCTTTACTTCTTCTATATATTGTTGTCTTTTACATTGTCTATCAAAGTGACTACTTTCTCTTCTGTTGTCGGATTGTTTAATTTAGATTCTTTCTGTTTTCGTAATCGGTATAAAGCTTTTTGCAATGCAGCCTTCTGTGTCTGCAATTTTCCAATTTCATTTTCCTTATTCTATTATTGTAGACTAGCTGCCCGCCCCGGCTTCGCACGGGTAGTACTAAGTGCTTATCTACGGCAAACCTACCTATCCACCTACCGTACCCAGGTAGGGTACGGTAGGTGGACTACCTACCCTACCCTACCTATCTACTTACCTACCTACCCTACCTGCATACCTACCTCTTTACGACCTATTCTCATACCTACCAAATATACATACAATTTTCGTAAAAAATCGGTCTAGCTGTTTCGGAGGAGTGCGACCATAAACACCGTGACACGACATTTTTATATTTATAGATTAGCCTACACTGTCCCATTGCTCAATAAAGGCCTCCCCAAATACTTCCAAGCATCCTTTTCCAGGGCCTCCTCGACCCAACCCTTGCGGTACGCGTCTAGGTCGACTCGCCACCTCTTCCGGGCCGGCTTCGGTGGCGCCGTCCATCCTCAGGCACCCACCGTGTGGAGACTGTTGCCCAGCGGTCGCTATGCATGTGGCTGACATGACCCGCCCAATCCCATTTTAGCTTGGCAGCCTTTTTGTCTACATCAAGAATCCCCGTTTTAGAGCGCAGCGTAGTGTTTCGATAATTATTGTCAGTTCGTTTTACGCGTAGAAAACTGCGCTTTGCTCTTTGGCATACCCCAAGAAAAAACTTTTGTGACTTGGTAAGCGACCAGAGGTTTATAAATTAGTAGACTTTAGGCCCAGGTCTGCGTACCGTAGGTTAGGACGGGCAGAATACACATATCGATGAGTGTTCGCTTCAAGGACATCGGTAGATCGCCTTTCATTACCGTCTTCATAGACCAGTACCTTTTCCAGGCATTTCGATGCAGCGATCGATTTCCTTTTCTTACCTGTTTTCGAAAGAAACTAACTGGCCCAATTAGATGTACTCATCGACATGTGTTTCCTGCCCATCTACCTCGAAACTACACTTAGTGCTGTTGGTCATGGCTTTTGTTTTTGGACCGATTCATCGCGAGTCCAAACCTTAGGCTTGCCGTGCTTAGTTCTTGAAGCATTGTCTGTAGTTCCAGAGCTGTGGGGACTGTCGTCGGCAAATGGGAGGTTTGTCAACCTACTACCGACTTCAATGCCCTTGGTCATCCATGAGGCTGCCAGTGTCCTAAATATCTCCTCGAGAGTGCTCCTGCCTACTAATATTATAAATGCGAAAGTTTGTGAGGATGAATACTGAACGGAATACTGAACGGATTTTGATGAAACTTTACAGTAATATTCCCACTTCAAACTTAATAAAGACTTAATCCTACTGATATTATAAATGTAAAAGTTTGTATGTTTGTGTGTTTGGATGTTTGTTACTCAATTATACAAAAACGGCTGCACGGATTTGGATGAAATTTGAAATACATTGATGATTTATAACCTTCCCATAGGACAATTTCCGACCTCCACGCGGGCGAAGCCGCGGGCGAAAGCTAGTTTTATATAAAGAGTAAGTTTCCACTAAGAAACGATTTTTCGAAATTCCACCCCTAAGAGGGTGAAATGGGGGGATTAAGACCAGGCACTCTAAAATAATTGGGAACACCCAAATACTCCGAAATATTTTATTCCGAATTTCGATGTTCCGATTTTCAAAAATCCGAATATCATAATACCTAAGAGTTATAATGTCTTTAGGGGTATGAGGAACAGGGTGTAAAGTTCTCTCATCCCCCATAGAAAAGGGAGGATCCTCCTACCAGACGGGTGTTGTGTCTGGCGGGCATTTGCCCAAGGACTGATGTCGGATAGTCTTATATATATGACGGAGAAGGGCCCCCGTGGTTGTTTTTAAAAAACGTGACACCAGCATTGCTGGCGTCACAATTTCCATGATCAGGGCTGTCACTCATCTTCGGTAATCAAAGTAAACACAAGAAATACTTTCTTCAATTTATTCTCGAATTTTGAGGAGGTCCGATCGCTACGACGGCTCAAGTGAGAATGCCCGAGTCCGGCGTGCGCTCGGCCTTTTATAGCAAACCTAGGTGAGTCATTCATTTGAACAAAACACCTAGCATTGCGCAATAAAAATAGTTTTTACATTACAAATGATTACAATTTTGATAATCAAACGTTTTAAATTATTGTACAAGCTATTAGCATGTGTAAATCTATTTTTAAATGTCAACACGTGATATAAAAAATGACCACATGTTTTTACTTCGGAAATGCAACTCTCTTACAAACAGAATACATTACAAATAGTCTGTATCAATCATAAGCAATATTAATCCATTACTTTAAGTTTTTAAACGGAATCTATTACCTAATTACAATAAATAAATCTAATTTGATTTTGAGGTTATTCCGGACACTTGTTTTCGTTCCTTATTTGTTTTGAAGTGTGGCAACCCGCCGACACGGCCATTCTGACAGGCGGCGCGTGCTCTGCGCCTGCCTACATTGTGACGTTTGATGCCTGAAAAAAAACGTTATCCTTTTAGATAGGTATCAGTAAGCAACCCATGTTGCTTATTTTTATAGGGTTATTTGTTGCTAGAACAGTACACAAAGACATCTTAAGTGCACTGCCTTTTTAATTTAGCATCTGTGGTGTATACGTGTCTACCCATAGTTCCACAAGGCATCCCTACGGTATCTCAGGGTTCACTTGTGGATGCATCAAGGATCCGTGGTTAGCTCAAGGGTAACTCATGGTTTAGCTCAGAGGTACCACTCTCCAGACATTTTATTCTTGTAGATTGTGGTTGAAAGTATCTTGAAAAATAATGAATTTTGACTCACCGGTTTTAATCCGATGACGCGTGTTCATCGTCGTGAGTTATCTGGACTGGCTGGCCAGCTTGAGATGTGGATGGCACAGGATTAGGGGCGGTTGCGACGTTGTTTTGCGGTGTCTCGAGATCATCATCTCCCGCCGACATGGCACCTTGGTTTCCCGGTTGTGGTGCACGCCGAAGTTGGTCGTGGGTGACTTTTCTGGATCGGCCTCTGCCGACCACCTTTTTTACCATGTAGCGGTCATTTTCAAGAATCCTGATAATTTCGTAGGGCACACTGAATTTGGGATCCAGTGATGTTTGATTGCGGGGATTGTTTTTGATCAGAACATAGTCCCCTCGTTGAAAATGATTTATTTTTGCCTTGCGGGAGTTGAAGCGTTGCCTATCATACTCAGCAGTCTCACTCATTCGTTGCTGTACTTGTCTGTTCAATGCTTCCATGTCAATCGTTTGGTTGTCAATGTCGACCAGGTTAAGTAATCCTGG
Organism: Eupsilia transversa; assembly: GCA_914767815.1. Lineage (NCBI taxonomy): Eukaryota > Metazoa > Arthropoda > Insecta > Lepidoptera > Noctuidae > Eupsilia > Eupsilia transversa. The sequence goes on along the minus strand of OU611873.1, from coordinate 16,862,860 downwards.
TGGTACGCAATGCTTCCGTTGTGTGATCAGCGTGAGTGGTGCTACTCCTGTCACGCGATGTGCTGTGCAATTCATTGCCAGCTGTAGTTCTTCAAGAGTGCTGTGCCACTGTTCGGTCTCGTAATTCTTGATCATCACCAGCGCGCTTTTCAGTGTGGCTACCACTCTCTCCACCTGGCCATTTGCTCGGCTGATGCCTGGCGCTATGGCATGAATGTTTATGCCAAACTGTTCGCAGAACTGTGTGAACTCGCCTAAGAATTCTCTTCCTCCATCCACAATTATTTGGACGGGTGTTCCAAATAAATTTACAGTTCGTTTTAATGCAGCAAGCGTACTGTGTGGGCTTTTATCAGTGGCATGATATAATAGTACGTATTTTGTGAATGCATCCACTGTTACAATAACGTATTGTTGATCCTGTTGGGTTCCCAACTTTCCAGTGATATCCATGTGAATTACTTGAAATGCACATGTTGGCTTTTCAATCGGATGTAGCTGTGCTTGTACTGCTCCAGATGTGCCTTTACAAGTTCTACATACTATGCAGTTGTCAACGTATCTACGGATCGTGGTGCTCATCTTATCGAACCAGTAGGTTTCTTTGATTTTCTGTAGGGTTTTTTCCCAACCTGGGTGCTTGAGTGTGGTATGGAAGGAGTTAATTAAACTCCATTGGAAGGACCTCGGTACTACTGTTCGTAGCTGTTGGCCGGATATCGGGTCTAGGACGTACTTCTTCAGTACGCCTTCTTCCAAGGTAAAACCTTCCACTGGATTGTTGTCAATCAGGTTATTTAGTATTGGCCGAAGTTCGTCATCTCGTTGTTGTTCAATCTTCAACCATTCTACGTCCTTTGTAATTATGTTTACTGTCAGTTCACTGTGATTTCTGCTGAAGAAATCAGCATGCTGGAGCCGGTTACCTTTACGATATTCGAGCTCAAAATCATAATTTTGTAAAAATGCCCACCATCGGTGGATCCTTGGTAACAAGTCCTTTTTGTGTTTCGACGCCTTAAGTGAATTGCAGTCGGTTATTACTGTAAATTTTCTTCCGTATAAATACTGTCGAAAGTGCTTTATTGCTCGGACCACTGCTAATGTTTCCAGTTCATAAGAATGATAGCGGCTTTCAGTATCAGTGGTCCTCATGCTCATGAAGGCTACCGCATGTTGTCGTCCGTCTAAAATTTGCACGAGGACTGCTCCGAATCCAAGACTGCTTGCGTCTGTATACAGTTGTATTGGTGCTCCTTCTTGAAAAAGGGTCAGCACTGGAGCTGAGGTGAGGCATTGAATTATTGTTGATCTGGCCTTCTCGTGTCGGTCTTCCCATTCCCATTTGGCTCCCTGTTTGGTTAATTCGTATAGCGGTACCATGATACGAGAGAAATCCGGGATATACTTTCTGAAATAACTTGCGAGCCCATTGAATTGCCTCACTTGTTTGACGGTCTTCGGTATTGGGGCTTTGACCAGAGCTTCCACCTTCCTTGGGCTGGGTCGAACTTGGCCGTCTGATACCAAGTTGCCTAGATATTCGATGGTCCGCTTAAAGAAACTGCACTTGTCGGCGTTGATGGAAAAGCCAGCTTCTTGTAAGGCTATTAAGATGCGTTCAATGTTGGATAGTCCTTCGCTGAAATTTGTACTTTTGCTTAGTACGTCATCGACGTACACTTGTGCGACTGTTCCCAACAGTGGGTATAATGCTCTGTTGATGCACCTCTGGTATACCGAACAGGCATTGCTCAATCCGAAGGGCATGGTAATGTATTCGTACAAGCCATCTGGTGTTACAAACGCAGTCTTTTCGATGGACGTTTCTGCGATGGGTATTTGGTGAAACCCAGCTGCCATGTCAAAGCTGGTGTAGTAATACCCATTGGCCAATTGATCGATCTGATCCGAGATCAGTGGCAGTGGGTAATGGTCCCGTAATGTATTTGCATTGAGCTCCCTGTAGTCTACGCATAGTCGATCATCTCCATTCTTCTTTTTTACTAAAATTATAGGGCTTGAGTAGGGAGATTTGCTTTCGCGAATAATGTTGTGTTCCAGCAAGTCTTTGATGATATTCCGAACTTTTTCCCGTTCCACCGGACTAAGTCGGTAAGGCCTTCGCTCAACATATTTGTCTGCATTCTTCAGTTTAATTTCCAGCTCTCCAGTGTTGACGCGCGTGTTTGGATATCCTCGGATGAACAAGTGCTCATATTTGGCCAGTAGTGTATGTAATTGGTTTAATTCTTCGGGATTCGTCAGGTCACAGTCTAATTTCTCAAAGGTGGTACCTTTTGATGTCACATGATGGACCATTTGCTGATGCATCAGTCTGGTGCCGTCTGATGTTATCACCATGCTTAAGTTGGTACCATGAATTAAATTCATACCAATTAATACGTCAGCTGATATGTCATGATCAGGAACCACAAAGAATAATATTTCAATCCTTATCGCATCAATGATACAGATGGTCTTCATCTCCAATAATGAAATTACCGGAAATTGACCAATTCCCTTGAGGTGATTAACTGCAGAGCGTCGCTGACCAGGTAATTTCGCAGCAATTGATTCTCGAATCAATGAGCACTCTGCTCCACTATCGAAGATGGCACTTATTGTCATTGGGCCAATAGTAACAGTGATGGGTGCTTGATTGGTTCCAGCTACACAGTTCACATTCGATGCCAGTGCGTTTTGACGCTTGTAGCACGTTTCGAATGTATGACCTGTTTTCTTGCAGAATGAACAGGTAACCACTTTTTGAGACGTCTCTGTTATTGTAGTATCCGTTTTTGGAAGATTTGAAGTAGATTCTGAAGGTTTGAATCTACACTCATTAGTGGAATGGTTGGTTCTTTTGCATATTTGGCAACGTGTAGCAGCAGTTTGAGAAGAATCTGGATATCGTGCACGTTTCGGCATCGGTGTGGTAGGATTTTGGTGTGGGCGCTTTTTCCTTAATGAGGAAGCCACGGAGATGAGTTCTGGAACTGTGTTTGCTTTAGCGTTCAACAGTTCGATTCGTAAGCGTTCATCGCCTATACATCCTATCACTGCTTCCACCGAAAGTTCATCATCCAGTTGATCTTTCGTGACTCTTTTCCAGAGGACCCAGGCGCGGGACAAGAATTCAGAAATATCTTTGCTTGAGTCATATACATGCTCCCGAAACTGTAGTATATCCCGGGAGTATCTATTTTCTGGCTCAAATGTGGTAATCAGTTTTTCGCGGAACTCTTCCCACGAGGATGTTGTCACCAACCAATCGTCGATCCACATCTTAGCACGTCCCTTAAGTAATCCACACACTTTAGTGCGTAGGTCTAGGTCATTAAGTTTGTAGCTAGCAGCTGCTTTATTGATGTGCTGGCACCATTCTCGAACTCCAACATGACTGTCGGGATCGAATGATGGCAGATAGATGTCCTTGATCCTGATTCTTGGTTCTGGAGGAGTATACATCCGTTCGGACATCCTTTGCATCATTTCCATCATTTGCATCATAAACTGAGGTGGGCATCCAATTATCGGAGTAGTTGGATGCATAGTCGTTGTGTTGGACGATCCAGTAGTGATGGGTACCCCTGGTCGGTATACTTCTTGATTGTAAGATGTGGGTCCCATTGGCATGAATGGTATCCCTACGGAAACTGGTATTTCCGCAGCGATTGGTGTATACACCGTGCCTGTGGAAATTCCCGTTGTGATGGGATGCACGGTGTTTAAGTTGTTGACTGGTACTCCTGAAGTGTTCAATGAGGCAGGGTCTACCAGCCTGGTACTGCTCTGTGCTGTTCCAGTTGTGCCAGGTTGAACCGTGGTCGTTGAGGATGTGGTTGGGACCAGAGCTTGTTCTGATCCCACTTCTGATGACGGAGAAGGGCCCCCGTGGTTGTTTTTAAAAAACGTGACACCAGCATTGCTGGCGTCACAATTTCCATGATCAGGGCTGTCACTCATCTTCGGTAATCAAAGTAAACACAAGAAATACTTTCTTCAATTTATTCTCGAATTTTGAGGAGGTCCGATCGCTACGACGGCTCAAGTGAGAATGCCCGAGTCCGGCGTGCGCTCGGCCTTTTATAGCAAACCTAGGTGAGTCATTCATTTGAACAAAACACCTAGCATTGCGCAATAAAAATAGTTTTTACATTACAAATGATTACAATTTTGATAATCAAACGTTTTAAATTATTGTACAAGCTATTAGCATGTGTAAATCTATTTTTAAATGTCAACACGTGATATAAAAAATGACCACATGTTTTTACTTCGGAAATGCAACTCTCTTACAAACAGAATACATTACAAATAGTCTGTATCAATCATAAGCAATATTAATCCATTACTTTAAGTTTTTAAACGGAATCTATTACCTAATTACAATAAATAAATCTAATTTGATTTTGAGGTTATTCCGGACACGTGTTTTCGTTCCTTATTTGTTTTGAAGTGTGGCAACCCGCCGACATATATGAATCGCGCGGTAAACTTAAATAGCGCGATGCAGGATCTGTGACGTCAGGTCTTTGATGCATAGTTCGCATGTGGCGGTGTAGATGCCGCCACATCACTCCCCTCCGGAGACCGGAGGTCGATAGTGGGCTGAGTCTTGTATCTTGCGATGCTTGCCAGTGCCAGTTGAGGTTCCAGTGAGTCGGAACCGGGTGCCGCATAGTTCACAGTGGGTCGGAACTGTCTGCGGTGATTGAGGGTGCTTTTTGAGTTTGATTCCCCAGTGAGTCGGGGTGGCGCTGCGTTGTGATCCAGTGCGTCGGATGTGGTACAGCGCCGGGTTGCTGATGAGGCTGAGGGTAGTGACCAGGAATGCGCGTTCGCTGCATGCTGGTGGTCAGGATACCCGTTGAAGCCGTGGGTGCTGGCTGGCTGTGTGACTCGCCTCACGAAAGCTTGCGGGAGTGATGTTGATGACGTCACGCTGGAGTAGTTGCACGAAGGCTGCGTTGACGTTCATATTCGGGGTCACCAATTTAGGGGTATGAGGAACAGGGTGTAAAGTTCTCTCATCCCCCATAGAAAAGGGAGGATCCTCCTACCAGACGGGTGTTGTGTCTGGCGGGCATTTGCCCAAGGACTGATGTCGGATAGTCTTATATATATGAATCGCGCGGTAAACTTAAATAGTGCGATGCAGGATCTGTGACGTCAGGTCTTTGATGCATAGTTCGCATGTGGCGGTGTAGATGCCGCCACATGTCTATTATTAAAAATCACGAAATTTATTTTACCGATTGTCGTAAATGCGATTTGTTTGTTTTCCGATTTTCATAAGTTCGAAGAATCAAATGCTCGATGGGTTCTCGGTCCGAAAAACGACATTCCGATTTTCAATACTTCGAATAAACTGCTAAAATTAGGATTCTGATTCAGTTACGCATATGAATTTAAAATCTATAAGTAACGTTTAATGTAATTTAAATACGTCTACTTTGTTATTAATATATATGTGTATTAATATGATTAATTTTGTGTTTTTTCTTCTCCTTATATAGGTACATAATTATATACCTGCGTCGGGTTCCATCTAGTATTTTTGAATCCTTTGGATTAGGCTAGGTTAGAACAATGGCCATCAACGCCACATCCCCTCTATTGTTGGTCAACCATTTGGGTTAGGTTAGGTTAGAACAGTGACCATTAACGCGCGAAAGCGAGCGAGCGCAGCGAGCGTGCCGCGGCAGCGGCCGGCGAGTGCCAGATCCCCTCTATTGTTGGTCAACCATTTGGGTTAGGTTAGGTTAGAACAGTGACCATTAACGCGCGAAGGCGAGCGAGCGCAGCGAGCGTGCCGCGGCAGCGGCCGCCGAGTGCCAGATCCCCTCTATTGTTGGTCAATCATTTGGGTTAGGTTATGTTAGAACTGTGAGCAGCGAAAGAAAAAAGAAGAAGAAGGCGTTTTTATTTCGGAATTCTAATTTATCGGTACTGTAATAATCGGAATTCGTATTTTTGATGTTTCGAATTATCATTAAGTCGGACTTTTTGTTATTCGATCTTTTGAAACTCGGTATTTTGAGAATAGTAATTATAAACGTTAGGAATATTGAAATTTTGGAATTATAAAAATAGGATGAATGATAAATCGGAGTTGATATAATAGGAATTTTGAACCATTCGGAATTATGAAAATCGGTATTTTGAAATTCGTATTTGTGACTGACGGAATAAAGTTTTTCGTATTTATGTAGTGTACCCAAAATAATTTCTACGCAAGCTCCGCCACTGAGAGACCGGTTAGACCGCTATGGTGTAAGACGCTAACATACCCGTAATAAGGTTGAATACCGCGTGCGCTCTTTGATCGCGTTCGAGCTCGAAACGAAATGTCGTAAGTCTCAATTCTTATTTTGTTTATAACTAAAGTAATAATTGATCTAGAGAAAAAATATCTTGTGGCTGGATAGTAAACTATATTTTCTTACTGTTAACATTTATTTTAGACATAACGGCCAAGCAATGTTGAAAAAAAAAGTAATAATCTTTAAAAAAGACATGATTTTTAAATAAAAAATGAATCGAGCGAAAATGTTACAATTACGCAACTGTCTTGTACATGGAAAGAAAAAAATCCAATGAATCATATACTAAAGTTCCATTGATTTCCAAGTAGAAGAAAGTTCCAAGATTGTATGTGTGACTGTTTCAGAATATTAATGCAAATTAACATACAATTTAGGGAGCCTCCTCTTAAGTTTGTATGAAAAATCTTATTCCTTGAGTCAATAGACTTGAAACTTGGCACGAATACTTATCTAAGTAAATTATAAAGTTTGTCATTTTTAGTTTTTATAAACTACCCCTTAGACGGGGATTGGGGGCTATCGAAGTTTGTATAGAAGAATTTCAACGCGCTGCCCGATCAACTCGAAACTCAGTATTTATACTTAAAACTAGACGTGACAATTCAAAATTAAATAATGTACCGTGTCAAACCACTATGATGCGCAAAAGTATTTACTGCATGGCCCCAGTTGTTTATAATAAATTGCCAAGTGCATGGAAAGACTTGAAAACGTTGCAATTCAAAAGTACAGTTCGTGGGTTGTTAATAGACAAAGCATATTACAGTGTAACTGAGTTTTTAACGGACAATTTTTATCAAACTACCTCGAATTTTTAATTAATTAATTATTGTTTTGCGTACGGACCTGGAAATTTGATGTTTGTTTGTTTATTTGTCTTCGGACCACGATCCTGTATTTGTTGTATATACCCTACCTACTGTTACTGACAATTTTAATTTTTAACATTTTTATGTATAATTTAATAATTAATTTGATATTTTTAATTAATGTTTTAAATTTAATAATTTTATTTAATGAGAATGACATAACTAATTTAATGTTCCAACAAGACTAAATTTTAACAATTTTATTATAATGAAAATGTTTGCATGCCGAATGGTGAAATATGGCAGAACTCTACTTATGTATGTAATACCTACTTATGTATAACCCATATTTGCAAATAAATAATATTCTATTCTATTCTATTCTAACCAAAAATAAAGAATAACGATGGTCATACGTTGACAACTCGTAACCCACATTTTTTCTCAAAATGAGTTATGTACATCAAAATTTTTGAAATTGAGCGCCGAATCTTCCCATTGATAGCTCGTAATGCACAAAAAATGTCATTCGAACAATTTATGCCACAGTTGACAACTCACAATTAACAGGTATCAACTTGAACTCACTAGTGCGCGAGTTACGAGGTGTCAACGCAAATACAGTTCGCAATAATTCACTGACACGGTAACATTACGGCGCGAGTTTTAATTGTTTAATAATAGTTTTATATGTAATTACAACTTTAAATCCGTATATTTATTTCCGAAACGTGTCCCTGAAGGTGTATTGGTAAGTTTTTTTTTTTATTTGTCTTAAATCGCTCAATAAGAGCTCACTATTTAGATTTTAAGCCATCCTATCATCCATACCTTAATATAATACTAATTAATGAGAACTATTGAGTTATTCAATAATATTTTAGGTAATAATCATAATAAAACCTTTAGGTAGCTATTTAACTAAGTAGGTACCTACATTCATTCATTGGTATAGGAATTGTTTTGATCGACGCTTATTTTTAGGTACTTTGTTTATTATTCTTTATTAACTAAGATCCATGCGATAAAGTTTCATCATGGATCATACAGGCGGGTATTCGAATAATTAGGTACTTAAATAGTTCTTTTGTTTTAGTGTTATCATGGAGAAAAACAGTGAAGAAGAGCTTTTTAATGAAGTTGTAAGTGGCTTAAAGGACCAAGGACTTGCGGTTAACGTTTCTCGTAATAAGAGATCTGAGTTTGTCTATGAAAGTCAATCACAAGAATCATTTCGAAAGTCACCGAGCTCTTCCGAGTTACAGTTGTACACCTACGAGGTAAATAGAAACGGAGAAATGTTACTTTTGGCAAAAACTTATTCATCAGATCGACTTGAGAATGTTCCCCTGGAAGTACTTAGCGACGAACACAGCTGTCAAGACAATGGCGGCAGATACTTTGACAGGTTCATCACTTACTGTTTTAAACGAATGTACAACTTCATCATTTTTAAACCAGCCTCAGCCACCTTCCAGCCCACGTCATAACTCGGAAAATATTATCGAGAGTATTGTAGAAGTCATACCTGGTGCAGAATCTCCTACAATTTTGAATCCATATGATTTTGAATTTGGAACTTCTCATATTGTTGAAGAGGAGACACGAAGTGATACAGACTCTCCTACTATTTATAATTCATATAATTTTGAATTTGGAACTTCTCATGTTGTTGAAGAGACACGACGTGATACAGACTCTCCTACTATTTTTAATTCATATAATTTTGAATTTGGAACTTCTCATTCTGTTGAGGAGACACGACGTGATACAGACTCTCCTACTATTTTGAACTCATATAATTTTAACTTAGATCCTGGGTTATCAACCTCTCATGTAGTACCCACAAGTAGTGGCACGCGTGATGATCGTAACTATGATCCGGATCAGACGTCCTGCTCTTCTGAAGATGATGATGGTTGTATAATTGAAGGAAATAGTACTGGAAGGAAGACAAAGAAAAGAAAAGGTTTAGCTGAATCAGAAATTTGGAAAGCCCGGATGAATAAAAAGGGCAGCTGCGTATCGCCGGCGTGTTACTCACGATACACCGACGACATCCCCACCACTGCCGACTCGATACTCGCTTTGTACGCTGACGATGCCGCGTACATTACTAAATCGCTAACAGCGAAGCACGCGGCAATCAAGATGCAGCGTACACTCGATTTACTTCCCGAGTGGCTGTCAAAATGGCGGCTGTCGGTGAACGTGGGTAAGACGCAGGCGCTAGTCATTGGAAATGCGCACAATCCCCCACCCTTGAAAATGCAAGGAGCAGACATCGGCTGGTCCCCCTGGGTTAAATATCTAGGGGTTACTATCGACCGCCGGCTCTCCATGAAGAAGCATGTCTCCGAAGTAGTCGCGAAGGGTAAGGTCGCCCGCGCTTTACTCTACCCGGTGCTCAGGTCCCGAATCCCGGCGCGTGTCAAACTAGGCGTGTACAAGTTGTACGTGCGCCCGATATTGACATACGCCGCCCCCGCTTGGTTTGTCTTCACTAGCGAAACGAGCCGCAAATCTCTCCGCGCGCAGCAAAACCTAGCGCTGCGGACCATCCTTGACGCCCCTCGCTATATGAGGAACGATGTTATCCAGCGGGACCTCGGTATCGAGAGCCTGGATGAGTTCGTGCGGCGCCTCGCGAAGGGAATGTTCGCGCGTGCCGACGCATCTGATTGGCCCCACGTCAAACAGATAGCGCCATGGCACACGCGCCCCCCCGATCGCTCGAGGCGCCCCTTACCCCGCGACCTGACTGCGGACCAAGACTCCACACCAAACTGACGCCTCGAGTGAGCTGTACTCAGGTTACACGCGGCTCACTCGTATAAAGTGACTCCACAGATGTACACATACATCTGTTGCGCGGCGTGCTTCTAGGTTAATATAGACGCGCTACGCAACTAAACTCAGACAACCTATACTAAACATGCATTTATATCAAGTGTGTCGTCGCGGCGCGGGCGTGCCAGCGACGCACACGGACACCGGGCGGTGTTACATCACACAACAAACCGCTCACACATTCACGACAGTCACTCTCTCAATCCGTAAACGGCTAGCTCTGTAAGCGGGGCGAGGGGTGACAACATACCTATCCGTGGGCGCGCCGAGTCGACATTTCCGTTGCTGGTCGTCCTCTGCTGGGCCTCCCCCGGGCAACTGGGGGTCTCACCTGGCAGGGACAGACCGCCGAAATGTCGTGAAGAAAGCGGCGTCACTATGGACGTCGCGACGCGCCTACGTGTAAACACTTAGCAACTACTCACATGGACGCGTTAAAATAAATTAACGCGTTCAACTACCATCCGCCGTATTAGGCGACTATATTGAGGGGCCTGTAGTAGCAGGCCACCGTATAGCTTCCGCGGGCGAGGAGCGAGGCTCCAACCCCGCTGGCCGCCCAACTATTTTAATTAAGCGGTCGCATCCACGGTCATTCGCCGGTCGCAATCGGTCGCACAGAAGCCCCCTCTAGTAGAGGTAGTAGAGGCATCCGGCCCGACTCTGATGGCGCCGGCAAATGAGCCCACTGAGCGAAGCGAAGCCCCCCCCTCAGGGCGGAGGAAGAAGAGACGTGGGGGGAAAGGGAGGAAAAAGAAATCCACCCCCCCGGCGACACAAGAAACCACCCCTATGGCCGTACCTGCCCCTGTAAATGCGCAGACGACGGCAACAACAACATACACTAGCGAACCCGTGGTCAGCGCCACGGTCGCGCAGCGGCAAAGTGCGCAAACTAGCGGGTTCGCTAGAAAACCACCAGTTGGCAGCACCGTCGCACTCAGCGCCACTGATTCACAGCGAAAACCGGCAGAACAAATTAAGTTCACCGGGGCTGCAAACAGTGGCGTCGGCGTCGCGACGCGAAAAAACAAAGAGTTTTCCACCTGCGCAATACAACTGCTGATGGACTTAATTAAGGCCATCAGACAGGGGCAGGACATTGAGACGGTCATCCTTGACGGACTGGCCACCCTACTAACGCTGTATCATGGCTAGTGCGTTAAGGGTGATCCATTGGAACGCCCGCGGCCTTAGGGATAAGGTCGCCCCCCTCCGCCACCTCCTTAGGGAACAGAATATCGACGTGGCGCTCATAAGCGAGACATTACTGGGACCCGAAGATAGGGTTAGGTTTCCGGGATACCACGCTTACAGGAAGGATGAAAAGTCGGCACGCTCAATCTACCGTGGTCTGGTGGTATTAGTGAAGCGACGAGTCGTCCACCAGGAGATTCCCCCGCCGACACTCAAGTCGTTTTACGCGCTGGGTGTACAGCTACACATAGCCGGCGAGGACATTGACATCTATGCGTGTTACAGGCCGCCCGCGGCCCGCCTAGATTATGCGGAGCTGCGAGGCCTGTTAACGCGATCGACACACGCTACCCTCCTTGCCGGCGATTTAAATTGTAAACACCCGGCGTGGAATTCAAGCGTAACGAACGATGAGGGGAGACGACTCTTCGCGGACTCTGAGGCCCATAGATACATAGTTTCTGGCCCCGAGACGCCGACACATTACCCAGAAGCCACAAGGCTGATGCCGGACGTACTGGATGTTGTAGTCCACAGAGGACTAAACTACCAGATTACGCAACAAGTCATAGACGACGAGTTACAATCCGACCATCAACCGGTACTCGTCGTACTATTGGGTGTGCCGACCCGACTGAAGCCCATAGCGCCACGCCGATCACTGGACTGGAAAGTGTTCCAGGATAAAGTAGAGACCACCACGCCGACTCGACCTATGGCCGACTCCGCAGACGTGGATCAAATGGCGACCGACGTCACTGTTTGCATACAAAGCGCCTTAGAGGCGGCGACGACTACGTTACAACCGGAGGGGAGAGGGCTATTGCCGCCCCTACCGGCGCGTATTACGAAGCTTATCGCTACCAAAAGGCGACTACGCAAGCAGTGGCAACAACTAAGATGCCCCACGCTCAAGACGCAGCTTAACCGTCTTGCGGAGAAGGTAAAGGCCGAGTTGCAGGCACACGCCGCCGCGGACTGGGAGAATCGAATCGACGCCACTACTGACAGTTGGCCGTCGGTTCATAAACTATGCCGCCAACTCACGAACACCCCAGCCCCGGTGCGCCCGCTGCTTAACAGCGACGGGGCGCTACGATATGTAGCGGAGGACCGGGCGGAGGTCTTCGCTGAACACCTGGAGCGTCAGTTCCGCCCCAACGCGACCGGCGACACTGACCACGTCGCAGCGGTCGAGAAGCACCTTGGTGAGTACTTCGCATCGCCGATCGCTCCCGAGGAGGACCCGGTGTTTTTCTCACCCGGCGCAGTAAGACGCGCCATCCTTAGGACGAAGCCCAGAAAGGCCCCTGGTGCTGACGGTATCACCAACGCTGCGCTGCGCCACCTACCCTTTCGTATGGTAGCGGCGCTGGCGCGCTTATACACGGCGATACTGCGCACAGGGACCTTTCCCGCCCCGTGGAAGGAAGGGCGCGTCATTATGCTGCCAAAGCCGGGTAAAAACATACTGAAGCCGGAGAGCTATCGGCCTATCTCACTACTGCCGACCATGTCCAAGGTGTTCGAAGCACTCCTGCTGCGACACCTGCAACCTCACATAGCGCCGCGTCAGGAACAATTCGGTTTCCGGGCGGAACATAGCACGACGCTACAATTGTCAAGGGTACTGCACCTATTCGCCGCGGCTATGAATAGGAAGGAACACTCCGTGGCAGTATTCCTTGACATGGAGAAGGCCTTCGACCGCGTATGGCATGAAGGCCTTATATATAAACTGGCCACCTCCGACGCGCCCCGCCGCGTCGTCAAAGTGGTCTCTACTTTTCTCACACAGAGAACTTTCAGGGTGGTGGTCGACGGGGCGCTTTCTAGTGCCCGCCCGGTACTCGCTGGCGTGCCTCAGGGTAGCTGCGTGTCCCCGGCGTGTTACACACGTTACACCGGCGACATCCCCACCACTGCCGATGCGACTCTCGCGCTGTACGCTGACGATGCCGCGTACATAACTAAATCGCTCTCAGCGAAGCACGCGGCAATCAAGATGCAGCGCGCACTCGACTTACTTCCCGAGTGGCTGTCGAAGTGGCGGCTCTCGGTTAACGTGGGTAAGACGCAGGCGATACTCATTGGAAATGCGCCTCTCCCCCCACCCTTGAAGCTTCAAGGAGTCGAAGTCGGCTGGTCGCCCGGGGTCAAGTACCTAGGTGTCACTATCGACCGCCGACTCTCCATGAAAAAACATGTGAGCAATGTAGTCGCGAAGGGCAGGGTCGCCCGCACCCTACTCTACCCGGTGCTCAGGTCCCGAATCCCGGCGCATGTTAAGCTAGGCGTGTACAAGTTGTACGTGCGCCCGATCTTAACATACGCCGCCCCCGCTTGGTTCGTCTTCACTAGCGAATCGAACCGCAAACTCCTCCGCGCGCAACAAAGTGCTGCGCTGCGGACCATTGTGAACGCCCCTCGCTACGTGAGGAACGACGTTATCCAGCGGGACCTCGGTATCGAGAGCCTGGATGAGTTCGTGCGGCGCCTCGCAAAGGGAATGTTCGCGCGTGCCGACGCATCTGATTGGCCCCATGTCAAACAGATAGCGCCATGGCACACGCGTCCCCCCGACGGCTTCAGACGCCCCCTGCCCCGCGACCTGATTGCGAGCGATGAAGACTCCTAACCAAATTATGACGCCTCGAGTGAGCTGCACTCAGGTTACACGCGGCTCACTCGTATAAAGTGACTCCACAGATGTACACACACATCTGTTGCGCGGCGTGTTCTAAGTTAATATAGGCATGCTACGTAACACAACACAGACAATCCATACTATACAAGCATCTATAATCAAGTGTGACGCCGCGGCGCGGGCGTGCTAGCGGCTCACACGGACACTGAGCGGCGGTACACTACATAACAAGCCGCTCACACACTCATGACAGTCTCTCCCTCAATCCGTAAACGGCTAGCTCTGTAAGCGGGGCGAGGGAAGACTACATATCCTTCCGTGGGCGCGCCGAGTCGGCATTTCCGATGCTGGTTGACCTCTGCTGGGCCTCCCCCGGGGAACTGGGGGTCTCACCCGGTAGGGTTGGACCGCCGAAATGCCGTGAAGCAAGCGACGCCAACATAGACGTCGCGACGCGCCTACCGAAAAAATTATAGCAACTTCTCACAGAGCGCGGTTAAAATCCGCGCTCAACTACCACCCGCCGTATAGGCGACCATATTGAGGGGCCTGTAGTAGCAGGCCACCGTATGGCATCCGCGGGCGAGGAGCGATGCTCCGACCCTGCCGGCCGCACCCCCTGACGGGGGTGTAGCGACATCTCGAGCGGATTTTAATTAAGCTAAATCCCAACTAGCAGTGAGGTGCATCCGCGGATTCTCGTCCTATTTGGAAAGTTCACGCAGAACACCCCTGTTAGCTGGAGGATAGCCAGATCCTTAGGGAATAGTATTTTTTTGGATTAGAGGCCTACGTCCCCCGCCTTCGTCTTAGCTGAACTCAAAACTCAAACTCAAACTCAAAGCATTTATTTCAAATAAACCAATTACAGGCACTTTTGAATTGTCAAGGGGTCGGTCAGTCAGAAAGATGAAGCTAGTTGCCCATTCCAAAGCGTAGTAGGTACCTATGGAGAAGAACGGGCAAGAAACTCCACGGACACTCTTTTAAATCAAAAATATATGATACAAAATATTTGTTACATCATTCATGTTGAAATTATATATGTGAGAACAATGTAGAAAGACGTGCACGTTAAAAGCGTCCGTAATAAAGATAACAATTCAAAAATTAAAATAAGCCGTGGCAGCTAAGAGATGACCAGTCCCTACTGACGGCGCCCGTTCACGAACATGACGCATGGATCAGCACCATTTAGCTCAACCATTTTGAAGGGAACTTAATGATCCAACACACACGCCACCACCAGCGAGACATTTGAGTGAGCGTGACATACTCTCAGCAGCCAGGGCACATTCAAGTCAATGAAAGACGTACCCAGTAAAATGGTAGCTTTATAGAAGGTATGTGGTCACAGTGCTCACACATGTGCTTTGCAATTATACAATATTAACAGGTTGAATTTATACAATGCAAAGATAGTTTTTCCAATCTTCAGCAGCTCCAACAATATTTTCGAATGCTAATTAACTAGTTTATGCGCCCTTGTGGAGCTGGACCAGCGTTGAGCCAAGCATTTTTGTCAGCGATGTAATCCCCCAACTTATAATATGCTTGGCAGCATAGTGTGCGTTTTATACAAGATTTAAATTTCGTTTCATTTAGTTGGAGTATGTGGGGAGGTATTTTATTGTAACATTTTAAACAGTACCCCATGAAGGATGAGTCTACTTTAGCCAGTCTGAAACCAGGTTGACTTAATTGGTCCCTATTTCTCGTACTATAATTGTGTCTTTCACCTCTTTTACTGAAAAGATTAAGATTTTTCCTTACGTACATGATGTTTTCATATATATATTGACAGGGTACCGTCATGATGTTTATACTTTTAAACAGTTCCCTTAGAGAATCGCGCCTGCGGAGGCCATATAAAGCTCTGATGGCTCTTTTCTGCAGAATAAAAATAGACTCGATATCTGCAGCCCGTCCCCATAGTAAAATACCGTAAGACATGATACTATGAAAGTAACTGAAATAGACCAGCCTCGCGGTATCTAAATCAGTAAATTGGCGGATTTTTCTTACAGCATAAGCTGCTGAACTTAGCCGTCCCGCAAGAGATGTTAAATGAGGACCCCATTGTAGCCTTGAGTCGAGCGTGATCCCCAGGAAAACTGTTTTATCTACGAATTCTAGTTTCTCCTTATTCAATACTATATCACAATCATTACTTTTCACATTCGGTAAAGCAAATCTTATGCATTTCGTTTTTTTGCCATTTAATACTAAATTATTGGCAGTGAACCAATTTTGGACCTGCAGTAGGGCGTTATTTACGTCGTCAAGATTTGATGCACGTCTATTTATCTTAAAAATTAGAGAAGTATCGTCAGCAAATAACACCATTTGTGGTTGTTTTTTTAATAAATGGGGTAGATCATTAATATATACTAAAAAGAGGAAAGGACCTAATATCGAGCCTTGTGGAACACCCATTTTTACTTTTAGACCGAGTGAATTTATACCATTTATTTGAACTTGCTGCTGTCTATCATTTAAATAAGATTTTACTAAACTGAGTGCAAGTTCACCTAGTCCGTAATGCTGAAGTTTCAATAGTAAGGTTTCATGATTTACGCAATCAAATGCTTTGGAGAGGTCACAAAAGATTCCTATGGCATCTTGGGCCTCCTCCCACGCTGTAAATATGTGTTTTAATAAGGTGACACCGGCGTCAGTCGTACAACGTCCTTTGGTGAAACCATATTGCTGATCGTGTAAGATTTGGTTGGTGTTAAAATGATTAAGCATTTGATTGAGCATTACCTTTTCGAATACCTTGCTGAATACTGGCAGCACGGATACTGGTCTATAATTGTTGGTGTCTTTACTGTCCCCAGATTTAAAGAGTGGTATAACTTTACTGTATTTCATTAAATCCGGGAAGACCCCTTGATCCACACACAAATTAAATATTAAAGCTAAGTATGGTGCTATAGTCTCGATTATTGATGTACAAACTTTGATAGATAATCCCCATAGGTCTTCGGTCAATTTTATTTTGATTTGCCGGAAAGCTTTTATAACTATCATAGGGTTTATATGTTTAAATTGAAATTCGACCGGACAGCCTGGAACGTTCGCTCTTAATAAATCAATTGAGACATCGGGTGAAGAATTTAGAGCTTCCGTCGTTTTAGATGGAATATTAGTGAAAAAATTTACAAATTCTTGAGCTACTTCTAAGTTAGAGCTGATGGCACCACGTGAAGTCTCCAATGTGTAATCAGTGTTTCGTATTTTTTTCCTATTAGTTTCATTATTTATGACTTTCCAAACTGTTTTTATTTTATTTTCTGATGATTTAATCTTGTTGCCAATGTACAGGGCTTTAGCAACCTTGCAGGTGTTTCTAAAAATTTTGGAATATGTAGCAACATACTTGTTGAAAGTTACAGTGTTAATGTAAGGCTTAAGGCCATACAGCTCGAACAGTCTTTCCCTACTTATCCTAATACCTCTAGTTGCCCAATCACTAAATCGACGTCCCCCGCGAATAATCCGGTAATGACCTATTACGGGGTTTTTCATGTTATGCGTTTTTCGGCATCTAGAAGTTAAATTACACCATGTAATTTTTTTTCAGAATTTTTCTATCTTTATTTACGAAGATATGAAAAACTACGCGTATATTCCATAAAAATTCATTAAAATGTATTTTAAACGAATAATATGGTTTTAGATCTTTACGAAAAAAAATATCAATATGATTTGACAGTAAACATTGTTACGATATTATTCGGGTATATAGTTTTCTTCCTTATTTAAGTAAGTGCTAGTACAGGCTTATTCGGGGTTTTATTATGAAAACGATTTCCAGCTACATTCATATCGAGTGCTCCTTACACAACCGTTTTCTATATTGATGATCAGTGGCGACGAGTTTCATACCCGCGACTTAGAAAAGTGATTGAAAAAATGTCTCACTTTAGAATTTTGTCGAGTTTTGACCATAACATCCATACATGGCAAAACTATAAGCAACGAATGGAACAATGGTTCATTGCGAACGATGTGGACAACGTAAAGGATCCAAAGGCAGTGAAAAGACGGGCGATATTGCTGAGTGCACTCACGGACAGCACTTACAAACTGGCGGCGGATTCGGCTTTACCGAAAGAGCTGACGCAGACACCATACGAAGACATTCTTACGCTTCTAGACAAGCATTTTACACCAAAAAAATGCGGGTTTGGTGAGCGGTATAATTTCTATGCTGCTACTCAAGGTCTGGAAGAAACATTTTCTCAATGGGCGGCGAGGCTTCGTGGCCTCACTACACATTGCGGATTCCTGAATGTAGAAGAGGCGCTGCGTGACCGCTTTGTTATGGGCATGCTGCCGGGACCGGAGAAGGACAAACTTTTCACGCGTGACCTTCAAGAGTTGACACTGGCAAAAGCAGTGGATTTGGCGGAGAGCGTGCACAGTGCACGTAAGGGAGCAGCATCAGCATCGACGTCGGCGCAGGCGCCGCCGTCAACCGAGGCGCTGTTCAAGATCGCGACCACAAACGAACCCAAACCCAGTGCTAACAAAGAAAAGTGTTCCGTGTGCGGTTATAAAAATCATAAAACGTCTCAGTGTCGGTTTGCTAACTATACATCCCATCCATACAATAGCCATCTACGAAGAATGTGCAAAAAAATAAATTTCGTAGGAACTGGCGGGTCGAGCGAGACTGACGATGACGGTAGGAGGACTAAAATATGTTCACATAGCGGCGAACCTATGACCATAATAGTTTCGATACAAAATATAAAACTAAAGTTTGAAGTCGATACCGGATCAGCAGTCACAGCGATTTCCGAGAAAATGTTTTGTACATCGAACGGAATATCGCATGTGACTTCACCAGCTATTCACCCGGCCAGTAACGGGCAGGCAGAAAGCTACGTAAAGGTAGTGAAGAAGGGAATTAAATCTTGTATATTAAATAATAACAATACCAAGGTATTAAATAACAAATTATGTAAGTATTTATTTGATTACCGGAATTCCATTCATTCGGCAACGGGCTGTTCGTCTGCCCAGTTGGTGTTCGGTCATAAGCTACGATCGCGATTAGATTTAATCGACTCTACTCCTTCTGTCACTCTCGCTCGAAACGTCGAAAACAAACAGTGTTTGCAGTCTGAGGTGTCAAATAGCAACAAGCCAAGCAAATGTTTCAAAATTGGAGACTATGTATTGTATAAAAAAACAATATAAAAAAGCAAGGGTCATGGAATAAAGGTGTAGTAATTAAAAGGCTCGGAAAAGTAGTATATATTGTTAAAGATTGTATAACGTCATGTAATGTTAAAAAACATAAAAATCAATTAATCGCATACAAAGGTACAGCAAGAGTTTCCCACGGAACAGGGGATTGCCCTATTGAATTCGAAGACATCACACCACAAGGAACCTCACCACCTAACCAAATACTTCCAGAGGACGACAAAGAGACACAGGTGGGGAGAGAGTATGGGGAACAATGAATCAGTGGATACAGAAACACCGACTGACAAATCAAAAGAAAAAGATGAAGAATTCCATGAGGCAACAGACGAGACTCATGATGACACTCTCGTGGAGGCAAGGTCATGCCAGACCCCTGTGGGGTCTGAAAGGCAAATGAGTGACGGGAGAAAACTTCGAGCTGTACCTAGGGTAGATTATAAACAATTCTACTAGGAAGTCATCAATCAATCAATCATGTTTATGTTGTCAAGCTATGGGGAGGATTGTTGTATATTAATATTAATAAATATGAGGGTGGTTGCATCCACTCCTATATAAATAGTGTCGCTTGCCAAATAAACTCAGTGTGCTACCAGCTACCCGTTGTTTCACTTGTGTCCGCATACTTATCAGTGGCGACGAGGATGGGATTGCTTTTTACAAATGTTCAGTATACAAAACAAATTACACGAATAATAGCGCAACACGATTTTACCGTTGCCGTCGAAAATATAAATTTACACGAATAATATCGCAACAAGATCTTACTGTTGTCGTCGAAAATATAAATTTACACGAATAATATCGCAACAAGATTTTACTGTTGTCGTCGAAAATATAAATTTACACGAACAATATCGTAAGTGACATTACTGACCAGAGCTTGACCTACACTAATATAGTAAAATGCACCCAGCTAAATTATAACGAAGCCCTTGGGACTACTTAAATTTTGTTGAAATGACCAGATAGCTGAAAAAATTAGCTTCGATATGCGATATAAAAAGTCTCTGATACTTGTTGTTTAATGGAGTTATTAAGTAAAAATGGTTTTTTATTTTTCCTGAACATTTACACTTTTACGATTACCGGATTATTCGCGGGGGGCGTCGAAATACAAAATTAGGGCAAATATTTTTGGTTTTCTTTTCAAAAGTTTTATTGAATTCAGTGTGCACTACTGAAAAGAAATCCTCATACAATTTATTTGCATCGTGCATATTTTGGTCTCGAACATTTAACTTACTATTTAGGTTAGTATTGAATCTATTTAATTTGCCAGTTGTTATTGGTCTAAATTGTATTTGCACTTTTTGCAAAGGTATTTTAAACTTAAAGGTTACCGTTTGTCCACTATGATCAGACGGCAAATAATTTACGATAGCTTTAGCTAAATAATCACAATCGCAGAAGACATTATCTATACAAGTAGCAGAAGTTGGAGTTACTCTAGTCGGTTCTGTAAAAATATTTGATAAATTGAACGATTTAAAAAGGCTTAATAATCGACTGGTATTTAAATTATTTTCCAGAATATTAATATTAAAATCACCACAAATAATTGCGGCTTTGTTACTGGATGCGAGTTTTGCTAGGACATCTTCCATTATTGACTCAAATAAAGAAAAGTTCTGACAATTAGGGGGTCTGTACACGCACACTACCACATGCTTATCCAGCTCAACACAAGACAGTTCGATGCAATGTTCAACTGATAAACCAACTATGTCATTACGTTGCTTAGTTTTTAAACAATTTTTTATCAATATTAGAGAACCTCCACGTAGCATAGATTTACGGTTAAAGCAACTGCCTATACTATAGTTCTCAAAATTAATTAGCATTTGGTAATCCTTTAACCAATGTTCCGTAAAACAAACAATGTCAAACTTTGTTTTTTCTAAAAACATTTCAATTTCTAATAATTTGGAAGAAATACCTTGAATATTTTGATGAAATAATTGCAAGGCATTCTGCTGATCTCCTTTTTGGTAATTACTTATTTTAGAGCCAGAAGACACCTTGTTGAAGTTAGGTATAAGAATATTCTTACTGGTACCTTCTGTTGTCTTACAAACTAGTTTAAATTACTATCCGGAGTTGACCCCAAGACCTCAATGTCATCACCAGGCAGTGAACTCATAGTGAGTGAGGGAAATGGAACCTCCTTCGTACAATCTGTATAAATACTTATAGCATTTGAGCTACATTTATTCAGGTTCACCACCTTATTATTAGTACTATTACTAACCATTGTGGTGTTAATAACACAAGACTTCGACATACTACTTATGTCTGAGTTTATATAAAATGCTAATAGCCTTGCTATTATGTGTCTAAAGCTAACAGGCAGATACACAGTATCCCTAGTCGATTTTAAATGTTCCACAAAAATGTTGGTGTCAAGAAATACAAACTTGTCACTATAATGACTAATTAGGAATTGCATATGCTTATTAAGCCTATGAATATAATTGTTCTGTCTATTTGTCAATCTTTCAAAATATGGGAAAGCACACAATATTATTTTACTGCAATTTAACTTCAACAACTCAGTTACACAGTCAGTGATTTCTTCTTTTGTTACCTTAGAACTATTACCTACAAATACAGTAATGTTAGTTTTAGAATTATATACATTTCCAGTGACTGATGCCATTATTTGTTTGTAGGTTGACCCTGGCATACAATAATTTTGAGTAGAATAACTCAGGTTGTTACTTATTAATTTACCTAAACCTCTTCCTAAACTATCTGAGAACATAACTGAATGATAACAATCATGACTAATGAAAGATGGACTATTGACTGACTTGGCCGTTAGGGACTGCGCCTATATATACTTAGTATTATTTTAACTTCTGAAGTCTCCTGAAAAACCTGTAAATTTGCAAATTTGTAATAAACACCAATCAAGCATCCACGTGTTTTCTTCGTCGTGTGACGTCAACGGCAACACCTCCTACAATCTGGCGACCAACTGTGGGCACGAAGACAAACCAAAGTACGTTACGCGCACCGGACGAATCACAACGGCACCTACAAAAACGAGGAAAGCAGAGATGTCGGTGAACATGTCGGATGTTCAGTTCGAGGCGCTGCTGTCCAAACTTGCACCAGGAACACGGCTCGTTCACCTCCTGCAAAGCGGAATTCGACGGGACCAAGGACTCCGAAGTAACGGAAGCATTTTTGGCGGCAGTAACAGTTTTTAAGGACCTTGAAAACGTTACCGATGCAGAGGCGCTCACTGGATTACCACTGCTCCTCAAGGGTGAAGCTGCGGTGTGGTGGCAGGGAGTAAAAAAACAGGTCTCCACATGGGCAGAGTTTAAAGAGCGGCTGCGTCATGCTTTTGCTCCAAGGAAGCCTGCCTATGTGATATACCAGGAGATAGTAATGGAGAAGCAAGACTTTCGCACGACAACTGAAAGTTTCGTGGCACATAAACGAATGCTGTTCTCGCAACTTCTGGAACCCGAAATACCGGAATCCCATCAGATTCACATGATATATGGTCAACTGAAGCACCGAATCCGGGATGAGATTCCACGAAACTCAGTTAAGAGTTATGACGAGCTATTGGAAGCTGCTCGGGGCGTCGAACTTATGTGGATTGACAAGTCAAACGACGGTGACGACCGCAAAGAACATAAGCCAAAATCGAACTTAAAACTGAAGCAGAAGTGCGGCTACTGTCATTTTCTAGGCCATGCTACCGAAAACTGTAGAAAGCTGAAGAAAAAACAGGAGGAACTAGGAGTCTCAGTCCAGCCCCCTGAAGTATTACGCCCCAAAACAAAACAGACCAAGTCGACACAAGCTCCGTCACCTTCAACACCTACAATACGATGCTACGGATGCGGCGCACCAGGCGTAGTTCGCAGCAATTGTACTACGTGTTCTGGTAAAAAGGAACGGGAGCCACCAGCTGACATGAAATTCTGCTCCTTCAACTTCCGTCCTGATGTAAGAGCAAGACCAGTCATATATGTGGATATTGACGGTATCAAAGGAGTTGCGTACATAGATACCTGCGCCAAAACAAGCATTGCCTCATATCAACTATATACCCAACTGAAAGCAAAGGGACAGCAGTTTGTTAGTGAAAACGCTCGGGTCACGCTAGCAGATGGGATACCTAAGTATCAACGTGTCCTGAAAACGATGGTATCAGTGAAACTCGAAGATAGGGTAATTCCCACTTCCTTCATAGTCTTGCCCGAGTCCAGAGATAACCGCACCCTGCTAGGAATTGGATTCATACAGGATGCAAAAATGGTGCTGAACTTATCACAGTTCACCTGGGAGTACCTTGGCAGCCCTATAACCTACGAATTATACGAAGAGGATTTCGTAGCTTTCATTGATACTGCGAGCAGCAGTGTAGACATGACTCCTCCGCAAGATAATTCTTCAGTATCTTTTACGTCGAAGCAAACGGGTATTTTGCAACAGCGGACGGACAATTATAAACTGATTCCGCTAGACGAATCAGCAATAAAAAGACCCAGAACAGTATTCGATGGATACTCGCCCCGCTTTGCTGATTTTATGATGATGGATGCAGAGCGCAACATACGAGAGGCGGAAGACACCCTAACATCTCCCGAAAGAGATCTCTTCCCCAGCACAGGTGGATCTAATAATAGTTACACGGATATTTTTATTGAATCGTTTGATTTGTGTTCATTAAATGTTAATGATCAGCGGAGGGATGACCTTAATAAAGTTCTGGCAGAGTACGAGGACGTTTTCTTTGATAACGGTAACCCATCGTTACTGGGAGAGCATTCTATTGTAACAACAAATGATATCCCTATATCAGTGCCTCCCTATAGATTATCTCAAGCTAAAGCAGAAGTCCTTAAGACTGAAGTAGATAAAATGCTGCGAAATGGCATTATTGTACCATGCACCTCACCTTGGGCCTCGCCTGTAGTAATGGTACCAAAACCCAACGGTGAAGTACGGGTGTGTATTGATTACCGCCGTTTAAATGCGATAACTGTACCAGATACTTACCCTCTTCCTCGAATAGACGATCTGTTGCATTCAGCTAAATCGACCCTCTTCATGACGTCACTAGATCTGAAAGCCGGCTATTGGCAGATTAAAATTAGAAAAGAAGACGAAGAGTAAACGGCATTCATTACTCCTTTTGGCGTTTATAAATTCCAAAGAATGCCCTTCGGTTTACGAAATGCACCAGCTACTTTCCAGCGTCTAGTTGATAGATTCCGGGTAACCCTCGGAAACATGAAGCTGCTAGCTTATTTAGATGACCTAATCTTATTTTCTACCACGTTTGAAGACCACCTTGCGGATCTTGCAAGAGTTTTACAGAAGATGAGAGAATACAACTTAACGGCAAATAAAGACAAGTGTAAATTTTTGCGTTCGTCAATCAAATATTTGGGGCATATCATAACATCCGACGGTTTGAGAACGGATCCAGAGAAAACCAAGGCCATCCTTGAGAGGCCAGTCCCTAAAAACCTTAAGCAGCTAGTATCATTTCTGCAAATGTGTTCCTGGTATCGTCGGTTTATTGAAAACTTTTCGGCGATAACTCAACCGCTTACTAAACTTACAAAGAAACAGGCAGGTTGGGAATGGAAAACGGAACAAGAAGAGGCATACAATACACTTAAACAACGGCTTACAACTGCGCCTGTCCTAAAACAAGCAGATGGAACCAAGCCCTACATCCTGAAAACAGATGCCAGTGGCTTTGCTCTCGGAGCAGTTCTCGTGCAGGGGGAGAAGGAAGAAGAGCACCTCGTGGAATACGCGAGCAGACTACTTACGGCAGCTGAAAGAAATTACTCCACTACCGAACGAGAAGCACTAGCCGTAGTATGGGCCTTAGAGAAATTTCGAGCATACATAGAGGGCTTACCGATTACCGTTATCACAGATCATCAAGCGTTGAAGTGGCTTATGAATTTAAAGTCACCAACAGGCCGTTTGGCTGGGTGGGCTTTGCAACTACAGTCATTTGACGTAAACGTCGTATACCAACCCGGTAGAATGAACACTGTGGCTGACGCGTTGTCAAGACCACCATGTTGTGAAAATAACTCTACCTGTGAGATAATATATGTTCTATAATCATAGATATGCCTACGAGGAGTGTCAAGGAAATCCGATAGGAACAAATGAAGGATACCAAAATTCAAAAAATAATAGGAGCCCTCGAAGTGAATCACGGAACAGAGGATGCTGCATACTGGATTAACAAAGGTTACTTAATGAATAATGGAATGCTATACCGATTACATCCTGATTCCGAAGCTGATGACGCTCAACTCGTGGTACCCAGTCATGAATGGGCAAACGTTCTGAGTGCTTACCATGATGATCCTTTAGCAGGACACTATGGTGCTGAGAAAACTTATAAGAAGATAGCCAATAGATACTATTGGAGTGGGATGCGTAGCTATATTGCAAGCTATGTGAAGAATTGTTTGGAGTGCCAACGTTATAAACCCTCTAATCAGAAACCGGCTGGCTTACTTCAAACCACAACGATGAGCCAACGATTTGAAGTAGTTTCTTTTGATTTGTTTGGACCTTTACCGCACACTGAAGATGGAAAGACTTGGATATTAATCGTTGAGGATGTAGCTACCCGATGGGTGGAACTCTTTGCTTTACCTACCGCCACCGCTGAAAACTGTGCAATGACCCTGATCAACGAAGTTTTCCTAAGATATGGGATGCCACGGCGACTAATAAGCGACAACGGTACTCAATTCGTGAGTGCGGTAATGCAACAAGTTATGTACAGTCTGAACATAAAACACCAGTATACCCCGTTGTACCACCCTGAAGCTAACCCTGTCGAACGTAAGAATCGAGACTTAAAGACACAGCTGGCTATTATGGTACAAGGAGGAAAGCATAATAAATGGTCAGAGCTTTTGCCGGCGATTCGTTTTGCTATGAATAGTACTAACGGTTCTACAACAGGCAAAACACCGGCGTACCTGACGTTCGGAAGAGAACTAAGGTCTCCACGAGATAATGAAGTTGACTTCCGGAACATAGTCATTTCTGAAAACATAATACCAGAGATAACTCCGAAACTTGTGCAACTAGCGGACACCCTAATCAAGGCAAGAGAAGTGCAAGAAATGAAGGAGGAAACACGCAAGGCATATGTCGATAGGCATAGGCGTGAACATCCACAGTATCAACCCGGAGACTTAGTACTTGTCAACCTACATCCCATTAGTAAGGGAGCTCAAGGTGTAACCGCAAAATTTGCACCTCGTAGAGATGGACCATATGTCATTCTTAATAAACATGGTCCTGCCTCTTTTAAGGTAGCTTCTCCAAACGACCCCACTACCTCAATTGGACTTTATCATGTTTCCGCTTTGACTCCATATAAAGGTGGAAGACAAGAATCAGTTCCAGAACCCGTGCGACCACTTCGAGGAAGAGGGCGCCCCAGAAAGGAGATCGTTGCCAGCAAGCCTTTACCTGGAACCAAACGAGGACGTGGACGTCCGAAGAAACAATAACCACCCATTATCCAGTCCTTCACGCCGAGACGTCTTTGAGGACTGAGGGGGAGATTGTAACAAACACTTATACGCATTAATATGTATTACCTACGCACCATTGTCATTCATTACTAGCAGAGGTCCAACCATGTTGTTTGTAAAAGTTCCGCCGACCACTACTAGATGGCGTTGTGCAAATACGTCACGTTTCTGAATCGCGGTGTTGAGATTCTCCAAAAGTTAATGACCCTCGACCGAATATTGTATTTTAATTAAGGATTGGCTCGTGGCCGTCCACTGAGCACCTTGTTTCGCGAGTGAGTAATCGTTGACGTCCAGTGGAACTTTCCCGAACTTTTGGCGTCAACAACCTACGTCACCTCGCGTGACTGGGCTCGGTTATTTTCCGCGCGGACCGCCAAACTTTCCAGTGCTTTCTCTTTGTTTGTGTGAGTGAACCTTGGTTACTGGTGCAAACAGGGGGAGAGCCGACCGTGCTGCTCGGTGAGCAATCACCGTAGCGGTCGCGGGAGGCCACGCCTAGGAGGATGCCGAAGCCCGGCAAGCGCGGCTCTTTGGGCCGCGATGCCGGGGCTCAGGAGGGGAGCCGTCCGACGCTGGATCGGGCGTCATCGCTGCCGAACATCGGCGACGTGATGCCCGGTGAGCAGCCGGCTGGCTCGACCACCTCGAGAACCAAAACCCCACAGGTGAGTGGGGTTAAAATTATCTCTGATGTAATCGTCAAAGCCGCCGAGGCGACCGGCCCATCGACGTCACTGGCGCCTGCGCGCGTTGCGCCAACGCCGTCGACGAGCCGGCAGCACGCGGTTGCGATCCGCCCGGCGGGGTTCCGTCCAGTGCCAATACAGGCCCCGGGACCCGCCCCCAAGACTGGCCGTGCACCGCATGCGCGCCCTGCTGCCCCGCCCGGGCGCGGCCCC
Source organism: Eupsilia transversa (assembly GCA_914767815.1). Lineage (NCBI taxonomy): Eukaryota > Metazoa > Arthropoda > Insecta > Lepidoptera > Noctuidae > Eupsilia > Eupsilia transversa. The sequence goes on along the minus strand of OU611873.1, from coordinate 16,835,344 downwards.
GCCGCGCCCGTGCGCGCAGCGGCGCCAGCCGTGCGCCATGCCACGTCGCGGAGTACCACCCCTGCGCAACCCGCGCACCCCCCCGTGCTATCGGTACGTCATCGTACCCCCCCCACCCCCGCCACCGCACCACCACCGCGGTTCGCGTCACCGCCCGCGCCGCCAAGCGCGCCGCCCGCTGTGTCGCCAAGGAGTGAGAAAGCTGTGCCAGCTTCGCGCACCGCCAACCCCGGCCCCCGCCTCTCGCTGGCGAGGCCGACCGTGGCTGAGCGGGAGCGGCCAGCTAGTGCCGGCCCTATTTTTAGGTCGGCCATTGATGTAGACAGGGTGCCAACGTCACCGGCACCCCCCCGCGCCTCCGCTTACGACTCCCCAGCGGCGCGATCGACATGCTCGTCGCGAGGCGGCTCGAGCATGTCGCTCGCTTCCGCCCGCTCGGGATCGGCCGCGTCCGGTCGCGGTGACTTATCTCCGGATACGATTCCGCGATCCGGACCGCGGCCCACCGTGAGAGGAGCTGATGCTGCGGCCTTTTCGCCGACGTCGCCTACGGCGTCGCTGGGGTTCGGATTCGACTTCGAGTTCGACCTCGAGGCCAGACCCCAGCGGCGCAGGAGGAGCTCCGGAGAGACCGCGTCGGAGGCAGCGAAGAGGCACTGCCTCGACCCGCCGCGGCCACAGCCGCGGGGTCGGGGCCCCCCCTCGCCGCCCTCTTTTGCCGACGCGGCGCGCCGCACGCCGACGCCAAATATGGATACGACGCCACCGGGGGAAGCTTCGAGAAGCATACCCCCCCCCCCTAAGGCTACCTCACCCCCTGCCGCCGCTTCCGGCGCCGGAAAATCGGCGCCGTCGCAAGCGAAGCAGGGAAATGGCAAGAAAGCCAAAAAACTGAGGTTTCCTCCACTGGTGGTGGAGAAGCTGCCAAATTGGGCCGCCCATTTCCGCATTATTAGCGGGAAGTTGGGCCGGCCCCCATGCGCTCGCCCCTATGGGACCGGGGTGAGATTCACCCCGGACACAGAGGAAGAGTACAGGCTGGTACAGAAGTACCTTACCAGTCTGGAAAAAGAAAGCGGCGTATCATGGTTCGCCTATTCTCTGCCAGCGGAGAAGAACCTAAAAATCGCCATTAGGGGGCTACCGGCCGACACGGACCCCAAGGAGATAGAGGAGGAGCTAAGGACGCTGGGATACCAGCCGGTGTATGTGCGCCACATAAAAGGCGCACAAGGACGACCCGGTTGCGTGTTCCACGCGATCCTAAGTAAAACGCCCGACGTCCGGGCTATATTTGATACCACGGTGTTTATGTACATGCGTGGTGTTAAAATTGAGGCCTGGCGGGGCAAGCGGGGGCCCGCTCAATGCCATAGGTGCCAGCGTTTTCGGCACAGCTCGCACCAGTGCCACCGTCCGCTCGCTTGCGTACGGTGTGGAGGTGAGCACGCGGCACGCGACTGTCCGCGCCCACGCGAGGAGCCGGCTACCTGCATAAACTGCGGTGGCCCGCACCCCGCGTGTAACATAAAGTGTCCCGTGTTCCAGGACGAGATCCGGAACAAGCGAGCGGGCACGGTCGCCATTACGGCCAAGCACAGGTCGCAGCTGGCCGCACAGAAACCTCCCCAGGCGGAGGTTATAGAGGCTTCTGGGCCGACGCTGATGGCGCCGGCAAATGAGCCAACACAAAGGGATGCCCCCCCCTCCTCAGGGCGGAGGAAGAAAAGACGCGGGGGGAAAGGGAGGAAGAAAAAACCCACCCCCCCGGCGACACAAGAAGCCACCCCAATGACCGCACCTGCCCCTATTAATGTGCAGGTGTTGAACAAAAATGTTCAACGCGAGCCCGTGAACAGCGCCACTGTAGCGCAGCGGCAGAATGCGCAAACAAGCGGGTTCGTAAACAAGCCGCACGTTGGCAGCACCGTCGCGGTCAGCACCACTAGTTCGCAGCGGAAACCGGCTGCACTATCTAAGTTAGCCGAGGTAACGAACGGTGGTGCTGGCGTCGCGGCGCCGCACAGTAAAGAGTTCACCACCTGCGCCATACAACTGCTGATGAACCTCATCAAGGCCATCAGACAGGGGCAGGATATAGAGACGGTCATTCTTGACGGTCTAGCCACATTGCTTACCCTATATCATGGCTAGCTCGTTAAGGGTGCTTCACTGGAACGCCCGCGGCCTTAAGAACAAGGTCGCCCCACTCCGCCACCTCCTTCGGGAACAAAACATCGACGTGGCGCTGATAAGCGAGACACTACTGGGACCCGAGGATAGGGTTAGGTTCCCGGGGTATCACGTTTATAGGAAGGACGAAAAGTCGGCACACATGATATACCGTGGTCTGGTTGTATTAGTGAAGCGACGAGTCGTTCACCAAGAAATTCCCCCGCCGACACTCAGGTCGTTTTACGCGCTGGGTGTTCAGCTGCACATAGCCGGCGAGGACACAGACATATATGCGTGCTACAGGCCACCCGCGTCCCGCTTAGATTATGCGGAGCTGCGGGGCCTGTTAGATCGCTCCACACACGCAACCCTCCTTGCCGGGGATATGAATAGCAAGCACCCGGCGTGGAACTCTTACGCTACAAACGAAGAGGGGAAACGACTCTTCGCGGACTCTGAAGCCTACGGCTACGTGGTGTCCGGCCCAGAGACGCCGACCCACTACCCAGACGCCATACGGTATATGCCGGACGTGCTGGACGTTGTAGTCCACAAAGGACTAAACTTCCAGATCACGCAGCAAGTAATCGACGACGAGTTACAATCGGATCACCAACCGGTACTCGTCGTCCTATCGGGTGTGCCGACCCGACTGAAGCCCCTAGCGCCGCGCCGATCCTTGGACTGGAACAAGTTCAAAGAAAAAGTAGAGATCACCACGCCCACTCGGCCTATTGCCGACTCCGCGGACGTGGATCAAATGGCAGTCGACGTCACTGTTTGTATACAGAGCGCCTTAGAGGCGGCGACAGTGATACAACCGGAGGGGAGAGGGCTATTGCCGCCCCTACCGGCACGTATCACTAAGCTAATCGCTACCAAGAGGCGACTACGCAAACAGTGGCAACAATTAAGATGCCCTACGCTCAAGACGCAGCTTAACCGTCTTGCGGAAAAGGTGAAGGCCGAGTTACAGGCACACGCCGCCGCAGACTGGGAGGAACGAATCGACGCCACTACGGACAGTTGGCCGTCGGTTCACAAACTCTGCCGCCAGCTTAAAAACACCCCAGCTCCGGTGCGCCCGCTGCTTAACAGCGACGGGGCGCTACGATATCTAGCGGAGGACCGAGCGGAGGTCTTCGCTGAACACCTGGAGCGTCAGTTCCGCCCCAACCCGACCGACGACAGTGACCACGTCGCAGCGGTCGAGAAGCACCTTGGAGAGTACTTCGCGCGGCCGATTGCTCCCGAGGAGGACCCGGTATTTTTCTCGCCCGGTGCAGTAAGACGCGCCATCCTTAGGACGAAGCCCAGGAAGGCCCCCGGTGCTGACGGTATCACAAATGCAGCGCTGCGCCACTTGCCATTCCGTATGGTAGCCGCATTGGCGCGCCTGTATACAGCGATACTGCGCACGGGGACCTTTCCCGCAACGTGGAAGGAGGGGCGCGTTATTATGCTGCCTAAACCGGGTAAAAATATACTGAAGCCGGAGAGCTATCGGCCTATCACACTACTGCCGACGATCTCCAAGGTGTTCGAAGCACTCCTGCTGCGACACCTCCAATCACATATAGCGCCGCGTCCGGAACAGTTTGGTTTTCGGGCGGAACATAGCACGACGCTACAATTGTCAAGGGTACTGCACTTATTCGCAGCGGCAATGAATAAGAAGGAACATTCCGTAGCGGTATTCCTTGACATGGAGAAGGCCTTCGACCGCGTATGGCATGAAGGCCTTATTTACAAGTTGGCCACCTCTGACGCGCCCCGTCGCGTCGTAAAGGTGATCTCTACTTTTCTTTCCAACAGAACGTTCAGGGTGGTGGTCGAAGGGGCGCTTTCCAGTGCCCGCCCGATACTCGCTGGCGTGCCCCAGGGCAGCTGCGTATCGCCGGCGTGTTACTCACGGTACACCGACGACATCCCCACCACTGCCGACTCGATACTCGCTCTGTACGCTGACGATGCCGCGTACATTACTAAATCGCTATCAGCGAAGCACGCGGCAATCAAGATGCAGCGTGCACTCGATTTACTTCCCGAGTGGCTGTCTAAATGGCGGCTGTCGGTGAACGTGGGTAAGACGCAGGCGCTAGTCATTGGAAATGCGCGCAATCCCCCACCCTTGAAAATGCAAGGAGTAGATATCGGCTGGTCCCCCTGGGTTAAATATCTAGGGGTTACTATTGACCGCCGGCTCTCCATGAAGAAGCATGTCTCCGAAGTAGTCGCGAAGGGTAAGGTCGCCCGCGCTTTACTCTACCCGGTGCTCAGGTCCCGAATCCCGGCGCGTGTCAAACTAGGCGTGTACAAGTTGTACGTGCGCCCGATATTGACATACGCCGCCCCCGCTTGGTTCGTCTTCACTAGCGAAACGAGCCGCAAATCTCTCCGCGCGCAGCAAAACCTAGCGCTGCGGACCATCCTTGACGCCCCTCGCTATGTGAGGAACGATGTTATCCAGCGGGACCTCGGTATCGAGAGCCTGGATGAGTTCGTGCGGCGCCTCGCGAAGGGAATGTTCGCGCGTGCCGACGCATCTGATTGGCCCCACGTCAAACAGATAGCGCCATGGCACACGCGCCCCCCCGATCGCTCGAGGCGCCCCTTACCCCGCGACCTGACTGCGGATCAAGACTCCACACCAAACTGACGCCTCGAGTGAGCTGTACTCAGGTTACACGCGGCTCACTCGTATAAAGTGACTCCACAGATGTACACATACATCTGTTGCGCGGCGTGCTTCTAGGTTAATATAGACGCGCCACGCAACTAAACTCAGACAACCTATACTAAACATGCATTTATATCAAGTGTGTCGTCGCGGCGCGGGCGTGCCAGCGACGCACACGGACACCGGGCGGTGTTACATTACACAACAAACCGCTCACACATTCACGACAGTCACTCTCTCAATCCGTAAACGGCTAGCTCTGTAAGCGGGGCGAGGGGTGACTACATACCTATCCGTGGGCGCGCCGAGTCGACATTTCCGATGCTGGTCGTCCTCTGCTGGGCCTCCCCCGGGCAACTGGGGGTCTCACCTGGCAGGGACAGACCGCCGAAACGTCGTGAAGAAAGCGGCGTCACTATAGACGTCGCGACGCGCCTACGAGTAAACACGTAGCAACCACTCACATGGACGCGTTAAAATAAACTAACGCGTTCAATCACCATCCGCCGTATTAGGCAACTATATTGAGGGGCCTGTTGTAGCAGGCCACCGTATAGCTTCCGCGGGCGAGGAGCGAGGCTCCGACCCCGCTGGCCGCACCCCCTGACGGGGGTGTAGCGACTTCCAACTGATTTTAATTAAGCTAAATCCCAACTAGCAGTGAGGTGCATCCGCGGATTCTCGTCTTATTTGCAAAGTTCGCGCAGAACACCCCTGTTAGCTGGAGGATAGCCAGATCCTTAGGGAATAGTATTTTTTTGGATTAGAGGCCTACGTCCCCCGCCTTCGTCTTAGCTGACTTGGCCGTTAGGGACTGCGCCTATATATACTTAGTATTATTTTAACTTCTGAAGCCTCCTGAAAAACTTGCAAATTTGTAATAAACACCAATCAAGCATCCACGTGTTGTGTGACGTCAACGGCAACACCTCCTACACTAGTATTTTAAGTAAATAAAACAAAAACAATAGTAGTCGGTCATCTCCATCACTTTAGTGTCATTACCGTGACTTTAAAAACAATCAATTATGTTAAAGGCTATTTGTATAAATATTACTCTCGTAATAATACTCATCAAGACAAACATTTCAGAGGTACATTAAAAATATTAATCGTGTGACTTACCTAAAATTTCTCAAATACGGTGAAGACCACTAAACCGGCACAAAGGTAATTTTTTATAACAATTACGTAAATATTTTTTATTTCTCGAGAGCGCGGGTTTCTTGCTCAATGTCTCTGGAGCGACTGGCCGCTGCGGAACTGTGCGGGGGAAGGGTAAAAGAGTAGGATGTCCATGTAAAAAGTTGTGTACATTTCTTTTCCTGCTTACGGTAATTATTATTTTTCGGTGACAAAGACAATATTTTTTTTTTTTAATTAATGAATTGATTCGCGTGTGTGATATTGAAGGCAAGTAATCCTTAGTATTAGTTTAATAAATTGAATAAATTACAGATACATATAACTATAACTTCTTAGAAATTTTGAACACTATTGTTAAGAAATCGCGTTAAGGACATCGACGGTAAGGACATTTGTGAGTATTTTTCATTTGTTATTATTTTCGTTTTTATACCTACGTTTTTCTTTTGTTGGAAACACCTCGCTAAATGTCTTCAAATCAACCAGCTTTAATCGAATCTCCCTAAATGTTAATAACTTTTTTTTTATGCAACCGGACATGTGATTGGTACGAAATCAGAGAACCACCCATACACACAAAAAGTAAAAATTTGGATAGACTTGATTCCTAAAGTACCGAGATATTATTGCCGAGCAAGTTCCAGCAAGCTGTATGTTGAGTCGACATTTAGATCTGAAAAACACATGCATGACGTTTTCGTGGAATGGTGTAGAGAACACAGTTACCAAGCAGCAAGCAGACCGACTTTCCTAAGAGTTCTGAAACAGGAGAATATAGCAATTCACCATCCACGCAAAGACCAGTGTGATAATTGTTGTAGTTTTAAAGCGGGTAATATTTCACAAAAGGAGTATGACGACCACATAATTAAAAAGAATGAAGCGCGCCAAGCTAAAAAAGATGCCATAGAATCGGCGAACGAAAACGTGGTAGTAATCACAGTGGATGTGCAGAGTGTCCTACCTGCACCTAAGCTTTTGGCCAGCTCTTTATATTATAAACTTAAGTTACAATGCCATAACTTTACTATCTATGACTGCAAGACGAGAAAAGTAACTATTTACTTTTGGCATGAAGCTGATGGGGGCGTATCCGCAAATGAGTTTACTTCTTGCTTAATCGATTATACAGCAAACCTAGCGCCAGAAACTGAACAAGTCACTGTAATTTCTGATGGGTGTGGCCATCAAAATCGAAACCGGATTTTGTCCAGTGCTTTAAGTGATCTCTCGCAAAGAATGAATCTTAGTGTTGAGCAGTTGTACTTGGAAAAAGGCCATACCATGATGGAAGTTGATAGTGTCCATTCAACAATTGAACAGTACATTAAACCCCCTATTTATGCACCGAGTGACTATGTAGCTCGAATGCAGCAAGCTCGACCAAGAAATCCTTACGATGTAAAATCAATCCACTACGACTTCTTTCTTAATTATGAAGAACTAGAATCCAACTTCAAGTCTATTAGACCAGGTAAGAAAAAAGGTGATCCAGTTGTGGTCGATATACGAGGACTGAAATACTTGCCAGATGGGTCTGTTTTATTTAAATTGCGACATCCTGACGAATGGATCATCTTACCACAACGAAGAGCTAGTCGTGGAACTTTACTACCAAAGCAACTATATCAACAGCCCCTCAAAATCACAGAAAGTAAATACAAACATTTGCAAGAGTTAAAAAGTGTGATTGATAAAGATTATCATCCGTTGTATGACTCGATCTTGTTTATCCCAGGAACATAACAACAAAATATTTAATTATAATTTGGTTTAGTACCTATAATGTACAAGATTTTGTCACGCTGTGAAAATAGTATATTGTTTTGGTTATCTGATTTAATAAACATAATGATAGTACCTAGTTTCATTTCAACTATAATGTTTTAATATTCTCTAAAAACCACTTATGTGACAAAAAGTTGCAATTTTAAATCACCCATGTGTAGAAAAATAATTAAAATCATATAATTAGTCCATTTTTACTAATGATATTAAATTATTTCTATTTCAATACATTGGAATTGTTATATTTAGAAGTATCTGTTTATAATGTGTATGGCAACACTGCATGATCCCGCCATATTGTGCAACAAGTTTCTGCAGTTAAAAATATACAGTTTCAAGTCTAAAGTGTTTGTTTTAATAAAACATGGCGCAGTCGTCGTTATTGTAAGAAAAGTGTGGAGATCTTACAAAATAGTATCGAAATTTGAACCATGGATGCAAATCCAGTTAAATTGCCCCCAAACTTCGACATCAGGGCTCAATCTGCCTCAACGGAATGGAGGTTTTGGAGGTGCCTTTTCGAAGATTATTTGATTGGAATAGGCAAAGAAGAGGCATCAGACAAAGTCAAATTATCTTTGCTTCGAAATATGATGGGCTCTGAATCGACCAAAGTTATCCTAACCTTTAAATTGTCAAAAGAGGATTTCAACAATTATGACGCAATAATAAAAGCTATCGGAAAATATGTTAACCCAAAGTGTAATGAAGTATTCGAGAGATATAAATTTAATGAAAGAAAACAAGAGAAGGATGAAAATTTTGAAAATTATTTTACAAGTTTACGACAACTAGTATCTACGTGCAACTACGGCGACATCTCAAAAGAATCGATAGAAGACCAGTTACTACGGGACAGGATTGTACAGGGCATTCGTGATAAGGGGTTGCAAGAAAGCCTCCTCAGAATGGAAGCGTTGACACTGGATAAGGCGGCAAATGTGTGTAGAGCCAATGAAGTCAGCCGTTCTCAAATGTTGGAGATGAACCCCACAATTGAAATTGATGCAGTGAAATATAAAAATCTAACAAATCTCAAAATTCTAATTTGTTTGACTGTCGAAGATGTCAACAACGACATGGCCCACGAGAATGTCCAGCATATGGAAAAAAATGTTCAAAATGTGGGATTCTAAATCATTTCGCTGTTAGCTGCCGAGTGAAGAATATAAAGGTACATGAGCTTCGTGGAGTTAAGTCTGAATCTGAGGAAAGTCTGTTCTGTGGCACAGTGAAGTCACAAAGGGATAGGAAATCTGAGTGGACTGAAAACATTCAAGTTGAAGACGAAATTATTAAATGTAAATTGGACACTGGTGCGGATGTGAGTGTGATGCCTAAAAGAATTTTTGAAAAAATTAATAAAAAGTTGAATCTAAAGTTACATGACACAGACCTAAAAATTGAATCTTTTACAGGAGGAAAAGTTCATCCTATCGGAATTGTGAATTTGCTGTGTAAGTATAAAGACTATGAATGTCATGAAAATTTTGTGATTGTTGACTGTAGTACTATGCTGCTGGGCTTACCTGGCTGTATCTCACCAAATCTTGTGAAACGAGTGCATAATGTTGAAATTAACCACAGCAATAAAGATCAGTTTATCAAACTAAACATTGAAGTATTCGAGGGCATAGGTAGGTTGCCAGGCCGGGTTGATATTATTACCAAGGATATAGAAGAACAAATTTGTCATCCCTCATCTAGATTACCTACATGTTTGCTTGATCCATTAAAAATTGAATTAAAAAGATTAGAAGAAAGAAAAGCTATTGTAAAAGTAGAAAATGTAAATGTAAACGCTTGTGTGAATAGAATAGTAATTGTTGAAAAACCTAATGGAAATGTACGGTTGTGTCTTGATCCCTCTGATCTGAATAAAGTAATTGTAAAAAAAACCCAAAACTTTACCTACATTGGAAGATTTAAGTTTAAAACTGAAAGGCAAGAAATTTTTCTCTGTGCTTGATTTGAGTGAAGGTTTTCATCATTTGCTCCTCTCTGAAGAGTCCTCTTGGAAGTGCTGTTTTGCAACACCCTTTGGTGTTTACCGATACCTTGTTTTACCTTTTGGACTAATGAATGCTCCTGAACTTTTCCAAGATATACTTGAAAGTCATTTTGGAGAATTAAAAGATGTTGTAGTATGGGCAGATGATATTTTAGTTATGGGAAATACGATTGAGGAGCATGACAAAGCATTAACATGTGTAATTCTAAAAGCGAAAGAGTTAGGTATCATATTTAACAAAAACAAATTTCAATACAGACAGACCGAAGTCAAGTATGTAGGTCAAGTTTTTAATGAGCATGGCATGTCCGTTGACAGAGAGCGAGTTGAATCTCTTTTAAGTTTAAAGGAACCATCTAACCGTGATGAGCTTAGGCAAATATTAGGTTCATTCAATTATATTAGAAGATATGTACCTGACATGGCTAATTTAATGTCTCCACTTTGCAAACTTTTAAAGAAAGACACAGAATTTATTTGGCTACCTGCTCATAGACTAGCATTTGCAGAACTGAAAAGAAGAATTTGTTCAGCTCCAGCACTCACACCGTTTGACTCTAAAAAAAAAAATATCTTACAATGTGATTCATCCAAAAGTGGATTAGGGTGCTGCTTATTTCAAGAAGATGACAAAAATATCTTAAAGCTGGTAACATGTGCTTCACGAACTATGAATGAGACAGAATTAAATTATAGTCAAACAGAAAAAGAATTACTCTCTATTTGCTTTGCAGTTAAAAAAAATCATAGGTACATTTATGGTTCTGATGTAGATGTTCAAAGTGATCACAAACCTCTTGTATCAATAATGACAAAGCCTATTTGCAAAATTGGGTCACCACGTCTTAAACGTCTCAGATTGAAATTATTGATGTACAACTTAAATGTTTATTATGTTCCTGGTAAATTGTTGCATTTTGCAGATATGCTATCCCGAAATAGTCTTGATTTTACTGAGCATGACAAGGATATGTTACAAATGGTACATTCTCTCTCGGTTCACTTACCTATGTCAGCGGAAAGAAAACTTATTTTCCAGAGAGAAACCAAGACTGATCCAATTTTAAGTTTACTGTATACTTATTATATCAATGGTTGGCCTGTAGAGCACAAAATGTCTAAAGAATGTAAAGAGTATTACAAGCTGAAGGATGATATCTACTTTGAATGTGAGTTAGCATTTTATGAAAACAAAATAATTGTTCCAAAGTCTTTGAGACCCTATGTGTTAAATCTAGTGCATGAAGGTCATCCTGGAATTCTGGAATCAATTAGAAAAGCCAGACAATTATTTTTTTGGCCAGGGTTGTCTAAGGACATCCATAATTTTGTATTAAAATGTAGAACATGTGAGAAATTTCGACCAGCCAACCCACATGAGACTTTATTGTCACATAAAATACCTAATCTCAGGTTTGCTAAAGTTGGTACTGATATTTTAGATTTTACTGGCAAATACTATCTTGTCATTGTTGATTATTTTTCTCATTGGTTAGAGATTAGGCCTTTATCAGACAAAACATCCAATTCTGTAATAGATGCATTTCAAGAAGTTTTTACTAGATTTGGGTATCCACAAGAAATAATTGCTGATAACAACCCATTCAATTCATATGAGTGTCATAAGTACTATCAGTCAAAGGATATTACTTTAAATTCAAGTAGTCCTCACTATCCTAAAAGTAATGGCATGGCTGAGAAAGCCGTCCACATAAGTAAAAGTTTGTTGACAAAAGCTAGTGACGATAGAGTAGATTATAGAGAGTTTTTGTTGAGTTATAATAACACACCTCTAACAGGGTTGGAAGCTTCTCCATCTCAAATATTGAATAGTAGAAGAGTCCGTACTCTAATTCCTACAAATGCTGCATTGCTACAGCCAAAGGTTGAAAGAAATATATATAAATTGTTGTTATTAAAACAGTATATTACAAAAGACAGAAATGATTTGTTTGTGAGAAGGAAAAATGTAGAGTATAGAGTTGGTGATAATAGTACATTATGATACAAGTGTGCGGTGTTGGTCATTACACACGAGACGGTATTGTCCGCGCGAGCCGCAGGCGAGCGCGATAAGGTAGTCGAGAGTGTAATGATCAACGCACTCGCGTTTCATACGACGTTTTTCAACACACTTGCGAGGAAATAAACAGACTTGTAAGAATGTATGCTACAATAACGTAATTATAAAGTTCAACTGACCATTGTTGCCATGTACTGATTATCCGGAGCTTCTTTTAAAAACTTTTCAACGTAGGTTGGTGTTACTTTAGATTTCGTATTGATAATATTATTTTAAATATGTATTAGTCTATGAAAATAACCACACAGCGAAACCGGGAACAAATATGTATGGAAAATGGCGCGACGGTTTTGTTTTTCCGCAGTTGTAAATAAAGGCACTGGCAACTGGCAAACCCGCTAAACAGCCTACACCTATTAAAAAATGTATAAAAACAAAATAATATTTTGAAAGACTGAAAAATGCGTGTATTGGATTTTCAGCAGAAAAATAAACACTATATTACTATAAGTACAGTAATCAAATTGTAAATGGTTAAATAAAATATAATAAATAATGGCAACATTCCGTTCAGTCGGCATGGACATGGCATGGAGTCGCGCGCCGCCTCCGAAAAACTATACGACCGCATTCCGAGATATGCCCTAATCGCCCACACTTCTCACATCAATATTTTGCGTTCCAATTTAGTTATGATATGATTATGAAAGCTGAGGGCTGTCATCAATTTGGAACGCTAGTGAATGTGCTAATGCTGGGGCCACATTGTCGCGATAAAGCGAACTTAACTCCACGGGCTCTCTTTTATTCAGCGAGACGTCGAGCTGTGTGCGAGAGAGAGCGCGCGCAGTATAGTTTGTCTTATCGCGACAATGTGGCCCCAGCATATCAGTGCTCGCCCAACGTCAAAACTTAAAACATTACTTATTTCTTTGTGTATAGCCACAATTTTCTTCCTCTTTTTTGGTTAGGTGGCGACGGTAGCCAGAATCACAATTTCGAAAAAATGCCTATAACAACACAGCCAAATAACGGTTCACGGAACAAACATAAGTTATCCCGCTCAAGCTTATTCGGAACGGGTGTAAGCACGCTCAAATCGATTGGATTTCATTACATTTACATCGTAATTCGGAACGCAGTCTACGACTAACGTTTTGACACCGGAAAAAAAAAAGTACTCTGTGATCAACGTTAGTTCTCTATATAGTCTGTGGTGATCAGTAAATCTAATGAGTGCTAAGATGGAATTTTGTTTACAATGTTATTTTTGGTCATAACAGTGCTTTTTAACATGGAATAGATACACCAAAGCGAGCTGGGCTTGTATTTATTTGCAAGTTCATTGAAGTATGCCAAAAAAACGTTTTCCGAAAATGACTTGGCATTTTTGTTGTTTTTCCACTGTATAAAAGTTTCGTAGGCCGCTACGTATTTCTCCTTAGATTTTGGTGGCAACAGGCTATCACTCGCGTTTCGTGCCTCGATGAGTATTTCCCTACCTATTAAAAACATTATAAGGTTAATATGTAAGTAGCGAAAAATATGAAATAATATATGATGAAATATGTTCATCATATTTTATGTAATAAATATTATGCATAATATAAAGGCATGAAAGTCTCTTTAATGAGATTAAAAAAGCGCACATCCTCTGCTCGGGTGAAATAGTAGATAGTTCATACTAATGCCATGTAGGCACATAGTCCAGCTTCAATAAATAAGTACACAAAAGTTTTATTAAGATTACCTACATTAGGTACTTCGTAAAAAATAAAAGCATTTTCATTTGTAACAGAATATGGCCAGACTAATTTTTTTTAAGTTAACTAGACAGTTAACGCCCCGGTTTGCGTATGGTATTATGTTTTACAAAAATAAAAAGCTTCACCAAAGTCAATTTCTACAATATAAATTCCATGCCGCCATGATAGTACTTACTAACTCCATACTGCCATGTCATAGGACTGGTATAGGTACTAGGTACTCCGACTAGTAAATAGTTATCTGTGGCATTACAGCACTAGTTCGTTATGGTAAAGTAAAAAGCACGCGTTTTTAATACACTGCATTATGAATCTAAAAGCGGTTCAATAAGAGCCACTTTACGAGCAAGTGTGTTGAAAAATTGTTTACAAAACTAATAAGGATAAGTTTTGGAAGAAGGGAACAGTCTTCAGGAAATGTAAGCAGCCAAGATCGTATATAATTCAGAAGGATGGAGAAAACAAATTATTGAGAAGAAATTCCAGTCATTTAAAAAATTCTTATAGTGAAACAAGCAAAATTAAGATAAATAATCAATTGCCGTTTGAGAGTCCCTTCAAGTCTGTTCCACTTATTCCAATACATGATAGTGATACTGATAAGTCTGATAACAATGTAAATCCGTTTGAGAGTCCCTTCCAGTCTGTTCCACTTATTCCAATACATAATAGTGATACTGATAAGTCAGATAACAATGTAAATGTTCAGCAGAGTTTTCATAACTCTGAGAATCCTGTGACTACACGTAGTGGTAGAACAGTGAAACCAAGGAAAATTTTGGATTTGTAGTTTTAAGTTCTTTATTTCTTTTAATAGGTATGTTTTAACTAGAGGGGAAGGTGTTATATTTAGAAGTATCTGTTTATAATGTGTATGGCAACACTGCATGATCCCGCCATATTGTGCAACAAGTTTCTGCAGTTAAAAATATACAGTTTCAAGTCTAAAGTGTTTGTTTTAATAAAACAGGAATCACTTAGTTTTTCTTTATAAACAAGGGAATAAAAATATTTTCTAAGATTTTTTTGTAGCAGGAAGTTTATTTCGTTTTTCTCGAAAAGTTACTTTTTACACATAGGAGATTTGAAATTTGCAACGACGAAGGTAGTCTGCCCTACTATCCGGAGCGATAGCGCACTCGCATGATCATTGGTTGAGTACAGTAATACACTAGCGAGTCGAGCCGATCGTTCATAATCAGACATTCTATACCGCTGTACGTAGCGAAGGCGAACTTGCCAAGCTACTGGAGGACAGTACAGTAATTCACTAGAGAGTCGAGTCGAACGTTCATTATTGTGCATTCTATCTGTCCGTAGCGAAGGTGCACTCGCCTAGCTACTGGAGGACAGTACAGTAATACACTAGAGTCAAGTCGATCGTTCATTATTGGGCATTCTATACCACTGTCGTAGCGAAGGCGCACTCGCCGAGCTACTTGCCGACAGTGGGATAGAATGCCCAATAATACCCTACTCCCAATATTCCACCCCTGTGAGCGTAAAAAGTTTATAAGAAAAATCTTATTTATCACTACATAGTATAAAACAAAGTCGCTGTCGCTGTCCGTCCCTATGTATGCTTAAATCTTTAAAACTACACAACGGATTTTGAAGCGGTTTTTTTTAATAGATAGAGTGATTCAAGAGGAAGGTTTATATGCATAATACATGCATAATATTGTAAAGAAACACTGATAAATTTAGAGGTTTCTAATGTGATGTCGTAAATAAACTCACTACATAGTATAAAACAAAGTCGCTGTCGCTGTCCGTCCCTTTGTATGCTTAAATCTTTAAATCATCATCACTATCACTACATAGTATAAAACAAAGTCGCTGTCGCTGTCCGTCCCTATGTATGCTTAAATCTTTAAAACTACACAACGGATTTTGAAGCGGTTTTTTTTAATAGATAGAGTGATTCAAGAGGAAGGTTTATATGCATAATACATGCATAATATTGTAAAGAAACACTGATAAATTTAGAGGTTTCTAATGTGATGTCGTAAATAAACTCACTACATAGTATAAAACAAAGTCGCTGTCGCTGTCCGTCCCTATGTATGCTTAAATCTTTAAAACTACACAACGGATTTTGAAGCGGTTTTTTTTAATAGATAGAGTGATTCAAGAGGAAGGTTTATATGCATAATACATGCATAATATTGTAAAGAAACACTGATAAATTTAGAGGTTTCTAATGTGATGTCGTAAATAAACTATTTTTTTTGCGCTTACATTGCAAACGCTGGCTGAACCCCATGAGATAAATCAAAATAATGTACTACAGTATTGTACAGTACTGACACTAACAATTATGTTGGTAATCACTTTTATTTGACAAAAGATAGATTTTTTATGGATAGGTACTATCTTTCAAAGTACTGTAAAAGACAGATAGCTGTGTCGCTATCATATTACTTTTCTATTACAGCCAAGAACTTGGCTAAAAAAATTGCTTCTATTGAGCAATGCTCTGACATGTTATATTATTCAGCCAATAATTTGGTATCAAATATTGACATTAATCATAATTTAAATTAGAAGTTAAGACAACAGAGGCAACCTCTAGCAATAATGTACATATTTGCAAAATAAAATCAAATATAAGTTTAAAATCAGTAAATAGTATTAACCTGGTGCATCAAAATATTCAAGGATTTGTGAACAAAGATTTAGAAGTAGAATTATTTATGAATTTTAATAGTATTGATATTCTTTGTATAACAGAACATTGGCTTAAAAGCCACCAGTTCTTGTTCAATTTTAATAATCACCAGGTTGGTAGTTCGTTCAGCAGAGAAAATGCTATACATGGTGGCTCATTAATTTTAGTCAGTAACCAGCTTAAATTTAAAGACCGTAAGGATATTGTGAGCCTATCTGTTGAGCGGACAGTTGAGATAGCCTGTATAGAATTGGAGCAGTTTATTGTATTGAGTGTGTACAGACCCCCTTCAGGATTGTATGACTGCTTTGAAAAGGTAATGGATGTAGTGTTACACAGGATTTCTAACTCGAATAAGCCTATTATCACTTGTGGTGACTTTAATGTTAATTTATTAGAAAATTCAGGTTCTTGTAGTAAAATAATAAGTTTGTTTCAGTCTTACAATCTTGTAAACCTATTCTTGGAGCCCACAAGAATAACCACTACAAGTGCCACATGCCTAGATAATATTTATACAGATGTTATACCGAGCCACAAAGAAATTATAAATTTACTGGATTCAGACCATTGCGGGCAAAGGATTACTATTCCTTACCAAAACAACAAAGTGGCTAAAAAGGATATCACTGTTAACCCCAAAACTGCAAGTCGCTTGGAAGCTTTTAAAGTTAAACTCATTAATAAATTACCAGCTTTGTCTGTTCATGGTGATCCTAATCAACTATATGATGATTTTTTTAATACATACTGTAAACAATTTAATTCTACATTTATTCCCAAGACTATCTCGATTAATTTTAATGCATCTTTCAGTGATTGGGCTACCATTGGTATTCATAATAGTAGAACACGACTTTATGAGCTGTACAATGAAAGGGCGTATGTAAAGACTCCTGAATTTAATTTATATGTTAGAAATTATTCAAAATTATTTAAAAAAGTTTGTTGTTTGGCCAAGTCGCGCTATTTGAGTTTGAAGATTAAAAACAGTAGTAATATAATTAGGACGACTTGGAATATTATTAATAGTGAAACGGGAAGGTCTTGTAAGCGAGATACTGACTACAGCCTGTCTATTAACGACAATATAATAAAATCAGACTCGCAAGTCGCTGCGGCCTTTGAAAATTTCTTTTCAGATATTCCCATTTCAACTACCAAATCCTTAAACTCATCACCTTCTGTTGCTGAGTCTTTGCTTAAGAAAAATGTTAACGTTTGCGATTCGGAATTTAATTTTGAACATATTACCTGTAGAGACATAATTAAAACCTTTCACACTTTAAATGTAAAAAAGACTGCAGATCTGTGGGGTAATTCTGTAGAAGTTGCTAAGTCTATTATTGACATTGTAGCACCTACTTTAGCTGTTATCTTTAATAATTGTATCGACTGTGGGGAGTTTCCTGACCTAATGAAAAATAGTAAAATAATACCTTTGTTTAAATCAGGTAGTACATCAGACCCAACAAATTATAGACCTATTTCAGTACTACCTACATTTAGTAAAATATTTGAGAAATTAATTTTAGAGCAATTGCAAAGATTTTTTAATAGACATAAATTATTACATAGCAAACAGTTCGGTTTTACAAGGGGTCGTTCAACTACTGATGCCGCCGGTGTTGAACTCTTAGGACATATTTATGATACATGGGAAGATAAATGCGATGCCTTGGGCATGTGGCGGCATCTACATTGCCACATGCGAACTATGCATCAAAGACCTGACGTCACAGATCCTGCATCGCGCTATTTAAGTTTACCGCGCGATTCATATATATAAGACTATCCGACATCAGTCCTTGGGCAATTGCCCGCCAGACATAACACCCGTCTGGTAGGAGGATCCTCCCTTTTCTATGGGGGATGAGAGAACTTTACACCCTGTTCCTCATACCCCTAAACTGGTGACCCCGAGTATGAACGTCAACGCAGCCTTCGTGCAACTACTTCAGCGTGACGTCATCATCATCACTCCCGCAAGCTTTCGTGAGGCGAGTCACACAGCCAGCCAGCACCCACGGCTTCAACGGGTATCCTGACCACCAGCATGCAGCGAACGCGCATTCCTGGTCATCACCCTCAGCCTCATCAGCAACCTTGGCACAGCACACTGCACCTTCGGCCGGTCCACAAGCAGAGCTCTTCAACCCTCTCCTGGTCGACGCCAGCAGTCAGCCACAACCCGGCGCTGTACTACATCCGAGTCACTGGATCACAACGCAGCGCCACCCCGACTCACTGGGGAATCACCGCAGACAGTTCCGACCCACTGTGAACTATGCGGCACCCGGTTCCGACTCACTGGAACCTCAACTGGCACTGTGAAGCATCGCAAGATACAAGACTCAGCCCACTATCGACCTCCGGTCTCCGGAGGGGAGTGATGTGGCGGCATCTACATTGCCACATGCGAACTATGCATCAAAGACCTGACGTCACAGATCCTGCATCGCGCTATTTAAGTTTACCGCGCGATTCATATATATAAGACTATCCGACATCAGTCCTTGGGCAATTGCCCGCCAGACATAACACCCGTCTGGTAGGAGGATCCTCCCTTTTCTATGGGGGATGAGAGAACTTTACACCCTGTTCCTCATACCCCTAAAGGCATTTTTTGTGATTTATCCAAGGCATTCGATTGCGTTCTTCATGAAACATTAATCAGGAAACTCCGCCACTACGGGATCCGGAACACCGCTCTGGAACTTCTCATTTCATACTTGAGTAATAGGATTCAAAGCGTTGTCGTTAATGGTAAAAGATCTCCCGGATCTATAGTAACAATGGGAGTTCCACAGGGTTCAATTCTTGGTCCTTTCTTGTTTCTTATTTATATTAATGACTTGCCTTACCTCATAAAGGATCATGATATAGTGTTGTTTGCGGATGACACTTCACTTTTGTTTAAACTTAAACGTCAGCAGCTGGTTACTGACGATGTAAATAGCGCGATCTCAAAAGTAGTTCACTGGTTTAATGTTAACAATTTACTTCTCAATGAGAAAAAACCAAATGCATTAAGTTTACGTTACCTCACGTTAGGCAGGTGAAAACTAGTGTGTTGATGAAGGGCGAAGAATTGAATCCTGAAGATAGCACAGTATTCTTGGGCTTGACTTTGGATGCTAAACTTCAGTGGGGCCCACATATAGATAAATTGTCAAAAAAGCTAAGCTCCGCCGCTTATGCTGTTAGAAAAATTCGTAATTTAACTGACATAGAGACAGCCCGTTTAGTGTACTTTAGCTATTTTCACAGTGTAATGTCGTACGGTATTCTGTTGTGGGGAAATGCCGCCGACATTCAAACTGTCTTTGTTTTGCAGAAAAGAGCTGTGCGATCAATTTATAAATTAAGTCCCAGACAGTCTCTTAGAGAGAAATTTATGCAGATCAATGTAATGACTGTGCCTTCTCAATATATTTTTGAGAATCTTTTATATGCCCATAAAAATATTAAATTGTTTAAGAAATACAGTGATATTCATAATATAAATACTAGGAACAAACACAAATTTGTTGTACCTTCAACAAGGCTCAAGAAAATAGGTGGCTCGTTCAGATGTCAATGTATATGCTTTTATAATAAACTTCCAAGCCAAGTACAAAGCCTCAGCCTTAATAAATTCAAATCATTCATTAAACGTAAGTTGTGCCAGAAAGCGTTTTATACCGTAAAAGATTATATTGATGACAAAAAGGCTTGGGAGTGAGCTGCTCCAATTCATTTATTTTAATGTTCTTTTACTGATTTATTTTAATTTTATTAGAAACACAATGACAGCCATATTTACTTTATGAAGTATAATATTATTATTATTTCAATTATTGTGAATGTGAGGACTATGTGGGTCAAATATATTTTCTCTCTTTCTCAGTTACTTTTTATGATAGTCTGGCGGTTTGAGTCCTTTATGCGGCCTACCCAAATGTCCTTTCTTTGGTATTGTTCGTCTATTCGTTGAGCTCCTTAAGTGCTGAGTTGAGCTACACGATTACTGACAAATGCGTGCACTGACTGGACAGGTCCACTCAAATCTGTATGGTTGATTCTTCAAAAGGCCATTTCAGACACAAATCTACATGGTCCTCCAATGATCTGACCAAGATCATCTCTGGGCTTTATATACATATTGACATTAATGAACTTTTTTATATACAATGACATGAATATTTACTATGTAAAGTATTTTTTTTTTTTTTTTGTTTATTATTGTGAATGTGAAGACTATGTGGGTCATTGATTTTTTCTTTTCTTAGTTAGTTTTAACCATGGTCTGGCAGTTTGAGTACTATATGCGGCCTACCCAAATGTCCTTTCTTTGGTATTGTTCGTCGAATCGTTGAGCTCCTTGACTTCTGAGTTGAGCTGCACGATTACCGACAAATGCGTGCACTGACTGGACAGGTCCACTCAATCTGTGAGGTTCTTTCCTCAAAAGACCATTTCAGACACGAATCTACATATTCTTCACATGATCTGACCAAGATTATGTCTGGACTTTAAAAGAGACTGTGACCTCTGAGATTGTTTCGGCCTTTCTTCTCAGAGTAGTCAGATAGGAAACGCCGACCTCATCTAGTTTTAAAACATAATTATGATTGACGTGTAAAAGTGTTTGTATGAACCTACTTACAGAAAATAAATCATTTATCATTTATCATTTATCATTTACAACTTAAAAAGGTCAACAAAAAAGTCCGCGATGGTATATGTCTATCTCTTAAGGATAACCCACAATAACCATTTTTTATCCTTTACATTTTACGGGAAAAAATGGCTTATTTACGAAGTGATTTTAAGCAATACAGCATTAATCCGTATCCAATTAAGTACCTTAAATACATTGTACATTTAATATAGATCAAGATGGCCCTTTACAGCATGTAATTTAAATGAGTATTTCCGAAGATTTTACAGATTTAAATGCAGGGACATAACGGTGCGGCGGTACCGGCCCGGCCGGCGCGGCGGCGCGTGCTTATAAATAGCGCGTCGAAGGCCGCGATTCGTCGCGCCCTGGCTGGAGGCTTTTAGATTTAAAAACCCTAAAAGTAGCCACAGGATAGTCCGGTTAAGCAGACAAAACCTCTCTAGGTTGATCTGCGAGATGCCATACCTAAAAAAAAAAAAAAAAAAAACGCGATTCGCCCTATAGCACTTTAGGATTAGCAGCGATCGGACGCGTTTATCGGAGCTCTCCAGCGAGTAAAATAATCTATATACTTATAATAAATCTGTAGAAGTGAAAATTCTGTACATTGAAAATATCAAAAAAATATAAATGGCAGGGGGTGTTACTAGACCGACACCGAACCCAAAAATTTGATTAAATTTTTTTATGTCTGTCTGTCTGTCTGTCTGTTTGTTCAGGCATCACGCAAAAACTACCGGTTCGATTACGATGAAACTTGGTATAATTATTCTTTAATATCCTGGGCACCACACTGGGTACTTTTTATCCCGGAAAAGTATCCTATCCTACTATTTATATTTAAACCTATTAATTAAAAGACAAGTTCTGACTGACTGACTCATCAACGCCCAGCCCAAACCCTTGGACCTAGAAAGCTGAAATTTTGCACAGAGGTTCCCTTTATAATGTAGGCAAGGAATAAGGAAGCATATTTTGAAATTCAACCCCTAAGGGGGTAAAATAAGGGATGAAAGTTTGTAGGAAAAATCTTATTCCTTGAGGTAATAAACTTGAAACTTCCCACGAATAGTTATCTAAATAAATGATAAAGTTTGTAGTTTTTGTTTTTCTAAATTACTCCCTAAAGGGGGGTTGGGGGGTGTCAGTGTTTGTATGGAAGAATTTTAACGCGCTGTCCTTTATACTTAAAACCCATGGGGATGTATGGGGTCATTTCCGACACTCACGCGGGCGAAGCCGCGGGCAGCAGCTAGTTTGGTTAATAAACTGGAAACTTGCCACGAATTAATTACTTATCTAAGTAAATTATAAAATTTTACTTTGTTTTCTTCTGAACTACACCCGAAGAGGGGATTAGGGTGTTCATTCGCTAAACTTTGTATTCAAGTAAAAATAATATAAGTACATGTGTACCGTTTCTAACTTTAAAGTATTTTACATGGAGTGACTGCCTATCTGACCTCCACAACGCAGTTACTGGGGACCGCAATTATTAGTAATAATTCTAATGTACAGGTGTTCACCTTAAATAACTGTAGCACTAATGCTATATCCTTATACAATAATTGTACGAAGGAGGATCCATGTGTCTCTATGGCAAATTCTTGTCATAGTGTGGAGTCCACAAGTAGTAGGATCTCATTGCCTGGTGACATGGGAGTCTTGGATCTCACTCTGGATGTTAATTTAAATTTAAATTTAAACTAGATAGTAAGACAACAGAAGATACTAGTAACATTTTCGTTATACCTACCAACAACAAGGTGTCTTCTTGCTCTCAAATAGTTAAGTATAAAAAAGGGTCTAACCAGAATTCCTTGAAATTATTTCATCAAAATATTCAAGGTTTTTCTTCCAAACAATTGGAAATTGAATTATTTTTAGAAAAAACCGTGTTCGGAATTGTTTGTTTCACTGAACATTGGTTGAAAGATTATGAAATGTTAATTAATTACAAAAATTATAGTGTGGGCAGTTGTTTTAACTCAGCTGATAATAAAATAAAGACGGTTTGGAAATTATCAATGACGAAACAAACAGGAATAAAAGACATAACACTAGAGACTTCACGTGGCCTCATAAGTACTAACAAAGAAGTTGCTCAAGAATTTGTAAATTTCTTTACCAGTATCCCACTTAAAACGACTGAAACCTTAAATTCCTCGCCCTCGCTTTCTTTTGATTTAGTAAAGAAGAACGTTTCAGCCTGCCCGATTGAATTTAAATTTAAGCATATTAACCCCTTAACGGTAATAAAAGCTTTTAAGCAAATCAAGATAAAATTGACCGAAGATCTTTGGGGAATGTCCATTAAAGTCTGTACCTCCATAATTGAAACCATAGCGCCTTACTTAGCCTTAATATTTAATTTATGTGTGGATCAAGAAGTCTTCCCGGATTTAATGAAATACAGTAAGGTTATACCACTTTTCAAATCCGGGGACAGTAAAGACACCAATAATTATAGACCCGTATCCGTGTTGCCAGCTTTCAGTAAGGTGTTTGAAAAGGTAATGCTAAATCAAATGCTGAATCATTTTAACACAAATAAAATCCTTCACGATCAACAGTATGGTTTCACCAAAGGACGTTGTACGACCGACGCTGGTGTTACCTTATTAAGACACATTTTTAACGCGTGGGAAGAGGTCCAAGACGCCATAGGAATCTTTTGTGACCTCTCCAAGGCATTTGATTGCGTCGAACACGAAACCTTACTCTTGAAACTAGAGAATTACGGACTTGGAAAACTTGCGCTCAGTTTAGTAAAATCTTATTTAAATGATAGACAACAGCAAGTTCAAATAAACGGTATCAATCGGTATTAATCAAACCTAGTGAAGGTTTAAAAGTAAAAATGGGTGTACCACAAAGCTCGATATTGGGTCCTTTCCTCTTTTTAGTGTATATTAATGATCTAATCCATTTATTCAAAAATCAACCACAAATGGTGTTATTTGCTGACGATACTTCATTAATATTTAAGGTAGATAGACGTGCTACAAATTTTGACGACGTAAATAACGCCCTACTGCAGGTCCAAAATTGGTTCACTGCTAATAATTTAGTATTAAATGGGAAAAAAACTAAGTGCATAAAGTTTTCTTTACCAAATGTAAAAGTAATGATTGTGAGATAGTATTGAATCAAGAGAAACTAGAATTCGTCGATAAAACCGTTTTCCTGGGGATCACGCTCGACTCAAGGCTACAATGGGGTCCGCATTTAACATCTCTTGCAGGACGGCTAAGTTCAGCAGCATATGCTGTCAGAAAAATCCGTCAAATTACTAATGTTGATACCGCAAGACTAGTCTATTTTAGTTACTTTCATAGTATCATGTCTTACGGTATTTTACTGTGAGGACGGGCTGCAGACATCGAGTCTATTTTTATTCTGCAGAAAAGAGCGATCAGAGCCATATATCATCTCCACAGGCGCGATTCTCTAAGGGAACTGTTTAAAGATATTAACATCATGACGGTACCTTGCCATGTATATAAGAAAAAAATTACATCTTTTTAGTAAAAGAGGTGATACACATAATTATAGTACAAGAAATAGGTACCTATTAGTTCAACCAGGTTTCAGACTGGCTAAAGTAGACTCATCTTTCATGGGGTACTGTTTAAAATGCTATAATAAAATTCCTCCCCACATACTTCAACTGAATGAGACGAGATTCAAAACATGTATAAAACGCACACTATGCAGGCAGGTGTTAGGAAGGGGTATTATTATTTAGTATAATTTATGTGAATGTAATGATGTTCCCTTAATTAGCAAGCTCTTAGTGTCAGAATGGTTATTAGTTATTTACTGTGTATGAAAGTACCTATGAATATAGTGTGTAGGGAAAGGATTTTGTAAAGAAAAGTCAGAAAGACAAGACTAGGCATTTATTTCAATAATAGGCTTGTCAGTCAGATACGATGATGAGAAACTAATTGTCCGTTCCAACCCTAGGTCATCATGGAGAAGAAGGACAAGAAACTCCATGGAAGCTTGTTTTACAGTATTGTACCAACACACATTAGAATCGATCATAGATAACACTTTATTCTCACGGACCATTTCTCAAAGTTATAGCAACTTATCAACCGAAAGAAATATTAACATGAATGATCATTAATTTTTTTCAAAATTCGATCTTTCACAAGAAGCCATCTTAATTCAATCCAATTTACAATATAGCAGAACTTCCAATCTTCAAAACTTAGTATTACATACATGGGACACCTTTCCGAGTCTGTCCTCTACAGGTCTTGTACTATCCACATATTAGTCCAAAATCCAAGTCAACTTAAAATTCGCGGTCCACCAGTCAAGTCTTTCGTAGCCCCTTAGTTAGTGTCAAAATCACCCAGTCTTGAAAGCATTCCCTCCAATTCTCCCGCCATTTTAGACGAATCTTAAATGGTCATACATAATTGCTAAATAACTTCTATCATGGGTAATAATTAACTAATCTTACGTAGTGGAACTATCTTAAAACTTAATATGATTATTTAGCAATTTAGTATGTATTTATATGTAATCTTTAGGTAGAATGTCATAATATAATAACATCAACTGGATGTTCCGAAAATCGTTTGAAACACCATATTACTTTACAATTGCAATATAAAATCGTGATAAGTATTATTAGAACCATATTAATTATTACTTATTCATTTATTGTACTGTTAAGTTAATTAACATTTATTTTGGTTATTTTCCTCCCACTAGTCTTCATGTCAATCATGTCAAGTCAGAATCGTTGTTTCGTCCAGAATCGTTGTTTGAGATAAGTCTCTACGTCTTTTCAAGTCACAATAATTAACATTTATTTATAACAACTTATACATAAAGATAGTAAAAAGATAATAATAATAAAGTAGAAAGATAATTCTGTTAACCTTAAGTTTTAGATGAAAGTAATATATGTCTTTGTTTTGATTTGGACCAACTCAGATCACTGGTTTCGTTCGGAATTCATTTATTCTTCTAGACATACTACCTCTGACAGTCTCACCGATTAGTACGTACTAATTCCATGCATTTTTTTTTAAAAGAAATCAAAATTAATTTTATGTTATTCTACTTATTCCGACACAAGCATATTATAAGTTAGGGGATTACATCACTGATAAAAATGCTTGGGCCAATGCTGGTCCTGCTCCACAACCACAACTAATTGATTAACATTCGAAAAGTCTGTTGGAGCTGCTGAAGATTGTAAGAACATCTTTGCATTGTATAAACTCAATTTCTTTTGCATTATATAATTGCATAGCACATATGTGAGTACTATGTACTATAGAGCTACCATTTACCGGGTAAAATTATGTCTTTCATTGACTTGAATGTGCCCTGGCGGCTGTGAGCATGTCATGCTCACTCAGATGTCTCGCTGATGGTGGCGTGTGTGTTGGATCATTTAGCTCCCTTCAAAATGGTTGAGCTGAATGGTGCTAATCCATGCGTCATGTTCGTGAACGGGCGCCGTCAGTTGGGGCTGGTCATCTCTTAGCTGCCATGGTTTATTTTTAATTTGTTGAATTGTTTATATCTACGGACGCTTTTTATCATGCACGTCTTTCTACATTGTTCTCACATGTATACTTAAGTAATTTCAACATTAATGATGTGACCAATTTTTGTAACAATTTATTTGATTTAAAAGAGTGTCCGTGGAGTTTCTTGCCCGTTCTTCTCCATAGGTACCTACTACGCTTTGGAATGGGCAACTAGCTTCATATTTTTGACTGACTGACTCCTTGACAATTCAAAAGTGCCTGTAATTTGTTTAATTGAAATAAATGCTTTGAGTTTGAGGTTGAGTTTGACTGGGTAATACGATACCTTGGTAAGAATGGTTGTCAGACTTTCGGCATTCTGACTTCCCATAACGACTGTCAAAGATCCACAAAATGACAGCCGGGACCAACAGCTTTACGTGCTTTCCGAAGCACGGACGAGTATGTAAATATGGTCACCCATTCACAGACCAGCAGTAGCAACTGTAGCTTAACCTGATTGATCGACCTGTGCGGCTGTTATTATTTAGCCTCCCCCGGAGAACACCCCCATTCCCTTCTCCGGGAGAAAATATAGATATAGATTAAGATAGTAAGCATACGAACAGAATACGATATGCTCATCCCTCATAGCAAATAGCATGATAATTTGTACCCTACCGACTGACCACACATATACGGAATATCAATGCCAAATTTGAAGAAAATCTATCCGGTCGTTTTTGCGTCATACTTTCAGACCAACAGACAGAAAGAAAATTGCCTGGCCGTTGCCACAAAAAAGGAGTTGAAGCCTTGAATAGGAGTTTGCAGGACATACGAAATAATAAAAACATAATGGGTGGTATAACGGTGTTGTTGGCAGGAGATTTTCGCCAGACTTTACCTATAGTGCCCAAACGAACGCGTGCAGATGAGATCAAAGCATACATCAAAAGATCTTTCTTATGGCCTTCAAATAAAGTGCTAAAACTTATTCGAAACATCGAGAGTACTTACATCTCAGTGGCAAAGTTTCTGCCGGCAGATTCGCAGATCTTCTTCAAATCGGAAATGGAAACTTTCCACAAATAGATGGGTTGATACAAATACCAAAATGGATTATGAACTGTGTAATGTAATTATGATCAACAGTTGAGGGATTTATACATAAAATTTATCCTGATGTTAAAAATATTACAGACAAATCGATGCACTGTGTTGCCGAGGGCGGACAAAAAACAAATTTTAAAATTTGAAGGTAGATGAAAAAAAAATGTCGGACTTGCAAATAGAGGGGTTTATTTATAAATGTTGCTTAAAGTTAAGTAATGATTAGCGACTGTTTAACCATACATTTTGAACGTTTGAACGTCACTTAACTTAAAGCAACGTTTATAAATAAACCCCTGTATATTTATGTCATAGGAATCTATAAAATAGAGGGTAGTTTTCTAATAAAAATTACAAGATATCACTTGTCAAAGTACGCTGTCGACAACTACGGTTTCAAGAAGCGAAAAGTCAACGCAATTCAAGCAAATACTGTTTTGATATTTATTGTTATTTACATAATCAACAACATGGATTCTGAAGTTCAAGGTATTGTCTTTTAGATATGATATTAATAAAAACAAAACATAAACATAATGTATGTAAAAAGACAGTTCCAGGTAACGACCAAAAATACGACTAAAATAAAATTCACGAGGCTATTAGTAAGGGTTTTCCGCAACTTTCTATAACAATTTATTAACACGAATAATCTCTGGACTTAAAATATTATTATATTGTAATTCTGGTCCACCGCCAACACGCACTGGACCAGCGCGGCGGGATACGGTCCAAACCCCCCATAAATGGAAAGCACAACGATAATATGTCCCCAAGTGCCCGGCGACTCCAGCTGCTCTGCTGGCGGTGACGGGCGCCAGCTCAGCACTGGAGTCAGGGGCGAGATGAATCTCCGGGCGTGAACGATTAACCGTCTGACGACTCCGGCTAAGGTTTTAAGGAACTCCGATATGCTTAATGTACTAACATATAATGTTCGCACGCTCATGAAAGATGAGCGCCTCATCGAACTAGAAAACGCTCTAAAAGACGTCAATTGGGACATAATAGGTTTGGCGGAAGTTAGGAGACAAGGAGAACATACAGAAGAACGAGAGGATTCCATCTTTTTCCACTTTGGAGAAACCAATGGACTCCATGGCGTGGGTTTCATGGTAGCTAAAAGGTGGAAAAACAACATTATCGAGTTCATTGGGTACTCAGAACGAATAGCAGTTCTCAAATTCCGCATCACATCCAAGCAGACACTAACAATCATCCAGGTGTATGCGCCTACTTCAACATATTCAGACGAGGATGTCGAAGACTTCTATGATTCTATGATACTTCTATGATAAAAGACGTCGGTGTAATTAATAAGATTAAGTATAGCTCAGATCACAGACCACTACGCGCAAAAATCAAATTTAACTTTAAAATCCATCGCGCAAAAGCATTTAAAACACCTATCAAAAAACTAAATAAAGAAACCCTTATTAACAATTACGAATGCTTCAATTTTGAACTATCGAATCATTTTAAAAGTATAGACCTAAATATTCCAGATGTAGATGTAGATGAGCAATATGATAACATAATTGCCGGAAAAAGAAAAAGCAGCAGTAGCATAAAAACGGAGGGTAAGAAGAATACAAAGCTTACAACAAGTATACGTCGCTTGCTTGAACAGAGAAGCATGCACGGAATAGGATCAGAACCGCATAGATTAATAGATAAACAAGTTAAGAAAGCCATTAGAACAGATATAAGGAACTTAAATACCCACCTAGTTGAAGTAGCACTGCAGAAACACAGATCGTTAAGAGTAGCGAAACAGGGAATCTCTCGAACCAAACCTTGGATAAATATGTAGTTTGCTGGACACACATGGAACCAAACATAACAATAGGCAGAAGATTATAGAAATTTGCACAGAATTCTACAGCTCTCTTTATTCAGACAACTCAAAATTAGAAACAGAAAATAGATACAGTTGCTCGGAAGACATCCCTCCTATAACGGGATACGAGGTAGACAAAGTGCTAAAGACAATGCACTATGATAGGAGCCCTGGCGAGGATGGCGTTACATCCGAAGCCCTGAAATTAGGATCTGCCACACTGCTCCCACACCTTACTAGCCTATTTAATGCCATTTTACAAGCAGGTAAACTTCCAACCCAGATGTGCCACTCAAATATTGTTCTTCTTCATAAGAAAGGCGACAAGTGCAATATTAATAACTACAGGCCCATTAGTCTAGTTTCACATATTTATAAGGCGTTTATCAAGGTCATCCACAATCGCATAGATGCAAAATTAGACTCACACCAACCGCCAGAGCAGGCTGGATTTCGCCCAAGCTTTTCGACCACGGACCACCTCCAAACTCTAAACCAGCTAGTAGAAAAACACTCAGAATTTCAAAAACCTCTATATCTGGCTTTCGTGGACTATACAAAGGCTTTTGACAGCATTATTTATTTATTTATTTATCTGATAAGCAAAATAGGCACATTTATAATTTAAATATGTTCATTTATAATAGGACATGTCGTCACAGTGACACTATTTTATATTTTGATTGTAATCAATTTATTACTGATTACAAACTGACAAATTATACAATGTATTTGCCACCTAGTTGTAGGAGACATATTGCTCATCTTTTAGCATACAATATACACAGTGACACTGGTACCTGTAGTGTACCAACGATTACTGTTAGTAGTGGTACTAACACTACTATTGATACGCCATCTAGTTTAAACTATTAGGTGCGACAACGGGCGAGCCGCATAAATTGAATGTTGTACATCAAAATATGCAGGGTCTACCCGGCAAAGAGCTAGAGTTAAGTTTATTTTGGAAAACTATGATGTTCAGGTGTTATGTTTGACTGAACACTGGTTGAAAGAACATGAAGTAGTGTTTATCAATGATAATAATTTTACTGTCCAAAGTACGTTTGTGAGAAGAAGCGCAATTCGCGGTGGATCTTTAGTTCTTGTTTCAAACAAGTTGAAATGTAAACCACGTGTAGATTTAGTTAATCTTTCTATTGAACGCACTATTGAGTTGTCTTGTGTTGAACTCGAGCGATACGTTATAATTTGCGTTTATCGACCCCCCTCTGGTGATTTTATTAGTTTCGAATCGGTAATGGAAGATTTACTCAATAGGTTAAAATCAAGTAATAAAAGTATAATTTTATGTGGAGATTTTAATATTAATATTTTAGATGTCACTCCATTAAGTATTAGACTTCTTAATCTGTTTAGGTCTTATAATTTAATTAACTTGTTTTATGAACCTACTAGGATCACGGCATCTTCGTCAACTTGTCTTGATAATATATTTAGTGATTCTGATGCCAAAAATAAATTAGTGTTAAGTGACTTAACGTCTGACCACTGTGGTTTATTAGCTAGCTTCCCCATGCCATTAAATAAAAAGCCGCTTAAAATAGAATGCAGACCTTATACAGCTAGTCGTTGCAATAAGTTTAAAAATAATATAGCTCATAGAGTTTCACCATCTATAGTAGAACTCGAGAATCCTAATGAAATCTATGGAGCCCTTTTTGATATTGTGCAAAAAGAGTACCAATCTACTTTCAAGACCAAAACTATTAACATTAATAGCACCTCCGTTGGGTTAAACCAATGGGCCACTCCGGGTATTTATAAAAGTAGAGCGAGATTATACGAGTTATATGGTTTGAAAAAATACAGGTTTGATACTTCTTTCCTAGAGTATGTCAAAAATTATTCAAAATTATTTAAAAAGGTTAGTGTTTTTGCTAAATCTAAATTTTTAAGTGATACAATTAAAAATTCCAATAATAAAGTCAAAACCACGTGGAAAATTATTAACGACGAAACGGGTAAGTCGGTTAAACAAGATAAACAACTTGAGATTATGGTCGACAACAAATTAGTTAATAAAGCAGCTGATGTAGCTGAGGCATTTAATGAGTTTTTTGCCAACATACCTATAACTACGACTCGCTCCTTAAATTCATCCCCGTCTAAAGCCGAAAAACTTTTGCATAGTAGTGTGTCTAAAAGTAGTCGCTTATTTAGCTTCGAACATGTAACGCCTGGTGATGTAGTTAATGTTTTTAACACACTCAAATCCAAAAACACTGGTGATTACTGGGGCATCTCCATTAAACTATTAAGTAATATAATAGACATCGTAGCCCCCTATCTAGCTGTTACTTTTAATAAATGTATTGATTTAGGAACTTTTCCTGACCTCATGAAGAGTAGTAAAGTCATACCATTATTTAAATCAGGTAATAAAAATGACGTTGGCAATTTCAGGCCTATCTCTATCTTACCTGCCTTTAGCAAAATATTTGAAAAGTTAATACTCAAGCAGTTGCTAAGACATTTTAATTTAAATAGCCTCCTCCATAATGAACAATATGGCTTTACATAAGGTCGTTCGACTACAGATGCAGGTGTTGCTTTGCTTAAACACATATTTAACGCATGGGAGAACTCGCAAAATGCTATTGGGGTTTTCTGTGATCTCTCCAAAGCCTTTGATTGCGTGCACCATGACACGCTTTTGCGTAAACTACGTCATTACGGTGTGCAAAACGAAGCTCTCAACGTTATAAATTCTTATTTACATAATAGGTTTCAATGTGTAGACGTTAATGGTTTGAAATCTTCTGGACTACCAGTTCAGTTAGGTGTACCACAAGGCTCAATACTGGGTCCGTTCTTGTTCTTAGTGTATATCAATGACTGACCATTCTATTTAAAGGGTATCTGCGAAGTTGTACTGTTTGCAGATGATACTTCTCTTATTTTTAAAGTAGACAGGAATAGACAAGATTTTGACGACGTAAATAGTGCACTCTCAATGGTTACAGATTGGTTTACGACAAACAATCTAGTTCTTAATGCCAAGAAAACGAAATGTGTAAAGTTCGCATTACCGAATGTTAGAAATCTAGGGCCCAATATCGTCTTAGATAAAGAGGTGCTTGAAACAGTAAACTCGGCAGTTTTTCTGGGCATAACAGTAGATGCCAAACTTCAGTGGGGCCCACATATATCGAGCCTAGCGGGGAGGCTCAGTTCGGCAGCCTACGCCGTCAGGAAAGTAAGACAATACACTGACGTTGATACAGCTCGGTTAGTCTATTTTAGTTATTTTCATAGCGTTATGTCCTACGGTATTCTGCTGTGGGGCAAAGCTGCTGATATTCAAAATATATTTGTCCTTCAAAAACGAGCGGTTCGAGCAATTTACCAGCTAGGTGCCAGAGTTTCTCTGAGAGATTTTTTTAAAGATATTGGTATTCTAACGGTGGCATCACAATTCATCTTCGCGAACATCATATATATTAGGCAAAATATACACTTATACACTAAAAACAGTGATATTCATAATGTTAACACCAGAAATAAAGACAAATTAAGAGCTCCATTTCACCGGCTTCATAAGGTGCATAACTCATTTGCTGGGCTTGGTATAACCTTGTATAACAAGCTACCCTCTTCTTTGTTAGATTTGCCTTTTAATGCGTTTAAAGCTCAAGTAAAATCCAACCTTTGTTCAAAGGCATACTATTCTATCAACGACTACTTAAATGATAAGAATAGTTGGTCGCTGTGATTAACTCAAGACAATGTTTATGTTCTTTCTCCAGAATTAGTTTACCTACTGACAGGTATATGAGTACATATCAACGCCCCCAAGCAATAAGTCGGTAATCGTAAAACTAAAATTTTACAGGAGAAATGTTTTTCTGTTTTTGTTGAATAGCTTTTCAACGAGTCGAAGTAGTGAGGTTATTGATACATCAAACGAAAGCTAATTTTTTGTTTAATTCAATGATTATTTTAACATTAGATTTTTTGCGTGAAAAGCCTTGCAATTTAAGAAAATAAATATTACAAAAATATATTTGGTAAATTGTTTAAGTAATATACACTTACGCCATTATTGCAGTAAAGGACAATGGGCAATTTTGTATGGAGCGTGGGCGGTCCGCGGCCAATAATGATTTTGTTATTTATTGGTGTGCTTTAGTCCTACAATTATTGTGGACAAGTTTTATCACTGTGGTGTACTTCTAAAACGCATAAAAGACATTTTTGTTTTAGAACCTTTATATCGTTTTACTTACTATTCTGGCTTATATCCAATGCAAAAATACAAAAGGAAAGTGAAAAAACAAATGTAGATAGACTCAAAGATATTTATTATATGTATATTAAATCACATATTATTTATTACATATTATAATCTACATAAAACCTTTATTTTGTTATAAATATCTAACATATCATCAGATATGTTAGGTATATATAACAAAATGATTATGTCTAATGAACTATTATTATACTTAAATATTTATTACGTACTTATTGTATTATATAGGTATATAGGTATGGTATAGGACATAATGGTTTTAAAAATGAATTAACTGTGATTTTAGAGCATGTGTAGCCTAGTTCCTCCTACTCATGCTCTAAAATCACACTTAATTCTGCTGCTGGTAATCGAATATCTTCGGGTTGATTTCTTGCCCAGCCTATATACCATACTACGCACATAATATGTGCGCAGCATCCGACCGTGCGGCTACCACTCAGACACGAACAATAATAATGGGCGATTGCTTCTCTTCCGTTTTTTTGTCGGTCAATAATTATGTATGAATAATAAATCCTAGATCTTACATGCCTTGACTGTATTCGAACACGTAACAACCAAACGTCTTGCTCTTCTATATATTGACTAAGACTCCTTATTTGTTGCTCTCGGTACACTTCAATGTTATACAAGCCCTGTACTAGGTGCTCAGCATAATAACTGCGGGCTATCTTGATTTGATACGTACCAAGAGCAAACAATATGAGATCATCCTCTGAAAGACTTGGAAAATCGTCAAAAATAAGGTGGTCACCAGTGATGCTTTCAAATGTTGCTCTTCGTCTATTGATATTATTACGAACAACGTAGTCCGCCAGGTGATTGGGTCGATTCAAGCGGTCATTTATAATGTTCACAAATGTAGCTGCATGTACGCTATCATGTATCGGCTCGCGGAAAGCGTTAATTAATGCAGCTGCTATTTTAAAATCTTCAAACATGTGGTGTAAAGCCCGATTAAAATAATCCTGTCGGAACAACTTAAAGTCACGCTTAAACCGACCATTTATTACTTCTACCACCCAGCGGCATATGGTGACCAATCTAGACCTATTCGCTTGTTCAGTTGTTAGTTGATCTACACCGCGTCCTTTACTTTCAGGCATGTAAGCAGAGTAATTAAATTGAGACAAATCGGGAAGGGCGTCTCTAAACCCACGATCTAATATAAAAACATCACCATGACGAAAAAACCAATGAAATGTACCTTCGGCATTATACATCATTCTTTGTAAAATAGTTGCATCTGAGTCAGTAGCCGCATATGGTCCACAAACATCTAAAATATAACCATCGCAGCTGACAATAATAAATGGTTTAACAAGGTTTGAGTATTTATGTAGGCTATACGTTTTCCTCTGAAAAGAATAATTCGAACTCTTCTGTATGTAGACGTATGTGCCGTCCATTATTACAATTGCTTTTCTATCTTCTAATGTTGAGTTTGGATTTCCAAATAAAGCATTCGGTACGTACAGGTTGCGTTCAGTAAGCGTTCTTCTGTCGACGTGATCGAAACCTAGGTGCCTAGGCACGAACTCGGCATATAAACAATCTCTTGCTTTTTTTAAATGTCGTTCCAGCGTTCTTCTACTGATTTGAAAGAGCGTGGCTAGTCTCTCGTTGCATTCACCGCTGCGCAACTTTTTAGGGGTATGAGGAACAGGGTGTAAAGTTCTCTCATCCCCCATAGAAAAGGGAGGATCCTCCTACCAGACGGGTGTTATGTCTGGCGGGCAATTGCCCAAGGACTGATGTCGGATAGTCTTATATATATGAATCGCGCGGTAAACTTAAATAGCGCGATGCAGGATCTGTGACGTCAGGTCTTTGATGCTTAGTTCGTATGTGGCGGTATAGATGCCGCCACAACTTCATTAAATAAATTGCTAGAATGGTTTTGGCATGGGAACTGGCCAAAGAAGGCGTCTGTTCCAAGATGTCGGTGAATTGTTCTCGATTAAGACCCAATCGAATATATATTTCATTGGTGTCCATATTTTCAATATTTTCAAAATCTAAAATAGATCTTCTTGACACAGCTGCTTTCATAAGACCCATCATGTGTATAAAATGAGTACTTTTAAAATCATGTCTTAGATTCGGACTATCTATAATCTCATCCCAGTCATTGGATCTTAAATGTGTGTCACATACTCTGGCTTCTTCTGGTAAATACAAGTTGGAATCCAACAAAAGTGATATCCGTATATTTTCTGGAATTCGATGACGTGTAATACTTCTGCATCTCTCAAACATACAGGTTGCTGCATTATTAGGCACTCGAGAATATTCTTCAATCTGCAGTACACATTCGTGCGGAGCAGGGTTTGGATTAGGCTGTACAGCACGTTGAGCTCGCTGCCAGCATGGTCGACAAACGTATTCCAGGCCATTATATTCAATCTGAAAAAATATTAACTTCTTATTAATATACATAATAATAATATATGAATAAATAGGTAATAATAGATGTTTTGGTCATGAAAACATAGTGGACGACAGAAGATTGACTAAAAAGGTATATGACGCGGATGTATATGAGAATGCTAGGAGGGGACGCCCTAGACGGACATACACGGATCTAATCAGTAATGTCTTCCGAAAAAGTCTGACGACTTTTCGGAAATCGAAGTGCGTTGTACTCTTAAGCAGCGAGCATGTATGACGAGATGCATGAAAGTGGAAGAAGCAAAATAAGTTAGTAAGGATCGTAGCAATTGGTACTCCGTTGTCTCTACCTACTCCATAGGACAGAGGCGAGAATTCATGTATGGTAGTATAATAAAAAATAAAAAGTGCCTCCTATAGTTAAAAATAAAAACACAGCGCAAAATAAAATATTTTTATTAATAAAGATACAATATTAAAAACTTACTTGCTGTGGGGCAATAGCTTCAATCATATATTGAGCATTTGCGGCATTTTGCTCAAAAAATGCGTGAGTTATCTCGAATCTTCTTCTGTTAACCACTGAATGATTGCACAAAACACAGACTGGTCGATATTCTGCCATAGTCAACAAAATCCACTTCACAAAAATAGAATCAAAGTCCAAAAACGACAGCCAAGTTAGTGATCAGGTTAGGAGTAAACAAAGTCTAGTGTGCAATGCGGGGTCAATAGGTTTATAGACGCGAAAGATAAATCGATGAAGAATCGCACAGTACACAACGATACAAGCATAACCGAAGGACTGCACGGAGGAAGCGCGCGCGCCGCCCGTCGCCCCACCCCGCCACCGCCGCTTGCTTGCTTTGTTTAGTCGAAGCTGATTGGTCCGCGTGAGCAGGTAGTCAAGTCGAACCGGTTTTGTTGTGTTGATGACCATGTTACCGTGTCACAAAACGTTTATAGCGATATTGCTCTATGCAATCAGGTTATATTGACATTCAAATAGTTTTTTTCCTAAATGGAATACAGTGTAACGCCCATAGTAAAAGATATTCCTAAATAACAGTACTTTCATTTGACACTAAATTATTTGATGGCCGCCGACCGCCCAGAACTGCCCATTCTCCTTTGTAAACAATGTTGATACGTAATATTACAATACGGACTTTTCCAGCGTAATTTTTCATCTTGAAGACGATACGTAATTGGCTATTACGAGTGTTATTGTGGTTATTTTAAATTCACACAGTAACAGTATCGTTACAGAACATTGTTTTTGGAGGAAAATTCTGAAAAATATTTTTGTGTAATCATCCAGTACTAATAATTTTTTATCGAATTTTTAAAGTGTAATATGTCTAGGTTTACAAGAAAAGACTGTAGATGATGAGTATAATAACGTTTAATAATCACAATAATGAAATCAGAGTCGAAAATTAACACCTTAACCTTTAGAAGAATTAAGATAAACATTTATCAATTAAAATAATTATAGGGACGTCAGTCATGTCAATTGTCACGATTACATTAAAAACTAGAAGTATATGTTTTTTTTTAAATCTCAGATCCAGAATCAGATGCACTTTGCAAGAGTAGCTGTCAAGAATCTAGTGCAGTAGAAACGTCTTCCGATCAAACTTTGACAAAATGTTATAAGTTACGAGGTATGTTTACTGTTAAAATATTGTTATATTTATTATACTTAAGAACTGTAACATTTGTCTGTATGAGATGGGGTCCATTCGTTACTTTTTATACGTAAAAGTTTTAAGAATACCTATAGTGGTTAGTCATAGTTGTATAAATCTTAGTAGGTACATACATACTTAATACTATCCTTCTTCATTGATTGCCTGGGCAGGTCACAAAATACGTTACGTAAAATACGTTGACGGTGATACAGAATCACACGATGAGGACTTTTCGCCAGACTGCTCGGAATATATTCCAAGTCCAAGAAGAAATACAAGAGAAAAACAAGAGTTCAACAGAGCAAATCAGTAGACAAGACTACTGATTTGCTCTGTTGAACTCTTGATAATATACTGATTTTCCGTTTCTTTATCTAGGTAAACTACTGGGGATAAGACTGAAGGTGCTTTGTATACCACTGACGGAGAAGCTACAAAGTTGATGTTGGTTAAATATAACGATAAATTAGAAATGGTTGATGGAGTGTTATTAATTTCTGGATTCAATAACATTCGACTTATACATTGGGAATCTCCGCTTAGACTTGAAACAGTACTAAGTGGACTATCAAATGTATTTCTTCTTGGACTTGGAATATATTCCGAGCAGTCTGGCGAAAAGTCCTCATCGTGTGATTCTCTATCACCGTCAACGTATTTTATTTTCGGTCTCTTCTTCTCTGTCGTTCCCTCAATGCTGAGGATCGCGACCACATACGACGCGTCTCCAAGCTATGCGGTCTTCTGTTCTGTGGACCGCTTGGTAAATGCTGCCTCCAACAGCCCTCTTGATCGCGTCTGACCATCTTGTCGGTGCTCTGCCTTGAGCGCGTTTCCCTTCCACCCGGCCCAGTATCATAAGCCTTTCCAGACCATGCTTAGGTGAACGCATAATATGACCGAAAAAGCTTAGGGCACGCTCCTGGCATATTGTAGATAACCGCTTGGTGATTTTTAGTTCCTCCAGTATGGATTCATTCGTTCTCATGGCGGTCCATGGTATACGAAGCAGCCTCCGCCAACACCACATCTCGAAAGCATCGATCTTACTGCTTTCGAGTCTTTTAATGCACCAAGTTTCAGCTCCATATAAAAAGATGGACATTACTAGAGAACGGGTCAGTCGTACTTTGGTATTCCGACGGATGCCACGGTTCTTCCAAATTTTCCCTAGACTGGTCATTGCACTTTTGGCCATACCAGTACGACGGCGGATTTCCTCAAGGCAGCTGCCCTCATTCGTAATTAAGGACCCAAGATACACGAACTCGCTGACTTTCTCATATCCGTCGAGTAGATTTGAGCTCGGAAGAAGATGAGCACGGTCTACCACCATTACTTTTGTCTTGGCATGGTTGATTTTAAGTCCAAGTTTAGCGCTCTCAGCTTCTATACGCTTCAGCAGAAGCACCATTTCTTCCTCGCTCGATGCAACTATAGTAGTATCGTCCGCATATCTCAGGTTCGTGAGTCTTTCACCGCCAACAACGATTCCGCCGTGCCAACCATCCAGCGCTCTCCTCATAATATACTCCCCGTAGAGGTTGAATAACTTTGGCGACAGAATACAGCCTTGGCGCACGCCCCGTTCCGTGTGGAAAGTATGCGATTTTTTGTTTTCCAGTTTCACAAAGCTGGTGCCGTCAAGGTACAGATTCTGAATCAGAAAAGTGAGATGTGGGGGGACGCCCATTTCAATAAGAACATCAAACATTGTCTGCCATTGTACGCAGTCAAACGCCTTAGCGTAATCTATAAAGCACAAGACCAGTGGTTTGTTAAATTCACGACACAACAAAACCGGCTTGTTCTCTCGGTATCTGGTGGTCTACATAAGTTGATAATCTCGTGTTAATTATGCGCAAAAGGATTTTACTGGCATGGGACATGAGCGATAAGGTTCTGTAGTTTTCACACTTCTTGGTGGAACCTTTCTTGTGAAGAGGAATGATGGCGGATTGTGACCAGTCTACTGGCCACTGGCCCGTCTTCCAGATCTTATTGCATATCTGGTGCACAATCTTTGTCCCGTCAAAACCAAGATGTTGTAACATTGCAGCAGAAACTCCATCAGGACCCACTGCTTTATGCTTTAATTTTTGTATAGCATCTTGGACTTCAGATAGTAGTATGCCTGGCTCTTCCACGTGGTCATCCCATCTTCGCACGGTGCATGAACAATCTTCATCACGATATAGTTTGTAACAGTAGTCTCTCCATCTATCCAAAACACTATCTAGTTCGGACAAGGTGTTACCTCTACTGTCTTCCACTAACCAGCATTTCGGTTTGAAGGTACCTGTTAGCTGTTTGACTTTCATGAACAGATCCTTAGTTTGCACTTTAGCTGCATGTCCCTCAATTTCCTCGCAGACGCTGTTGATGTGCACATCCCTATCCTTCCGAGTAGCTCTTTGAACGTCGGCATGCAGCTGATTGTATCTGCTTCTCTGTCTATCAGAACTCCAACCCTCTGCTTTTAGCTGTTTTCTCTCCTCAATCAACTTCCAAGATTCCTGACTTATCCACTCTTCCTTCTTCCGTACGGTTTTAAAAGCATCATGACTCACTTTGGCCGTATCTAAAACAGTCCTCTTGAGGTTATTCCAATCAGCTTCACTTGAGTCAAATGGATCTAACTTTAATGACCTGATGTTGTCGCCAATCGTTTCCTGGAAGTGGTCTAGAGCTTGTTTGTTCAGGTGAACGCTAGTCTGAGGCTTCTGCTTAGGGGCTTTTAAACGCAGCCTGAAATCAGCGACCAGAAGCTGGTGGTCACTGCCGCAATCAGCACCAGGAAGTGTTTTTACATTGGTGATTGACGAGCGCCACCTTGACCTAATTGCTATATAGTCAATCTGATTTCTATGCCCTGTTGGAGATGTCCATGTATATAGCCTCCTGGGGTGATTTTGGAACCAAGTATTCATGACTGTCAACTGATTCTCTACGCAGTATTGCAGAAATTTTTCACCTCTCTCATTTCTTTTACCAAGGCCATAGGAACCTATGACTGTACCTCGAAGAGGATCACCACTGGTGCATCCCACTTTTGCATTCAAGTCTCCCTGCACGATCACAACTTCCCTAGATGGTATGGTGCGTAATATGGCGTCCAAATCGGCATAAAACTGGTCCGAGACGTCCTCATCAGATTGGGATGTGGGTGCATATACTTGTATTACATTAACTGGTACAGGGCATGCATCGAATTTGATGGAAATTATCCGATCATTTGGAGTTTGATAACCTTTAACACTATTCTGTAGTTTCTTTGACACGATGAAGGCCACTCCGTTGGCGCTATGATCTTCGCCCCCTGTATAGTACATGATGTTCCCGTTACTCGTATTAAAGTGCCCATTGCCTCTTTTATGCACTTCGCTGAGCCCTAGAATGTCAATTCTGCACCTTCGCATCTCACTTTCCACAACTTCCAACTTGCCGGGTCTTAAACAACCTCTGACATTCCAAGTACCCACTCGCAGATGTTTTCTCAGTTGGGTGCTATTTTGACCTGTGCCGTAACCAGGTGCATAATTTCCACACGCTGCCTGGTGGTCCACAGCGGTTTGGCCGGTAGCATATTTCCCACCATGCAACCCGGAATCACGATGGCGCCGAGGGTCAGTCGGATGGCATGACAATACCCTTAACTTATTATTACTTGCCATGTGGTTTTCT
Source organism: Eupsilia transversa (assembly GCA_914767815.1). Taxonomy (NCBI): domain Eukaryota; kingdom Metazoa; phylum Arthropoda; class Insecta; order Lepidoptera; family Noctuidae; genus Eupsilia; species Eupsilia transversa. The sequence goes on along the minus strand of OU611873.1, from coordinate 16,793,916 downwards.
TGGGAAAATAGTGCAGTGGTTTCCCATTGCCTTCTGCACCAGGGTTTTTTGGGGTTATTTTATTCCCAAGGCCTCTGTAGCCTCTTCTGAACGGCTAGCCGTCAGGTGTATGGTTATACCGCCATTGCTCGGACGCCAGTGCCTCGTTCGTTATCTGGCAGGGGGCACCACGAAGGCCAGAAGGGTCATCGCCGCTGGCTATTCATACGAACCGCCAGCGCGTGCAGGTGAGGTTGACAATTGGGTCAGCTAGATGGTATTGCTGTTCTCCCCTTACCCCCCTGGTCGGTAGTTCTGTAAAAAATAAAATTACCTAGATTTATTTGCGGTATTTTTTTTGTGACCTGCCCAGGCAATCAATGAAGAAGGATAGTATTTAAGTATGTATGTACCTACTAAGATTTATACAACTATGACTAACCACCATAGGTATTCTTAAAACTTTTACCTATAAAAAGTAACGAATGGACCCCATCTCATACAGACAAATGTTACAGTTCTTAAGTATAATAAATATAACAATATTTTAACAGTAAACATACCTCGTAACTTATAACATTTTGACAAAGTTTGATCGGAAGACGTTTCTACTGCACTAGATTCTTGACAGCTACTCTTGCAAAGTGCATCTGATTCTGGATCTGCGATTTAAAAAAAAACAGCTTAGTAAACATTCTTACATATAAAGATATTTATCACTTAGGTAGGTATAATAAAAGCTTATACAAACCTTGCGGCAGAGATTGAATCGAAGTACTCGTAGATGTATTTGCATCCATTTCTGCACTATTTCTATGATGTGTCTCTGGCTCTGAATCTATATAAAGAAACATTTACGTATTTAATTAAATCTACGATTCATACCTATGCAAAAAAAAAGACCTTGAGACTCGGTAGGCAACACAAATCTTTATTTTGTTAACTAAGATAACTACCTTCTTTTAAACAATAATGCCTGCACTGCATGGGTACACAGGGAATCGAACCTGTAACGCTCGTCGTTATGACAACGTGGCATATAGAGCAGAAAATCAAAGAACAGTTAAAAAAAAATTGGCATTGTAAACTATGCTTATACCGCGAAAATTAAAATAATTAACAGTTAACTAGAAAAACTTATAAAGTAGATAAGTACGTAACAACTTACCTTCAACCGTGTTGTCAACCATTAGAAGCATTCGTCTCACACGAGCATTTTTTAATTCTCTATGGTTTTTTAAAGAATACTCTACTACTCTACTCTATTTTGTAGAATAGCTCAACAAATAAATAATTATTGTACCACTAACACTTAAAGACACTGTATATAATTATCACAATCACTTGAAGTACTAAAATTATTTTAGAGCACCACGTCACGTTTAATCAAACGAAAATATGCCACTGTTTGTGTAAACAAACATTACGCACCGGCCGGCGGACAGCATCACGTGTTGGGGGTCTGGCTAATATCTATTACTCTCTTATTGCCATAGAAAGAAAGAGACAAATGCTTCTTGCAAACTGTTGGGCGCAAAAATATAAACAGCAATATCGAAAACGGGACCAGACGTGTTCAAATTAGACACGTATTGCAATTTTACACATATTTATTAATGAATTATTTACTTTAAAAACCTTGTTAATTCCCCTTACGGTCTGAGCCGACTCAAAATAATTCGACAACAACAACGTGCTAGCGTTTACCAAGAACTGCACGAAATTCATTCACGCCAATAAGTCGATAGTAACTTACCAAAATTAAATACGAAATACTCGTTTGTATTGATACGTAAAGATACTTTTCTCGACATAATTTCGTTTTTTAATTTCCCTACAATATAAGTGTTTTTCATGATATCTTCGTAAATATCACTACGAAAAATGTGAAATAAATTACTAAGATGTATCCCAACCCATAAAAAAAAAAAAAAAAAAAACATTTAATTCAGGCAAAACCCATAAGCACATTACATAAAACACATTCTATAAAATTCCACAATACTGCCAACAGAATACAACAATACACAAAATGAACACAATACAGTAAATAAAATGTCAATGCAAATAAAATAGGTACAAATTATATAGGTCACAGAATTAAAATTATAACAAAATGTCAAATGCAATTAAATTAAATGAATGAGTAGATACAAATAAAAAGGGTCACAGAATTGAAGTTAAATTAAATGTCAAATTTTATGGGTCACAGAATTAAAATAATCATCAAAATTTTAACATGGAAGTCAATACAAATATAGGTCAATGTCAATCAGAATTAAGTGCTTGGCTTTATATGTCTACTAGCTTTTGCCCGCGGCTTCGCCCGCGTGGAGGTCGGAAATTATCCCACGGGAACGTACTACCGGGATAAAAATATATCTCAGATCCCATAACCCATGTCATGGTCTATCTAGGCGTTACAAAAAGGTTACAGACATGAGACAGCCAGTAACTTTCGTACGCGTAATATTAGTGTGGATAGTATAGACGGAAGTATGAAACTGTGTGAAAGTCTTATGAAAAAAATATGACACATTTGCCTGTGGAAGGTGAACAACGTCTATCCCAATCTGTAAAGTATCATGAATAATACTGGAATATCTTATGTTAAAACATTTCTGTAAACAACATTTTTGGTTTTCCCATTTTTTGCTAAAACATGTAGATTTTTTGGGCTGGATACTCGTGAGCACGCCACATACAATGGCTCTACTCTTTTTAAATTGGAAAGGTAAATCTTTAGGGGTATGAGGAACAGGGTGAAAAGTTCACTCATACTCTATGGAAAAGGGAGGATCCTCCGACCAGACGGGTGTTGTGTCTGGCGGGCAATTGCCCAAGGATTGATGTCGGATAGTCTTATATATGTTAATCGCTCGGTAAACACTTATACCGCGATGTAGGACTTGTGACGTCAGGTCTTTGATGCGTAGATAGTATGTGGCGGTGTAGATGCCGCCACATCACTCCCCTCCGGTGACCGGAGGTCGATATTGGGCTGAGTCTTGTATCTTGCGATGCTTGCCAGTGCCAGTTGAGGTTCCAGTGAGTCGGAACCGGGTGCCGCATAGTTCACAGTGGGTCGGAACTGTCTGCGGTGATTGGTGGTAGTTTGAGTTTGATTCCCCAGTGAGTCGGGGTGGAGCTGCGTTGTGATCCAGTGCGTCGGATGTGGTACAGCGCCGGGTTGCTGATGAGGCTAAGGGTGGTGACCAAGAATGCGCGTTCGCTGCATGCTGGTGGTCAGAATACCCGTTGAAGCCGTGGGTGCTGGCTGGCTGTGTGACTCGCCTAACGAAAGCTTGCGGGAATGATGTTGATGACGTCACGCTGAAGTAGTTGCACGAAGGCTGCGTTGACGTTCATATTCGGGGTCACCAATTTAGGGGTATGAGGAACAGGGTGTAAAGTTCACTCGTCCTCTATTCATATTCATTATTCATATTCATATTCATATTCATTTTATTTGCTTTCCACAAGGTAAAAAGATGTTTACAGAAGGCTTATAGCTAAGATCCGTTGTAGACCCTGTCAGGGCACAGCAAAAATTATTGTTAGTGTAGCTAACATAAAAATAAAAATAAAATTATACATGAAAAAGTACATAATTAGATTTGCACAAGGTCACATGACAATAACCTCAAAATTCTATTATTAGTAATATAAAAACACTTATTTATTATACAAAACACCTATTTATTACGAGATCATAATTTAAAGTTATAAGTTGTTAACAAGGAGATAAGTTTTACGTTTATCACAATTTAGACAATTTATAGATTATAGATACAGTATGTAGAATTTTATAATTTAATCATTTTGTATTTAGAAGTCTTGTTATATTTAATTAAATAATTTTATTGATTATGTATTATATTTAAGAATGTATTCATTGTAATTATATATTTATTTATTATTATAAATATTATAGCCTGTCAGTCAAGTATTCGTTTATATTATAATAGCTTTTGTTTAATAGAAATAATTTTAATTTATTTATAAAGATGTTGTATTTATTTATATTTCTTAGTTCTTCCGGTAACTTATTATATATTTTTATCGACATGACATAGGTACTTGAGGAGTGCATTTTTAATCGGGATGTAGGTATATTTAATCTATGTTTATGTCTTAAAGTAATTTCAGTTTGTATTTCTTCTCTTTTTGTGTATAATTTCGGGTATCTACGTACAAATTTGCAGATTTCAAAGATGTAGAGGCACGGTAGGGTTAAAATTTTTTGTTCTTGGAAGTGGGGCTTACAGCTATCCGTTTGTTCAATATTGACTAAAATTCTAATAAGTTTTTTTTGTAGGGTGAATAGTGCAGGTGAGTCTGTACTATTACCCCATAATATGACACCGTATTTAAGCCATGCATAGGCATATGCGTAATATGTTACCAACGCAGTATTTATGTCTGTAGTCTTTTTGATTTCCCGAAGGGCGTATGAAAATTTTGATAATTTTGCTTTTAGTTTTTGGATATGCGCCTTCCAATTTATGTGTGTGTCTATGTCTAGTCCTAATAGGGTGAATTTATTGACTATTTCTAATTTGTAATTTTGAAAAGTGAAGTTTATATGTATAGGTTTTTTTTGTCGTGGGTAAAATGTCATTATTTTTGTCTTATTAAAGTTGATTTCTAGATTATGTTCCATCATCCAATTAGTTGTAGCGTCAAGTATTGAATTTAATTTATCATTGAGGTTGAGATTAGTTTCGCATGAGGCAAGAATCGATATATCATCCGCAAACAAAACACAAGGTTCACTGATGTGCTTCGGAAGGTCATTGATGTAAACTAAGAATAAGAAGCAGCCTATTACACTACCCTGTGGGATTGAAGCGTTTATTGGTATTTTTTCGGATCGGAACAATTCTATTTCGTTACTTTTTTGGTTAAAAAATTCTATTTCCACTATTTGTTCTCTATGTTGTAAATACGATGTGAACCATTTATGACATGTACCACGGATCCCTATGCCATATAGCTTGTTTAATAAGATGTTGAATTGTACTTTATCGTATGCTTTGGTCATATCTAGCAGTAAGCCTATTGCATATTTTTTGGAGTTAATGATATCGAGGGCTTCTTGTATATATTTATAGACGGCGAGGGTTGTGGATCGGTTTTTCCTGAAGCCATTTTGACAGTCATTAAATATATTGTATTTTTCACAATAAGCGTAGACACGGTTGCACATGGCTTTTTCAAATATTTTTGATGCAGTTGGTAGAAGAGCGATGGGGCGGTAGTTATTTGGGTCAGTTTTTGCATTTTTCTTGTGTATTGGTTTTACAAGGGCCTTTTTCAAGAGGTTAGGAAAAGCACCTTCCTCGAAAGATTGATTTATCAGTTTATAGAATGGAAGAGTTAGTTCATCCGCACATAGTCTCAGTAATGTAGGTGGAAGTTCATCAACTCCATAGCTCGACTTATTTTTTAAGTTTTTTATTAATGCATTTACCTCGTAAGGATCTGCTGGACTCAGGAAGATAGAATTCTCTGTTGTAGACATTATAGGTGTTTCTTTTGATTTACTGCCCGATGGACTCGTACTAATTTTCCCAATAGAAGCAAAAAAATTATTAAAGATGCTAACTGGAACTACCTCTTTTGGGTCCGAAGTCATATTATTATTATTTGTTTGTATAGTTATATTCTGTTTTTCGCGTCTAATTTTTTTGTTTGTCCGTTCATTGATTATACCCCACATTGTTTTAACTCTATTTCTTGATTTTATCATTTTATTTTTGTAGTGTTGTTTTTTTGCGGTCACTACAGTTTTCTTTAATATTTTTTCATACTTCTTATAGTATTTTGTTAATATAGGGTTTTTTGTCTTGGTGATTAGTATCTTCAATAGTCTTTTATTTTTGCAACAGTTTTTTATACCTTTTGAAAGCCAGTATTTATTATAATTTGTTTTTAATTTGTATTTTTGTAATGGGATACATTGATTTAGGATGCTAATTAGGGTTTCGTTAAAAACTTCATAGTTTTCATTAATATTTTTATCAGCCGTTATTATATCGTTCCAGTTTATTACTTCCAATTTTGATTTAAATTTTTGCATATTTGTATTGTTGAATCGCCTTTTTTTTGTGTACCAAGTTATTTTCTTTGTTTGCTTGGCTAATTTTAAATGTAAAATTATACTATTGTGATCTGAAAAACCTAACTCTTCTACCGTTGTGTACATATCTTTATATTTGAAGTTTGTGAATATGAGATCTAAACATGTTTTTGTAGTAGGTGTTATGCGTGTTGGGGTTTTTATGTGTTGTGTGAATCTAAATTCCTGCATAAGATTTAAAAATTGATTCGATTTTAAGTTATTAGATAGGATGTTTATATTAAAATCGCCTCCAATAATAACATTAAGCATAGGGTATTTCATGTTTACATATCTTAGAATTTTTTGTATTTGTTGATAGAATGTTTCCTCTTCTCTTTTGTTCCAATACATGGTTATAATTAACATATTTTCCTTAGGTAGTTCAGTAGCACATACCTCTATAACATATTCTATAGACATGTCCGTAATTTCGTTTCTCTGGATGCAGTCTATATGATCCTGAAGTAGGATACAGACTCCTCCACCAGTTCGATTGCTGCGGCAGTAGTATGCTGCGAATTTGTATCCACTAAATTGAATAATGTCTAGCTTTTCCTGCGAGAGCCAGGTCTCTGAGATACATATTGCTTTGTATGTTGAATTTTGAGCGATGAAAACTTCAAGAATGTCCTGTTTGTTGTAAAGACTTTGAAAATTTTGGAACAGTATTTTAAATGATGTGTCGTTGTCGATCTTATTCACGAAATGTATAATTTTCATTTTCATCCGTTATGGATGTGCGGCAGAGTTGGTCAATATTGCACGTTATTATATCATTTCTCTGGAAGCTTGAATTTGTTTGTGGATTTTTCGTTTGGTTTTCATTGCTGTTGGTGGGTTTGGTGGGTTTTCCGTCGATGTATAATTTATTATTCTTTATAATTGCATGGAAGCCATTTTTCCTGGCCTTAAGTAGTTCTTCTCTCATTTGTGCTCTCTCTCTCCGTGCCGGTCACATCTAAAAACTCAGATATAAACAATCCAGTTCCTTGAAAACATTGGCTGCTGTTCACGATATATTTCGTCATTCTTTTGCTGAGCAGCTCAATAACCAGCGGTCTGTTCTTTAAGCCTTTTTTTTCCCACTCTATACATATCTTCAATGTACCCTGATAGGTCCACGTTTGTAATATCTCTGAATAGTTCTATAAGTCTATTATAGAGTTCGCTTTGGGGTTCTCTATAATACTCAGTAAGGCCGTACAGTACAATTTTTCTATGATTTATTTCCGGAGTGGATGATGATTGGGGTGGATTTGGATGGTTTTGATTTTGAATGATTTGGATTGGTAATTCCTTTATTTCCTTCTTTAGTGCCTCATGTTCAGTTCGGAGGCTTTCTAGTTTGGTGTTAATTTTTTCTATTTCTCGTTTTCTTTCATTATTTTGCATGGTTAAATCGCTGGTCTTCCGCTCAAAATCTTGTCTTATATCAGCAATAGCTTTTTTTATTTCAGTTTGTATTGTGTTTTTCAGTTCTTCTATTATAGATTTATTGTTTTCATTCAAACGTAGTACTATTAATTCGCTTAAACTTTGCATCGATAGTTGGGTTTGTGTATCTTTGAAAATTTCAATATTTTCTTGAGTTCGCAAGGTATCTCCTATAAAACTAAAGTTGTCAGAGCAAATCGTGTCATTACTTGGGTTTATTACTGTTTGCCTCATGGTGATATTGTTTCCTTCTATTGGTGTGATAGGGTATTGGGAACATTCTGGGTCCCTAGCAGAGCGTACTGGTGTGTCAGTGTTGCCTGTCTTTGGTTCTTTGCAAACGCAAGTCTGGCATTTCCAAGACTTTCTATGTTCTAAAGTCATTATTTTGATGTAATGATTTTTAGAGACACCAGCGCATTCCAAATCATATTTGCACTTGCATAGCGAACAAGTGAGATTTTCTCTTACCGGTACTTTTTGTTGACATCCTGAGCAAAACGGAGTAGGCGCCATCTTTTGAGGTGTTTAGTTACTTCTAATTGACTGTCAATTACGGCCTCTAGTGTGGAGTAGCGAGAATCTTCGATTTATTGACTGTTGACCTTATGTTGTCAATAGATGGCGTTGAATAAAGTTAATCAATCGAGATGATACTGCAATTTTGTGTTAAATTGTAAATTAATATATAGTTGGTATTTATTATGTACCTTTTGGGATCTTTCCTCCTCCTTTATTAAGAGATGACACTGTTTCAGAAAGAATTTAATAGCTTTTGAACTGTATTTTGAATTCAAAGTCCGTTATTTTTCCTGGCACTTTTTAACAGTTTTTCCGTTAAATTGATTTTTTCACAAGGTCTTCAATAACACTCACTATTAGTCATATAAGTATTCATTAAAACACTATATCGTTACTAAATTATCACTTAAACTATTTTTTAAAGTTAAATAATACGGAGCTGTTTTCTGTCCAGACTAAACTAGATGGCGCATTATCTATATCTATATAGAAAAGGGAGGATCGTCCGACCAGACGGGTGTTGTGATTTTAGGGAGCCTGATGTTTCGACTCTGAGAAAAACGTGACTGGATGTACCTAAGTCTTTGAACACGAATGTTGATCTGCTACCATGCCGGGATGCTGGTGACGGTTGCAATTTTCTTGCGAATGCCCTTAACCTTGCCACATAGTCTGACATATCAATTGTGTCATCGACCTGAGGCTGAAATAGTTCCCCTGGCAGTCTGAGTGTTTCGCCATACAAGAGTTCTGCTGATGTAGAACCTAGGTCTTCTTTGTACGCGTTTCTAATACCTAGTAGAACTAGTGGCAAAGATTCAACCCAGTTTTCTGTGGAATGGCAGGTTATAGCGGCTTTCAATTGCCTGTGAAATCTTTCTATAAGGCCGTTACAGGCGGGGTGATAGGCCGTGGTACGCTTGTGGTGAAACCCAGCCATCTCCGATAGGTGCCTGAAGAGTGCTGACTCAAATTGTCGACCGCGGTCTGTTACGATATCGACGGGGCAGCCAAATCGAGAAATCCAGCCAGTTACTAGGGCCTTTGCCACTGTCTCTGCTGTTATGTCGAATGTAGGTATAACCTCAGGCCAACGTGTGAACCGGTCGATGGCGGTGAGGCAATAACGATATCCTTGTGATAGCGGCAGTGGGCCTATGAGGTCGATGTGGATATGGTTGAATCTAGCCCTCGGCAGCTTGAATGTTCCCATTGGTGATGAGACGTGGCGGGTTACCTTAGATCGCTGGCATGCTAAGCAAGAACGGCTCCATTCTCTGCAGTCTTTTTTTACTGCTGGCCAAACGTACCGTTCAGTGACCATTTTGGTTGTTACGTTTGCACCAGGGTGACTCCACGAGTGTACGCTCTCGAAAACTCTGCGACGGTGTTCTTTTGTGACATATGGTCGAGGGATCTTGCTTCTCTCATCGCAGTACAGTTCGGTGTCTGATCCTGGCAGTTTTACTTTAGTGAGGCATAAGGACGTGTTGCTGCCGAGCAGCTGTTCTAGTTCAGTGTCGTGTTTCTGTGATTCAGCTAGCTTGTATAGGTCTACCGGCTGAGTTACCTCCTCGATCCTGGAGAGACTGTCAGCGACGACGTTGTTCTTGCCTGATATATGCCTTATATCTGTCGTAAACTGTGAGATGTAATCCAGGTGTCGGAACTGTCTTGGTGAGCAATTTTCCTTTCGCGAGTGGAACGCGAAACATATGGGCTTGTGATCTGTGTAGATCACGAAGTTTCGTGCTTCGACCATATGCCTGAAATACTTTATCGCTTCGTAGATCGCTAGCAATTCCCTGTCGTAGGGTGAGTATTTCCTTTGTGCTGGACTTAGCTTGCGGGAGTAAAATGCCAGCGGTTGCCATGGTTCCTCGTCCTTGCGCTGCTGTAATACCGCACCTATTGCTGTGTCTGAGGCGTCCGTCACTACTGCTAGTTTGGCTTCGCAGTCGGGATGGGCGAGCATCGCAGCTTTGCAAAGTCCTTCCTTGCAGGTATTGAAGGCTTCCGTTTCTTGTCTGGTGAAGTGCACTGGGTGAGAGCCTTTAACAGAACCTACCAACAGAGCATTTAAGGGGGCCTGGTGTTGAGCTGCGTCGGGTATGAATCGTCTGTAGAAATTTAACATACCTAAGAATCTGCGAAGTTCCCGGACAGTTTTTGGCGCCGGGTATTTTGTGATTGCTTCCACCTTTTCGGATAGTGGGCTGGTGCCATCGGCCGAGATCCTATACCCTAAGAAAGTCACTTCCTTCGCTCCGAATACGCACTTAGCAGTATTAATCACCATACCATATTCTTGCAGGCGGGTGAAAAGTTGCTGTAGGTGGTCTTCGTGGGTCTTCTGGTCTTTCGAGAAGACCAAGAAATCGTCGAGATATGGATAGCAGAAGTCCAGACCTCGCAGCATCTCGTCGACGAATCGCTGAAAAGTCTGTCCAGCATTGCGAAGACCAAACGTCATGTAAGGAAATTCAAATAGGCCAAATGGCGTGGTGATAGCGGTCTTGGGGATATCCTCTGGACTTACTGGAATCTGATTATATGCTTTGACAAGATCGATTGTACTGAAGATCGAACATCCTGTCAGACTGTGTGTGAAATCATGAATATGACGGATTGGATAATTGTCGGGTACTGTCCTGGAATTGAGCAAGCGGTAGTCACCACAGGGTCGCCATCCGCTGTTCTTCTTCGGAGCCAGGTGTAATGGAGATGACCATGGTGAACTTGAGGGTCTGGCGGTGCCGTCTTTCAGCATCGCTTCAAACTCATCTTTAGCTATTTTTAATTTGTCGGGGGCGAGGCGTCGTGGTGTACATGAAACTGGTGGTCCAGGTGTAGTCTGTATGTGGTGGACTGTATTGTGTGTTGATGTACGGTGTATGCCATGTGGCCGGGTGATGTCAGGAAATTTCCGTAGTATATTGTGGTATGTGGTGTCACCAATAATTACCTTAACCGAGGAAATAATGTCTGACGAACGGGTAGGTGAAGCCGGGGTCGCTAGCATTGTATAGTTGTCTAATAGACGCTGGTTCCTGCAATCAACAATTAAATTGTAAAATGACAAAAAATCCACTCCTATTATCGCTTTCGTAACGTCGGCTACAATAAATGTCCAAGTGAAGTCACGGCGCAACCCCAAGTTTAAACTCAAACTAGTATAACCGTATGTTTTGTTGGGTGTACCGTTAGCCGCACACAATTGATAATCCTTAGTCTCACGTCGCCCTGGTAATACCGATCGTGGGTAAACGCATAGGTCGCTGCCGGTATCTACCAAAAATTGCGTCTTTGATCGTCGATCGGTAACAAATAAGCGACCGGTGCTCGGACAATCGTCGGCCTCCATTACTGATTGCCCTTCGAGTTTTCCGCCGCTTTATAGTCGCAAGGTTTCTGGCATTTCTTCGCACGTTCTCCGAACCTGTGGTGGTACCAGCATTTTGGGAATCTGCCGTAGCTCGATTGCGATCTTGACGAACTCGAACGATGACTTGAACGGCTGTCCGATCGTTGCCTCGGTCGTGACATGCGATCGATCTTTGCGGTCAGCCTTTCAACCTGCCTTGCCAGTGCGGCTATCTCGGGATTCGCACTGCTCGAGGATGTCGCCTTGGCGATGGCCGATGTTGATGCTACCTGGGGCCCGACGACGTCATTGATTCGGTCTGCTAGCTCCGCCAATTCCTCCATCTCGGCCTTGGACTGCGAGGCGATGATGGCTTTCGTCCCGCTTGGTAGACGGCTCGTCCAAATGGTGCGGAGAAATTCCTCAGGAACGCCTGGTCCAGCAAGGTTTATTAAGTGGCGGTAGAATTGTGATGGTTTACGGTCGCCGAGTTCTTCATGCATGAGTAACTGCTTTACCTTCTTCTCACGCGAAGCTGACATTCTTTTAATTAATTCTGCCTTGAGTTTTTCGTATTTGTTGGTAGCTGGAGGGTTTTCAATTATTTCTTGAACCTCGGAAGCGTATTGCGGATCCAAGTGGCCTGTGACGTAATAAAATTTCGTCTCGTCTGCCTTTATATTTGAAAGCGCAAATTGTGCTTCCATTTGCGAAAACCAAAGTGAAGGCTTCTCCGGATAGAACGGTGGTACCCTCACGCCCACGCGAAATGTTTCTAGGTGCTTCTCACCGCCATCTTGGCCGGCCACGGTTACGTTGTGCCCACTTTTGTCTGTCATTGTAGCGTTCTTAGTCGGGGTCACCAATTTAGTGTTCTTCCTGAGATAGGCGGGTGCGCGGAGATAAATGAAAGTTTGTACACTGTCACAATAGAGTATATTGGAAGAACTTAGAACAGTTAGGTACACAGATTGAAGTTCACAGCACAGTTAGAAGGAAGAGTAGCAAAAGATTGATAGGAGTAGACAGATAGAAAGCACTGAAATAGGTAGTTCGTAAGCATAAGCGGTAGCGGACTGCGCGACACGGTGTTCGCTTGCAAGGCGGTAAGCTGACTGTTGGGCCGCCGGCGCACACTGGCGCGCGGCGCTGCTCAGGAATGCGAACCCCCACCTCGCGCATAGAACAATGGAACGATCGGGCGGCCGACCGGTTAGGTCACTAATAACAAATATGGTTTCCCTGTCTGTCCGCATTATACAAACCAATTATTCTTTGTAGTTACAGTTTTATATAATACAAACAATTATTAGTATTAGCTACCGTTATTTACCTACGCCACACGGACAATGACTATATTCTCAAACCCTTAAATATCTTGAAAAGAGTCACTGAAAAATGTCAATATTACATGTGAATTTTAAAATCATCCCATTCTACCCTCTTGAGGGGTGATTTTTGAAAACGGTGAAATACGTAATTCTTTATTTGTTACCAAAAACATAAATTTAAATTTTCATAGCCCTAACTTAAGAAATTATAGGTTTCCCATACAAAGTTTCATCCCCTATATTCGCCCCCTTAGGGTTATTTTTGAGACAAAAAGTAGCCTATGTTCTTCTCCGGGATGCCATCTATCTCCTTGCCAAATTTTATCGAAATCCGTCCAGTGGTTTAGGCGTGAAACGGTAACATACAGACAGACAGACAGAGTTACTTTCGAATTTATAATATTAGTATGGATTACTTTCGAATTTATAATATTAGTATGGATTACAGCATTGTCGTATGTAAGGGCAGTCAAAACGCTCAGCGATCATCTTCAGGACAGTATTGGAGCTGGCCCGCACCCTGCGCACTAAGGACGCGCACCGCTTGCGCATGGTGGCGTGAAAACAGTCGGTGCGCGCTTCCGCAAACATGCCCGAGGCGCTGCAGAAGCGGGGCATCCCCATAGGTTCCGAATTTGACATAACAATAAAAAGTCCATAATAGGACATTACCGACTTATTGCTTGGGGGCATCGATATAATTGTTTATTTTATTTGACTGTGTATGTCAATTTATTTTTATTATTTACTAGCTTTCGCCCGCGGCTTCGCCCGCGTGGAGGTAGGAAATTATCCCACGGGAACGTACTACCGGGATAAAAATATATCCCAGATCCCATAACCCATGTCACGGTCTATCTAGGCGTTACAGAAAGGTTACAGACATGAGACAGCAGTAACTTTCGTACGCATAATATTAGTGTGGATAGTATGGACGGAAGTATGAAACTGTGTGAAAGTCTTATGAAAAAAATATGACACATTTGCCTGTGGAAGGTGAACAACGTCTATCCCAATCTGTAAAGTAATATGAATAAAACTGGAATATCTTATTTCAAAACATTTCTGTAAACAACATTTTTGGGTTTCCCATTTTTTGCTAAAACATGTAGATTTTGTGGGCTGGATACTCGTGAGCACGCCACATACAATGGCTGCACTCTTTTTAAATTGGAAAGGTAAATCTGTCGGAATTATTGGAATACGCCAATCTTAACTTTTTTTTTAATTATTATTCCTGTCATGATTATTGCTTTTACAATATTCCGCCTCAGGTGAGTAATTTGTAACCGTATGTCATTACATTATCTTGGCGCATCAAGATTACGCATTATCAGAACTGGAACACCCACTTTCAGCCTCAGCTTATTCGAAGGCACTCCTGATAACTCTAAAGAGTTGAGAAATTCAATTCAGTCTATCGACGTTGTTGATGTGAACAATATTACAGAATTTTTTGATTAATGTAATCATGCCGTTACCAACTGTTACCATACGGTCTTCGCCAATTTTTAGAAGTGCTGCCGCATATTGCCCCGATTCTATATCATTGTGCAGTTGTTCTCGCATAATTGTAATCAAACAAAACTTTTTTATATGCCCCCATAATGTCGACGTCTTTAGACATGCATTTATTTCATTTGCCGGTGATCCCCTAGTTATTACCGGCAGGGTCTGTATAAAATCTCCGGCTATCAATGCCACCATCCCTCCCATGCGTTTCAAGCCAAGTAGTAATAACTTTTGACCGGGTGGACCGATTTTAATGAAATAAACACTAAATGTAACCCTATGATACGGACTATAACTATATTCTCAAACCCTTAAATATCTTGAAAAGAGTCACTGAAAAATGTCAATATTACATGTGAATTTTAAAATCATCCCCCATTCTACCCTCTTGAGGGGTGATTTTTGAAAACGGTGAAATACGTAATTCTTTATTTGTTACCAAAAGCATAAATTTAAATTTTCATAGCCCTAACTTAAGAAATTATAGGTTTCCCATACAAACTTTCATCCCCTATATTCGCCCCCTTAGGGTTATTTTTGAGATAAAAAGTAGCCTATGTTCTTCTCCGGGATGCCATCTATCTCCTTGCCAAATTTTATCGAAATCCGTCCAGTGGTTTAGGCGTGAAACGGTAACATACAGACAGACAGACAGAGTTACTTTCGAATTTATAATATTAGTATGGATTACTTTCGAATTTATAATATTAGTATGGATTACAGCATTGTCGTATGTAAGGGCAGTCAAAACGCTCAGCGATCATCTTCAGGACAGTATTGGAGCTGGCCCGCACCCTGCGCACTAAGGACGCGCACCGCTTGCGCATGGTGGCGTGAAAACAGTCGGTGCGCGCTTCTATTTTATTATTATTATTTATTTATTTTACTTCGATGGTCCTAGTTTATCATTTATGACTTCCATTTACTGCGATATGTGGGCGGGCACGCCCTTTATGCCTGGAGGCTTTTATCTAGATATTAAGTTCGGTTTACCTTTAGTTTTTTTTATTTCTGCTTGAGTATTAGTTCTCGATGTTTTGGTTGGTATATTGGCGTGTGCTAGCTGACATATGGCTGTTCATTAAATGTATGTTTTGCGAAACTATTGTATAGAATCAATTTTTCTAACTGAACAGACAGCTGTGCTGCTGGGGAGTTTGTTGCGCCACTTCTTCTTCCCAGCTAAAGCACTAGGAAGTGGTGACGGGTGGGCGTTTTGGGGGACTGTCTTATGTAATTTTGACGTTCAAAAAGTGCTGATTCTCAGCCTAATTTGAATAAATGACTTTTGATTTTGATTTTGATTCAACACAGTGCAATATTTTCAGCCTTACGAAGTCAAGATGTAGAGGAAACCTACATAGAACTGTTAAAAAATATTTATAATAATAGCACGGCTAACGTGAAGCTAGATTCTGTGGGCACAACTTTCAAAATCAACAAAGGGGTAAAACAGGGTGATCCGCTCTCTCCCAAACTATTTACCAGCACCCTCGAGGAAGTATTTAAAAAACTCGCAGACGCATGGGCAACAAAGGGCATTCAAATCGGCGATAAAATGCTAACAAACCTTCGTTTTGCGGACGATATTGTTCTTTTTGCGTCTACAGCAGACCAACTGCAAGAAATGCTCCAAGAGCTGAGTACTGCAAGCCTTGAGGTTGGACTGACGATGAATCGGTCAAAGACTAAAGTAATGACCAATACTGCTAATTATAGGGTCGAGGTCGATGGGCAGGAAATACAGTATTTCGACGAATACATTTACCTGGGCCAGCTAGTTTCCTTCCACAACAGACAGGATAAAGAGATCGACCGTCGAGTCGAAAATGCCTGGAGGAGCTACTTGTCCATGAAGGCGCTAATGAAGGGCGACATTCCAATTTCATTAAAGCGCAAGCTCGACATGTGTATCCTGCCTTTTTTTTTTTTTTTGTTCCGGGGTGGAAAATCCTCATGGGTGTCCCCCGCCCTGGGGCGGGCGGAGGGGTCTGTCAGACTCTTACTGACTAAAAACCACCCCGGTGTCCCATCTCACACCGAAGCCGGGGGTCGCGGGAACGAACAAATCTTCCGCAACCCCCGATTGGTGCCGGCCCGCGAACGCGGGCCTCTTCCTCGGGTCAGGGGGGAGTGAGGTGTTAAACTCCCCCCACGCCGTCTAAGAGGGGCGCGCGTGGAACACTACGCGCCGCCACCTCGGGTCCTGATGTGTGGGGGGCGACAGACGTCCCCGAGTCCGTCGCCCCTGGACCCATTTAGGGGGGCTGGAAGAGGGCGTTGTCCGCCCTCCTCCGACGCCCGGTGCGCCTGCTGCGGGCCGGGTGAGTGGATGAGATCTCCCTCTCCCTTTCCGCAGCCTCCTTCTGCGAGACGACCGTCTCGCAGTAGGAAACCACCGCGTCCCAGGACTCCTCGCTGCCGACCATCGCATTCACTATGGCCGGCAGCGACAAGTCACTGCTTACTTCTGAGATGAGGGCACGGCGCGGCTCCTCCCAAGCGGCACACTCTGCCAGCGTATGCCGCGCCGTGTCCTCCCGACAGTCGACGCAGTGGTGACACCGGGCGTCCGGCTCCCTGTTTATGCGACACAGATACTTCCCGAAGCAACCATGCCCCGAGAGCACCTGCGTCACCCGAAACGACAGGGAGCCGTGCCTCCTCCCGAATGTGTATCCTGCCTATCCTAACCTATGGCACTCAGACTTGGTCTTTGACCGAGGCTCAGAAGTCCAAACTCAAGATTTGCCAAAGAGCAATGGAGCGTAGCATTTTAAAAATTAAACTCACCGACCAAATTCGCAACACCACAATACGCTCCAAGACAGGCGTCGCCGATGTTGGCGATAAATCTGCGAGGCTCAAAATGGGACTGGGCGGGTCACACCTGTAGGATGCACGAAAGCAGATGGGCCAGGATCGTCACACAGTGGGTACCTGATGATGGGCGTCGTCGCCGGGGCAGGCCTAAAAAACGCTGGCGTGACGATTTAGACTCGTTCCTAACCGATTGGCCGGAGAAGGCACAACACAAGGAAGACTGGAAAAATATGGGGGAGACCTTTGCCCAGCAGTGGGACAATATAGGTTAAATAAAAAATAAAAATAAATAAAAATATATATAAACCTTGCTACGACTTGCTACCTGGGTTGTTATTATTAATTGTTTCTGTAGGACGCGTGGTCGAATTTACTCGTCGCGAACTTGCCGACTTGTCATTGCAAGATCCTGTTAAGAATTGGAGTCGAAAAGGCCAGAATTTGCAAAAGCTTATAATTTTGAAGACTAACTGCCCTCTAAACCAACAAAGTGCAACTCGAAGCAAGGTTTCAGGAGTTTTTAATAAAATTAAAACGAAATACTTTGATGCCGGTCGGAGGAAAGATATATTTTATACAAGGCATTTCTTGACACCAACATTTTTGTTGAACATTTAAAATCGACTAGGGATACTGTGTATCTGCCTGTTAGTTTTAGACACATAATAGCAAGGCTATTATCATTTTATATAAACTCAGACATAAGTAGTATGTCGAAGTCTTGTGTTATTAACACCACAATGGTTAGTAATATTACTAATAATAAGGTGGTGAACCAGAATAAATGTAGCTCAAATGCTATAAGTATGTATACAGATTGTACGAAGGAGGTTCCATTACCCTCACTCACTATGAGCTCACTGCCTGGTGATGACATTGAGGTCTTGGGGTCAACTCCGGATAGTCATTTAAACTAGTTTGTAAGACAACAGAAGTTACCAGTAAGAATATTCTTATACCTAACTTCAACAAGGTTTCTTCTGGCTCTAAAATAAGTAATTACCAAAAAGGAGATCAGCAGAATGCCTTGAAATTATTTCATCAAAATATTCAAGGTATTTCTTCCAAATTATTAGAAATTGAAATGTTTTTAGAAAAAACAAAGTTTGACATTGTTTGTTTTACTGAACATTGGTTAAAGGATTACCAAATGCTAATTAACTTTGAGAACTATAGTATGGGCAGTTGTTTTAACCGTAAATCTATGTAACCGTATATCGTAATCTATTTTAATTTACTGTAATGTTTCACAAATTAATTTCAGTTAGTTTAGTAATAATCAATAGTTATAATAAATTAAATAACTGATCAAATGTTATTATAATACATATTTGTACGCCGTTAAGGTAAAACATGACTGTGATCCTTTCTCCAATGAACTTAACATCTTGCATGCTTTGTGTGTGTATACTCATGTTTCGGACAAATAAATGATCTATTCTATTCTATGCTACGTGGAGGTTCTCTAATCTTGATAAAAAATTGTTTAAAAACTAAGCAACGTAACGACATAGTTGGTTTATCAGTTGAACATTGCATCGAACTGTCCTGTGTTGAGCTGGATAAGCATGTGGTAGTGTGCGTGTACAGACCCCCTAATTATCAGAACTTTTCTTTATTTGAGTCAATAATGGAAGATGTCCTAGCGAAACTTGCATCCAGTAACAAAGCCGCAATTATTTGTGGTGATTTTAATACTAATATTCTGGAAGATAATTTAAATACCAGTAGATTATTAAGCCTTTTTAAATCGTTCAATTTATCTAATATTTTAACAGAACCGACTAGAGTAACTCCAACTTCTGCTACTTGTATCGATAATGTCTTCTGCGATTGTGATTCTTTTTCTAAAGCTATCGTAAATTATTTGCCGTCTGATCATAGCGGACAAACTGTAACTTTTAAGTATAAAATACCTTTGCAAAAAGTGCAAATACAATTTAGACCAATAACAACTGGCAAATTAAATAGATTCAATAGAACCCTAAATAATAAGTGTAGCAAACCACACACAACTACTTCCAGTACGAGCGTCCCGCGGTCGCATTCCGGTACGATACAGAGAATAATCTGTTTGTCTCTTTCTCGCCCGGCTGTTGCGAGGAACGCGCTTCGCGATGCGCATCAGTCCGCTGCCCACACGCTTACCGCGTAGTCACGTAATTTGATGTTCCGCGCAACGTCGCCACGTGCCTTCCTCGTGCCGCCATTGTTACGCGAATATAAACTATTTAGGGTTTTCGATCCCCAATATTTTGTGTGTTGTTTAATTAATGTGAACTGTTTACAACCAAATATACTCTTTAACTGAAAAGGTGGTTTCCCTGAGATTCCTCCCTCATATGTGGCGCTCCAACGTTTTTTTTATTCGTGTGACAATATAGTGCATAGTTGTGAGTTTTGCAGGGATAAACTAAAATGCCAGTGACAAGGAGCAGAGCGGCTAGTTTGACTCGGAGGGAAGATGCAAACGACGCATTACCCGTCCCCTCGCGAGCAAACACGCCGACCGCGGAGTCCGCCAACCAAGATGGTGACGACGCGTTTTCTTCTTCGCCGCACATCGATGCTAACGCTACGTTCTCTAACGAAAACGTGGCGACAATTATCGCCTCTCTCCAACGCTCTCAAACAGAAGCATTTAGAGAGTTGCTCAACTCGATGTCGCGGGCGAATGCATCGACCCCGGAATCACTTGCGCTGCAAGGGCACAGCACCCTAGCTCGCTGCAAAGCCACGTTCTCCGGCCGACCGAAGGAGTCGGTTGAAGCATTTATCGACGCTATAGAGGCCTATAGCGATTGCGCGCAGGTGGCGGACTCAAACATTCTGCGCGGCTTAGCCTACCTATTCAAGGATGAAGCGGCCACGTGGTGGCAAGGAATTAAACACTCTGTGTCGTCATGGCGCGAAGCTAAAGAAAACTTAATAAGTGCCTATGGTGACCGCCGGCCGCCTCATCGGATCTACTTGGAAATATTTAAGACACCGCAGGGCAATGAAAACACAGATATCTTCGTAGTGCGCATCCGCGCCCTCTTAGCACGTTTACCTAAGGGCGATGAGTAGTGTATTATTGGGCATTCTATACCACTATCGGCAAGTAGCTCGGCGAGTGCGCCTCGCTGCCGACAGTGGTATAGAATGCCCAATAATCGACACTCGACTCGACTCTCCACTCGACCGATAAACTCGAACGAGACAGTTTGTTGTACCGTGTACTTGATTAGGAACGATTTACTCGACCAATGACTAGTAACTTGCTCCTTACCACTATCTTCCATACGGCTGGTCAGTATGCCGCGTTTCGGAGCACGATGAACAATCAACCATTTACTTACCACTACACTTAACCGGTCACTCGAGTTGCATTTACTGTTAACATAGAATGGTGAACGAGTTGATGATTGTAACAAACCAACGAAATTACAAGTACCTAGTGAAAAAAGCGTTAACGGGTTATTATTGTAAATAAAAAACAACTGTAAGGTACGGTATTTGGTTTAATTATCATAAAATGTTGGTTTGCCTGGAAACAAGATATCAGCCGCACGCACGAGCTCTTGTAATTTTCGCCACTGAGGAGAATCCGCGTCAGTCTGGAACTTGATTCGGACGAGCGCCTTCTTCCACAGCTCGGCGGAGTCGGTAAGGCGAGCGTCGTCAGCCTTGTACACCTTACAGTCGATGTAGTACTCTCCGTCGGTGCTCGTTGCTCGGCGCTCGCAGCCGCTGGCTACCCGGTTCACAAAGAATGAAGTTAGGTGGTCCGATGCATCTTCTTTGTGTGGGATGTCGCGGTTGTTACTGATGCCGAATATGTCGATGCCAGTATTCACTTTTTTACTGAAACAATAACAGAAAACTGTAATTAGTTAATGTTTAGAACGAGAGATGCATACGCCAAGAAAAAACCTTCTGCTGTAAAAAAAATATAACAACTGACTCGGCTTTGATCAATACTGTAATCGATCAAATCAATCCATCGATTCAAACAATAACCAAGTGAACCTGCACTTGTTTTAAAATAATATGTAATAGTAATTGCATGATTTTAATTTAGTCAGTAGATATGTGACTAGAGTAAGTAGATAATTAATTTACCTGGCACGAGCTACGGTTGTTGATTGTGACTGCATCTTGCGTTTCCCATTGCTGTCTGCAGACGGTTTGCGGCTGCACTTCACTTTTTGCCCGGTGACCGATGCTTGCGAGTAATCACACTCAGAGTCTGACCTGAAATAAAGATAGGGAAAATTTAGTCACACAATTATTATTAATTATCTCAATGGAGTAGTGTCCATTGCGCAGGGCATACTATACAACACAAGTGTGTGCGCAAACATTGGTTCTCCCACATGCCCATGGGATAGCAAACCCATAGAGAGATTGGGTGCAGGATCGATGGCTTTACATGCTGTTCAAAGCACAGAAGACTGGATGAAAAATAATGACTCCTTCGAGGGATCGACCTCGACATACTATGAGCAGCTCGTGTGATCTGAGAAGTAACGCGCCCACACACAAACATAACTGTAAATTACAAGCGGATCACAAGTGTGAGCCATGACAACGAACAGAATATTTTATAAGACTTACATTTTTTTCAATCAGAAGTTCCACTCGGTTTGATGACTTGGTTGGGATGGCGGCAGCGGGAGGCTATCGACAATGTCGTCGCTGATATTGTAGACAACACAGACTGTTTGTATACCGATGATAACAGAGCACTTCGTTGCACTTGCAGACTGCGAATACTTTGTACCGAATACTTGTAGCTTATAAGTTAAAATCAAATTATAAATAAAGCATGTTAAAAACACTTCAATCAATTTAGCATTGTTGTGTTGAAGTAACTTTTTCTATAGTCGGATTATACATGTACGTAAAATGAAGACGAAGGAAAATTTTAAGCTGCATCGAATGTCGATGCAGCGAAATTAGCCAGGGCTGGCTAAATGATAGCGAGCACGGAATCGTTACACTACATTGATGTAATTATTTTATAGAAGTAAATAAATATTTCTAAGGTAGGTACTTATTTTATCATCTACGTTTAGGTCTTGTGTAGAAAATATGAACTTATTGCCGTCAACCTAGTACTTTTCTAGACTTCCTGAAATAAATACATAATATAGTTCTCATAACTACACTAACAGCCATGAGTCAAACCATGGAAATCCATATCTGTCGATACGCTATGATATATTTTAATCGTAATAATGCATTGTGTAAATTTTGTATTTTGCTGATACATAGAATGATACTAAGTTATTGTCAACCCTAACTAAAATAGCTGATTATTGTGGATGTGAAATAAATAATTAGGTAAGCACACGTGTAACAATTGCGCAAAAACAAATTTTATGATGAAATATTTTTAGGCAAAAAATATAATTTAAAATATTATTTATTATTTCAAAGGTCTCTCGGAGTGAGCACGTTTCTAAACTGTCACCGAAAAAATAAGTCAATTATTAAAAATAAATATTTAATTGATCACACACCAGAAAGTACATACGAACGATTTCATCAGGAGTAACGCTGTTCGGTATATCGTGGGGGGGCCTGAAATACACCTGTTTGGATAAAGCAGATCATTTCATATTGTACAGGTAATTATCAAATATCATTTTTTAATTTCAATTAACATAATAGTATGACTTTTTCAACCCAGAATTTACAATTATATGTCTGATTCTTTATCGGTACCTAATAAACATTTTTTTATTTCAGATACATTCTGCCTAAACAAAATATTAATTACCGACTGGTCTGTGAAGAATTATTTAATTACCTGAAATATATCTCCATATTTGGATCACGTAGATACACATTCCTATGTATAAATCATTTTACATTTTGCAGGTAATTATTATCTATATTTTTCTCTCCAGATTATACTATTATCTATGTAATTAGATTATGTGTCTAATGCACCCAATTTTTTATTATTTCAGAAACATTCTGCCTAAACATAATTACCGACTTACCTGAGAAGAAATTACACAAGGGATCTTGGAACGAACATAAAATAGTCCTGATCAAGTTGTACTAATTACCTATATAAAATATTTTGTTACTGGTATACCTAAGATCATGAATAATAGTTGTAAGTATTATCTAATCTAATTTTATTGAAATTGTTAGTGTTCCTTTTTGTTAGTGATTTCAACAATAACATAATGCCTCACTGTTCTGATTGCAAAGTATTTGTAGATAATCGCCGATGGTCTGGTCATTTACGTAGCAATGTACAGTGGGCAGCACATCAAGTTACACTCTATACATAACTATAGCTACCATACAGTATAGAGCGTTAGAAAGAAAGTATCCTTGTCGTGATTGGTGGAATTTTCATCGTTCTTATAAATGGCCAATGGTTACGCGCTCTAACAGTGAAAAGCCAATTGACACAAACGTCATTATGAATAAACCCCACCTCCCTGCCTTTGCGCCGGTTCCGGTATTCCCGAATATTACCGAATTTCACCGAAGCGAACAAAACGAACGAAAAGCCGCTCGGAAAGTGTCGGAAGGAAGTTAGTCACAAAAACAAAGCGTTGCCGTGAATACGTGCGTATTTTGTTTTTTAGTGCGAGTGAATTTGTTTAAAATGGCGCCTCAGTTATCCCAAATTGAAAGGGAAAGGATTATTGCGCTGCGACAGAGTGGTTGCAGAGTAATAGATATTTGCAGACAAACTGGCATAACGGTAAGTAATTTTATTATGATATTATGAAGATAATATTGAACAAAGTGATCAGTAATGTATTCCTATAGAATTTTCTAAATTGTAAACCGAACTCATTCGAAAATTATCACGTACTGGATATAATAATTATTATTATATTTCTTGTTGTTCTTTCTTATAAGTATTGTGTTTCCAATATTAAATATTTCAACGCTTTGCTCTGCTCCAAGTATTCCAAGTGCTACCTATATTATAAATAACTTTAAATTGAAAATTTAACAGTGCTCTACCTAACATAACAGAATTTGATGCAGTATTGGTTTCCTTAGATTCCATTAATTCATGAAACATTTTAACAAGATTTTGGTAAATATTTATTTACCTATTTAGAAAAGAATTAGTGTATCTTTATTACAAGAAGTATTTTCTTACAGAATTTTTAGTCGAATGTGTCTGTTAAAACATTTAAAACATAATTATGATATACGTTAGCGTTGAACTTTTTTTAATTTTGAAATCCATGGGCGTAGCCAGGGCTTGGGGGTTCAACCCCCCCTGAAAAGTTGTGATGTTACCGTTCATAAAATGATCCTATTTAGGTATACATACTGCCGAATGCAGTGCTATTCTCTAAAAAAAAACATAGTCGCTTAAAAAGCACAGCCTTGAGCACAGCGCTGCCACAGCGACGAATTACAGTTTTTCTTTAGTAGATTTTCAACTTAATAGTCTAGAACATAAAGTTGAAAATCTATTAAAGACAATCTGTTTCGCGTCATTGATACAGTTTAACATTTTATATTGTTAATTTCGTTTCAGAAAAGGACTGTTTATTTTTGGTTGCGACGATGGGAAGAGAGTGGCACCCTGGAAGCTCACCATCGTCAGCTCTACACGAGAGCAACTACCACTGCGGAAGACGCGGCCATAGTAGCTGCTCATTCTGCTGATCCATTTTTCAGCACGAGAGCGACATCCTCTACCTATAGTGTGAGTCCATGCCTTGTTTATTATCATTCACTTTACTCATAAAAAAGCATCTAGGTATTCTCTGTATCCATTCGTAGATCCATACAAGTATTTTTTAACCAGTACGCAATTTCTTTTTCTGTAGTTCTATACCTATCGCAATTTAAAGTGAGAGCCAAGTTCAATATTACTATTTCTTTTATGCTACAACATTGTTTGCTATTTAAAAGTTAAAACTTCTCAAACTTGATACACCATACCACTTATTTACCTCGTCTTATTTATCTTGTCATAAGTATTTAAATATACAGGGTATTTGGGAGATGGGTGCAAAGCTTGAAGGCTATTAGCTTATTATGTTCTATATGGGCTAAGGTATCACCCCCTTCAAGCTTTGCACCCATCTCCCAAACACCCTGTGTGTATATATATAGTATATATAGAGTGTATATAGTATATATATATGTGTATAGTATATGTATATATATATACATATATGTATACTTATATATTATATGTATATTTTATTTTAAAAAATGGCATGAAAATATATAACCGACTTTTTTTTTGTTTTAGATTTCGACGGATACTGTGCGGAGACGGCTAAAAGAAGCGGGGAAAAAATGTTGCCGTCCTGCAAGAAAAATTTTAATGTGCCTGCACCACAAGGAGGCGAGAGTAAGTTTTTGCCTCGAATACTATAATTTTGACTGGGTGAACAATATTGTTATATTTGTAGATGAAAAAAGTTTCCGATCCGACAAAGACGGGAAAAAAATATTATGGCGCAACCGCAACGAAAGGTATGTTGAGGTAAATACTTTGCCCAATCGAGCCAGTGGGAGAATTTCCCTAAACTTTTGGGGATGGATGAGCTCCATGGGGCCAGGTGAACTGGTCGAGGTTAGCGGGCGCATGAATGGGGAACAATACGTCGATATATTACGAGACGTAATGATCCCTACCGTGCGCCTGCACTATCCAGAGGGCATTATTTATTTGTGCCAGGACAACTGCCGTGTTCACACCTGCAACGTGGTGCAGGAGTGGCTCGCAACACGGGACGATGTTGTCTGTTTGCCATGGCCTGCAAAGAGCCCAGACTTAAACCCGATCGAGAACCTATGGGGTCTCATGGCTCTCGATTAGGATGCTTCAGAAATCCGCAACAATGAAAACTTGCGGCGAGAAGCTCATGCTACATGGGAGCATTTCAGAGGCAGGGACACATGCTGGAACATGGTGGTCGGCATGAAGGACCGACTAGATGCTGTTCTCGATGCGCAAGGTGGTCCGACCAAATATTAAAGTATACCTATATGTATGTTTATTATTTTATATATAAAATACTTATTATATATATGAATCCTATTATTTTTAATTTTCAGTTACTCTTTTAAAACATAACTTTTGTTATTTTATAATATTATGGTGGATATTCATATATTTAACGTTTATTAAAAAGTGTAAGTAAGTTTTTAACATTTAATAATATAATATGTAAGTATAATTTTTGTAAATACGCAAACTCTCTCTGCTATGCTCCCATGTAGTCATTTTTTAACAACCAATAGGCCGATCTTGTTGCTGATTTCTGAGGTAGAGTTTGAGTTCTTTTAGGCCATGGCTGAAACTTATTACGCTAATAACACCTGAGCGAAGTCAACTGACAAAATATATGGTCGAGATGAATAAAAACAACTAAGCACTTACTCTGGCTTACTATTGTTCCTGTCACTGTCGCGCATCAGGCAACTCTAATGCTAGATAGAGATAGGACATGGCTAAGCCGAAGTAAGTGCTTAGTAACGTTTATTTATTTAGACCCAGTTCAATGGCACAAGTAAATAATGCACTCCAGACATCTGAGTTCCCATAGGCACCTTTCCTATTAAATCTGTTCATCCAGGGCATGTTTTACACGCCAAGTTTCACAAATATTAAGTATCAGCTGTTAGGAACAACCATCTATTCTTAAGGTGGCATTCAGATCGACGCGACAGCGACATGCGACCGCAACCTGGCTCGCGCGACCCGTCAAAATGTCACGTGTCACGTGACGCAGTCGCGCCGACACCGCGATTTCATTTGACGGTTCGCGGGACCCAAGTCGCGGTTGCGGTTGCGTCGATCCGAATTCCACCTTTACATACTTTTATATTTATATTTAATAGTAATAGTAGCCTTTATTTCAGGTATTTATAAAATTAAAGACTTTATCTTTCGGTTAAATATGTATTTAACTGAAGATACAACTTAAATCAGTTTTGACAGATTTGAGTATATTTCTAACCACCAATTCTCCCATTGCTCGATTTGGAAAAGTTGCCCATTATATCTTTCGTTGACGTTGTATCATTGTAAAGAAATTTATGAAAAAAAATGCTTCAATCTGCGCGGTATCTCGATCAAAGTTCGCCTAAGAGCTCTTACACATGAGCGGCAGGTTGCCGACGACGCATGTCGACGGCTGCAGTTATCTGTGCCGTGGGCAACATGCCACTCGTGTGTAAGAGCTTTAAGTCATTTCCCAATTCTCATGCTTTTATTTCTCCATATGAAAATTGAGCCCAGCGGTTTGAAAGCGTAACATTCACAGTATGGATAAAATTTGATATGAAGAGAGCTTAAAGCCTGGGAATGAACAAAGGTTACTTTGACCCGTGACATTGATGATGTCATAATATTTTAAACCTGTAAATTGAAATTTCAAACATGTTTTCATGAATTTAAGTTTGGGTCGGAAATCTTTTCTCTCCTCCGTGCTCAGAACCTTGAGTTACGTAGCACGCAGGGATTTTTGTAAGCACAAATAGTTTAAAATCTTATTTCGTCATTTTTAGCGTTCACATTTCGGCGCTGATGCATTTGTGAGCCTGACGTATCAAGGCACGGCAAAACTGATAGGATATCGCGTGTCGCGATATGTCATAAGTTTGTGCGAACCTTCTACGAAATGCGTGTGTTTACTAATACAACATATATCGCTTACCCAGTCAAGTTATAGTAATCTAGGTAAAAGCTTACTTTGCAACTGTATAATTACCTTGCTAATGAAACGTTAACTGGTTTTTTATTGTATACAACTTTTTTATACAGTGTGCCCCTAGATAAAGTGCACAAACGAAAATGGGTACAGCTGGACCATTAGTCATCGATAAAAAATTGGAAAAAAAAAACTAAATGTTGAATTATTTAATAAAACTTGTGATAAAGATAGAAAGTCATTTTTTTTTTTTGTTAAATAGTAAATGAGATGGGGTTTTAGAAAATTTAATCAAAAAAAATATTCGGAACTTTATTCTGTAAAAATCTAAATTAATCGAAAAAATCAGACAAAAATTTCAACATTTCTTCGATAAAACGTGTTTTTCACTCGATGACTGTTATTTAAGGGTTTTTTTTATTTATTTATTTTCCATTTTTTTTTATCTGTGAATAATGGTCTAGTTTTACCAATTTTCGTTTGTGCACTTTATCTAAGGACATCCTGTATAGTATATAGTTTAGTCTTATAAATTAAGCATACTAGTTTAGTTTTTCACCGACTTCAAAAAAGGAGGAGGTTCTCAATTTATGTAACTGAGCTGATGATGGAAGCTTAACAGTACGGAGTTACTCGAATAGGCATCGAGTAATTTTGTAAATTCTTTTTATGTTTGAAAGGGCGTTTGTTCATGTGATGCTATGAATATCTACAACCAAAAATGTGATAAAATAAAAAATAAAAAATTTCAAAAAATAACTG
This sequence comes from Eupsilia transversa, assembly GCA_914767815.1. Classification (NCBI taxonomy): domain Eukaryota; kingdom Metazoa; phylum Arthropoda; class Insecta; order Lepidoptera; family Noctuidae; genus Eupsilia; species Eupsilia transversa. Next base: position 16,765,416 of record OU611873.1, on the reverse strand, counting down.
ACTTAAAAAAAAAACCACAAAATAACTCAATTACAACAACAACGGTGTCGGTGGCAACAACCTATCAAAAATTCCAAAATAAGTCACCGACTTCAGTAATTAGGTTATTTTATGGTTTTTTGTGGTTTGTTTTTGAAGTAGGTTATTTTTTGCAAAAAAAGTTTTTATATATTAAATAGGTTATTATAGGTAAGCATTGTTTATATTTTTAAATAGGTCATATATTAGTGTTTAATTTTAAGTTTTCATTCGTATTGTTATTAATATTTAAAAAATAAAAGGATTATTATTTATTTCCGCATTTTTATTGCAAACTTAATCTGGCAATTTACTAAACGCCTGACGCAACCGCGTAAACTTGGTAAATCACACAACACACACACAGACAAGTAAAAACACCATTGCAAGCACACAATCTCTAGTTCTATGCATGGTCTCCTGACACATCACATTTTAAGCGCAGCTACACACCAATTTAGAAATCCAAAAAAAAACCCGTCGTTACTTTGAACCATTAACTTCCTTATGGGATTTCATTACAAAATTTTACTTTAACCATAAAGGCTCGTTCACACCGGCGCGACTTGTCGCGCGACGCGACTTTAACAATACAATTTCTAATAAAACTTCACGATTGAACAATTGCCGGTGTCGCGTCGCGCGACAAGTCGCGCCGGTGTGAACGAGCCTTGACTTAACGAACGTTAACTTTTCGAGCAACCGGGCCTAAAGATGAATCAATCATCAGCATGTAATCTGAGACTGACTTAAATGCAAAAAACGTAAAAGAAATTAAATTTCGCGGGCATGGTTGGCGCTTCCATTTTGAGGAAGTTTACTTTCAACGACCACCGAGCCGACAATAGCGAGCTGAGATTGCAAAATTACGTAAGTACTGAAAATACCTATTTGTAATTTACGATCATTTGTAGAGATGGAATATCTACAATACAAAATTATTTCACTGATAAAAAAATCGAATTGAACCCTTAATACGTCAATAAAAAATCTATACTATATAATATAATATAATTATAATAATAATATAAAGCTGAAGAGTTTGTTTGTTTGAACGCGCTAATCTCTGGATCTACTGGTCCGAATTTAAAAAAAAATTGTGTTGGATAGTCCATTTATCTATAGGAAGCCTATAGGTATTTTCAAGAAGTGAGAAATTAGAAAAGAATTGTATAATACCTACCTACTTAGGCTACTTACTCATTCAAGGTTATTTTAACGCAGAATGCCCATTTATCGTTATCTGTTTCATCATTCATTTTATTTGACTACTAGCTGCTCCTGCGCGGTTTCACCCGCTGCTGGGCTCCTATTGGTCGTAGCGTGATTTTACATAGCCTATGCTACTCAGGAATCATGTAGCTTTCTACTGGTGAAAGAATTTTTAAATCGGTCTAATAGTTTCGGAGCCTATTCAATTCAAACAAATAAACAGTAAAATCTTACCTCTTTATAATAGTAGTATAGATAATAGCGTCGCAATTTAGATTTTGAATTTGGCGCTCTGCATTGCGTTCGCATCCCAATATGCGCGACCATAGGGACGCAAACAATTTCTTTCACACTGATTACTTCTTTTTACTTATTCTACACTAAGACGCATAACGCACACACGCTCACGCACGCCGACCTTGAGCGATGCAGCACGGAACGGTTTAAGTAGTATTAACAAAAAGCTATTTATCTCTTTCGCACGATTCTCGCTGTTGTTACTCAAACGCACTCAAGGTCAAAGTGGTGTAGCTTGATGTGCTGCCCACTGTACATAAAAACAATAGTTCAACTCCTATTTATGATAATGTGGCAATTATTAATTCTTCTTTTAAAGAACGAATCAAAAGTTATAAAATCACAGCGACAGGCGAACAAATACTTAGTTTTCCTGAAATGTTCCTCAATAGGATTAGTCCACAAATTAAGCATTTAATAGAAGGTTCAATACAGAAACACATCTCTGTCAAAATAAACTTCGAACTGTTTGCTTCCTTTCTTATGTTTAAAAATGATCAACAAGAAATAAAATCATTCCGAACAAAAAAATTTATTACACTAATTAATTACGATTTTGATTCTACTTACAAATCAGCTGTTAATGTACTACTAAAAAAAATTGAGGAATTTGAGGAAAGAGATAGTGGTTGGACATTTTTAAGTAATTCGCATTTAGAATTAAATATTAATAAATATCAACCACTCAGCGGATCTAAATTTTTAACTTTGCCGAAATCCATAAAGGCTAAAAGAGCTTGTTTGAATATTCGAAACAATGATGAGTATTGCTTTTTGTGGTGTGTTGTGGCGGCATTGTACCCCACAAACAGACATCCCGATAGGATTTCGTCTTATCCATACTTTCAGGAAGTTTTGAATGTTAATAATTTAACATTTCCAATTACATTCTCGGACATAGCTATCTTTGAGAGAAATAATCCTTCTCTCAATATATTTGTATATGGTTTAAAAAATGAGAAAACAATTATTGGGCCATTGTATACAACGCTGAATGACAAGTCTAATAAAAGTATCCATCTACTGTTTTTAGAAAATAATAATAATTCTCATTACTGTCTCATCAAAGATTTATCTCGTTTAGTTAGAAATCAGATGACCAAACATCATGGTAAACTATATTTCTGTGAAACATGTTTATTGTTTTTTCCAACGCTTAGTCAAATTGAATCCCACTTGTGTGGGGGGATTGTCACTGTTTTACCGGAAAAAGGGTCATTTTTAAAATTTAAAAATTATGATAGAAAACAAAATATTCCATTCGTCATATATGCCGACTTTGAAACGTTACTTGAACCAATTTCCGGCGCTGAATTCAACACTGCTAACACGTCATACTTAAAACGCCACGTGCCAGCGGCGTTCGCTTACAATATCGTGTCATCAAATAAAAATGCCACCGTTGAGGGCTATAGAAGTTATCGGGGTAATGATTGTGTTTCGAAATTTATACATTTTCTTACTGAGGACGTAAAACAAATACATAAAATTATATCCAAAAGCGAGCCTATGATATTCACTGATGAAAATTCTCGTGATTTTAAACGTGCCGTTAAGTGTCATATTTGCGACAATTTACTCTTAACCGATAAAGTAAGAGATCATTGTCATATTACAGGTCTATATCGAGGTGCAGCACATCGACACTGTAATTTACAGCATAAAGTACCAAAATTTATTCCAATATTTTTTCACAATTTATCCGGATACGATTGTCATTTATTTATAAAAAAGTTAGGTGAAATTCCAGGTTCTATTAAAATAATCCCTTTTTTTTTTTCTTTTTTTTTTTTTTTTTGGGTGGGAAATCATCAAATAACTTCTCCCGCTCTGGGCGGAGCGGGAGGGCGTGTCAGACTCTTACTGACTAAAACCCACCCGTGTTCCTTCAGTTGCCTGTGTTGCCAGGGGCCACGGTATCCCTTTCGGACTTTCCCGCAACCCCAGCAGGCATCGGCCCTAGTGGGCCCCGCCATTGGTGCTGACATCTCTTTGAGGCGCGCGTGGAACACAACGCGCCGTCGACCCGGGCCTGGTCCTTATCGGGGGCGAGCTACCCATTGCTCACCGCCCGCAAGCCCGCGCCTACGGTGGCCGGGAATCCTCCAAGGAGTCCCGACGCCCAGGGCGTCTCCTACGGCGGCTAGGCGCGTGAGGGCGCGAACTTTGCCTCTCCCTCACGCGCTCCGCCTCCTCCTTTGCGAGCATTACTGCTTCGCAGAAGGAGGTGACGGCTCCCCATTCCCTCTCGCTCCGTACCATGGCCTGCACCAGGGTTGGACGCGAGAGGTCACTGCCGCCGATCGCCTCCACGAGGACACGGCGGTGCTCTGCCCAAGCCGGGCATACCTCCACCGTATGCTCCACCGTGTCCTCCGGGCGATCCACACAATGGTGACACCCGGGCGCTTCCTCCCGCCTTATCCGGAACAGGAACCTCCCGAAACAACCGTGTCCGGTGAGGACCTGTGTCAGGCGGAAGGTGAGGACGCCGTGGCGCCTCTCTAGCCACTCCTCAAAGAGGGGACTTATCGCCGCAATTGTGGCGTGCCCAGCACTGGGTTGCGACAATCGCACTCTCCATGTCGCCATGAGATCCCGCCGAAGCTCTGTCCGCTGTGCCGCGACTTCTCGCGGCAGCGGAGTTACGCCCCGGCGTTTCGCCTCCTCGCGCCACTCCCATATGTGCGCGAGGACTTTCGCCTCTAGATCCCACGGCGGCAATCCGGCAAGGAGGCTCGCCGCCTCACCCGAGACCGTGCGGTATCCCCGGACAAGCCGGATGGCCATGACCCTTTGGGACGCGTTCAACCGGCGGGCTGGCCGCAGCCTCAAAGAACGCGCCCACACAGGAGCCCCGTAAAGGGCCATGGACCGCACGACCCCCGCGTAGAGCCTCCGGCAGGAGGCGTTTGGACCCCCCAGATTAGGCAGGAGCCGCTTCAGAGCAGCCCCAGCCTTCTCCAGTCTGGGAGCCAAACGTCGGAAATGCTCCACGAAGTTCCACCGGCTGTCGAGGACAAGTCCCAGGTACTTCATCGTCGACTCGACGCCGATGTGAACCCCTCCTACCGTTATTTGGGAACCCAAAGGTGGCGCGTTCCGAGGACCATGAAAACACATGGCCTCGGACTTGTGTAGGGCCACCTCGAGTCCCAATTGCCGGATCCTGTCGACGATTGTCGCAACCCCGCGTGTCGCAATTTCGGCCGCCGCCTGGTGCGACCTCCCCTGCGCCAGGACCAACGTGTCGTCAGCGTAGCAAACCACGCTGACGCCGTCGGGGAGGTCGGCGCGCAGCACCCAGTCGTATCCGATATCCCACAGATACGGCCCCAGGACCGATCCCTGTGGGACACCGCACGACATCTCTCGCCGGTTCCATTCTCCCAGGTGACCGGGGTAGATGACGGCCCTGTCCGTCAGGTAGGCCTCGACCACACGTCGGAGGTAGATCGGCACCCCGTGATACCGGAGTGCCTCTCTAATGCAACTCCAAGGCAGGGTATTGAAGGCATTGGCGATGTCTAAAGACACCGCCAAGACGACCCCACCCCGGGCAACAGCATCCCCCGTCGTGAGGGCCCGCACGCGCATGATGGCGTCCACCGTGGAGCGCCCTCTGCGGAAGCCAAACTGGCTCTCCGTCAAATCCGGCCCCACCCGCACCAGATGCCCGACAAGGCGGTCTGCAATTACTCTTTCAAAGAGCTTGCCCACCTCGTCGAGCAGCACGATGGGCCGGTAGGCAGACGGAGAGTCCGCAGGGCGCCCCGGCTTCTTAATGAGGACCAGTTTCCCCGTCTTCCATCGAAGTGGGAACTGGCCCCTCTCCAAGCATGCGCTTAGTAGCCCTCTTAGTCGAGGCCCGAGAGCCTCCAAGGCCAGGACCCATGCTTTCCCTGGTAAGCCGTCGGGTCCTGGGGCGGTATTCTTGGCATTCAGCCTACGTACCGCCACTCTCATCTCTACCTCGGTCACCTCCGGAGCATCGTCATCGTCGTCGGCGGTGTGGTCCGCAGCGGGCACCGCAGTAGGCGGAGCCATGGGCGGAGCGGTGTGTTCCCCTCTCGAGGGGAACAGAGCGCTCACCACGTCCTCCACAAGCTGGGGCCGGAGACTCTGAGTCAGCGGGGGAGCCCATGGGCGGATTTTCTCCCGCACCAACTTGTATGGGCGTCCCCACGGGTCCCTGTCCAGAGTCGCCAGCGACTCCTCGCGGGCCAGTCCCCTGGCCCGCTGGATCTCCGCTTGGAGGGCGGTCTTCGCCGCTCTGTACCCCTCGTACAACTCCGCCTGAATGGCTTCCGTATCCGGAGGGCGGATACGGAGCCTGCGGTGCCTGGCGTACCGGCGTCGCGCAGCAACGCACGCGGCGCGCAGAGTCGTCAGCTCTTGAGACCACCAGTACACCTGGCGCGAAGCACGGCCGGGCTGGACCCGGGGCATTGCCACGTCACATATGTCGGACATGGCCTCCCGGAACCACTCCGCCTCGTCGTTGATGTCAGCAGGCCTGTCCGGTGATGACACCCAGGTCTGCACGATCGAGGCTTCCAAGAGGAGCTCCCGGTCCAGCTGCTTCAGCGCCCACCGCGGACCACTCGAGGCCTGTCGGACCAACGCGCCCGAGATCTGGGCGGAGACGTCGAACCGGATGTACCGGTGGTCGGAATAGGTCTCCACCCCCTCCATAACGCGCCAGTCAACAACACGTGGTGACAGAGCGGTGCTGGCGAACGATATGTCCACCACTGATTCGCCCCGCATCCGCACACACGTGGGGACAGAACCCCGGTTTAAGACGGCCAGGCCTGTCTCCAGAGCCCAGCCCTCCACCATCCTTCCCCTTGTGTCCGTATACCGGGAACCCCAAGCCACATTCTTGGCATTGAAGTCCCCGAGGACGAGCACGGGGAGGGAACGAAACCCGACGACGATGGCTCTCAACTCCCCTAGGGAGTTGTGGAACTCGGCAAGAGTCCGGTTCGGGGAGAAGTATGCCCCTACCACGACAATCTCCCCGAACCGTGCTGCAACGCAACCCCTTCCTCTCCTGACACCTTCGAGGGATGGGGTACCGGCGGCGGCCGACGAAATTAGGGTCACTGAGCCGCTCAGGTCCTCCACCCAGTCATCCCTGGGCGGGACAAAGTACGGCTCAGCGACCACGGCGATGTTAATCGACCACTGCGCCATGCTCTGGAGCAACAGATCCTGAGCGGCGGCGCAGTGGTTGATGTTCGCCTGGAGGAGGCGTAATGGGGCCGTTATTGGCACTCCATACCCTCCCCCTCCCGAGCCCCCTGTGAGGGCACAGCGGCGGCAGCAGTGGCGGCGGTTATGGCGGTGACGGCGGTGGCGGTGGTGGCGGAGGGCTTGCCTCCGCCGCGGGCTTTGGCGGGTGAAGCGCAGGCCTTGCTCCCGATCCGGTGTTCGGCCGGCTTGCCAGCCGCCGCACATACAACGCAGTGCGGCGTGGCGCTACACGAGCCGGCCTTGTGACCGGGCTGGCCACAGCGGTAGCAGAGACCGCTGCGGTCCACCTCCGAGGTGCATTTAGCTCCCACGTGGTTGCCCACGTGGCAGCGGAAGCACCTCAGGGGTCTGGGTTCCAGCAGTTTGACCTGCGCAGAAACCCAGCCCACCAATAGCCTGCAGCCCTCCCCGGTAATTTTCTTGGCCGCCGTCACGGGGCAGCTCACCGTAACGGCTCGCATCCCCACAGAGTCAGGACGGATGGTGCCCGCCCTCACCTGCTCGGCAGAGCACCCCCCAGTCCTCACGACAGCGGCCACCACCTGTTCCTCCGTCACCGAGTCGTCCAGTCCCAGGATGCGGATGTCCCCACCTTGGCGAGTACGTCCCGATAGGACACGCCCTTTTTTGCCGCTTCCGGCTGTAGTGTGATCACTACCGCTGCGGCCTTCGGGGCGCGGAGCCTAGCCGCGACGCTTCGCTCCTTGCGCCGCTGCCGCCTCTCCCTTCTTTTGGCCGCCTTCCTTGCCTTCTTCTTCTCCCCGGCTACTTGCCAATCGGCATCGGCCGGAGAAGATTCCGGAGGTGGAGGTGGTGGCGGCCGCTGTCTCGCCGCCAGGGCCGGGGCCTTCGCTACCTGCGCAGCCGCCCCTTTCCTCGTCTGCCCCGACGGGCCTGGTTTGGCCGCGGCAGCTGCAGCGGCGGCATACGACGCCTTCCGCTGGCCCGAGGCCAGCTCGCTTGCCGCTAGTGGGGGGCGCAGGACGATAGCCTCTAAGGCGGAGAAGCGGTTCCGCAAAGCAGCCATCTCCTGCCGCACCAGGGTCAGGATACGGTCTTCAGCAGGCACTGACCGTCCCTGCCCATGCGCCTCTCCCCCCTTTTTCGCCTCCCGGGAGCCGGCTCCTCGGAGCGCAGCCAGGTCTGCTCGGAGCTCCCCATTCTCCTTCCGGAGAAGCTCCATGGCGGCTGTCAGGCGGGCGACCTCCTCTCGCAATTCGGACATTCCGTCCGACGGAGGCCCGAGTTGGAAGGCCTTAGCTGCCGCCATAATAGAGGCCGTGGCTGCGGAGATGGCCTTGTCTTTAGAGGACTTGATCCTCTTAATGGCCACCTCCTTGACCGCGGCTACCACGACCTCCGTGAACCGAGCCTCACGCTCCGTGTTGGAGCCGCCGACGGCGTCCGGTTCACCACCTATATACCTATAACTCTGAGGGGGCCGCACTGCGGCTGCTCCCTCCAGGGGCCGGCTCAGCTGGGCTAGCTGGCCTCTGTTCCCCAGCCTCCTTGGTGGAGAGGGTGGCCCCTCTACCGACACCTTTTTCCCGGGCCCCACCCCGCCGGCTAGAGTGGATCTTCTTCCGCTGTGCGGAGACCCACTCATTAAAATAATCCCTAAGACTAAAGAAAAATATGTAGCATTTACCAAATTTATTCCTATTGCCGATAACGAGTACATTTGTATAAGGTTTCTAGATTCCTTCAACTTTTTGGGAACAAGTTTAGACAAGCTCGCTAAAACATTGCAGGTGGAAGATTTCGTTAATCTACGGTCTCATTTTTCCAAAGAAAGACAGTTTAATTTATTGAGAAGAAAAGGTGTTTATCCATATGATTACATGACCACTTGGGGGTGTTACGATCAAACATTTTTGCCGTCTAAGGATCATTTTTATAATTCTTTGACTAACGAAGTCATTAGTGATGAAGATTATAATCACGCGCAGGCTGTTTGGACTGAATTTAATATTAATAACCTAGGCGAGTATACGGATCTATACTTAAAAACGGATGTGCTTTTGTTAACAGACATATTCCAAAATTTTCGGAAAACCTGTAAACAATATTACAGTCTTGACCCCGCGTTTTACATTACTGCACCCAGTTTATCTTTCGATGCGATGTTGCTAAAAACAGGCGTTCAGTTAGAGCTAGTGTCGGACTTAGCTATCATCAGAATGATACAAAGCGGTATACGCGGTGGTTTGTGCATGTGTTCCCATCGGCATGCTAGAGCTAATCACAAGTACATGCCTGAATATAATCCATCACAACCGGAGAGTTTCATAGTATACTTAGATTGTAATAATCTTTACGGTTTCAGCATGTGTCAGTATTTACCATACTCTAGTTTCAGATTTTTAGGTGATAACGAATTAGCTAATTTTGATGTTACCGCTATAGAAGATAACGCAAAATGGGGCTTCATATTAGAAGTCGATCTATTGTATCCCGAAAATTTACATAATCATCATAATGACTTACCATTTTGTCCTGAAAAATGTGTACCCCCGGGGGGTAAAACCAAGAAACTCATAGCAAATTTGTATAATAAGTACAACTATGTGATTCATTACGTTCATTTAAAAAAATGTTTGGAACATGGTTTAATTTTACGTAAAATTCATAGAGCTATTACTTTTAGACAGGCTCCATATTTAAAACAATACATAGAGTTAAATACTCAATTAAGACAAAAAGCAAAAAGTTCCTTCGAACAAGACTTTTTTAAGTTATTAAATAACAGTGTTTTTGGAAAGACATTAGAAAATACTGAAAATAGAGTAACCGTGCATTTAGTTAATCAATGGTGCGATCAGTCCAATCGAACTAAGAAATTTATATCCGCTGAGAAACTTATAGCCAACCCCTATTTCCACAGTGCATCTATTTTATCTGAAAACTTAGTTGCGATACAAATGAAACCTAATCAAATTATTTTAGATAAGCCTATCTACATAGGTTTCACTGTGTTGGAACTGTCAAAAGCACACATGTATTACTTTCATTACGATATTGTAAAGCCTTTTTATAAAGATCGAGTGCAGCTATGTTACACAGATACCGATTCCTTTGTTTATAAAATAGACACTAACGATTTTTACCATGATTTGAAATATAATTTTTTACAATATTTTGACAGCAGTAACTATGAAGCCGCAAATGATTTACAGATACCGCTAAAAAATAAAAAGGTACCCGGTCTCTTTAAAGATGAAATGGGAGGAAAATATATATCTGATTTTGTTGGCTTGAGATCGAAACTTTACTCTATAAAAACCCCTAATAATATTATTAAAAAAGCAAAAGGGGTGAAAGCAAGCGTGGTCAGGGATTTAAACTTATCAGACTATGAAACCATTTTATTTCATGGCGGAGTAATCCGGAGAAAAAATTATATGTTTAAATCGATAAAACACGAAATATTTACTCGTACTGTCAACAAAGTTGCTTTATCTAGAAATGATGACAAACGATCAATATCTGTAGATCAAATTTCAACTCGAGCCTGGGGTCATGCGTTTATTTTTAAGAATGAATTACTCTGATCATAATTTAAGTTTAGTGTTACGTAATTATCTAAGGCTACTCATGTAATAAGTTTAGTTTTAGAAAATAATAAATGTTAATAACTATTATACAAAAATTAAATAAAATTGGAATTATTGTAACCATTGACTTGTTTCATTTATGAAATTCTATTTACTTTAAAATATAATTACACTCTTTTTTTTCAATCGGTAAATTAAGTAAATACCGATTGCAATGATTTCAGTTGCACTATGCACCTAGATACCTTGCATCGTAAGGTTGATTTTTGAATAACTAACGTTTACGATTAAGTAACACGCTTACAAGGCACTATTCTTCATTGTATAATTATTGTCTACGTTGCAGTTCATTGGCCTTAGCATGGAGACACAAATGCTTAGATGACATGTAATTAATTATTACACGGTATTTAATTATTTTACAATCATTAACGAAATATTATTCATCGCGAACACCTGTTTCATATATTTTTTTAACCTTCAGCAAAAGTAATCATGTCGGTGAGTATAATTATTTTTTTTTGTAACTAACAATTGTGATCGCGGTAGTGTTAATAATCAATATAATAAAGGAATATAGTGAACTCCATGGAAAACCTAATTATAACGCTTTAGAGCGCTATACTAAAGGAATAGTGGTATAATTGTTTTATATTTTGTTTCAGATGTCTGAATCCGAGATCATGTTCAGCCAGTATGCCCAGGATCCTTACGAAGGATTCTCTGAGATGTTTCGCAGCGAACCCGAGCACAGCAAACCAGTCACAAAAGATAAAAAACCAAAACAACGATGCAGGGAAAAGTCGAAAAAACTAAAACCAACCAAATCCTACGTGATGAGTCGACTACAGCGAAGAGGGATTAAATTAATAAAAATTTCAGTCAAAGATCTATGTAATAACAATCCTCAAACCATAGACAGTGATAGTGACAGTGAGAACGTTATTATAAACGCACAATATATTGTTCAAGATGCTATCGACAGTGTTATGGACGAAACTGAGTCTTTAGTTAAGAAAATATCGAAATCTTTAATAGATACTGACTTTTAATAATCGTTTGTGTAAATTAATGTTTATAATTTTATTAAGATATTTCTATTCAATTGCGTGTAGTGTTAAGTTATTTGGAGAAGTGTGGGGAGTGTTTAGCAAAATAAAAGCATGTATAACTTATTTTGATTTTTATTTAACAAACCTAAAAACTAATAATCTACATTACACACATTAGTGCATACATTTTATGCCCATTCTAAATACTTCCTTAAACAAAGCACATTTTTAAGCGCACAATGCTTCAGATGTTTATTACAATTAAAATTAGATCTTCCTTCACAGTATGTTTTATGCAAAACAGAGAAATTAGGACATTGTTCTTTACCAAGGTCTAATACTTTACAATTCATACAAAGATCCTTTATCCAATTCACCTTCTCCAAACCATTTACAACGATTTCCTTATTTTCTAGATATGGAACGATTATACGTCGAAATTCTCTGTAGTCAATATAACCTTCATTCCAATAAATTCCCCTATTTCTTTCCAACCATTTAACCTGCTTCTTTTCATCACTTGTTAAGTATTTAAACAAGTATGGTGGTTTTATTAAAAATGTTTGAGTATAATCACGACTAGCAAAAGCTAATTCTTTTATTATAAAATTATTGTACAGGTCTTTAAACCCTTGAACATCTAATATGATAGTATTCGGATTCATGATATTTTTCTCACAGTATTACTTAGAGGCTTATACTCAATTATGCAGTCGTTCAATAAAAGACAATATGCAGAAGTTTGATCTGGTATGTCCGAATCACTCTCTATTTCCACTCGTACATCCACAATAGGACCTGTCTTTACATTATCGGCTTGTCTAGAGCAATCTATGATAAAGAGCGGCGCCAAATCTTTAAATTGTTTTTCACTTAATAAGGGTTCCGGGCGACGTCCGTAATAAGACTGTTGAAATCGAATGTATTGCTCGTATAATAAAGCGATTCTGTTATTCGCGAAACTGATATTTAGGTTTTCATAGGGGAAGTAAGTTGAATTTAGGTATACTCTAACGTCACGAACATGGCAGTGATCGAACTGAGACATATCAGAACTTGAATTGTTTTTTCTATTTGTTTGTAGGCCCATAATTATGTATCTAGGTTTCTCTATTTGCGAGGAAGTTTTGATGGACCAGGTATGTTTTGTAGTTTTAGGTAAAGCTGGATATTCGTAGAGATCCCAATTTCTGAATATCATCTGGAGTGGACGATCTTTTTCTAACAGTTTGAGTAAACTTATTTTCTCTTTGTCGGACACTTTAACATGCGGTACACGCCAGATGATTTTATTTATTTGAACGTCTTCTACAAATTCACCGGTGTTAAGTTTGACCGCATTCAGGTTAGTATTACTTCGTAGCAATATCAGTTCGTGCCTACAATTTATCACGACTTTCTTGAAATCTTCAGCGAAACCGATGATGTTACTGAGTGGTATAGACGCGGAAAAACTACCCCCATTTATATTTTTTTTGCCTTCGATATTCCAGCCCCATGCATTAGATATCTTTGACTCACTTTCACTCATTGATATTAACGATTTCATGGTGGTAGTTATGCCAGCATTTTTTATTCTATCAATTTCCACTCCATTTAGCTCGTATCTTATATCTTGGAACAGGTAAAGTAGAGCATTATTCGTAAAATTAACACTAGTGGCTTTCTCTTTCATATCCTTTTTGCTTACGATAACAGTCCCTTCCAAATACAAGGTACTAGCTGACGGAAGTATATACAAGTCTTGCTGGTTAATGGGTATACGAATTTCATCGTTCCTATTGAAACTAGTTACGTAGGGCTTGTAAGAGTGAAATTCGATTCCTTCAACCGTGTTGTCGTAAGTCGGAGCGGATAAAACATCTAAGATATTCATTTTAGTAAACCGATCGCTTTGAGAAATGCCTTGTTGTCTTTAGTTAATTTTATTTTCTTCTTAGGGCGAGCTCTTATATGGTTGGAAGCTTGAGTGGAACTGATATTTTTGATTTGCTGATGCACATATTTATTGTAGTCGATCATTTTTTTCTTCTGAGATGCAAATACAGCTGCAATTCTTCACCGCGCAAGTTTATTAAGCGGTTATTTATATCTAACAGCCTGATATGTATGCAGCTAATGTTGTTTTGGTTGATTGGAAAGTATATCGCGTTTTTCGGAATTTCTATAATCCTATATCCGGGAGGAACGTTGAGTGCAAATTCGTGGATAATGTGACTCGGTTCTCCGTTTGTGTACGAGCCGCTTACAATATCACATTCGATCCTGATCACAGTTGTAGGTAAAATGTTGACCGGCAACTGTGACTCATGCCATTTATTTGCTTTCAAGATTTGTTTATTAAACCCTAATAAATTCCTGAAAGTACCTTCTTTATTAAAATTTATGTCCTTTGTACAATATACAGCAGCTTTTAAAGTATTGTTATTGCACTGTAGTTTGATTGAGGCATCTTTCATTTCAGATTTTAAATAATCATTAATATCTTGCAATTCATAGGTGCCCTCCGGTATTTCAATAACTTCGTTAGAACCATAATAGAATTTATTATTCGTTTTGTCAATGTTTGGAATCGAATTAAATGTTGCGAAATGCAATAAGGCACACTCATACTGTTCATATAGTTGCAACGTGTTGGGATAGTAAGTAGATAAAGTTGACGAGTTTCCAGTTATCGATAATGTGAGTGACATCTTGCAAATGATTGAAATAAAAGAAAATCATAGATTTTATATGTTTTTATTCCAAAAAGTCCACAGATATTCTAAACATAAGTGTCCACAATTTACAGTGTTGAATTTCTGATATCTTGTATAATTATAAAAAACATTACAATTCTTAAAATATCGTATTAATTCCATTGGAGGCTTCAAATTTCCAAAGCTATCAAAATATTCACAATAATTGCCTACTTTTACATAAGCTACCCAATGCGTCCCTACGTTCTTATAATCGTCCAAGTTAACGATACCACATTCAATCGGATTTGGCGTTCTTGGTAATTGATCCCTCATGTACACTCCCCGAAAGTGAGGGATGTCGCGTGCATACCTTTGGATGTCTACATTAGTTAGAGGACGATTAGGTAGCTTATTTTTCAGTTTTTTGAAGATTTCACGAATAAACCTTTTCCATTTTTATGTGGCTTAATGTATAAACCCTGCCCTAACTTTAAAGACTCCATAGCCCTATTATGTCGTTGTGTTTCTAGTAAATTTTGCTGACCAGCTTTGTAATCGTTAACAGTTTTTGCAATACCAGCCGCACCACCAGCTAAAGTTCCTAATGCTGATAAGCCTGCAAAAATCGGGATTAAGGGTAGAATACCTCCAGTCTTTGGTAAGGGTATCACTCGTGGTATTTTCTGAATGTTAGGAAATATTTTTACTGCTGCTGAGTAAGCAGCATTAATTAAAGTTTTACTGTCCTTTGGTTTCAGTTTCTTTATCTTCGCTCTTATTTTTGATACGAAACTTTTAAACGTTTTAACGCCGGCACCAGATTTCAGTTTGGCTTTCATAACTTTGCTCACTAACCACGAACTAAGTTTTTCACCTTTCCCTGCATCGTTCGATTTAAGTCTTTGTTTAGCCATATTCAGTAGTTGTAAATCAGCTTTGTGACGATTGGGTAAGTCTGTATGGTTTGCATATGCAATGTCGTGATGCATGCAAGCTTCGTCTAGCTTATTTACACCTCGGTCACCTCGTAGTAAACGTTTCTGGAGTTTTGTTCCCGGGCCGCAATAATTGTAGCCTGGTAAATGAAGTTCGAACGGCAGATTATTAATTAGGGTATTAACAAGTTCACCTCCTTGCATTGTCTAAAGTGTAATGAAAGAAATAATGCAAAATTAACTGATATATAATTGTTTTATTCCACTATTGCAGTTTTGTTGATCCAACTGTTTTCTTCGTTGTTTAGACCCAACCATTTCACAAACATTTTTGTTCCTTTCCTTTTTAAAACCTTTTCTACCAAATAAATACCCGGATAGTAAGATTTTTGAAGTTCTTGCTCGTAAAAAGTTCCCAATATGGCTTGCTTTCGCTGATCTTGTATATGATATGTTACTGGTATGGTATGATTTTTTTTTTTTATAGTAAATATTTCAGTTGACCAATTAGGTGTGTAACCTTTCTCAAAATTGTGTTTGTATTTACTGATACGAACAAAGTCACCTACTTTGAACTTAGGTTTTCTACGAATGGTTACATGATTTAAGGTTTTTTTAATATTTTCTTTTATAACTGACTCACTAGATTTATTAACTTCAATTGGCTTAAATTTAATAGTACGATGTTTTGTGTTGTTATAAGTCTTTAACGTAACTTCTAATGGTATACCTAACCATTTATAGTTCCCATTCAAACTAAAATATTTATATAATTTATTTTTAAGTGTTTTAATCAGTCGCTCCACGATCGAAGCTTTTTTGCTAGAAAACGTTGAGTAATGGTTAATATTATACGTCTTCATAAGCGTTTGAAATGAGTTGTTATAAAATTCTGTTCCCTTATCAGTTTGTAAATTAACAGGTTTGCGATTGCTGTTAATCAGTATTCGTTTAAATGCATGAGTAACATCGAGTTTATTTTTTGATTTTAATGACTCTGCCCAAGCGTACTTTGAGAAGCAGTCAATCACCACTAGAATGTAATTATGACCTTTATTATATTTTCTCAGGTTTTGCATGTCCAATAGATCAGCTTGCCACAAGTCATCGACCCCTTTTAGAATGACGGAACGTCGAAGGAAATTTCTTCTTGCTGCTTTGTGTAGTTCATTAACAATTTGCTGTTTTGCCATTATGGAGATTTATTTTGAAGTAATTTATCTACCTCTGCTTTAGTATAAAACTTATCTTGCAAATGAGTTAAAACCTCAGGTATCTTTGCTTTTAAAGTAGCCTGTACTGTACCCTTTGCGTCTTTTATGATTTGAGAACGGAATGATCCAATCATATTATTAAATTCTTTTAACATATTAGCATTCAAACGATCTACATAATCCTTGTCCACAGTCAAATTATTTAATTCTTTTAATGTGTCAGCATTCAATCGATCTACATAATCCTTGTTCACAGCATCGTCTGCTTCTACTGGAGATCTAATTCCTCTCAGTCTTGAAGTTTTTAAATCAAAATCTCCGTTTTCTAATTTTAACAGAGCATTCTCATTAAACTCAAATAACTCAGCAAAACGCATTCTTTTGTGAATGTAGTGTCCGAATTTGTCTACGTTCATGTTTAAGGTGTATTGTATCGAGAGGCTAATAATAAAATAAACACATTTTAAAATATTTATTAATTTATAACTTTACTTTCACGCAATTCTTCAATGATAGATATAATTTCATTATCTAATCCTGTGTTACCAGCATCTCGAGATGCAATCAATAATTTTAATCTATCCACCAGTTCATTGGGATCGTCCCAATATACAAAATCTACGTTTTTCTTCCACGTTTTTGTTAAAGGTAGTAGTCCTTTTCCCTTCGATTGGTGTTCCTGAATTGTACTTCGTAGTTGGAACAGAGGCTTTATAATTTGCAAATATTTTTGTCCTTTATTACTTTTTATTGGTTTACTGGGTTCATAGTCTCGTCGATGTGCATTTGTATCAAGTAACATCGACTTATAATGTTTCATATCACTCTCTGTAACCATGCTTAAATCTACGTTCTTTTTCAGCAGCAATTGTTTTAAACCAGGCGTATTTCGGTATTTGCGTCCAGCCACGATGATATACTCGTCGCTGATCGTTATACGCGCAGAACCTAACATCAATTTACCGCTCTCTACTCGGACACCAAACGGAATATCTTTCAGTGCTTCTGAGGACACTGACCAGGATGACATATCACATCTCTGGTTGTTTTCAGTTAATGATTTATACGAAGAATCACTTTCGATATCAGATTCATATTCGTCTTCATTGTCGTTGTTATCATTGCTTTCTGAACTAATAGGGTCTTCTTTTTGCAGAGTTTTATCGATAAACGGAACATCGGTTTCTTCATTTTCTATATTATGCAGGAGAGAAGCCTTCTTACTGACATTAGCAATTTGGTTGAGTGGTTCTGTTACCGGCTTGAACACTGATTCCAGCACTTGCTGATTGTTATTCTCAACATCTCTCATCTTTCGCACTTTCTTTTTAACAGCCTCTGCAGCTTCAACTATTTGTCTTTTCAGTGATTTCTCCATAATAATAAAAAAAAGTTCGTGACTGATTAAGCGTTGCCTGAAGAATAATATTATCGCGAGGGTACCGGTCTTAAATATTAGTATTTTTAATCAAAGACAACAAAAGTGTCAAATTTATTTCTGTAACATCCTTTATTTTTGGAGCAATCCTTATTAATTACTACATAATTGAAAGGCTCACTCCATATTTTCGAACACATTTCACGAAATTCAATCCATGACATATCAGTGTTGACATGTTCTTCATAAATATGCCGTAAATTTATTTCATCTTGTTTAAAAAGTATGATTAAGTTCGCATTGTCTCTTACTAACTGCTTAGGGATTTTACTATACGTTTGGTTTAGATAGAAACAATCAATGCACTTGTGTCTTCCCATCGCAAAATAATCACGCATGTTACTCTGATTTTCACAAGCAACATCATCGAAAATAATCACGGAGTTGGGTTTTGCGTCCTGAACGCTTAGTACTTCCTCATTTCCCTGATATTTCTGGAGGGAAACACCAGGCACCCGTTGCAAAACACTTTCTAAAAAAATGTACTTAGGTTGGTGCAGAGTTTTTGAATAGACATAAACATTTTCAAATCTTAATCCGTTTTCGTGTATTAGAAGACCAATTAATAAATTCGTTTTTCCACAATTGGACGGACCGCAAATAATACACCGTACTGAGTTAGGCAATAATTCTCCGTGACGAAAACTTGTCTTGCAAATATCATCGCAGACTGTATTAACATGCAGCGATTGCGGTTGTTTTACAAATTTCATGATTACTGTCGGAAATGAACCAATTGAAAATGAGTGAATGTATTTAGAACGTTATCATTTATAAACTTACCACAACCTCTTTTGCGTTACTGGTCAGTGATCGAGTCGATTGTTCATTATTGAGCATTCTGTACCACCTTTCAGAGCGATAGCGAGCTCGCATGATCATTGGTCGTGTACAGTATACACTACAGTCGAGTTGATAGTTGATTGTTCATACTGACCCGCCATAATATGGAAGTTACTAGTCGTTGGTTGAGTAAATCGTTCCTAATCAAGTACACGGTGCAACAAACTGTCTCGTTCGAGTTTATTGGTCGAGTGGAGAGTCGAGTCGAGTGTCGATTATTGGGCATTCTATACCACTGTCGGCAGCGAGGCGCACTCGCCGAGCTACTTGCCGATAGTGGTATAGAATGCCCACTAATACACTACTGCGATGCATCGGAGTCGGCTCAAATAGACATGACCTACGGCCTCCTCCACAGCAGAATAAGAAAAAGGTTACGAAGAGAGGAGTGCCTTAGTTTCTATGAATTACTCCGCCTCGCACGGAATATCGAGGATTCATTCGACGAGGTAAATAGCATGACGCCGACGCACGGCGAGTGAGCGTCGTACACAAACGCCGGCAACATTACCGACGTCCACACAATCCGCCGCTCGCGATAGCGCCGGCGCCCCCTCGCGCGACCACGCCCCTGCACGGGCGCAGGCCCACGGCGCGCCCGCCGTGCCCGTTCCAGGCGCGCCGGCCGCGACGTCCGCGACGCCCGCGCCTGTTCCACCGAAACAGGACACGGCAAAGAAAACACGGCCCTCCTGCACATACTGCAAACGGTTTGGTCACACGAAAGATCAGTGCCGTAAGTTGCAGAATCAAGGTGAGAGTGAACCAAGTAAATCTAGTGATCAAAGTTTTTATTCCGTACAATCTCATTTAGTTACTAAAAAGTTCGCGTCGCGTTATGTTGAAAACGATTTTCTCGTCCATTCATGTCATAAAGATATTTTATGTAGTGATTTTAATGATCAAAAGGATACTGCCCATTTATGTTTAACCGAGATATGTTTGTGTAACGACCGTACGGGACTCTCTATTGGTTGCGAGTTACGACCTATTTTTAATATAAAAATTTTGGGTTTTTCCGGCACCGCGTTGATTGATACGGCCGCCAAACATTGCATTGCGGGTCATACGCTATATACTCTCCTTCTTCGTCAAGGTCATCCCCTCAGCTCTTCCACACGCGAAGTTAAGCTTGCCGACGGTGTAATCCGTACGATGGATGTACTTACCACCACGTTAGAGGTGTGCTTAGAAACGGCAGTTATTACGATTCCATTCTTAATTTTTCCGACTAGGTATCGACTTTATAACCGCTGCGGGAGTAGTTATTGATTTTTGCAAACAAGTTTGGTATTTTAGTAAACATGATACGGTAAAATATAACTTGTGCTTCGAACCTACCTCGCGTGACGTGTCCTGCGCCTCTACAGATATTCTTAGGGATGATGAAGGTACTCACCTTAAGCCAGCTGAGCGTCAAACGCTCGCTGACATCCTCACAAGACACGCACGCGGCTTTAGAGCAGGGGGAGGCCTAACACCGTATGCGGAACACCGCAGTGATACAGGTGAGCCTGTAACTTTATTAGCTTATTTAGACAATCTGTTGGTAATATCTCAAGGATACCAACAGCATCTGCAAGACCTCGAGGCAGTTTTTAAACGTCTGGCCTTGTTTAACCTCTATGTGAATAGGGAGAAGTGCGCTTTTGCTCGGGAAAGCGTTAAATATCTAGGCCACGTTATTACACAAAAAGGTGTTTCCACCGACCCAGCGAAGGTGAGTGCTGTACTCGAGATGAAGGTACCAGGAAACCTTAAGCACCTGAGAACCTTTTTACAAACTTGTTCATGGTTCAGAAAATTCATACCCAGCTTCTCAAAAGTTGCCGAACCATTGACACGCTTGACTAGGAAAAGTCAAGTATGGTCTTGGGGTTCAGAACAGACCCAAGCATTTAATGAGCTGAAGAGTCTACTGACCACAGCTCCAATACTGGTGCAAGCCGATTTCAGTCGTCTTTTCATTCTGCGTACTGACGCAAGTAACTACGCCTTGGGCGGAGTTTTATTACAGGGCGATGGCAATCAGGAAAGGCCAATTGAATATGCCAGCCGACTTCTCAACGCAGCTGAACGAAACTACTCCACCACGGAGCGTGAAGCACTCGCTGTAGTATGGGCGGTGGAGCGTTTTCGGCCATACCTAGACGGTCAACCAGTCGTGATTGGTAGTGATCATCAGCCTCTACGCTGGTTGCTATCACTAAAATCACCAGCCGGCAGATTAGTCCGTTGGGCCCTGAAGCTTCAATCTTTTGATATCCGCTTCGAATATACCCCAGGGAAGGCGAATGTCGTGGCAGACACGCTGAGTAGACCGATTTGTTCCAGCGACACAAGTGACAATTGCGGTATTTGTACTGTCATCTGCGATCTTCCCGCGAAAACACATAGTCAGCTTCTTCTGGAACAGACTTCGGACCCTGATGTAGAAAAGATTGTTAAGGAACTAGAAGGACCTGATGATGTTTCATCTAAAAGATGGTTAGAAAGGGGTTATCTCATGGATCAAGGAGTTCTGTACCGATTCAATCCAGACTCTGAGAGTGAATCCCCTCAGTTAGTAATACCTGCCGGTCAAGTTGCAGCTATTTTGAAGGAGTTACATGACTCTCAAACAGCTGGCCACCCAGGTATCGATAGAACCTACCAGAAGGTAGCACAGCTGTATTATTTCACAGGGATGCGGAGAATAATCACCGATTCCACCACCGATCGTCCACTGCCAGCGATATAAGGCCAACAACGCCAAACCCCCAGGCCTACTCCAGACTCCGGTCATGAGCCAGCGGAACGAGGTGTTGGCCATGGACCTGTTCGGCCCACTCCCAGAGGGTGACCAGGGGGAGCGGTGGGTCTTTCTCATTGAAGACACTGCTACCCGATGGACAGAGCTGTTTGCTCTAAAAGAAGCAACAGCAGAAGCCTGTGCTCATGTCCTCATCGAGGAATATTTTATGCGGTTCGGTCTGCCTCGCAGGATTATTTCGGACAACGGTGTCCAGTTCGTCTCCGCGGTAATGCGACAATGTATGTCAGTCCTTGACATTAAACTTTTTAAGACATCGGATTTTTAAGACATTAACGTTGATCAAATTATACGTGTATAACGACGTGAATATTTACTTCGTAAAGTATTATATTACTTTAATTATTGTGAATGTGAAGACTGTGTGGGTATTTTTTTCTTTATTTTTGTTTTTTTTCCTTTTTGCAGTTACTTTTAATCATGGTCTGACAGTTTGAGTGCTTTATTCGGCCTACCCAAATGTCCTTTCTTTGGTATTGTTCGTCGAATCGTTGAGCTCCTTAAGTTCTGAGTTGAGCTGCACGATTACTGACAAATGCGTGCACTGACTGGACAGGTCCACTCAATCTGTGTGGTTCTTTCCTCAAAAGACCATCTCAGACACTAATCTACATGGTCTTCATATGATCCAAACAATATGTCTGGACTTTAAAAGAGACTGTGACCTCTGAGTTTGTTTCGGCCTTTCTTCTCAGAGTAGTCAGATAGGAAACGCCGACCTCATCTAGTACTTAAAATATTATTGACGTGTGTTTCTACAAACCTATTTACAGAAAATAAAATCATTTCATTTCATTTCATTTCATTTCATTTCATTTCAAACAAAATTTTGTCCCGCTGTATCATCCACAAGCTAATCCTGCAGAGCGAAAAAACCGCGACCTTAAAGCTATGCTGGCCCATCTCGTGACAAATGACCACACCTCATGGCCGAAGAAGTTGCCAGTGATCCGCTTTGCCCTGAATAGCGCGAAATGTCGCACAACAGGCAAGTCACCGGCTTATTTGACCTTTGGCAGAGAGATGCGGTCACCCACAGAGGTAGTTCACGACCTCCGTGCCATCAGGGCCAAAGAAAACTTTGTCCCACAAGTGACCTCTTACCTCGAAAACTTCCTACATTCACTGTCAGCTGTTCGAGAACGCGTCGAGATCCAGCAGGACAAGACAAAGCAGTACGCCGACGCTTCTCGCCGACCATCTGACGTCTTCGAGGTAGGTGATTTAGTCATGTTAAAGTCTCACTTATTAAGCAAAGGGTCAAAAGACCTCACTTCTAAGTTCTACCCTCGCCGAGATGGCCCTTACCAGATCACTAAAAAGGTAAGTCCGACAACCTACACCATCGCGAGCACAGAACCACCAAATGTAGATATAGGGAAATATCATTCCGAAGACCTTACACGTTACCGAGGTAGCGACGATTCCGTACCAAAACCCGTTATTCCAAAACGAAACCGCGGACGTCCAGCTAATGCTGCTGTTAGGGTACCAGTCCAGGAGCGAGGGCGTTCTCCAGGCCTGGAGGGGGAGTATGTAGCAAACCACACACAACTACTTCCAGTACGAGCGTCCCGCGGTCGCATTCCGGTACGATACAGAGAATAATCTGTTTGTCTCTTTCTCGCCCGGCTGTTGCGAGGAACGCGCTTCGCGATGCGCATCAGTCCGCTGCCCACACGCTTACCGCGTAGTCACGTAATTTGATGTTCCGCGCAACGTCGCTACGTGCCTTCCTCGTGCCGCCATTGTTACGCGAATATAAACTATTTAGGGTTTTCGATCCCCAATATTTTGTGTGTTGTTTAATTAATGTGAACTGTTTACAACCAAATATACTCTTTAACTGAAAAGGTGGTTTCCCTGAGATTCCTCCCTCATATAAGTTAAATGTTGTGGACCATAATATGCACGATGCAAATAAATTGTATGAGGATTTCTTTTCAGTAGTGCACACTGAATTCAATCAAACTTTTGAAAAGAAAACAAAAAATATTTGCCCTAATTTTATATTTAGAAAGAAAGAAAGAAAAATGCGTTTATTGGCAAAATACACCTTAAAACTAAAACAAATAGAAAATAATGATTATAATGCCAAAAGGGCCTCAGCTCAGCATAATGTCAGATGACAACACAAAGTGTACCACCTGACGCTGATTTTCAGCTGCAACCCACGAGTGCCACACGCAAGAATAAAGAAAACACAGGGAAGTGTGTGTCCGTTTTAATAAATTAGAGGTACTTTACAGAATAAATTTAAAACAAAAAACTCATACAAAACTAAATAAAAATGTTGTGGCATAGATGAGTGTGTGTATCGTGTGGTGATTTGTGAGAAAACTAAATACAATAAATAATCAATTAAACAAAATATAATATACAATGGCAACATTCGGTTCATTCCGTTCAATGGACTCGCGCGCCGCCGGCTTAGTGTAATCTGTGTACGCAGCTGTCAGAAAGACTACATGACTCGTTTTGAAATCTGTGGTTACAGCTTTTGAGGGTTACTTAAAAAAAAAAAAAAAACAATTATTAGCATGGCGCATTTTATAATGAGTGTTATGCTGGAATTGTGTAATGTAAAAACAAAGGATACATTGGGTAATTGTTATGATGTTTACCTAAACAGTGTTTGTGCTTGTGTAAGGTGGCGTAAATGACAAACTCGGTGACTGCATCCTTTCCTATGTATCGACGAAATAAAAGGTTTTAAGACGCTATTACATAATTACCTCAATGGGTTAAAGAGATCAAACAACAGATCATTGACCAAATGGTAAGTGTGAAATTATATTTAGATTAATGCATCGTGATTGTAATGAATTTTATTAATATTAAATACCGATTAGATTAATTTACCTACATTAGATTAGATTAGATTATATTTTATTATTTTTATTATTATTTTTACAGGAACAATATGGAATAAGGGGTGAATGCAGCAGTGAAACCAGACACCAATATTGCCCCACTCAAAGATGCAAACTCCCAGCAGCCCACACCATAGGAGATCCCAAGCCAAAGCCTGCAGGCCATGACCTCTGAGGTACAGTTAACCAACAACAAAGTACATGGGTAGGATTGAAGGGAAGCTTCATGTGTGAGTAACTTCTTGTATTGGAATTTGACAGATTGTATTTTTTTTTCAGGTCTCGCATTGGTGGTGGGAGATCACTCCAGTACTGTGTGGCTGCGAACCCACGTACCCCCTGAATGGTGTAGTGCACTGCATTGGCACCGACAGTGGGCCTACCATGGAGCAAAGACTATACTTTAGATGGCAGCAATGCATTCCGGATATATTGGGTTACACGCTCCATACTTGATAACAGACAAGATAATTGTTTTATATGGCAGATATGTCTGCTCGAACATTTTCAGCATCCTTTTGATGGTTTAATAAAACTCTCTTAATTTTAATTTGAAAGTTGAGCAACTTTTACTATACTTTATGGGAGGAGGGATATTATTCCAGCATTTGGTAGCTGCGTAGCGAAAACTGCCTCTAAAAGCAGCCGACTTGTGCTGTGGGATGGAAAGCTGTTGTGAACATTTTCTCCCCTCACCAATTCTGTGTCTTCTTGTCCACGATAGTTTGTCATATAAATAAGAAGGGGAATGAGACTTAATAACACCGAAGAGTAGACTTGCCAAGAGGAGCTTACGTCTAGCTTTCATTTTTAAAATGTTGTGGTCATTGAAAAAAGGTGTAACATGACCCCTATAAGGAACTTTGAAACGGAAGCGTGCACAGGCGTTTTGAAGTCTTTGTATCATTCTTTCAGTTTTTGACAGTAGCCGTTGCCCTTACACCGTGTCCGCATAATTCAACTTTGATAAAACCAAAGACTCCACAAGCAAGACTCGCAATTCTTCACTAAGATAGGGACGGGCCTTGTATAAAATCTTAAGTCTATAATAACAATGACGGATAGACTCAGATACGTGTTTGTGAAAACGAAGTTCCGCGTCCATGATAAGACCCAAATTACGTGCTTCGTAAACCCGTTCGATAGGCTCTCACATAACAGTCACACATCCGGAACATGGTTTAATTTTACCTGACTGGTTTTCGGTTCCAAAAAGCAAATACTTGGTTTTGGTAGGGTTCAAGGCAAGCATGTTGGCATTGGACCATTGCACTATACTTTCAAGATCTGTATTAAGATCCTTTAATGCTTCTTCATAGTCTTCTGGCTTAAATGATATATATACTTGTGTATCACCGGCATAAATATGGTATTTGCATTTATTTATATTTCTAATTATATCGGCACAATACAGGATAAACAATACTGGCCCAAGAATCGAGCCCTGTGGAACCCCCCTGCCTACTGAGCGACGTCTAGAAACAACTGTTGAGCCGTCCGCCCGCCGTATTTCAACAAATTGCGTACGATCGCCAAGATAGCTGTCAAACCATTTTATTGTATCCTCGTCAAATCCATAAAAAACCATCTTTGACAATAATAGAGGAACGTTAATACAATCAAACGCGCGTGAAAAATCAAGCAACACCAAAAGAGTGCACATCCCATTATCTTGAGCCGTCAAGATATTGTCTGTCACATCCAACAAAGCCGTTGCCGTACTACGGCCCTTCCTAAACCCTGATTGGACATCTGGGAGAATTTTATTCGTTTCTAAAAATTCAACCAATTGCGCACATACTACTTTCTCTAGAACTTTGGAAAGTACCGGCAGTATACTAATGGGCCCAAGGTCCTTCATTTCCAATGCATTAAAAGTCTTCGGCAATGGGTGCACTTTGGCAATTTTCCATAACTCAAGGAAAGATGAGGAAGTGATAGATGTATTTACTAAAGCAGTTATGGCGTCCAAAGTCGCAGGGAGTGTCAGTAATATCATATTTATGGTAAAGCCATCGCAACCTTCAGCATTTGATTTAATAGTAGTCAATATGTTCGTGATTTCCTTTCGTGTTGTAGGTCTCAAACTAAACGTAGAACTATTATTTCGCGCGGATTCGAAATATGCAAGCAAGGAATTACTAACCGTATTTGCACCCGGCACATTCAGAAAATGGTCACAAATATTGTCGGGATCGTTAAAGTGCAGAGGTAATTCTTTATGTTTAGACGGGAGCAGGGTAGACTTTATGTTTTTCCAAAGCGCTCTGGGGTCATTTATTTGGCAGTTGATCTTGTGTTTAAAGTACGCAGATTTTTCGTGAAATAGAGACCTAGAAACAAGTGACTTAAATTCTTTATAATAAATCTTTTTTTAATCAGATTTTTTGTCTTTTAAATACTCTGCATGTGCTTTGTTCCTCAAATCCATCATAAATTTGACATTGTCTGTAATCCAAGGGTAACAGTACTCCTTAATAACACTTGTTTTTAGAGGTGCATGGATGTCAAATAGTGTAAGTAAATTCGAGTTAAATTCACTGACCATTGTATTAACATCTTGCAGCTCGGTTAACGCTTTCCAGTTGAGTAACTCGAGATCCTGATCAAAACATTCCCTTATAATGTCCTTAAGTGGTCGATAAGTTATGGTTCGCGATGGAATTTTCAGGCGTTTAAAACGAAATTCACCGGAAATCAACGCGTGCGCACCTAGATCCGGTATTACATCAACTGATACAGAACGTGGTTTGACATTTGAACAAATTATGTCTATCAATGAATTACCATGGACTGTAAAGTGCGTGGGTGACTGTACCAATTGATTTAGACCTAGGCAGTTCAAAAATGAGAACAACTTGTCCGACTTTGAGTCCCTGTCACTAAGCATGTTTATGTTAAAATCACCCATCAATATTGTGTACTCACATTGCGTTAGGGAGTTTAATGAACCAGATATAGCGTCTAGGAAAAGATCGACATCTTGCCAGGGCGGGCGGTAGGCGGTCCCTATTGCTAGCTTAACCCCGCGAACACTTATTGTGACCCACATCTGCTCGACCGTGGTGTGCAATGGGCTAGCAGAGTACGCATGGCTTCGAACATTTATACCGTGCTTGATATAAAAACCAACACCGCCACCACGTCCCTTCTTGACAGACAATGGGCGCGGTATATGCCGTAGCTTATATCCAGGTACGGAGGGCGCGCGCCCTTCTTCGCCTGTTCGCAGCCACGTCTCATTAATGGCCATAATATCGACGTCCAAAGCCAGTAACGCCGCCATGAACTCGTCGTGTTTCGTGCCCAAAGAACCCGCGTTCCAAAAACCAACCTTAAGGTATGTAGTAGACATCATTGAAAAAATAATTTGCTACCGATATATAAAAATATCTCAGAATAAAGTAAATAAAAGAACTCACAGATAGTTAAAAGATGCACGTAAACAAAATTGTCGTGATAAATAAATAATGTGTAGTGTAAGTGTATTATTGTAAATGGCATAGAAAAGATATATGAATGTGGTCTGGCACCGTGGTCAGCGTAGATTATCACAAAAACATGGAAAATTAAAAAACTAAAGATTTTAACAGGATGACACTGACAGGAACATGTATAAAAAAGTATTGTACAATATATCCCAAGAATACATAAAAACAAAAATAAAAAGGATTTCGAATTCATGCACGAACCTACTGCGGGATGAAAAAACGCGAGATGTCCTTCTCCGTTCGGATATGCACAACCGACTTTCCCTCTTCTTTTCGCGCAAGTATGCGGCCATCTTTTGTCCAGGTGTATTTCCATCCCAGGCGACTAGCAGCTTGGCGAGTCTCGTAAAATAATTGCCTGTTAGTTTTGGTCAGGCGCTCGTTGAGGTAAATGCGGTGGGGTGCTCCCGGCACTTCGATGTCAGCAGTAGTGAGGTTACGGCGGACGCGCGCGGCATTCAGCAAATTATCTCGCGTCGTGCGTCTTGCTAGTCGGACAACGATGATTCGAGGGCGGGGCGCTTCGCCTTCGGTGTGGTCACGCCGAACGTTCCCAACACGTCTAGCGAAAACGATGTTCTGTTCTTCGAGCCTTATCGCTAGTTTAAGCGAAAGGGTGTTAATCAGCTGAGCCGGATTTTCCCCACTAGACTCAGTAACGCCAGACAGTTGAACATCGTTTAGAAGTGACTCTTGCTCACTTTCATTCAGCTGCTGCTGGAGTACCCCAATAGTTTCCTCTAGTTGAATAAAACGAGGGGAATTCGATTGCTCCGTATTCTCTTCAAGTTCTTTGACAGGGCCTTCCAGGGATTCCATGCGGTTATAGCACTTATTCACCTTGTCATCCAGACCTGAGAACTCATCCCGAAACTGGCGAATCTCATCTCGCAAGGCGTTAACCTCACTGCGGAGACCACGGATTTCCATCGCTAGGCTGATCTCTTGAGTATCCGGTGAGTCATTTTTTTTATCAGGGATAGCCTTGTATGTGGGGCTGACCGCTGCTGGACTGGTGGATGAGCTTGTCTCCTCTGTTCCCTTAACAGGTGTTTGGGAGTTATCCACCCGAGGCACCTTTGCCTTACATCCATGGCACATCCAGTTTGCCGAGAATGTTGCTGTGGGCGCAAGGTTCACGCAGACTCGGTGATAAAATCCCGGACATTTTGAGCATTTTGTGCCGACATTAACTGCCAAAAAAATTCCGCAAGCTCCGCACTTCGGCATTCTCGGATTTCAAAGTCTCCAGATCAAAACAAACGTTATCAGCAAAAATGTTAGGATCACAAAAAGAGTTCAATGATCAAGGTGGATTTGAAATCACAATAATTGGTGGCTGCTTCGATAGAGGTACGGCCTTAACTGCTCTAGCTATTTGGACAGTTAATGAGTTGGTCAAATTAATGGAGCTTATATCAGAAGGATGTCAATTCCAGAATTAGTGAGGGTGAGATAATATTTTCTAGTTCAAATACACAAACACCTTGCACTGTACTGACACTGTTAATGATTATTTATAATTTGTTTTTAATATATTTTGATGATTTAAACTGTTTGTTTTATTTGTAACTATATTTGTACTGCTGCCCGCGGCTTCGCCCGCGTGAGTGTCGGAAATTACCCCATACATCCCCATGGGTTTTAAGTATAAAGGACAGCGCGTTAAAATTCTTCCATACAAACACTGACACCCCCCAACCCCCCTTTAGGGAGTAATTTAGAAAAACAAAAACTACAAACTTTATCATTTATTTAGATAACTATTCGTGCGAAGTTTCAAGTTTATAACCTCAAGGAATAAGATTTTTCCTACAAACTTTCATCCCTCATTTTACCCCCTTAGGGGTTGAATTTCAAAATATGCTTCCTTATTCCTTGCCTACATTATAAAGGGAACCTCTGTGCAAAATTTCAGCTTTCTAGGTCCAAGGGTTTAGGCTGGGCGTTGATGAGTCAGTGAGTCAGAACTTGTCTTTTAATTAATAGGTTTAAATATATGTAGATAGTAGGATAGGATACTTTTCCGGGATAAAAAGTACCCAGTGTGGAGCCCAGGATATTAAAGAATAATTATACCAAGTTTCATCGTAATCGAACCGGTAGTTTTTGCGTGATGCCTGAACAAACAGACAGACAGACAGACATAAAAAAATTTAATCAAATTTTTGGGTTCGGTGTCGGTCTAGTAACACCCCCTGCCATTTATTTTTTTCATATTTTCAATGTACAGAATTTTCACTTCTACAGATTTATTATAAGTATAGGTTATTTTACTCGCTGGAGAGCTCCGATAAACGCGTCCGATCGCTGCTAATCCTAAAGTGCTATAGGGCGAATCGCGGCCTTCGACGCGCTATTTATAAGCACGCGCCGCCGCGCCGGCCGGGCCGGTACCGCCGCACCGTTATGTCCCTGCATTTTAAATCTGTAATATCTTCGGAAATACTCATTTAAATTACATGCTGTAAAGGGCCATCTTGATCTATATTAAATGTACAATGTATTTAAGGTACTTAATTGGATAAGGATTAATGCTGTATTGCTTAAAATCACTTCGTAAATAAGCCATTTTTTCCCGTAAAATGTAAAGGATAAAAAATAGTTATTGTGGGTTATCCTTAAGAGATACACATATACCATCACGGACTTTTTTGTTGACCTTTTTAAGGTGTACAATACTGTAGTACATTATTTTGATTTATCTCGTGGGGTTCAGCCAGCGTTTGCAATGTAAACGCAAAAAAATTAGTTTATTTACGACATCACATTAGAAACCTCTAAATTTATCAGTGTTTCTTTACAATATTATGCATGTATTATGCATATAAACCTTCCTCTTGAATCACTCTATCTATTTAAAAAAACCACTTCAAAATCCGTTGTGTAGTTTTAAAGATTTAAGCATACATAGGGACGGACAGCGACAGCGACTTTGTTTTATACTATGTAGTGATGATGATAATTAAAGTTATGGTCACAATCACCGCATATATGACTTTCTAAAGTCCAGACTTCACTATTTTGTACCATAATTTTTTTTTTGTTACGGAGCAAAAAGAAATACGTATACTCAGATTCGAGCGTATGACGCGACTATTTAGTGATTGGGCAACTAGAGATATTAGGATAAGTAGGGAAAGACTGTTCGAGCTGTATGGCCTTAAGCCTTACATTAACACAGAAACTTTCAACAAGTATGTTAATACATATTCCAAAAATTTTTGAAATACCTGCAAGATAGCTAAAGCCCTGTACATTAGCAACAAGATTAAATCAGCAGAAAATAAAATAAAAACAGTTTGGAAAGTTATTAATAGTGAAACTAATAGGAAAAAAATACGAAACAGTGATTACGCATTGGAGACTTCACGTGGTGCCATCAGCTCTAACTTAGAAGTAGCTCAAGAATTTGTACATTTCTTTACTAATATACCATCGAAAACGACGGAAGCTTTAAATTCTTCACCCGATGTCTCAATTGATTTATTAAAACCGAACGTTCCAGGCTGCCCGGTTGAATTTCAATTTAAGCATATAAACCCTATGATAGTTATGAAAGCTTTCCGGCAAATCAAAATAAAATTGACCGAAGATCTATGGGGATTATCTATCAAAGTTTGTACATCCATAATCGAGACTATAGCACCATACTTAGCTTTAATATTTAATTTATGTGTGGATCAAGGGGTCTTCCCGGATTTAATGAAATACAGTAAAGTTATACCACTTTTTAAATCTGGAGACAGTAAAGACACAAACAATTATAGACCAGTATCCGTGCTGCCGGTATTCAGCAAGGTATTCGAAAAGGTAATGCTCAATCAAATGCTTAATCATTTTAACACCAACCAAATCTTACACGATCAGCAATATGGTTTCACCAAAGGACGTTGTACGACTGACGCCGGTGTCACCTTATTAAAACACATATTTGCAGCGTGGGAGGAAGCTCAAGATGCCATAGGAATCTTTTGTGACCTCTCCAAGGCATTTGATTGCATAAATCATGAAACCTTACTCTTGAAACTTCAGCATTATGGACTAGGTGAACTTGCGCTCTGTTTAGTAAAATCTTATTTAAATGATAGACAACAGCAAGTTCAAATAAATGGTATCAATTCATTGGGTCTAAAAGTAAAAATGGGTGTTCCACAAGGCTCGATATTGGGTACTTTCCTCTTTTTAGTATATTTTAATGATCTCCCCCATTTATTAAAAAACCAACCACAAATGGTGTTATTTGCTGACGATACTTCTTTAATTTTTAAGATAAATAGACGTGCATCAAATCTTGACGACGTAAATAACGCCCTACTGCAGGTTCAAAATTGGTTCACTGCTAATAATTTAGTATTAAATGGGAAAAAAACTAAATGCATAAGATTTGCTTTACCGAATGTTCAAAATAATGATTGTGATATAGTATTGAATAGGGAGAAACTAGAATTCGTGGATAAAACAGTTTTCCTGGGGATCACGCTCGACTCAAGGCTGCAATGGGGTCCTCATTTAATATCTCTTGCAGGACGGCTAAGTTCAGCAGCATATGCTGTAAGAAAAATCCGTCAATTTACTGATATAGATACTGCGAGGCTAGTCTATTTCAGTTACTTTCATAGTATTATGTCTTACGGTATTTTACTATGGGGACGGGCTGCAGATATCGAGTCTATTTTTATTCTGCAGAAAAGAGCCATCAGAGCAATATATGGCCTCCGCAGGCGCGATTCTCTAAGGGAACTGTTTAAAAGTATTAACATCATGACGGTACCTTGTCAATATATATATGAAAACATCATGTACGTAAGGAAAAATCTTAATCTTTTCAGTAAAAGAGGTGAAAGACACAATTATAGTACGAGAAATAGGGACCAATTAGTTCAACCTGGTTTCAGACTGGCTAAAGTAGACTCATCCTTCATGGGGTACTGTTTAAAATGTTACAATATAATACCTCCCCACATACTCCAACTAAATGAAACGAAATTTAAATCTTGTATAAAACGCACACTATGCTGCCAAGCATATTATACGTTGGGTGATTACATCGCTGACAAAAATGCTTGGCTCAATGCTGGTCCAGCTCCACAAGCGCGCATAAACTAGTTGATTAGCATTTGAAAATATTGTTGGAGCTGCTGAAGATTGGGAAAAAACTATCTTTGCATTGTATAAATTCAATCTGTTAATATTGTATAATTGCAAAGCACATGTGTGAGCACTGTGACCACATACTTTTTATAAAGCTACCATTTACTGGGTACGTCTTTCATTGACTTGAATGTGCCCTGGCGGCTGAGAGTATGTCATGCTCAGTCAAATGTCTCGCTGGTGGTGGCGTGTGTGTTGGATCGTTAAGTTCCCTTCAAAATGGTTGAGCTAAATGGTGCTGATCCATGCGT
Organism: Eupsilia transversa; assembly: GCA_914767815.1. Classification (NCBI taxonomy): domain Eukaryota; kingdom Metazoa; phylum Arthropoda; class Insecta; order Lepidoptera; family Noctuidae; genus Eupsilia; species Eupsilia transversa. The sequence goes on along the minus strand of OU611873.1, from coordinate 16,732,332 downwards.
CATGTTCGTGAACGGGCGCCGTCAGTAGGGACTGGTCATCTCTTAGCTGCCACGGCTTATTTTAATTTTTGAATTGTTTCTATATTTTTATTACGGACGCTTTTAACGTGCACGTCTTTTTACATTGTTCTCACATGTATAATTTCAACATGAATGATGTAACAAATATTTTGTAACATATATTTTGATTTAAAAGAGTGTCCGTGGAGCTTCTTCATCTGCATCTGAAACAGTTTGGTTTCACAAAGGGTCGTTCATCTACAGACGCGGGCGTGGAATTACTGAAGAGCATATTCGAGGCCTGGGAGGAGTCACAAGATGCTCTTGGCATTTTCTGTGACTTGTCCAAGGCTTTCGATTGCGTACATCATGACACACTCATCAGGAAATTGTACCACTATGGTATGAGGGACAAGGCTCTCGATCTTCTGACTTCTTATCTGAACAACAGAATTCAGAGGGTCGATGTTAATGGTAAGAGATCTGCAGGATCTGCGGTTACCATGGGCGTTCCGCAGGGTTCAATTCTAGGTCCTTTCTTATTTCTGATTTATATAAATGACTTACCTTACCACATTAGGGATAATCACAAAATCGTATTATTCGCAGATGACACTTCCCTCATTTTTAAAATCAAACGTCAGTTAGTCAACTTTGAACAAGTTAACGATGCCCTCTCTAAAGTTGTGCACTGGTTTCATGTAAATAATCTTCTACTCAACGAAAACAAACTAAACTTATAAAATTTTCAACGCCAAATGTCAGGCAGCTAACTACCAATGTTCAAGTGAATGGAATAAAGTTGGACCCTGTTGAGTCGACAGTTTTTCTTGGAATAACGATTGACGGTAAATTACAATGGGGCCCACACATAGAAAAATTGTCAGGAAGACTTAGTTCGGCCGCCTATGCTGTTAAAAAAATTAGGCAGATAACTGACGTGGATACAGCCAGAATTGTTTATTTTAGTTATTTTCATAGTCTTATGTCATATGGGATTCTTCTCTGGGGAACCGGTGCGGACATTAATAACATCTTTGTTTTGCAGAAAAGGGCTGTTCGAGCCATTTACAACCTAGGTCGAAGAGATTCCCTTCGAGAAAAGTTCAAAGAAATAGATATTCTGACTGTAGCCTCTCAGTATATATATTTGAAAACCTATTGTATGTACACAAAAATATTTCAAATTTTAAGAAAATGTCCGGTATTCATCGTTTAAATACCAGGAATAAACACAATCTTGCCGTACATCGAACTCGCCTCCACAGAGTAAGCAACTCGTTCATGGGCCAATGTATACGCTTTTACAACAAACTTCCCGTTAACATTCGAAACTTACCCATTAAGGGCCGAAACTGCGTTAAGCGGACGCCCGCGCGGTTCTATACAAAAGTGCTGCTGCGGGTGACCCGCGCGGAGCACTTTTGTATAGAACCGCGCGGGCGTCCGCTTAACGCAGTTTCGGCCCTAAACGTTTTAAAAACTGTATCAAAACTAAACTTTGTAAAAAAGGGTACTATAAAATTTCTGATTATTTAGAAGACAAAAAAGCTTGGGAGTGAGCTGCTCGCTCTGCTAAAATTTGTGATAAAACCATAAAAACTTGCCACTTTAATAATAAATATGTAAAATCATGAAAAAATACCCGTTTTATATACACATTGACATTGTTGAATATTATAACAAAATGACATGATTACTTTGTTAAGTATTATATTATTTTTTAAATATTGTGAATGTGAGGACTATGTGGATCATTTTTTTATTTTTTTTATTTCTTTATTTTACATTTTTAGTGTTATTGATGTTCTGGCGGTTTGAGTATTTTATGCGGCCTACTTAAATGTCCTTTCTTTGGTATTGTTCGTCGAGTCGCTGAGCTCCTTAAGTTCTGAGATGAGCTCCTCGATTACTGACAATTGCCTGCACTGACTGGACAGGTCCACTCAAATCTGTGTGGTTCTTTCCTCAAAAGACCATTTCAGACACTATCTACATGGTCCTCATATGGCCTGACCAAGATAATGTCTGGACTTTAAAAGAGACTGTGACCTCTGAGTTTGTTTCGGCCTTTCTTCTCAGAGTAGTCAGATAGGAAACGCCGACCTCATCTAGCTTAGCTCTAATATTTTTTTAACATGACGTGTAAAAGTGATTCCGATATCCTATTTACAGAACAAACAATTTCATTTCATTTCATTTCATTTCATTTCTTGCCCGTTCTTCTCCATAGGAACCTACTACGCTTTGGAATGGGCAACTAGCTTCATTTTTTCTGACTGACCGACGCCTTGACAATTCAAAAGTACCTGTAATTGGTTTATTTGAAATAAATGCTTTGATTTTGAGTTTGAGTTCGATTCAGTTTGGCTAAAAAAAAGGAGCCATTTGACGCATTTGGAATACTTTCTGGGCCAGGTTGTCCAATGTCTTCTTTTGACACGGTATGCGAGAGATTTAAACGACAAAAAGCACATTTGGAAGAAACTGCAAGTGGCAGTCAGTTATCATTTGCTGCAGCTATGACATATCGTAAAGAGGGGCAAAACGATAAAGTAAAGGTTATCAGCAAAATTTCTACATCTTTAGAACTGAAATCATGCGCATCTTCCTTTGATAGTGATAATGATTGTTTAACACCTGATAAGGCACTTTGTGTCGTGTCTTGTCAGATGCACAATTATCCGTTTATCAATATAATGACAAATGACAAATGACAAATGATTTATTTTCTGTAAGTAGGTTTGTAAAAACACTTTTACACGTCAATCAAATTGTTTTAAAACTAGATGAGGTCGGCGTTTCCTATCTGACTACTCTGAGAAGAAAGGCCGAAACAAACTCAGAGGTCACAGTCTCTTTTAAAGTCCAGACATAATCTTGGTCAGATCATGTGAAGAATATGTAGATTCGTATCTGAAATGGTCTTTTGAGGAAAGAACCACACAGATTGAGTGGACCTGTCCAGTCAGTGCACGCATTTGTCAGTAATCGTGCAGCTCAACTCAGAAGTCAAGGAGCTCAACGATTCGACGAACAATACCAAAGAAAGGACATTTGGGTAGGCCGCATATAGTACTCCAACTGCCAGACCATGGTTAAAACTAACTAAGAAAAGAAAAAAGAAAAAAAAGAAAAATCAATGACCCACATAGTCTTCACATTCACAATAATAAACAAGAATAAAAAAAAATACTTTACATAGTAAATATTCGTGTCATTGTATATAAAAAAAAGTTCATTAATGTCAATATGTATATAAAAAACCACAGATAATATTAGTCAGATCATTAGAGGACCATGTAGATTTGTGTCTGAAATGGCCTTTTGAAGAAACACCATACAGATTTGAGTGGACCTGTCCAGTCAGTGCACGCATTTGTCAGTAATCGTGAAGCTCAACTCAGCACTTAAGGAGCTCAACGAATCGACGAACAATACCAAAGAAAGGACATTTGGGTAGGCCGCATAAAGTACTCAAACCGCCAGATTATCATTAAAAGTAACTGAGAAAGAGAGAAAATATATTTGACCCACATAGTCCTCACATTCTCAATAATTAAAATAATAATAATATTATACTTCATAAAGTAAATATGGCTGTCATTGTGTTTATAATAAAAAAAAATAAAAAAATCAGTAAAAGAAGTTAAAATAAATGAATTGGAGCAGCTCACTCCCAAGCCTTTTTATCATCAATATAATCTTTAACGGTATAAAACGCTTTCTGGCACAATTTACGTTTAATGAATGATTTGAATTTATTAAGGCTGAGGCTTTGTACTTGGCTTGGAAGTTTATTATAAAAGCGTATACATTGACATCTGAACGAGCCACCTATTTTCTTGAGCCTTGTTGAAGGTACAACAAATTTGTGTTTGTTCCTAGTATTTATATTATGAATATCACTGTATTTCTTAAACAATTTAATGTTTTTATGGGCATATAATAGATTTTCAAAAATATATTGAGAAGGCACAGTCATTACATTGATCTCCTTAAATTTCTCTCTAAGAGAGTGTCTGGGACTTAATTTATAAATTGATCGCACAGCTCTTTTCTGCAAAACAAAGATAGTTTGAATGTCGGCGGCATTTCCCCACAACAGAATACCGTACGACATTACACTATGAAAATAGCTAAAGTACACTAAACGGGCTGTCTCTATGTCAGTTAAATTACGAATTTTTCTAACAGCATAAGCTGCGGAGCTTAGCTTTTTTGACAATTTATCTATATGTGGGCCCCACTGAAGCTTAGCATCCAAAGTCAAGCCCAAGAATACTGTGCTATCTTCAGGATTCAACTCTTCGCCCTTCATCAACACATTAGTTTTCACCTGCTTAACGTGAGGTAACGTAAACTTAATGCATTTGGTTTTTTTTTCATTGAGAAGTAAATTGTTAACATTAAACCATTGAACTACTTTTGAGATCGCGCTATTTACATCGTCAGTAACCAGCTGCTGACGTTTAAGTTTAAACAAAAGTGAAGTGTCATCTGCAAACAACACTATATCATGATCCTTTATGAGGTAAGGCAAGTCATTAATATAAATAAGAAACAAGAAAGGACCAAGAATTGAACCCTGTGGAACTCCCATTGTTACTATAGATCCGGGAGATCTTTTTCCATTAACGTCAACGCTTTGAATCCTATTACTCAAGTATGAAATAAGAAATTTCGTTCCAGAGCGGTGTTCCGGATCCCGTAGTGGCGGAGTTTCCTGATTAACGTTTCATGAAAAACACAATCGAATGCTTTGGATAAATCACAAAAAATACCCAAGGCATCGCATTTATCTTCCCATGCATCATAAATATGTCCTAAAAGTTCAACACCGGCATCAGTAGTTGAACGACCCCTTGTAAAACCGAACTGTTTGCTATGTAATAATTTATGTCTATTAAAAAATCTTTGCAATTGCTCTAAAATTAATTTCTCAAAAATTTTACTAAATGTAGGTAGTACTGAAATAGGTCTATAATTTGTTGGGTCTGATGTACTACCTGATTTAAACAAAGGTATTATTTTACTATTTTTCATTAGGTCAGGAAACTCCCCACAGTCGATACAATTATTAAAGATAACAGCTAAAGTAGGTGCCACAATGTCAATAATAGACTTAGCAACTTCTACAGAATTACCCCACAGATCTGCAGTCTTTTTTACATTTAAAGTGTGAAAGGTTTTAATTATGTCTCTACAGGTAATATGTTCAAAATTAAATTCCGAATCGCAAAAGTTAACATTTTCTTTAAGCAAAGACTCGGCAACAGAAGGTGATGAGTTTAAGGATTTGGTAGTTGAAATCGGTATATCTGAAAAGAAATTTTCAAAGGCCGCAGCGACTTGTGAGTCTGATTTTATTATGTTGTCGTTAATAGACAGGCTGTAGTCAGTCCCTCGGTTACTGGACCTTCCCGTTTCACTATTAATAATATTCCAAGTCGTCTTAATTATATTACTACTGTTTTTTATCTTCGAACTCAAATAACGCGACTTGGCCATACAACAAACTTTTTTAAATAATTTTGAATAATTTCTAACATATAAATTAAATTCAGCAGTCTTTACATAAGCCCTTTCACTGTACAGCTCATAAAGCCGTGTTCTACTTTTATGAATACCAATGGTAGCCCAATCACTGAAAGATGCATTACTATTAATCGAGATAGTCTTGGGAATAAATGTAGAATTAAATTGTTTACAGTAGGTATCAAAAAAATCATCATATAGTTGATTAGGATCACTATGAATAGACAAAGCTGGTAATTTATTTATGAGTTTAACTTTAAAAGCCTCCAAGCGACTTGCAGTTTTGGGGTTAACAGTGATATCCTTTTTAGCCACTTTGTTGTTTTGGTAAGGGATAGTAATCCTTTGCCCGCAATGATCTGAATCTAGTAAATTTATAATTTCTTTGTGGCTGGGTATAACATCTGTATAAATATTATCTATGCATGTGGCACTTGTAGTGGTTATTCTTGTGGGCTCCAAGAATAGGTTTACAAGATTGTAAGACTGAAACAAACTTATTATTTTACTACAAGAACCTGAATTTTCTAATAAATTAACATTAAAGTCACCGCAAGTGATAATAGGCTTATTCGAGTTAGAAATCTTGTGTAACACTACATCCATTACCTTTTCAAAGCAGTCATACAATCCTGAAGGGGGTCTGTACACACTCAATACAATAAACTGCTCCAATTCTATACAGGCTATTTCAACTGTCCGCTCAACAGATAGGCTCACAATATCCTTACGGTCTTTAAATTTAAGCTGGTTACTGACTAAAATTAATGAGCCACCATGTATAGCATTTACTCTGCTGAACGAACTACCAACCTGGTGATTATTAAAATTGAACAAGAACTGGTGGCTTTTTAGCCAATGTTCTGTTATACAAAGAATATCAATACTATTAAAATTCATAAATAATTCTACTTCTAAATCTTTGTGCATAAATCCTTGAATATTTTGATGCACCAGGTTAATACTATTTACTGATTTTAAACTTTTATTTGATTTTATTTTGCAAATTTGTACATTATTGCTAGAGGTTGCCTCTATTGTCTTAACTTCTAATTTAAATTATGATTTATGTCAATATGTGATACCAAATTATTGGCTGAATAATATAATATGTCAGAGCATTGCTCAATAGAAGCAATTTGTTTAGCCAAGTTCTTGGCTGTAATAGAAAAGTAATATGATAGCGACACAGCTATCTGTCTTTTACAGTACTTTGAAAGATAGTACCTATCCATAAAAAATCTATCTTTTGTCAAATAATAGTGATTACCAACATAATTGTTAGTGTCAATTAAATGAAATAAATTATTATTAAATGTCAAATTATGTAATGTCCTATTAAGTTCAAATGTATAATTATTTTCTTCCTGTGGCAAACTTTGGCAGTATGGGAATGTGAACATCACATTTTTTTTTAAACTAAGGTTACTCAATGATCTATAATATTGGAGTAATTCTCCTTTGTTCACATTACCCCTATTACCAACAAATATTATTATTGTAGTATCCTGGTTAAACTTACAATTTATAACTTTTTTCATTATGTGAAATAAGGAACAACCAGGCATACAGTAGTTAATTATTGAGTGTCCTGGGTAATTATTTGTCAACAAGTGGCCTAGATCCTTTCCAATTTCATCACAAAATAATACTATTTCTTTATTTACACTCTTTTTAGGCAAACAATTAGTAATCAATGAAGGCAAACTGGCACTAGACTGCAGTATGGTGGTATCACATATTGTCAATGAATGGTCCGGTGTGGGTTCAAATGGTGGTGGTTGACAATGTTCACAGTTGTTAGTTTGTGAACTTACCAGATCATTCATCGCCAATACATATTCCCTCATTTGGTTTTCAGAGGCTGAATATTTGATGGTCATAGAAGTAAGTTTCTCCTGTAGTTGATCAAGTTCATACTGCAAGTCATCAGTGTCAATTTGGTATTTCCTAGTACTTTTTTCTAAGTTTAATGAATACATATCTAATTGTTTCAGTAGATGTAACCTTTCTCTATTAAGTTTTACATTTTTAATGAAGAACTTTTGTTTTTTGACCATTTTCTTAGTCTTAACTATGTATTTGTTAATTTTTATGTATTTTTTAAGTTTATTTTTACTAGTAACTACCCTCTTACTTGATTGTGAGTCATCTTCACCTGTTAAATCTATTGTGTAAGAGGGGTTTATTGCAGAAACCATTGATGGGGCTATAGGCACCAATTCATTGAATAGACTTTGATTCAACGAGGTAGTGATGTTAAGATTTGTAGTCTCGAGTTGTTCAATCTGACTTTGAGCCTCATGTAGCTGCTGTTGTAATAAATATTTGTTACTAAGAGCTTGTTCATACTCATTGCTACATTGGCTGAACCCGTCCACAACAACTTGGAGCCTATCCCGGGCTGCTATGGCATCAGTGTGTTGAATATATAACTGAGCCATTTCTGTTTTTAACTTACTATTCCTTTCAAGGACACCAAGGAACTCTATTTCATTTTCATCCTTTTCCTTAATCAGTTGGTCACAGAGCTTCTGAGACGCCTTTAATTCGCTCAAAGCCTGAGTGAGTTTGGTCTCTTCTAGGCGAGCCCGCGCGCTACGAGTCATAATCATGATTAAAGAGAAAAATAGAAGAGGTTGGAAAAGAGTAGTGGATTGAGTATGATTAGTTGAATGGAAAATGAAATTTAAATAGATCGTAAAGAAAGAAGTTCTGTCACCAAACTATTTAAGGTTATGTTTACGTTCTTACGGTCATTGGCATCAACGTGTAGCCGTAATAACAATGATATAATGAATTGTAATCAAAAAGATAGAACGTACACAAACAACTACCAAGTAAAATATATAGTATTGTACCTGATAACGAGATGAAAATGCAACATTCACTTGAGCCGGTAACTGTCAACGAATCACAATGAAATTTTTACACACAATTTGCAGTAGGCTAAATTTAACACAGAAAACACTTAATTACGCTTTATACTAGTTAATAAATTGGAAATAGGCCTTATTATGAAAGAAATCTAATAATTAAAATTAAAATTAAAGGGACAAATTCAAATCAGCTGTTAGCTGTAGTGTTGCCACAGGGCAATCTGTCATAAGACAGGCTGATAAAAATAGATTCCCATCATAAAAAAAAGTTTTGGAAGCCAAGAAGTTATGCTATCCCAGCGAATGTGCAATTTCGGCTTCTGAAAAACACGTACACGTTGCTTTGCATTATTTGCTAGACCACACTTGCACCCGCCTCGCACTTTCATGCAACGAAGTTTTCTTGTCAGTACAAGATATTACTAGTTTAAAATTACATATTAAATGGGGTATTGATGGTACATCTGGTTTTTCTGAGTACAAGCAAAGATTTGAAAATGGTTTAACAACAGATGTAGGTAGTATGCTTGTGACTTGCATGGTTCCTATAAGATTAGTCGATAACACTTCAACTCAAAAAAATGATATATTTTGGCAAAATAATCGACCATCTTCTCCAAGGTTTTGTCGACCAATACATCTTCAATACATCGACCAATACACTAGCATGAAACAACAGAAAAAACCAAGCAAGAAATGATGAGAGTAGAAGAAGAAATTGGTAATTTAAGACCTACTACTATCAATGTGGGTACCTACTAACACTTTGGTAATTTCTCATGAATTTCATTTTACTATGACTGATGGAAAAATATGCAATGCTGTAAGTGGCACTTCTTCTACTCAGAGATGCTATATTTTCAAACAAACATCAAGTCAATTTTATTCCATAGCAACATGGCGTCAGGCATCAGTCGACAACGAATGTCTTCATATTGGTTTATCGATTCTACACGGTTGGATCAGGATGTTCGACCTTCCCCCCACACATCAGGACCCAAGGTGGCGGCGCGTAGTGTTCCACGCGCGCCCCTCTTAGACGGCGCGGGGGGAGTTTAACACCTCACTCCACTCACTGACCCGAGGAAGAGGCCCGCGTTCGCGGGCCGGCACCAATCGGGGGTTGCGGAAGATTTTTAGGTTCCCGCGACCCCCGGCGTCGGTGTGAGATGGGACACCGGGGTGGTTTTTAGTCAGTAAGAGTCTGACAGACCCTTCCGCCCGCCCCAGGGCGGGGGACACCCATGAGGATTTTCCACCCCGGAACAAAAAAAAAAAAACAAAAAAAGGATGTTCGACCTTAAAGAAGTTGACAAGGGGGGATCTCGATTGTATGAAAATCATATTCCTTGTTGTTCCTTGAGTTCCTTGAGTTGTTTATCTAAGTAAATTATAAAGTTTTACATTTTTAGTTTTTTTAAACTACCCCCTGAATGGGGATTGGGGGCTATCAAAGTTTGTATATGTCGGAAATGAAATGAAATGAAATGAAATTTATTTATTTGCAAGAATTGTAGTACATTACAGATGGTCGGGTTTTTTAATAGTTTCTAAAAAAAATCGCTAAAACTAGCATGCAAAATTACAGTAAATAATTAAATCAATGAAGCTAATAATATTGGAACACAAATCATAGATCTGGACATGAGAAGCATCATGTTGGATGTGTAAAATGCTACCTTTTCAGGAGAGCAAAAACAAAACTGACAAAAGTTTTTTCTTCATAATTATTGAACGTTAGGTATTTAAGTCAGTTTTTTTTTTTAATATTTGGTAGGCAATAGTACCTTTTAATTTTAATTACAAGCATTACCCTAACTGTTAAAATGAAATTAATATATTTTTGAATCTACTTGATCCTCTACATCAAACTTTATGCCTGAAATATAATAGACGAGTGCTTAAAACTGCAAGCCTATGTTCACATCCGACGATATGCTTGCAATTTTAGGCAATAACTTTTTCTTTTATATTGAAATGTAGGATTATGATCTTAGATATAGAACAATTACCTAGACTCTGATCTGTTGATATTGCTGTATACTTCATAGATACTTGTTACTTTTAATTTCAAGCAAAAGGACGGAAGTCCTCATAAAACTACATACACCAGACAACGTATACACAGGAAAAAAAAACAAATTTTCAAATTAAATCAAAATCTTTACTTCTAATAAAAATTTATTTTTTATCATAATAAAAGTATTAAACATAACAAAAAAATGAGCTTAGTGGCAAGCTTGGTAACTTAGTTTAAAAATAATTAAAAAATAAAATGAATCTAATCAGTCTCTGGAAAATCAGGCTCATTTTCGTTATGTTTCAAATTTCTAAAAAAATCGTGAAATTCTACCGGCACCCATTCCAAAAGTGTAATCAAATCTTTATATTTTGCAGAAGATATTTGTTTCTCTTCTTTTCGTATATTTGGTAAGTCACCGGGAAACCGTATACCTTTAGCCAAATACCGTACGAATGAAATCTCAAAAAAATCTGATGAAAAAGCTGTTTTGTAAAACAGTGTGCCCGGCTGATCTTTCTTTAACTGAAGCCAAACACATTCTGAGATTTTGAATTCCTGGCCATCTTTGTTCTTTTTTCGCGTTACTAAGGGCCCATTCTTTTTATACAAGGCAGTGACGTCTTTGAAATGCCTCAGTTCCATATCAAACACTTCAAAAGGTTTTCTTCCTCCACATGTCCTTATGAATTGGGACCAATCCCTAGGAATGGCTATTTGCATAGTCTTCAGCTGTTTTTTTTTCTTTTCTATTATTGAATGTATTTGGTCTACCTCCATATGAGTGGGGCCTTTTAGCAAGTATTTGTGATTTATCACTTTTAAGTTCGAAAATTTGTGCAGTAACCAAATATAAGCCATTACTATCATCAAATTTCTGTTCTGGCCTGCGCAATTATCTGACCAAAATGTCAATTCTTCAACAGTTTCAATTTTTGTTTTGTTTTCCTCTGCCCAACGAATGACACAGGAGGCTATTTCATTGCCTCCTCTCCCTCCTACGTTCTCAGACCATATTATATTTGTAGCAACGTTACTCGTTGCGTCATATATAGTTAAGTTTAAAGTCCATAGCTTACGCAAATAGAACGATTTGGTATTGGTTAAATTTGGTGTAGCCAAACATTTCTGTAAATCAAACATTAAAACTTTTTTCTTTCCAGAACTATTTTGTGCCTCTTCTTTATCAGCTTTTTTTAAATTATACCTTTCGTTAGATGCTGTCTGGTGAACTTCTCGGTCTTTTTCAATTTCTATTTTTTCTGTTTCATCTATAGCGTCTTTTAATTTTCTTTCAAAAGCATCACAATCGTCACATGTGTCAACTGATGGTAGTTTAAAACTTAGGTTAAATTTTGTATTCAAAACATTACGGTAAATCCATTCTTTTGCGATGAGGTTTTCAGGTGTTTCTTCTTGTATCATGAGTTCTTTGTAATGATGGTACATGGTAGCAATGTTTAAGTCCGATCCTAAATATTTTTTCCCACTTTTTTGGCGTGAATAATGGCTCTCATAGCAGGGATAGGAGTTGATATGATCCATTATTCTTTTTATCATTGGTTCAGGAGACTTGTTTCCTGGGACATGTTTTCCCCTCTGGTCTCCAATTGTTAGCCCACACTCCAGTTTTTTTTCCACGCTTAGTTTTACAAATCTTTCTCCAATCGAGAGAGTATTTAAGAACATAACCTTGCATACCCTTACTCTGCAACAGTCTATAGTTAGAGTATAGGTGTAAGAGAACTTTCTCCTATCAACCTCTATGTCCCCACCTGTCCTCATAACACGCTTAATTTCTTTTGTTACATTGTTAACAATAAATTGTTGACGCTGATCCCAATTAAGACATTTTTTCCAAAACTGGTTAAAGATCAGCAGTCTTTTTTCAGGTGATATCTTCGTGTAACATTTGAATTTGCAAGAACATGGAGGTTTTAACATGCGACCCTCTACGTCAGGGTTCTTCCTGGCCACTGTTGAGTGATATGGAGATCCTTTCAATCTCGCAGCTTTGGAAACATTGCGTTTCCATTTTGCTGGATTTCTTATTAATTTCTTTACTTTTTGTGTTGATGGTACTTGTTCATGATTTAAGTACACAACTCCATTAACGTCAACAAGCATCGTGGGGTAGGAAATTGGCGTATTGATCAAATCGGATATTACTTTTTTATTGCAAACCACAGCTTTTGAAATGTTTGGTTTCGTAGGCAAACATAAAGTTTCGTCTATGCATTGTGTATCGGAGTCATCACTTAATTCACCTATTTCATCAACATAAACCATTGGTCCATCTAAACGCGATTTTTTCTTGAGAGGTGAATAAAAGCACTTGTCTAAATCCGTTAAATTTGTCTGAATGTCATGGTTTCCATCATATAACTTTTGCGGTCCCAAAAGATCTTCTACTGTTATTAAGTCAGAAGTCTGAGTGTTTTTTGCATGTATTTGACCTTCAGTTGTTTTCTTATTCAGTGATGATGTGTTAAGTCTTTTCATAGGAATATTGCATTTTTGTTTGAAAGAATCATTATTGCACTTGTCTGGTGAGAATAGTCGTCTTTTTACGTGCACTTGGAAAATTTTTATGACCCTCAAATTAGGAGAATTACTTATGTCACTACAACTGGAGTCATAGTCTTCATGCGGTTCATAATTTTTGTCTTTGACACTGTCATCACTGCCGTAATCAAAATTTAATTCTTCGCCATCATCCAAATTACAGCCGTGGACAAAACTGTTTTCTTCTTTTGAAAAACTCTCAGTGTTTCTAGGTACCATTGCACAAGGTAGTTCATTTTCTTTAACATCAAATTCTTTTTTCTCACGATGCTGAATAACTTTTTCGCGTAGATTAGCAAGCCTTCGTCGTCTTTCAAATAATTCTTCGTACAACGACAAATTGTTCTGTAAGAATAATACAACGAGTAAGTGACAAAGTATTTTTTTATAACAAACTACTGGCTCTCATCTGATGGTAAGCGGTTACTGCTGCATAAAGGAGCTTTCAAGACTAGATGTGTTAGTAAGGCGTACTACTTCATTCATTTATGGAGAAATTTACATTCACATTAAGAGGGTTTACGCCGAACGGCATTTCATACAAACTTTCAAGCCCTTATTTTTCGAAATGACTGAACCGATTTTAATGAAACTACATACGCATATGCAGGATACAAAGGTCTAAAAACTTAGTTAAGAACATTTTCGAAATGTCTTATTTAAAAACAGATAACTGAAAATCTCTGTTTCTATGGAAAATTTTAAATTGGTCTAATTTGTCTGGAACACTATTTTTCGAAAATGTTCTTAACTAAGTTTTTAGACCTTTGTATCCTGCATATGCGTATGTAGTTTCATTAAAATCGGTTCAGTCATTTCGAAAAATAAGGGCTTGAAAGTTTGTATGAAATGCCGTACGACGTAAACCCTCTTAAGAGGAAAACACAACGTGTTAAATCGCTCCAACCATTTCGAAGCTATGACAAGTATGTCCATACGTACAGACCATACCAAGCAATACAGACAAGCAGAGATTTCAAACTTTAATCGGGTAATCAAGGTTCTTTCCGTCGGGAGTTAAAATAGATTGGAATTATTAGGTATCAATCACACCCTGTAGGTTCTGTCCCAAAATATTTATTAATACCTAACCAGTTTCGAGTTCAATATCACATTTTAGGTGTCTCTGTTGCACTGCATTGCATATCACATAAAAATTAAACGGCAAGTGCCAACAGACGCAAGAGTAAAATTTATTGTAGGCTAATACTTACTTTATTGGTGTTGTCCTCCATTATTACTATATTTTATCAAACACAAACACAGTATAATAATATCACTCTATCCATTTACCACTGTTTTTCGTAAAATCAATCGGATTAACTAAAAACACAGGTGACAACTGATGCGACCGTGCGCTGCGTGCCGACTGAATGATAATGTTTACAACATGGCGCCGAGCGTGCGACGCGACGCGACAGGCGGCTCGTGGTACACGCGTTTCTCTCGCTCACTCTTATTATAATAAGCTATAATGCTGTCGCACGCCATTCGAAGAAAAGCCACGCGAGGTCCGTACCACTCGATGTAATACGACTTTATCCGAACTATCTTGAGTACCGACCAAGTATATTACATTTTTGTATTAATTTTTGGAGCCATAAGGCTGAAACTCTTTGAACGTACACAATATTACACACAAAACGTTATTATTATTATAACAATAAAGTTCTTTATGAATAAAAGACTTTATGCCTTTGTAGCGTTTTGCAACATTTTTTTAAGCATAACGCTATATTTGAAGATACGCACTATGATTTGATTGTAAACTTTAGAGGCATAAATGCGTATCTGCTGTTGCTACCAGCATGTTAGACAAAACATTTTTAATTCATAATAGCTTAAGTTGAGATACGGCTCAAAAAACTATTAATAATTTGATGCATAAAGATGCAAGTAAATAAAAAAGGTTATGGCTCTAAGGTATTTGAAAATGTCTTTAAATCCGACATTATGCATAAGTGTATCTTTATAATGATAAGAGATAGAAATACCAGGGTCAGATAGTTAGAAAGAGCAACAAAATTATAATATCGTTATACTAAAAAGTAATTTTGGTTCTATCTGCAAATCCGACATGATGCTTCTGAGGTCGAGATTTGTCGTTGTACGAAGAATTATTTGAAAGACGACGAAGGCTTGCTAATCTACGCGAAAAAGTTATTCAGCATCGTGAGAAAAAAGAATTTGATGTTAAAGAAAATGAACTACCTTGTGCAATGGTACCTAGAAACACTGAGAGTTTTTCAAAAGAAGAAAACAGTTTTGTCCACGGCTGTAATTTGGATGATGGCGAAGAATTAAATTTTGATTACGGCAGTGATGACAGTGTCAAAGACAAAAATTATGAACCGCATGAAGACTATGACTCCAGTTGTAGTGACATAAGTAATTCTCCTAATTTGAGGGTCATAAAAATTTTCCAAGTGCACGTAAAAAGACGACTATTCTCACCAGACAAGTGCAATAATGATTCTATCAAACAAAAATGCAATATTCCTATGAAAAGACTTAACACATCATCACTGAATAAGAAAACAACTGAAGGTCAAATACATGCAAAAAACACTCAGACTTCTGACTTAATAACAGTAGAAGATCTTTTGGGACCGCAAAAGTTATATGATGGAAACCATGACATTCAGACAAATTTAACGGATTTAGACAAGTGCTTTTATTCACCTCTCAAGAAAAAATCGCGTTTAGATGGACCAATGGTTTATGTTGATGAAATAGGTGAATTAAGTGATGACTCCGATACACAATGCATAGACGAAACTTTATGTTTGCCTACGAAACCAAACATTTCAAAAGCTGTGGTTTGCAATAAAAAAGTAATATCCGATTTGATCAATACGCCAATTTCCTACCCCACGATGCTTGTTGACGTTAATGGAGTTGTGTACTTAAATCATGAACAAGTACCATCAACACAAAAAGTAAAGAAATTAATAAGAAATCCAGCAAAATGGAAACGCAATGTTTCCAAAGCTGCGAGATTGAAAGGATCTCCATATCACTCAACAGTGGCCAGGAAGAACCCTGACGTAGAGGGTCGCATGTTAAAACCTCCATGTTCTTGCAAATTCAAATGTTACACGAAGATATCACCTGAAAAAAGACTGCTGATCTTTAACCAGTTTTGGAAAAAATGTCTTAATTGGGATCAGCGTCAACAATTTATTGTTAACAATGTAACAAAAGAAATTAAGCGTGTTATGAGGACAGGTGGGGACATAGAGGTTGATAGGAGAAAGTTCTCTTACACCTATACTCTAACTATAGACTGTTGCAGAGTAAGGGTATGCAAGGTTATGTTCTTAAATACTCTCTCGATTGGAGAAAGATTTGTAAAACTAAGCGTGGAAAAAAAACTGGAGGGTGGGCTAACAATTGGAGACCAGAGGGGAAAACATGTCCCAGGAAACAAGTCTCCTGAACCAATGATAAAAAGAATAATGGATCATATCAACTCCTATCCCTGCTATGAGAGCCATTATTCACGCCAAAAAAGTGGGAAAAAATATTTAGGATCGGACTTAAACATTGCTACCATGTACCATCATTACAAAGAACTCATGATACAAGAAGAAACACCTGAAAACCTCATCGCAAAAGAATGGATTTACCGTAATGTTTTGAATACAAAATTTAACCTAAGTTTTAAACTACCATCAGTTGACACATGTGACGATTGTGATGCTTTTGAAAGAAAATTAAAAGACGCTATAGATGAAACAGAAAAAATAGAAATTGAAAAAGACCGAGAAGTTCACCAGACAGCATCTAACGAAAGGTATAATTTAAAAAAAGCTGATAAAGAAGAGGCACAAAATAGTTCTGGAAAGAAAAAAGTTTTAATGTTTGATTTACAGAAATGTTTGGCTACACCAAATTTAACCAATACCAAATCGTTCTATTTGCGTAAGCTATGGACTTTAAACTTAACTATATATGACGCAACGAGTAACGTTGCTACAAATATAATATGGTCTGAGAACGTAGGAGGGAGAGGAGGCAATGAAATAGCCTCCTGTGTCATTCGTTGGGCAGAGGAAAACAAAACAAAAATTGAAACTGTTGAAGAATTGACATTTTGGTCAGATAATTGCGCAGGCCAGAACAGAAATTTGATGATAGTAATGGCTTATATTTGGTTACTGCACAAATTTTCGAACTTAAAAGTGATAAATCACAAATACTTGCTAAAAGGCCCCACTCATATGGAGGTAGACCAAATACATTCAATAATAGAAAAGAAAAAAAAACAGCTGAAGACTATGCAAATAGCCATTCCTAGGGATTGGTCCCAATTCATAAGGACATGTGGAGGAAGAAAACCTTTTGAAGTGTTTGATATGGAACTGAGGCATTTCAAAGACGTCACTGCCTTGTATAAAAAGAATGGGCCCTTAGTAACGCGAAAAAAGAACAAAGATGGCCAGGAATTCAAAATCTCAGAATGTGTTTGGCTTCAGTTAAAGAAAGATCAGCCGGGCACACTGTTTTACAAAACAGCTTTTTCATCAGATTTTTTTGAGATTTCATTCGTACGGTATTTGGCTAAAGGTATACGGTTTCCCGGTGACTTACCAAATATACGAAAAGAAGAGAAACAAATATCTTCTGCAAAATATAAAGATTTGATTACACTTTTGGAATGGGTGCCGGTAGAATTTCACGATTTTTTTAGAAATTTGAAACATAACGAAAATGAGCCTGATTTTCCAGAGACTGATTAGATTCATTTTATTTTTTAATTATTTTTAAACTAAGTTACCAAGCTTGCCACTAAGCTCATTTTTTTGTTATGTTTAATACTTTTATTATGATAAAAAATAAATTTTTATTAGAAGTAAAGATTTTGATTTAATTTGAAAATTTGTTTTTTTTTCCTGTGTATACGTTGTCTGGTGTATGTAGTTTTATGAGGACTTCCGTCCTTTTGCTTGAAATTAAAAGTAACAAGTATCTATGAAGTATACAGCAATATCAACAGATCAGAGTCTAGGTAATTGTTCTATATCTAAGATCATAATCCTACATTTCAATATAAAAGAAAAAGTTATTGCCTAAAATTGCAAGCATATCGTCGGATGTGAACATAGGCTTGCAGTTTTAAGCACTCGTCTATTATATTTCAGGCATAAAGTTTGATGTAGAGGATCAAGTAGATTCAAAAATATATTAATTTCATTTTAACAGTTAGGGTAATGCTTGTAATTAAAATTAAAAGGTACTATTGCCTACCAAATATTAAAAAAAAAAACTGACTTCAAAATCAAAAAAATCAAAATCAAAAGTCATTTATTCAAACTAGGCTGAGAATCAGCACTTTTCGAACGTCAAAATTACATAAGACAGTCCCCCAAAAACGCCCGCCCTTCACCACTTCCTAGTGCTTTAGCTGGGAAGAAGAAGTGGCGCAACAAACTCCCCAGCAGCACAGCTGTCTGATCATTTAGAAAAGAAAATGAATCTATACAATAGTATCCAAAATAATATGCAATGCAATGCAAAAAACGTCAAACTTATATTAAATTATTTGCCTTATGTCAGCTAGCACACGCCAATATACCCACAAAAAAACATCGAAATCCTTACTCAAGCGAATAAATTAAAAACGTAAACAGAACTTAATCGAATAAAAGCCTCCATGCAAACATAAAGGGCGTGCCCACTTACATAATAGCTATTAAAACTGGAACTCAAAGCCACAAAAATGTTAAACTAGGACCATCGAAGTAAAATAAATAAACAGTTAATTACTAATAACAATAACAAAACCATGGACAGCAAGACGACCAGTCACCACGAGCAGCACCCGTTCACGAGCATAACGCGAAGATCAGCCATCACCCCCTTCGCCATATTTGAGGGAAGGAGGCAACCCGACCCCCGACGCTACCGCAAGCAGTGACATCTAAGGGAGCATGACGAACTTGCTGCCGGTTGCTCAGGCAAAATAATATGATCAATTGTCGAGGTCGCTAGCTAACCACTTATTGCAATACAACTCATTAAAAAAAACATTTTAATGAGTAGATTATGTCAAAAATAAAAAATAACACCAAAATAAATAGACTTATTAGTCAACAAAAATAAACATGTCGGTAGGAAAGCTAATTCTGGAGAAAGAACATAAACATTGTCTTGAGTTAATCACAGCGCCCAACTATTCTTATCGTTCAAATAGTCGTTGATAGAATAGTATGCCTTTGAACAAAGGTTGGATTTTACTTTAGCTTTAAACGCATTAAAAGGCAAATCTAACAAAGAAGAGGGTAGCTTGTTATAAAAGGTTATACCAAGCCCAACAAATGAGTTATGCACCTTATGAAGCCGGTGAAATGGAGCTCTTAATTTGTCTTTATTTCTGGTGTTAACATTATGAATATCACTGTTTTTAGTGTATAAGTGTATATTTTGCCTAATATATATGATGTTCGCGAAGATGAATTGTGATGCCACCGTGAGAATACCAATATCTTTAAAAAAATCTCTTAGAGAAACTCTGGCA
This sequence comes from Eupsilia transversa, assembly GCA_914767815.1. Classification (NCBI taxonomy): domain Eukaryota; kingdom Metazoa; phylum Arthropoda; class Insecta; order Lepidoptera; family Noctuidae; genus Eupsilia; species Eupsilia transversa. The sequence goes on along the minus strand of OU611873.1, from coordinate 16,712,810 downwards.
CCTAGCTGGTAAATTGCTCGTACAGCTCGTTTTTGAAGAACAAATATATTTTGAATGTCAGCCGCTTGGCCCCACAACAGAATACCGTAGGACATAACGCTATGAAAATAACTGAAATAGACTAACCGAGCTGTATCAACGTCAGTGTATTGTCTAACTTTCCTGACGGCATAGGCAGCCGAACTGAGCCTTCCCGCTAGGCTTGATATATGAGGGCCCCACTGAAGTTTGGCATCTACTGTAATGCCCAGAAAAACTGCCGAGTGTACAGTTTCAAGCTCCTCTTTATCTAAGACGATGTTGGGTCCTAGATTTCTAACATTCGGTAAGGCAAACTTTATACATTTCGTTTTCTTGGCATTGAGAACTAAGTTATTTGTCGTAAACCAATCCGTAACCATTGAGAGGGCACTGTTTACGTCGTCAAACTCTTGTCTATTCCTGTCTACTTTAAAAATAAGAGAGGTATCATCTGCAAACAGTACAACGTCACAGATATCCTTTAAAAGAAATGGCAAGTCATTGATATATACCAAGAATAAGAATGGGCCTAGTATAGAGCCTTGCGGTACACCTAACTGAACTGGCAGCCCGGAAGATTTCACACCATTAACATCAACACATTGGAACCTATTATGTAAATATGAATTTATTACTTCGAGAGCTTCATTTTGGACACCGTAATGACGTAGTTTACGTAATAGCGTTTCATGGTGCACGCAATCAAAGGCTTTGGAGAGATCACAGAAAACCCCAATAGCATTTTGCGAGTTCTCCCATGCGTTAAATATGTGTTTCAGCAGAGCAACACCCGCATCAGTAGTCGAACGACCTTTTGTAAAGCCATATTGTTCAACATGAAGGAGGCTATTTAAATTAAAATGTCTTAGCAACTGCTTGAGTATTAACTTTTCAAATATTTTGCTAAATGCAGGAAGGATAGAAATAGGCCTGAAATTGCCAACGTCATTTTTATTACCTGTTTTAAATAATGGTATGACTTTACTACTTTTCATGAGGTCAGGAAAAATTCCTAAATCAACACATTTATTAAAAGTAACAGCTAGATAGGGGGCTACGATGTCTATTATATTACTTAATATTTTAATGGAGATGCCCCAGTAATCACCAGTATTTTTAGACTTAAGTGTGTTAAAAACATTAACTACATCACGAGGTGTTACATGTTCGAAGCTAAATAAGCTACTACATTTGGGCACACTACTATGCAGAAGGGTTTCAGCTTTAGACGGTGACGAATTTAAGGAGCGGGTCGTAGTTATAGGTATGTTGGCAAAAAACTCATTAAAAGCCTCAGCTACGTCAGCTGCTTTATTAACTAATTTGTTATTGACCATAATCTCAAGTTGTTTTTCTTGTTTAATCGACTTACCCGTTTCATTGTTAATAATTTTCCAAGTGGTTTTCACTTTATTATTGGAATTTTTAATTGTATCGCCCAAAAATTTAGATTTAGCAAAAACACAAATAATTTTAAATAATTTTGAATACTTTTTGACATACTCAAGGAAAGGAGTATCAAACCTGTACTTTTTCAAACCATATAACTCGTACAGTCTCGCTCTACTTTTATAAATACCTGGAGTGGCCCATTGGTTAAAGCCAACGGAGGTTCCAATAATGTTAATGGTTTTGGTCTTGAAAGTAGATTGGTACTCTTTTTGAACAACATCAAAAAGGGCTCCATAGATTTTATTAGGATTCTCGTGATCTACTATAGATGGTGTTAATCTATGAGCAATATTATTTTTAAACTTATTGCAACGACTAGCTGTATAGGGCCTGCATTCTATTTTATGCGGCTTTTTATTTAATGGCATGGGGAAGCTAGCTAATAAACCACAGTGGTCAGATGTTAAGTCACTTAACACTAATTTATTTTTGGCATCACAATCACTAAATATATTATCAAGACAAGTTGACGAAGATGCCGTGATCCTAGTAGGTTCATAAAACAAGTTAATTAAATTATAAGACCTAAACAGATTAAGAAGTCTAATACTTAATGGAGTGACATCTAGAATATTAATATTAAAATCTCCACATAAAATTATACTTTTCTTACTTGATTTTAACCTATTGAGTAAATCCTCCATTACCGATTCGAAACGAATGAAATCACCAGAGGGGGGTCGATAAACACAAATTATAACGTATCGCTCGAGTTCAACACAAGACAACTCAATAGTGCGCTCGATAGAAAGGTTAACTAAATCTATACGTTGTTTACATTTCAACTTGTTTGAAACAAGAACTAAAGATCCACCGCGAATTGCGCTTTTTCTCACAAACGCACTTTGTACTGTAAAATTATTATCATTGATAAACACTACTTCATGTTCTTTCAACCAGTGTTCAGTCAAACATAACACCTGAACATCATAGTTTTCTATAAATAAACTTAACTCTAGCTCTTTGCCGGACAGACCCTGCATATTTTGATGTACAACATTCAATATATGCGGCTCACCCGTTGTCGCAACTTAAATACCTAACGTTCAATAATTATGAAGAAAAAACTTTTGTCAGTTTTGTTTTTGCTCTCCTGAAAAGGTAGCATTTTACACATCCGACATGATGCTTCTCATGTCCAGAAATTGTTCTGTAAGAATAATACAACGAGTAAGTGACAAAGTATTTTTTTATAACAAACTACTGGCTCTCATCTGATGGTAAGCGGTTACTGCTGCATAAAGGAGCTTTCAAGACTAGATGTGTTAGTAAGGCGTACTACTTCATTCATTTATGGAGAAATTTACATTCACATTAAGAGGGTTTACGCCGAACGGCATTTCATACAAACTTTCAAGCCCTTATTTTTCGAAATGACTGAACCGATTTTAATGAAACTACATACGCATATGCAGGATACAAAGGTCTAAAAACTTAGTTAAGAACATTTTCGAAATGTCTTATTTAAAAACAGATAACTGAAAATCTCTGTTTCTATGGAAAATTTTAAATTGGTCTAATTTGTCTGGAACACTATTTTTCGAAAATGTTCTTAACTAAGTTTTTAGACCTTTGTATCCTGCATATGCGTATGTAGTTTCATTAAAATCGGTTCAGTCATTTCGAAAAATAAGGGCTTGAAAGTTTGTATGAAATGCCGTACGACGTAAACCCTCTTAAGAGGAAAACACAACGTGTTAAATCGCTCCAACCATTTCGAAGCTATGACAAGTATGTCCATACGTACAGACCATACCAAGCAATACAGACAAGCAGAGATTTCAAACTTTAATCGGGTAATCAAGGTTCTTTCCGTCGGGAGTTAAAATAGATTGGAATTATTAGGTATCAATCACACCCTGTAGGTTCTGTCCCAAAATATTTATTAATACCTAACCAGTTTCGAGTTCAATATCACATTTTAGGTGTCTCTGTTGCACTGCATTGCATATCACATAAAAATTAAACGGCAAGTGCCAACAGACGCAAGAGTAAAATTTATTGTAGGCTAATACTTACTTTATTGGTGTTGTCCTCCATTATTACTATATTTTATCAAACACAAACACAGTATAATAATATCACTCTATCCATTTACCACTGTTTTTCGTAAAATCAATCGGATTAACTAAAAACACAGGTGACAACTGATGCGACCGTGCGCTGCGTGCCGACTGAATGATAATGTTTACAACATGGCGCCGAGCGTGCGACGCGACGCGACAGGCGGCTCGTGGTACACGCGTTTCTCTCGCTCACTCTTATTATAATAAGCTATAATGCTGTCGCACGCCATTCGAAGAAAAGCCACGCGAGGTCCGTACCACTCGATGTAATACGACTTTATCCGAACTATCTTGAGTACCGACCAAGTATATTACATTTTTGTATTAATTTTTGGAGCCATAAAGCTGAAACTCTTTGAACGTACACAATATTACACACAAAACGTTATTATTATTATAACAATAAAGTTCTTTATGAATAAAAGACTTTATGCCTTTGTAGCGTTTTGCAACATTTTTTTAAGCATAACGCTATATTTGAAGATACGCACTATGATTTGATTGTAAACTTTAGAGGCATAAATGCGTATCTGCTGTTGCTACCAGCATGTTAGACAAAACATTTTTAATTCATAATAGCTTAAGTTGAGATACGGCTCAAAAAACTATTAATAATTTGATGCATAAAGATGCAAGTAAATAAAAAAGGTTATGGCTCTAAGGTATTTGAAAATGTCTTTAAATCCGACATTATGCATAAGTGTATCTTTATAATGATAAGAGATAGAAATACCAGGGTCAGATAGTTAGAAAGAGCAACAAAATTATAATATCGTTATACTAAAAAGTAATTTTGGTTCTATCTGCAAATCCGACATGATGCTTCTGAGGTCGAGAGATAATATAAGGAATGTCAATCATTTGTCAAATTATAATAGCAAAATGTCAGTAATCATTAAATATTAGTAAATGTCAGAAATCTTTACAGTTGACGTACTCATTCACCGAGGCTGCGTTCCGAGTTACAATGTAATCGATTTGAGCGTGCTAACACCCGTTCCGAATAAGCGTTAGCGCGGTAACGCCGACCCATGAAACGTCATAGATGACGTCATGACATGCGCCATCTTGCGATAATGCCGACCATGCCTTTTACTAATATCACCGTGATCTCTGTCAAAAATGACAGTTGACTGAACTGTCATTTTTGGCAGCGCTGTAGTTTTGAGTCGCATATATCTATAAACTAACGTGGCTTTTTCTAAATTGTGCTTCTGGCTACCGTCGCCACTTAACCAAAGAAGAAAAAGACATTTCTGATGTTTATACAAAGAATTTAAGTAATGTTATAAGTTTTGACGTTTAGCAAGCACTGTAGGCGCGTTCACGAGCGTTCCGAATTGATGACTGACCTCAGCTGTCATAATCGTAATATCTAAATCGGAACGCAAAATATTGATGTCAGCGCTGTGAGCGATTATGGCCTAACTCGGAACGCGGCCCGAATAGAATGATCTTTCTATAAGCCATTTGAATAATGCTGTTTTAAAACGATTGATTGGCAGATCTCTATATGATTTTGGTAATTTGTTATATAACCTTATAACCATTGGAAAACAACTTCTGTGATATAAGTGGCTTTTTATTGGAGGAATAATTAGCCTATCAGGATATCTTGTGTTAAACGTAACAGTGTCTCCAAGACGTTGAAATAATTCGGAGTGCATTTTAACAAATTTACAGCATTCAAATATGTACATACCGGGAACAGTTAGAATTTTTAAATCTTTAAAAAGAGGTTTACATGAAGTCAATGGTGGCACATCACAAAGAGCACGGATACATTGCTTCTGGGCTATAAAAACCCTATTTATAAGAACAGAATTCCCCCATAGCACAATACCGTATCTAATGTTAGAAGCTACGTAACCATGATACGCTAAGAGGGCCGTTTTGAGGTTGGCTATTTTACAAGTCTCCACAATGCAAAAGCGAAACGATTAATCTTATTTGTAACCTTTAAGCAGTGCGGTTTCCATGTGCAGCCACTGTCCACTGTTATACCAAGAAAATTGGCTTCGTGTGCTTCGTTAATTCTCTAATTCGGAGAAGGGTAGGTGTGTGCTCGTTATTATCAGCCATATTTTAACTACTGTGGGCGTACTATGGGCAGTGTTGGTTATTGCGCAATAGAAAAACGTTTGCAGTTCAAATCAAATTATAATTTCAGATCAAATTAATCACACTAGAAATTCCCACACTGTAGGTACACAAAACAACTACGGAGCGCCAGACAGTTTCTAGGCACTTGTTGTCCGTACGATGTCCGATGGTCAAGAGAGGCTGCTCCACGCTGCTGTAGCCCTCTCGTCGACTCGCACTGACGTCAGGCTAGACTCTGTCGAACGCCGCTAGGCGGCGCTGGCGCCCCGATTAGTCAAATTCACTGACGTGTTTCCGACATATAGAAGAATTTTAACGCGCTGTCCGATTAATTCGAAACTCAGTATTTATATTTAAAATCAAAAATAAAGAATAATATGCATAAGGGTTTCTTAAAAATCTACCCCTAACGGGGTGAAAATGGGTAGTCTGCGTCACAGCTCAAACCACTGAACGGATTGGGCTGAAAGGACATGGCCAACTTCTATATGGACGTCGGCATAGTTATCGAATTGAATAGAATAGAATAGAATAGAATATAATATTTATTTATTTGCTCGGGATGTAGGTATTTACAATAAGATGGTTACAGTCATATTACAGAATCCTAGTACATTCTACCATTTAGGCATGCAAACATTGATGCAGTGAAGCATCAAAACAATACAAACTTACAACTAAATTAAAAACATTCAACTAAAATTTATCAGCTAAAAAAACCCGATACAGAGTAGTAACATTTATTTAATAGAAGAGCAGTTCGTTTGTTTTTGAAAGTTTTTACTGGTTCCTCTTTTATTGAATTAGGAATGTGGTTAAAAATAGCCGGTGCCATACCAAAAACACTTTTCCTCAATAAAGCAGTCCTATATCCACCTGTGCGTAACAAATTTTGGTATTGAATGTACGAATGATTTTTGGTGTTTTGTATTCGTGAATACATGCACATTTAATTGCTATAAATAAAAAACTCAGAGATCTTGTCATTACAACACAATAGACAAAATACAGTTTCATTAAACCTTTTAATCAGAACGCTAGCAATAAGCATAGAGGTTATAATTTCGATATTAAAAAGCTTTAAAATAGCGAACAGTTATGAATTATTACGGATCACTTACGGTTTTAGTATTTAAACACAGTAATGGTCACCTGAATTAAGGATTTTAAACTGTAAATTGATAAACCTATACTTAACTTGGTAATAATCTCAAAAATGTGGCAATAATAACAAACATAACATCACACCTGTATTCCCCGAAGGGTTGGGCAGAGGTGTGTGTTCATCCATATTTCGCCAGTTATTTTTTAGTCCCATGTAATAGGGGGCGAGCCTTTTGCTATTGAATCGAAACCTGGACGTCATGCTCAGCAGGAGCGCTTACGACCACAAGACCAACGAAGCAGTCATAATCTATACTTATAATAAATCTGTAGAAGTGAAAATTCTGTACATTGAAAATATCAAAAAAATAAATGGCAGGGGGTGTACTAGACCGACACCGAACCCAAAAATTTCATAAAATTTTTTTTTGTCTGTCTGTCTGTCTGTCGGTCTGTCTGTCTGTCTGTCTGTCTGTTTGTGCAGGCATCACGCAAAAACTATCGGTTCGATTACGATGAAACGTGGTATAATTATTCTTTAATATCCTGGGCACCACACTGGTACTTTTTATCCCGGAAAAGTATCCTATCCTACGGTTGGGGGGTGTCAAAGTCTGTATCGAAGAATTTTAACGCGCTGTCCGATTAACTCGAAACTCAATATTTATACTTAAACCCAAAAATTAAGAATAACGTGTATCAGGATTTTTCGAAATTCAACCCCTAAGGGGGTAAAATAAGGGATGAAAGTTTGTATGAAAAATCTTATTCCTTGAGGTAATAAACATGAAACTTCGCACGAATAGTTATCAAAATAAATTATAAAGTTTGTAGTTTTTTGTTTTTCTAAATTACCCCCTATATGTATGGAAGAATTTTAACGCGCTGTCCGATTAACTCGAAACTCAATATTTATACTTAAAACCCATGGGGATGTATGGGGTAATTTCCGACACTCACGCGGGCGAAGCCGCGGGCAGCAGCTAGTAACAAATATAGCAATAATAACAAAGTATATTCGATACTAATGTTTTTCTTTAAAGTACACATTTTTACTGGATATCCTTATATTTTTTTAAATAGTTTCATTAACAATAAACAAGGGAACACACAAAATAAAACAAAAGAGTAATAAATATTATTTATTAGAAAAAAAAGGGAAAAAATATTTTGTTATATACCTAGATAACTCAATAATACATTACAGCAATGCAACGCGAGTGTTAAAGAGGAGGTCAATTAACCAGCTTGGATAAAAAAGAGCATTTTTATTTCACATATATATACCAACCTGAATGAAGTGTATAATAAGTACTTTTATAGTAATTACATAAATAACTGCCTTACACTAGTATTACTTTCCCTTCGAAGTGGCCCTCTTTGAACAGGCGGCAACAATGGTGGCTCTGGTGGGCTAACCACTTCAACATTAGGGGCTGCTGCATTGTTGTCAGAAGCCAATTCCTGCATTTCTCGTGATGAGTCATGCACTTCCTGTCTATTTGCTCGCATCCAACACACATACAAACATAGTAGTTTCTTAAGGGCTGAAAATAAACCCCAATTAGAATATACACAAATTAAAAGCTTATGTTTATATTATTTTTAGCAACAAGGGTATCTTTTGTATACATCTGTTTATGTTTTGTAGTATTATGTTATTGTATAATGAGCAGTACTATGTTACAACATGCCTACTCTTGGCAAGTTTATGGAAAATAAATAAAACACCGATATCCGCCTCTGTACATTTCTGTGCTTGAAGTATTAAATCTATTCTATATACTTATAATAAATCTGTAGAAGTGAAAATTCTGTACATTGAAAATATCAAAAAAATAAATGGCAGGGGGGTGTTACTAGACCGACACCGAACCCAAAAATTTGATTAAAAAAATTTTTGTCTGTCTGTCTGTTTGTTCAGGCATCACGAAGCTGGTGAACACGGGAACCTAGTGGGTCATAACATGGTTTGCCTTGGTTGTGGGAAATCTGTTAGAAAAATAAGACACCAATGTCAGTATGGAGTGTTCATTGTGTATGTGGTAAGCATTTTGTTTTCATTATTACAAATACCTAGTTCTATTCATCTATAAAAAAATGAGCCTTCATAATATGTATGTATGATTGTAATATTTATTTATTTACTAGCTGCTGCCCGCGGCTTCGCCCGCGTGAGTGTCGGAAATTACCCCATACATCCCCATGGGTTTAAAGTATAAATATTGAGTTTCGAGTTAATCGGACAGCGCGTTAAAATTCTTCCATACAAACACTGACACCCCCCCAACCCCCCTTTAGGGGGGTAATTTAGAAAAACAAAAAACTACAAACTTCATAATTTATTTAGATAACTATTCGTGCGAAGTTTCATGTTTATTACCTCAAGGAATAAGATTTTTCATACAAACTTTCATCCCTTATTTTACCCCCTTAGGGGTTGAATTTCGAAAAATCCTGATACACGTTATTCTTAATTTTTGGGTTTAAGTATAAATATTGAGTTTCGAGTTAATCGGACAGCGCGTTAAAATTCTTCCATACAAACTTTGACACCCCCCAACCCCCCTTTAGGGGGTAATTTAGAAAAACAACAAATTAGAAACTTTTTCATTTATTTTGATAATTATTCGTGCGGAGTTTCATGTTTATTACCTCAAGGAATAAGATTTTTCATACAAACTTTCATCCCCTATTTGACCCCCTTAGGGGTTGAATTTCGAAAAATGCTTCCTCATTCCTTGCCTACATTATAAAGGGAACCTCTGTGCAAAATTTCAGCTTCCTAGGTCCAAGGGTTTGGGCTGGGCGTTGATGAGTCAGTCAGTCAGTCAGGACTTGACTTTTTATTAATAGGTATAGATATCGATAGTAGGATAGGATACTTTTCCGGGATAAAAAGTACCCAGTGTGGTGCCCAGGATATTAAAGAATAATTATACCAAGTTTCATCGTAATCGAACCGGTAGTTTTTTCGTGATGCCTGAACAAACAGACAGACAGACAGACAGACAGACAAAAATTTTTTTAATCAAATTTTTGGGTTCGGTGTCGGTCTAGTAACACCCCCTGCCATTTATTTTTTTGATATTTTCAATGTACAGAATTTTCACTTCTACAGATTTATTATAAGTATATAGAATAGATTTAATACTTCAAGCACAGAAATGTACAGAGGCGGATATCGGTGTTTTATTTATTTTCCATAAACTTGCCAAGAGTAGGCATGTTGTAACATAGTACTGCTCATTATACAATAACATAATACTACAAAACATAAACAGATGTATACAAAAGATACCCTTGTTGCTAAAAATAATATAAACATAAGCTTTTAATTTGTGTATATTCTAATTGGGGTTTATTTTCAGCCCTTAAGAAACTACTATGTTTGTATGTGTGTTGGATGCGAGCAAATAGACAGGAAGTGCATGACTCATCACGAGAAATGCAGGAATTGGCTTCTGACAACAATGCAGCAGCCCCTAATGTTGAAGTGGTTAGCCCACCAGAGCCACCATTGTTGCCGCCTGTTCAAAGAGGGCCACTTCGAAGGGAAAGTAATACTAGTGTAAGGCAGTTATTTATGTAATTACTATAAAAGTACTTATTATACACTTCATTCAGGTTGGTATATATATGTGAAATAAAAATGCTCTTTTTTATCCAAGCTGGTTAATTGACCTCCTCTTTAACACTCGCGTTGCATTGCTGTAATGTATTATTGAGTTATCTAGGTATATAACAAAATATTTTTTCCCTTTTTTTTCTAATAAATAATATTTATTACTCTTTTGTTTTATTTTGTGTGTTCCCTTGTTTATTGTTAATGAAACTATTTAAAAAAATATAAGGATATCCAGTAAAAATGTGTACTTTAAAGAAAAACATTAGTATCGAATATACTTTGTTATTATTGCTATATTTGTTACTAGCTGCTGCCCGCGGCTTCGCCCGCGTGAGTGTCGGAAATTACCCCATACATCCCCATGGGTTTTAAGTATAAATATTGAGTTTCGAGTTAATCGGACAGCGCGTTAAAATTCTTCCATACATATAGGGGGTAATTTAGAAAAACAAAAAACTACAAACTTTATAATTTATTTTGATAACTATTCGTGCGAAGTTTCATGTTTATTACCTCAAGGAATAAGATTTTTCATACAAACTTTCATCCCTTATTTTACCCCCTTAGGGGTTGAATTTCGAAAAATCCTGATACACGTTATTCTTAATTTTTGGGTTTAAGTATAAATATTGAGTTTCGAGTTAATCGGACAGCGCGTTAAAATTCTTCGATACAGACTTTGACACCCCCCAACCGTAGGATAGGATACTTTTCCGGGATAAAAAGTACCCAGTGTGGTGCCCAGGATATTAAAGAATAATTATACCACGTTTCATCGTAATCGAACCGATAGTTTTTGCGTGATGCCTGCACAAACAGACAGACAGACAGACAGACAGACCGACAGACAGACAGACAGACAAAAAAAAATTTAATGAAATTTTTGGGTTCGGTGTCGGTCTAGTACACCCCCTGCCATTTATTTTTTTGATATTTTCAATGTACAGAATTTTCACTTCTACAGATTTATTATAAGTATAGATAAACCTACATGGGCACTTATGAAACGTCAGAATCTAGGTGCACGGTTCCAATTGGTCGTTTCCTATGGAGAAGAGCCGGCAAGAAACTTCACGGTTACTCTTTAAAAAATAAATGGGTTTTACAATGCTTTAAAAAATGTACAGTTTGAATAGGTATGCGAGGACAGCGTAGGCCTGTCAACAAGATACTTAAAAAAATAGAAAATAGTCTGCAAATCGACAGTCTGTTGTGCCTACAACGTTCTCACATTCACAAAATATAAAGGAATCTATATAAAGGTCGAATAAAATAATAAAAACCAATTTAACCCAAATGGTTGTCACTACAACTTTAACCAATCCGAATGAGAACCCTACTTTAAAATGAAATTTGAATTGTAGGCCTATAATGGCAAATAATGAAACTACATGTCAAGTAGTACCTAAATAAAAAAGTAAAATAAAATACATATCGTAATTTGGGAGCAGTTAATAGACATTTACATAATTATGCCGTTAATGACGAAATAGAAGAGTTCAAAATAAAACTAGACAAGCTAACCATGGAACTACAAATAGCGAACTCGGAGATAGACAATTTAAATGTTGAAAATAACGCATTGAAAAAAGAATTGTCATCAGCTATGCAGAAAATAAATATGTACAAGTCAGTAGGCGCTTTAGAATTAAATAATAGTAACAAATCGATCGCTTCGCCACTCAAATTCTATTCGCCACAGTATATCAAACGTAAGAGGTCATGTTGTGTGAGAAAAAGCCTGACTAGAACATCTTCAAAAGAGCAGGAAATTAACGTAGATGGTAATGCCCAAGATGGTGACAAAATCACGAACTTAAGTGACTTTTTTGAACAGCCATTAACTGTAGAATGCGACTTACAGAACACTATAATAAGTCACCAGCCTTCATATCGAAATATTGTGGAAAAATGTAACGTAGAAATGGACGCAGAGGCAGCGGAGACTGGGACATTTTTGACTGTGGATTCAGATCATAGCAGCATTCGCTTAAGTAAAGATATAAATACGAATACCAAAACCAGTGAATCAATGACGAGAAAACATCAAGTGAAAATCTTTGCTGACCAAACCGGACTTGAGATTAGAAGTATGCTTCAAGAGCTACTGGGGAACTCATTCCAAGTCACATCGGTGGTTAAGCCAGGAGCCCCCATGGCGGAAGTAATAAGCTCATGTGACGAAATGTGTAAAGAACTCACTAAGTCAGATTATTTACTAATACTGGGGGGTTCTAACGATTCGAATCCTTTGTATTGTCAATCATTTTTGTGTTATACGTTGAATCAAGTTAAACACACAAATGTCTTAGTCGGCAAACTTTATAAAAATAAGTACCTTAATGTTAAAATGCTGAATAAGTCAACGAAACTGACATGTAGTAATTTTACTAACACAATATTTTTGCCACTGGATCTAGCTCATTCTAATATTGAATTTAACGCAAAATACATAAATACAAAACAAGCATGTCGGTTATTCCATAAAGAAATATTACGTTTAAAGTATAGAAATGAATATCTGAACTATGTTACAATAAATAGTGGTAAACAAATATGTAAACAAATGTGCTATAATCATAAATATACACAGACAGAGAATGAAACATCATCAAAGCGTTTAATAGCCGTTACAAATAGTATTAGTACCCAGACTAATACTGAAAATAATGAGTTTTTTCGGACTTCGGTAATAGCTACACAACTAGATCTGATCCTAAATATGTGTCCCTTAATATTTATTTACAGAATTTATGTGGAATAAGTAATAAAAAGAACGAATTAGAGTTATACTTACAAGATATTAAGCTAAACAATTTATATTTGTGCGTAACAGAGCATTTTTTGACTAAAGATACGGCTTTACAGTTTAGCATTGACGGTTATAAAATGGTCTCATTTAATGCACGAAAAAATAAGACTAGGGGGGGTAGTCTCATAATGGCGAATAATGATATTGTCTGTGAAGAGGTGTCTTTTTGTAAAAAAATATACAAAATTGAATGCTTCGAAATATGCGGCGTTAGAGATGCCAACACCAGTATATACATTTTCTGCTGTTATAGAAATCCTATCGAACAGAACTATGAAATATTCTTATCTAAGTTAGAACAATTACTTGAACACTTTTACAACAAAAAATGCATCATTTGCGGGGATTTCAACATTGACTTGCTTAAAACTGACCTAAAAGCTACCAAATTCGTAACACTACTGACATCCTATAATTTTAGACCTATTTTTAAAGAAGTCACGTATAGACGAAATAATGCGCAGTCTTGTCTGGATAATTTTTTGACGAATTTACCGGATAATGTTATAACTGAATTTCTCGTTGATCATAACTGCCTGGCTGACGGACACGCAGCATTATTGTGTGGCATTAAAACTGAAAAAATAGCATCCAATGACAACCAAAACTATATAACTATTGAGGCTAGACAGTTCAGCGTTAAAAATTCAAATAAATTTAGAAATAGTTTATTAAATATTAACTGGATGGAAGAAGGTTTAAATGGGTTCTTAAAGAAAATTGTACAAATATATCGCGACAGTTTCAAAAAGAGGAAAAAAAGGATTAAGTACAAAAAATGTCGTATGGCAAACTGGACAACTAAAGGGATAAAGGTGTCTAGTAAAATGAAACGGTTCCTACTTCAAAACACAAATAAGATGACTTGCACTGAGGAATTAAGGACTTATACAAAAAGGTACATTAGAATATTTAGACTAGTTTTAAAAAAAGCCAGACGGATTGCTATTAGGACAGAAATTACTAAAGCGAAGGAGTCTTCAAAAGCCTTATGGCAGGTCATAAACAGGCATAGAAATAAAGAACCTAAACAAGACGGAAATAAATGCATACTGCTTAAAATTTGTGATAAGATTATATCGAATCCCCAAGACATAGTTGACATTTTCTCGAACACGTTTGACTAAGCTGAAACAGGTGGGAATGTTGATTATGAACAAGCTATTGGAATCTTGCAAAGTAACGTAAACAGAGTGAACGTAGAAATGACATTTGAACGAGTCACCGCGCTTGAAGTAGTAAAAATTGTCAATGCAATGGCAAACAAAAAATCTTATGGCCATGATGAAATACCGATTCGATTAATAAAAGATCACATTGACTTATTAGCAGAACCGTTGGCACATTTTGTCAACATGTGTATAGATAAGAGTATATTCCCTGAACAACTGAAAATAGCCAGAGTTTTACCCATTTATAAAAAAGGTTGTAAATTAGACCCACATAACTACAGACCAATCTCGTTATTACCGATAATTTCGAAAATTTTTGAGAAAATTCTTATAACTAGACTGCTTAAGCATTTGAACCGTAATAAAATTCTTGATCATAGACAATTTGGTTACCAGAAATTTGTGGGAACAAATGACGCAATTGACACACTAATGGAAGAAGTAATTAACAAACTTAATAAGAAACTTAAAGTTGCCGGGTTATTTCTTGATCTAAGCTCAGCTTTTGACACTGTCGATCACAATTTACTATTAGCGAAAATGGAGCATTATGGAATTAGAGGACAGGTTTTAAGTCTATTTAAATCTTATTTAGAAAATCGAAAGCAATATGTAGAAATTAAAATAGCTGAAGATAAATGTGAAAAAGTATACAAATCAGGTCTAAAACTAATAAAGAAAGGTGTCCCACAGGGTTCAATAGTAGGGCCAATATTTTTTATCTTGTTCATAAATGACCTAATTAATTACATGAAAAATCAAACTGATATAGGACTTGTTCTTTTCGCTGACGATACAAATGCTATAATAACCGCAGAAAATATAGAAGCCTTGACTAATAAAGTAAATATGACTCTTACTCACTTTAATACTTGGTTCACCTTGAACAGTCTCAATTTGAACACCAACAAAACGAATGCAATGTTATTTAGAACTACGGCAAGAAATAAAGATACAATTGACATAAATTTGAATGGTAATAATATAATTTTAGTTGACAGCGTTAAATTTTTAGGTATTTATATTGACGAAGGATTAACCTGGAAAAAGGAACTATCAACCATAGAAAGCTCAATTAGTTCAGCCTGTTATGCTCTTAGAAGTCTCAGAGATGAGATCGACATTAAACAATTAAAACTGGTATATTATTCACTTGTCGAATCCAGACTTAGGTATAGTATTTTTCTATGGGGCGGAAGTTATGCGTACAATGTGAATACTGCTTTCGTAGTACAAAAAAGGGCCATAAGAACCATGGTGAGAATTCCGCAATGGGTATCGTGTAAGAAATAAGAGAGAAGCTACTAGGCGCAAGGACTTGCAACATAACATAGTCCCACATATGAAAGTTGTTACTCATGCTGCAAGCTTTCAATCCATCAAGCTGTATAATAGACTTCCAGGAGATTTGAAGTCTGTTTACAATATTAACCAATTTAAGCAAAAATTAAAATCATTTTTGGTAGAGAATAGTACATTATGATACAAGTGTGCGGTGTTGGTCATTACACACGAGACGGTATTGTCCGCGCGAGCCGCAGGCGAGCGCGATAAGGTAGTCGAGAGTGTAATGATCAACGCACTCGCGTTTCATACGACGTTTTTCAACACACTTGCGAGGAAATAAACAGACTTGTAAGAATGTATGCTACAATAAGGTAATTATAAAGTTCAACTGACCATTGTTGCCATGTACTGATTATCCGGAGCTTCTTTTAAAAACTTTTCAACGTAGGTTGGTGTTACTTTAGATTTCGTATTGATAATATTATTTTAAATATGTATTAGTCTATGAAAATAACCACACAGCGAAACCGGGAACAAATATGTATAGAAAATGGCGCGACGGTTTTGTTTTTCCGCAGTTGTAAATAAAGGCACTGGCAACTGGCAACTGGCAAACCCGCTAAACAGCCTACACCTATTAAAAAATGTATAAAAACAAAATAATATTTTGAAAGACGAAGAGATGAAGAAAGATTTTCAGCAGAAAAATACACCTTATGTTACTATAAGTATAGTAATCAAATTGTAAATGGTTAAATAAAATATAATAAATAATGGCAACATTCCGTTCAGTCGGCATGGACATGGCATAGAGTCGCGCGCCGCCTCCGAAAAACTATACGACCGCATTCCGAGATATGCCCTAATCGCCCACACTTCTCACATCAATATTTTGCGTTCCAATTTAGTTATGATATGATTATGAAAGCTGAGGGCTGTCATCAATTTGGAACGCTAGTGAATGTGCTAATGCTGGGGCCACACTGTCGCGATAAAGCGAACTTAACTCCACGGGCTCTCTTTTATTCAGCGAGACGTCGAGCTGTGTGCGAGAGAGAGCGCGCGCAGTATAGTTTGTCTTATCGCGACAATGTGGCCCCAGCATATCAGTGCTCGCCCAACGTCAAAACTTAAAACGTTACTTATTTCTTTGTGTATAGTATTTCTTTAATTTCTTCGTGTATGTTATTTCTTTTTTGGTTAGGTGGCGACGGTAGCCAGAATCACAATTTCGAAAAAATGCCTATAACAACACAGCCAAAGAACAAACATAAGTTATCCCGCTCAAGCTTATTCGGAACGGGTGTAAGCACGCTCAAATCGATTCGATTTCATTACATTTACATCGTAATTCGGAACGCAGTCTATGACTAACGTTTTGACACCGGAAAAAAAAAAAGTACTCTGTGATCAGAGGAGTATATGTGTTCTGTGGTGATCAGTAAATGTAATGAGTGCTAAGATGGAATTTTGTTTACACTGTTATTTTTGGTCATAACTGTGCTTTTTAACATGGAATAGATACACCAAAGCGAGCTGAGCTTGTATTTATTTGCAAGTTCATTGAAGTACCTATGCCAAAAAAACGTTTTCCGAATATGACTTGGCATTTTTGTTGTTTTTCCACTGTATAAAAGTTTCGTAGGCCGCTACGTATTTCTCCTTAGATTTTGGTGGCAACAGGCTATCACTCGCGTTTCGTGCCTCGATGAGTATTTCCGGCGGAGTCAAACCTACGTATTGCCCGTGAAGTCGACATTTTTGTTAATTAATCACAACGAAAATGATAGCAAGTAAGTATTGGAAAATGACGAGCTGGTTTGTATTTTCGCGCGCCGCGCCAGCGATTCGCGCGCAGGTTTAAATAAATGCGCCGGAAAAACTGCTAGACAGCCTATTAAATAAACACAAAATAATAGGTATTTTTGTTTTATTTTTGTTCTGATTACGTACCTATTAAAAACATTATAAGGTTAATATGTAAGTATCGAAAAATATGAAATTAATAATATATGATGAAATATGTTCATCATATTTTATGTAATAAATATTATGCATAATATAAAGGCATGAAAGTCTCTTTGATGAGATTCAAAAAGCGCACATCCTCTGCTCGGGTGACATAGTGGTTTGCGTATAGTATTATGTTTTACAAAAATAAAAAGCTTCACCAAATTCAATTTCTACAATATAAATTCCATGCCGCCATGATAGTACTTACTAACTCCATACTGCCATGTCATAGGACTGGTATAGGTACTAGGTACTCCGACTAGTAAATAGTTATCTGTGGCATTACAGCACTAGTTCGTTATGGTAAAGTAAAAAGCACGCGTTTTTAATACACTGCATTATGAATCTAAAAGCGGTTCAATAAGAGCCACTTTACGAGCAAGTGTGTTGAAAATGCTATTATGCTATTGATGAGTTTCTGTCTGACGTGTTTACCTAGGCCAATAAAATTGTATAATAATGATAGTATATGGTGACATAATCCTGACCGTGTTAAGTTTTGACATTATTATTCTTCTACATGACCTTTAATATTTTTCAACACACTTGCTCGTAAAGTGGCTCTTATTGAACCGCTTTTAGATTCATAATGCAGTGTATTAAAAACGCGTGCTTTTTACTTTACCATAACGAACTAGTGCTGTAATGCCACAGATAACTATTTACTAGTCGGAGTACCTAGTACCTATACCAGTCCTATGACATGGCAGTATGGAGTTAGTAAGTACTATCATGGCGGCATGGAATTTATATTGTAGAAATTGAATTTGGTGAAGCTTTTTATTTTTGTAAAACATAATACTATACGCAAACCACTATGTCACCCGAGCAGAGGATGTGCGCTTTTTGAATCTCATCAAAGAGACTTTCATGCCTTTATATTATGCATAATATTTATTACATAAAATATGATGAACATATTTCATCATATATTATTTCATATTTTTCGATACTTACATATTAACCTTATAATGTTTTTAATAGGTACGTATTCAGAACAAAAATAAAACAAAAATACCTATTATTTTGTGTTTATTTAATAGGCTGTCTAGCAGTTTTTCCAGCGCATTTATTTAAACCTGCGCGCGAATCGCTGGCGCGGCGCGCGAAAATACAAACCAGCTCGTCATTTTCCAATACTTACTTGCTATCATTTTCGTTGTGATTAATTAACAAAAATGTCGACTTCACGGGCAATACGTAGGTTTGACTCCGCCGGAAATACTCATCGAGGCACGAAACGCGAGTGATAGCCTGTTGCCACCAAAATCTAAGGAGAAATACGTAGCGGCCTACGAAACTTTTATACAGTGGAAAAACAACAAAAATGCCAAGTCATAATTATTCGGAAAACGTTTTTTTGGCATAGGTACTTCAATGAACTTGCAAATAAATACAAGCTCAGCTCGCTTTGGTGTATCTATTCCATGTTAAAAAGCACAGTTATGACCAAAAATAACAGTGTAAACAAAATTCCATCTTAGCACTCATTACATTTACTGATCACCACAGAACACATATACTCCTCTGATCACAGAGTACTTTTTTTTCCGGTGTCAAAACGTTAGTCGTAGACTGCGTTCCGAATTACGATGTAAATGTAATGAAATCGAATCGATTTGAGCGTGCTTACACCCGTTCCGAATAAGCTTGAGCGGGATAACTTATGTTTGTTCTTTGGCTGTGTTGTTATAGGCATTTTTTCGAAATTGTGATTCTGGCTACCGTCGCCACCTAACCAAAAAAGAAATAACATACACGAAGAAATTAAAGAAATACTATACACAAAGAAATAAGTAACGTTTTAAGTTTTGACGTTGGGCGAGCACTGATATGCTGGGGCCACATTGTCGCGATAAGACAAACTATACTGCGCGCGCTCTCTCTCGCACACAGCTCGACGTCTCGCTGAATAAAAGAGAGCCCGTGGAGTTAAGTTCGCTTTATCGCGACAGTGTGGCCCCAGCATTAGCACATTCACTAGCGTTCCAAATTGATGACAGCCCTCAGCTTTCATAATCATATCATAACTAAATTGGAACGCAAAATATTGATGTGAGAAGTGTGGGCGATTAGGGCATATCTCGGAATGCGGTCGTATAGTTTTTCGGAGGCGGCGCGCGACTCTATGCCATGTCCATGCCGACTGAACGGAATGTTGCCATTATTTATTATATTTTATTTAACCATTTACAATTTGATTACTATACTTATAGTAACATAAGGTGTATTTTTCTGCTGAAAATCTTTCTTCATCTCTTCGTCTTTCAAAATATTATTTTGTTTTTATACATTTTTTAATAGGTGTAGGCTGTTTAGCGGGTTTGCCAGTTGCCAGTGCCTTTATTTACAACTGCGGAAAAACAAAACCGTCGCGCCATTTTCTATACATATTTGTTCCCGGTTTCGCTGTGTGGTTATTTTCATAGACTAATACATATTTAAAATAATATTATCAATACGAAATCTAAAGTAACACCAACCTACGTTGAAAAGTTTTTAAAAGAAGCTCCGGATAATCAGTACATGGCAACAATGGTCAGTTGAACTTTATAATTACCTTATTGTAGCATACATTCTTACAAGTCTGTTTATTTCCTCGCAAGTGTGTTGAAAAACGTCGTATGAAACGCGAGTGCGTTGATCATTACACTCTCGACTACCTTATCGCGCTCGCCTGCGGCTCGCGCGGACAATACCGTCTCGTGTGTAATGACCAACACCGCACACTTGTATCATAATGTACTATTACATGATTCTTTTACATTGCCTATTATTTTACATTATTATTTTGCATGACTTATGATCATAATTTAGACTCAAATCTCTATGTTATTACTGTTAATGACAGTGATAAGCTCATAAGATCGCTATTAATAAATATAATTAAATGCATGTGTGTAATTTTTAAGTGATTTCGACACAATGTAAAAATTGTTATGAAATAAATGAAATGAAATGAATGAGGTACCAGGGAGGCCACATGTGCAGAAGGAATTATTGCCAAACTTCCTTGTCATCAACGTAGTCTTTAATCTTGTAATATGCTTTTTTGATAAGGACACGTTTTATGTGGGTTTTGAACTTTCCATCGTTAAGTTCTGTAACCGACTTTGGCAACTTGTTATAAAAGCGAATACTGTTTATAAGGAATGACTTGCTAGTTTTAGTTAATCTAAATTTAGGTATCTTACCCATATTATGCTGAGTCAGGAGTACCCCAGGGTTCTCATCTAGCCCCAATTCTTTTCTCGCTCTTCATCAACGACATAGCAGACGAAATCCTTCACTGTAAATATTTAATGTTTGCTGACGATCTAAAAATTTACAGAACTATCAGTTCAAGTGAAGACGTTATACTGATTCAACACGATTTAGATAGGATTGAGTGATGGTGCAACTCGAGCCTTATGAAGCTTAATGTTCAGAAATGTAGTCACATACGATTTTCCAGAAAAAAACAATCCAAGACTGACTGAATTCCTGTTGAATCTGTGAAAGAGGTTCGCGATCTTGGAGTTATCATGGACGAAAAACTTAACTTCAGAAGTCACATCACATTAAATAAATCAGCACGGCTACTTGGTTTTCTTAAGAGAAGCACTAAAGGTTTTAAGCTTGTAAGAACCAAAATTGTTTTGTATAATGCACTAGTCCGCAGCCATTTAGAATTTGCTAGCGTGGTGTGGAGCCCGCACTATGCAGTACACTCGCAAAGAGTTGAAAGTATCCAGAGGGCTTTCACGAAGCACCTAGCATATACCTCTGCTAAAATTTCTCCCAGATGTCCGTATGAACAACGTGTTCGATGCTTCAATGTCAATTCTCTGCGCGATCGTCGACTAATGCAAGGTCTTCTATTTCTGCACAAATTAGTTAATAATAGACTAGACTGTAGTAAGCTAGTCGAGCGTACTGCACTTAAGGTTCCTTACAATATGCCCAGATTTCCTATCACTAATATATTCCACGTTCAGCCATCTAAGACGAATATAGGGGTAAATTCCTCGGTTAACAGACTCTGTAGAGAGATGAATTCTTTTGTAAAATCTGTACCAGAAGTTGACATTCACCATGATTCCTTGAAAGTCTTTAAGGCCAAAATACAACAGTACCGAAGAACGCAACTGAATAATTAATTAATTGTTCATTGTTAATTCATAGAAATTCATAGTTTATAATTGTGATTTGATTACACAATTATAATTATAGATTCTTGAAATTTTTATGTCATAATTTTCTGATAACTGTTATTATTTTGTCTTGTTTAGTTTCTATTTAAATATTGTTTTAAATTTGATTTTTAATTTAATTTTATTTTAATTTTGTAGTCATTTTGATCTCGTTAGCTCCTACTGTACCCAATATTCGTGCCTTTAATAGTTTTCTTAGTTATGTTTTCTTTTTAACTTTAATTTGATTATTTGTAATTTTATGTCGTAATTAAGTTTTCCTTTATCAAGATTTTAACAACTAATAACATTATTAAGTGTTATTTTACTTACTAAGAATGTTGGTCGACCTATTATTGGCGACTGTATAAGTCTCATGCTTTTTTTTTTTTAACTATTATTCTTATGTAATGCTGTATACAGAAGCTGTTGGTTTGCCTTTAATAAATAAATAAATAAATAATTAAATAAATAAATAAATAAATAAATAAATAAATAAATAAATAAATAAATAAATAAATAAATAAATAAATAAATAAATAAATAAATAAATAAATAAATAAATAAATAAATAAATAAATAAATAAATAAATAAATAAATAAATAAATAAATAAATAAATAAATAAACATGTTTCTTCCTATTAGGATACCCAGACAGCGGTAACCTTAGTCTTATGCTACGGCTACATTGTCGCGATATCGCGAACTACACTTCACGCGCTGTCTGTTGTACACCGAGACGTCGAGCAGTGTGCGAGAGAGAGCGCGCGAGATGTAGTTCGCGTTATCGCGACAATGTAGCCGTAGCATCAGAAGTAACGAAAATTCTTCGATACCTGTACCGTAATCTAAAAAGGTTCTCGGTCCCTGCATTTGACATAGACAATGACACATTATCAAAAAAGTAAACGCGTTCCGTTATATTATTTTTGTTATATAATTTTTTTGTGTGAAATATATAAAAAACTATCTTAAGCATCAACACAATGAAAAGATAATTTTATTAAATGCATACCAATACCAATGATGACAGTTCCGTATGAATCAAATGTTCCTAATAAGAGCATTTGTCGTCCATATCACATCTCTACAAACAGTATGCATGGTGTGGAACGTCCATTATTATATTTATCTTTCTCTATGATTGATTATGTCAGACGTTGACAAACCGTACTTTGAATTCATCTTTCATTACTTATTATTTTGAAATAAAACAGACAAGATCAGAGAGGCTAAAAACTACGTGTTAATTCATTTTTCTATTTTTAATATACAATATATTTACTATGTTCGTGTATATGGAATGTACTTTTTTGTCCATGTCATTTGGCACACATAGTTATTAGGACGTAAGCATCCACTGAGAAAGATTTTTTGGAAATTCGACCTTAAAGAGGTTGACAGGATTTCGATTGTATGAAAATCGTATTCCTTGAGTTGAAAACTTGGCACTAATATTTATCTAAGTAAATTATAAAGTTTTTCATTTTTAGTTTTTTTAAACTACCCCCTGAACGGGGATTGGGGGTGTCAAAGCAGGCGGGGTCGTCTCCCTAAGTAAATCTTGGATAGCCTACGGGGGCTAGACCAATGTTGCCAAGATCTCCTCTATTATGTGAGACCTAAAAAATTCGGTCTCTAATAATGACTTTTTCAAGAATGGCAACTTATGTAAAACTGAGAAGGTGTATAAAGTTTTAAAAGCTACCATTTGGTAGTTCTGGCGAAATTTATGTTTAAATTTATTAATCAACAAATTAGCTGTTAAAATATTTCATCTAATTTATTGAATGTTACAATTATTACAATTGAATAAATATAACTATAATTCATGCAGAATTTAATAGATATACGCTCGTATAGCATAGCATACCTTTTTGTCAAGCCAATAAATAAACAATGAATTTAATTTACGGCAACGCATCGGGCCGAGGCTACTTATTTACAAAATTTTATCAATTTGAATAAATAAGATGGGTAAGCTTTTGTCGAATATACTTGGCAACCCCACAGGCCCCATGGCCCATAGACTACTGCCATGGCCATTTTCACAAGAAAAATGTCTGCCGGTGTGATTGCATGTTGATGTTTTTTCTTGTGAATACTCTTGTCGTTATCTTCTCTTTTTGCAACGTTAAGTGTTATCCTCGCCATTAACGACGTTGAGTAGAGCCTAGGTTCCTCCGTCTGTTGTGTGCCGAAACACCTCGAGTGTTGTGTACGAGATAGTGACTCTTAGTTTGTGTTTTCAAAAATGAAGGAGAATAAAAGAAAATGTTTTAAGTGTGGTTCTTCGCCTGTCGATGATCCCGAAACCACATTATTTAGGTTTCCAAAACCTGGTTCCACAAATATTCTCCGGTAAGTGCTCCTCTAATACTGGTTAAATAGATGCACCCTATGATAGGGAGCATGCCCCTATCATATACTTTTAAATTAACGGAACACTCACCAAATACCTTTTGTTTTATGGAAAAAATCAAATGATTACAAATCAAAGATTGAATTGAATTTACATAAGAACAAAAAAAAAAAAAGTTTTAGAAATATTTTAATCTTTTATTCTTTACTTTATGTGAAGAATGAATTGTTTTGCCTTTTTATCTATAATTGCTTTATAGTTCGGTATTATGTCCGACAGTTGTTTTTATTACCGACCTGAATTTGTTTTTATTATAATTGTAAGCTGTAAAACCTGTTGTGACAAATGGGAGCAAAGTTAATATAGCCTTTTTGGCTACTTCAGGGTATTCATTTCTAACACCAACCCTAAATTCAAGGGATACAAATTGAAATGGGTGTTTTAATGTAGACGAACTTTGAAGATCTATGAATGCTTCATAATCCAGGACGGTTAGCATCGCAGGTTGACTTCTGACGAAAAATGAATTTTGGACCCATTAAATATCAATATCACTATCCGAAAAGACATATTTTGCTCTATTTCAAAATAATATTTGTACTTATTTATTGGCAGCTTTAGTTAGCAGCTAAAAATGAATTATTTCACGGCACCCTAGTGACTTTTATATGGAACCCCTCGGTTCTGCGGAACCCACTTTAGGAATTGCTGCCCTAATAGACTGTTTATACCTGTTATGTTTAGTTTGTTATGCCCCCTCATCCAGATTTGTGATTGGATCCGTAATATCTTAATAACTAACTTTTACGTAGGTATCTAATTTACTTATTCAATTTATTTCAGTTGTGAATTATGGGCAAAATATTGCTGTCCGGACAAACCATGGTCAAGCAAGGACTTTCAGTTGAAACTGCACACAACACAGAATGCTATGTCATCGGCATTTTAAGGAAACAGCATTTGTGGACTTCGCATCCAAGAAATTAAGACGTTTTGCTTCACCAGATGCGGAGGTAAGCTAAACAATGAGAACCAAATTTAATATAAAAATAGAGCTTCGCTTACACATCTATACTAATATTATAAAGCGGAAAAGTTTGTTTGTTTGTTTGCTTGAACGCGCTAATCTCAGGAACTGCTGGTGATTTGAAGTGGGCTATAATCTACCACACGGGCCCAGTGCGGGTTGATAGATGTCACATGTCTTCGAATTTTTGGTTCTAGAACATGCCGGTTTCCTCACGATGTTTTCCTTCACCGTTTTGAGAGCAGTGGTGATGAAATTATTTACACAAAGTAAAGCGCCTGCTCGGGTTGGAACCCACGACCTACAACTTGTAAGTCGGGGCCGTTACCGCTGGGCCACCACTGCTCACATTGATAATGTACCCATAATGGTGATGGATTGTCTGAAAGATGATATAGCTAGGGAAGAAGTGAATACTGAGATGGCGGCTGAGAACTGATAGACATGTACGCCAACCCTAAATAAATTGGGATAAGGGCAAGAGGATGATGTTAAGTTAAAACTATAGAAATCTCTCTATCGTATATAACTAATGCTATACTTTCTTTGCAGGATATAACAATGCCATTTCTACAAGTTGAACATATTAGAGAACCTGTAGCTGGTCCATCACAGCCGTTTGTGAATATATCCAATAGATATTGCCCCTCAACCGTTAATCTCCTGGGACCCTCTGGAACACATAACATCACGCCAGTAATTCCCGAAGGGTTAGGCGGAGGTGTACCCTCTGAAATTAGTAACAAAATTACAGCCGAAAATAAAAAAAATATGAAATGCAAAAAATATTTGCGTAAAGTTTGCCTATTGAAAAAGCAATTGAAGCACATGAAAACCAAGAAATATCTGCAAAAATTAAGCACCAGTGATGCTGTGACAAAACTCTCAAATAAAATAAGTCCGAGTTTTGCTTTATTATTGTAAGCACAAATTAAAATTTTTAAGAAGAGTGCTAAGGGACGTAGATGGACTAGTGAAGATAAACTTGCTGCATTAAGATTATATAAAAGGTCGTCTCCCACTTGCTACAGGCTACTAAGGCGAATGTTTTGCCTTCCAGCTCCAACAACTTTAAAAGTGCTATTGCAGAAATGTAAACTTAATGTTGGCATCAACAAACAGCTGTTTGAAATTGTTGGGAAGTTTTCTTCAACCCAAGAAGCTGTTAATAATGAGTATATATTAATGTTCGATGAAATGGCAATAAAAAAACATTTACAATATAATGTCAAAGAAGATGCCATTGAAGGCTTCCAAGACCATGATGTGCAGGGTAGAACAGCACAACTAGTATCTTATGCACTAGTATTCATGGTTGCTGGGATTAGAAAAAAAATAAAGCAACCCATGGCCTATTATTTATCAAGCTCTTCAGTCACTGCCGATAGATTAGCAGTCCTAATAAAAGAGGTAAGCTTAATTAATTTATACTCACTGTATTAATGTATAATTTTAATTTTAATAATTTACTGTATCTATGGTGCAGTTGCCTTGCATAAACTTTACCAATATAGCAAAATATGAAGTTCAAATTATGTGTCTTTTTCAGGTGCTTCAACAATGTCATGAACATGGCATTAATATAGCGGCCACTGTGTGTGACATGGATGGAGTCAATAGAAGGGCTTTAAGCATTTTAGGGGCAACTGTAACCTGTCCATATTTTAAAGTGAACAATAAAAAAATTGTTGCACTTTTTGATGCGCCTCATTTAATAAAGTGCTTCAGAAATTTATTTTTAAAGCATGACATAGAATCCTCAACCAATATAACATCAGCTGATGGAAAACAGGGAACAGGTAAAAATTGCATTTTATAAAAACTGGTAGTTCTTGGTTCAAGAAGTAACCTATTCCGATAATTATATTTATATTGTTTCAGGTGTAGCCAAATGGAGTCACATTGTCGAGTTTTATGAGCTGGACAACTCTAATCCGAACTTTGTATTTGCACCCGGTCTCAGACAAGAACATATGAGTCCTAATACGAAACAAAAAATGCGGGTTAAACTAGCCGTTCAGGTGCTGAGCCACACAGTTGCTGCTGGCATGTTAGCTAAAATAGCAAAAGGTAACTTGGTTTATTGAAATTTATGCATGTGTAAGTGCTCGGCGACACGACGCCGTCACCGCGCCGCCGCCGCGCCTCTTAGCTGTTTATATGCAACGTTGACGCACCGCTGCCGCGCCGCCACCACATCGCTACAAGTACTGTTTAAACTGTTTTTTTATTCCATCGCCGGCCGATTGCAGAAATGCATCCACTTTATAAGTGATAAGATAAAGAACAATCAAGCGGAAACGGCGCGGCATCGCCTCCGCCGCGCCGTTGCCGCTTGATTCGCAGCCGGCGATGGAATAAAAAAACAGTTTAAACAGTACTTGTAGCGATGTGGTGGCGGCGCGGCAGCGGTCTGGCAACGTTGCATGTACACTGCTTAGAGGTGCGACTGCGGTGGCGACGCGGCGACGGCGTCGTGTCGCTGAGCACTAAAGGATTTCTAGATAGTTTTAGGGTTCCGTCGCTCTAAACGGCGAAAATGGAACCCTATAATATCGTTCTGTCCATCTGTCCGTAAGTCACAGCTATTTTACTTTGAGACTATTGGCACTATATAATTTTACAAGCTATTTGATCTAAAAATCCATACTACATTATAATATTACAAATGTGAAAAATAGCTCTGCCTATCTGTATGACTGTTTGTTACGTTTCCTACGTACGGCTAAAAAACTGCTGAATCGATTTCGTTTTTTTTTGGTATGGAGACAGATTGAACCCTGGAGAATGACATAGGGTATAATTCATCCTGACAACGCGGGAGGAGTCACGGGCAGAAGCTTGTAGTAAATAAATTGATTGATTCTTATATTTTAAATCATCATAATAAAATGATATATTTTGTGATTACAGGTGAATTAACTGCTGACGCGGCTGTGACGGCGGATATTATAGACAGAATGGACAAGCTGTTCGACACTTTAAATAGCGACACGGTGGATCTGCGCAGAGGAAAACCTTTCTCGACTAATTAAAAAATTTCAACACCTCAACTTCAATTTATAAGTGAAATGAAATTGTTTTTTGAATCACTCAAATTTCCAGGCTCGAGATGCACACCACCGTCACAAATAGGTTGGCTGTGGACGCTCAATGGAGTTGAAATTTTGTGGGAGAGCTTACGCCACAAACATAAAACTATAAAAAGTCTGGCCACTCGTAGGCTACAGCAAGATCCTTTGGAAAACTTATTTGGGTGCATTCGAGGAAATTGTGGTTCAAACTGTAGTCCTACCACTGGCCAGTTTGTCGCAGGTTTAAAAACGGCTATTATTAGTAACCTTTCTCACATTGGTGGTGGAAACTGTGAGCTCGATAACAATGAGGTGATTATTGACAATTTTAAAATGTTTTTTGGAAACAATAATCGACCTAAAAACCATAACGAAGAAACTTCTACCTCACCTTCGGTATGGAGATTAAGTGACGAAAATATTCACCAGGAAGTATTTGAGGAGAATGCCGAATCACAAGCATGTGCCTATGTGTGTGGATTTTTGATAAAAAATTTGAGAAATAAAAACTGCGAGAATTGTAAAACAATATTTACGACTGCAGACCGAACAGTTATGCATTCTTTTACACAGTTTAAAGAATATAATGATTTTAAAGAATCTCTTAACTATGCCAGTAAAAACGTTGTTGGCTGTGTAGAATTTTGTGCCACATACATAAATGATTATTTGTCAATGAATGCACATAGAAAAGCACTAATGAATGATTTATCAAACATGTTAAGAGTTTCTGTCAATTTTAACTTTTTAAACGATTGCGAGGAGCACAAAGAGCAAAATATTAATCATATAATTAAAAGTGTCTTTCATATAACAATTAAAAGATTTTGTACAAAAAAAAATAGATCCTTTTCCCAGGAATCCGCCACAATAGCACTAAAGAAAAAAAATTATTTATTGAAACATGTGTAGGTAATTTTTTTCTTAGTGCTATTGTGCTTTTAATTATATAATTTATATTATGCTTTGTGCTCCGTGTATTCGTTTCGTCAAGATTATAAAACCATTTTTCTTTTAACCATTGCGTTACCTTTATTTTAGACATGGTCAAAGCTAAATCTCCTGAGTCTGGAGTTCTGTAATTTGTTATATAACATATAACACACTTTTGTATGAGATCCTCTTATACAATTTGAGCCTGCATTGCGGTAAACAGAGCGCAGGAGGAATTTTAATTATGTAAATTTATGTTCTTAGTTGCTAAGTATAATATAAATTCGACTGCCCATTTTCATAGTTCCTATGTTTCATAATTTATAATAAAAGTACTTCTGACATAAAAGACAAACTACTGTTTTTATTATAAAGACTTGTAAGAAACTTTGTCTTTTACAAGTATACCACAAACTTGTGTTTTACAAGTATACCACAAACTTGTGATTTTTGTCAAAATTCAAAGTTTTCAAGCAAAAATAGTCTCCTTTTAAGTTAATTTAAACATTAAGGCTGCTTGACCACCAAAGCGAAGCTGGAAAATTGTAACAAGTGAAATTGCTCATCGGTTACAGTTTCCCAGTTCTGCTTTGATGGACAGACCTTTAAAAAAATATTTCAAAGAAATCTGATTTTAAATTTCCCGCTTTCACGAGTTTTTTTGGGGGCGCCCACCAGAGGCGCCAAAAACTGTACCATTTTATTTGTACGTAGTTGTCATTCTTCTCCCTAGAGTAAGTATGTTCCTTGTGTCAAAGTTTGTATAGAAGAATTTTAACGCGCGGTCCGATTAACTCGAAACTCAATATTTGTACTTAAGGCGTATAGAGGCCTCACTAACCTTGCGCATCTGGGCGGAGCTAAACGCACAACACTCGCACACTCCTGTTATACGTAAAACTCGCGCGGCGGCGCGCTAAACTAAAACGACGATCATAGAATATCTAGGGGCACACAGGTACGCACGTAGGTCGGCGTTTTTGCCTACGATTCCAAAGGGACATGCGGATGCAAGGCTGATATTTGTATAAGGACACAAATGTTACGTGTTTGTGTATATTTTAAGATTTTACTGGACATCATTTTTTATAATTTATGTAGGTAGGTATAGTGAAACAAAATAGATAGCATAAAAAATAACTTACATACAGTAGTTTATGCTATTAGGTTCGTTTAAAAAAAGTTTTATTTCGTTTATTTTATTACTCTCGACATAATGTTTTAGCAATTTAAAAGTATGATAAAAAAAGAAAATACATATTATAGAGCTTGAACCATTACGAATTAGGACGTAGGTACTATTTTATTTATTACTAGCTGCTGCCCGCGGCTTCGCCCGCGTGAGTGTCGGAAATTACCCCATACATCCCCATGGGTTTTAAGTATAAATATTGAGTTTCTTAATCGGAAAGCGCCTTAAAATTCTTCCATACAAACATTGACACCCCCCAACCTTTTAGGGGGTAATTTAGAAAAAACAAAAAAGTACAAACTTTATAATTTATTTAGATAACTATTCGTGCGAAGTTTCATGTTTATTACCTCAAGGAATAAGATTTTTCATACAAACTTTCATCCCTTATTTTACCCCCTTAGGGGTTGAATTTCGAAAAATCCTGATACACGTTATTCTTAATTTTTGGGTTTAAGTATAAATATTGAATTTCGAGTTAATCGGACAGCGCGTTAAAATTCTTCCATACAAACTTTGACACCCCCCAACCGTAGGATAGGGTACTTTTCCGGGATAAAAAGTACCCAGTGTGGTGCCCAGGATATTAAAGAATAATTATACCAAGTTTCATCGTAATCGAACCGGTAGTTTTTGCGTGATGCCTGAACAAACAGACAGACAGACAGACAGACAGACAGACAGACAGACAGACAAAAAATTTTTTAATCAAATTTTTGGGTTCGGTGTCGGTCTAGTAACACCCCCTGCCATTTACTTTTTTGATATCTTCAATGTACAGAATTTTCACTTCTACAGATTTATTATAAGTATAGATATAGATTGTATTGTTAAAGTCGCGTCGCGCGACAAGTCGCGCCGGTGTGAACGAGCCTTAAAGCCGAGATCTATAAAAAATCATTAGCGGGTACTTTGGCTAAGCGTTATTTCTGTCAATGTCGCACAACTATCAAATTACAAATGCAAGATAGAGCCAGGAACATTTCTAAGTCAAAGCACATGCTAAGTTACGATTATAGATCTCGGCCTAAGTACTTGGTTCAAGCTCGTTACTTACTTAATATTATGATATTAAGTTTAGGAGTACAATAGACGTAGATATTACATTTAGTAACCTATTCCTCTTGCTAAGTTAAGCGGAATAGGTTACTAAATATATCTACGTCTATCGTTTTTATATTGGATTTCCGCCAAGTCATGCCTGAATCAATTAACAGATTAGGAGTAATTAGTTATCGAAAGATAGTTTGGGAGTCTGCAAGCAGGAAGGTACCAATGTGAAACGATTGGTATGTTTGTTTTCTCAAACATGCTTGGAAATTCGACCATAATTTTGACAACCTTCTTCGAGATAAATCGAAATTGCTGTACTGATCAAAAACAAATGACGATGCGGCCAGCAATGTTACTACGAAAATCCATATCTGTCCTGTGTAGCGGCCAAATAAATTACTATGAAAACTCATATCTGTCGTGTTATTTAAAAATGGAACGAACTTTTTACTTCAACACATGACAACCAAGAAGAAACAAATGAACACATTGCATTGGCGCGTGAAAAATTATCGTTGTCCGTCATTGATTCTGGAATTTATAATTAATTTACTTTGTTTGAATTTCCGCGCCTTATTTGAGAAAAGCCCTATTCAAGCCTTGGCCGCAACCAGGCATTGATGGACTCACGTATGTGTGCCTCGGCTACGTCTCGGCCCACATTTTCACGATCGTCCATCAATTTCCGAGTTGCGGGCCGCGACAGAAATGTACTATTTGTTGACTATAGGTAAAAGTCTCACTGAATGCTGTATAATCCATAATTCTATTTCATGTGAGGTATCGACGCTATAAAAACAATCAGAGAAGTAAATTAAAATGCATTTTCTAAATAGCATGACTCAGATAACAGCGTTAATTATGAAACCATCGAATGGAAAATGTTTTCGTGTTCAATGCAAACGGTGCCAACTGCACACTTGCACAGTTCAACATATTTCTACAGATTCAAATCTTTGAATCTATCTTAGCTTCCCAAAATGTCAGATTGGGAGATTATAATGGAAACCTTAGATAGCGACTTGCACAAATAATATGATGAGCCCTGCAATGGCTGCAGTTTAGCTGCCAAGTTGTTACGATGAATGGTGGACGATGACGTATTTGAAAATAGTTATGGGAAGAATATTGTATTCTTAGTTTTTTTAATGAATAAACGTTATTATTTCCTTTATTTCATACACAAACATATAATTTACAAATATAAAACTTTATTATTATTATCGGCTTCGTTCAGCAAGTTAGACTACTGTGCTTATGTGTGACTGTAACCCAATCAAGTACTAATCAATCATCCATCCACGATATTTTATAACGTATGCCCTTACTGCCCCGTCTCAAAAAAACAATCTTACGACGTTGTAATCCTTATGAAATTAGCTAACTGATTATGTATGGATTAAGTCAGTTTTGCTTTGTAATGTATTAGTAATTCTAACGTGTAATCAGTGTAATGAGATTTTCCCCCATTTCTTGTGTAAAGGTCATTGTAATTAAAAAATTAAACCATTATTTCAATAAGTTTTTGTTTTATTTCCCTATAAAGACATTTATAAATCGTTTATCAATCAAGGTATATTACAAAACTAGCTGCTGCCCGCGGCTTCGCCCGCGTGAGTGTCGGAAATTACCCCATACATCCCCATGGGTTTTAAGTATAAATATTGAGTTTCGAGTTAATCGGACAGCGCGTTAAAATTCTTCCATACAAACATTGACACCCCCCAACCTTTTAGGGGGTAATTTAGAAAAAACAAAAATCTACAAACTTTATAATTTATTTAGATAACTATTCGTGCGAAGTTTCATGTTTATTACCTCAAGGAATAAGATTTTTCATACAAACTTTCATCCCTTATTTTACCCCATTAGGGGTTGAATTTCGAAAAATCCTGATACACGTTATTCTTAATTTTTGGGTTTAAGTATAAATATTGAGTTTCGAGTTAATCGGACAGCGCGTTAAAATTCTTCCATACAAACTTTGACACCCCCCAACCGTAGGATAGGGTACTTTTCCGGGATAAAAAGTACCCAGTGTGGTGCCCAGGATATTAAAGAATAATTATACCAAGTTTCATCGTAATCGAACCGGTAGTTTTTGCGTGATGCCTGAACAAACAGACAGACAGACAGACAGACAGACAGACAAAAAAATTTTTAATCAAATTTTTGGGTTCGGTGTCGGTCTAGTAACACCCCCTGCCATTTATTTTTTTGATATCTTCAATGTACAGAATTTTCACTTCTACAGATTTATTATAAGTATAGATGTCCACAAAGTAAAATAGATACAGATACTTACTTACTACAGGTAAGTATTGAGTACAAATTTACTGCTTATTTCTATAATTCCAGTAGACCTGCGAAAGGAGAAATTAAAAAGAATATATATAGAATAGAAAGAAATAAACCTATCCTTCGTTTTCAATTTTAGACACATTAGAGCTCTTTCAGGTAGATTAAGTTCAGCTGCATTCGCAGTAAGAAAAATAAGGCAGTTGACTGATGTAGCCACAGCTAGGTTAGTATACTTTGCTTATTTCCACAGTATTATGTCTTATGGCGTTCTGCTGTGCGGATCGGCAGCTGATGTAGACTCAATTTTCATATTACAAAAGAGAGCAATCCGCGCGATCTATAGAATGGGTCCTCGTGAGTCCCTTAGAAACAAATTCAAAGAAGTTGATGTACTAACTCTGCCTTCTCTTTATATCTTAGAAAGTATTTTGTATGTTCGCAAAAACTTAGGACTTTTCAAAATTAGAAGTGATTTCCATAATATAAATACACGTAGTAAACATGAAATTGTGATACCTAAATTTAGATTAACTAAAACTAGCAAGTCATTCCTTATAAACAGTATTCGCTTTTATAACAAGTTGCCAAAGTCGGTTACAGAACTTAACGATGGAAAGTTCAAAACCCACATAAAACGTGTCCTTATCAAAAAAGCATATTACAAGATTAAAGACTACGTTGACGCCAAGGAAGTTTGGCAATAATTCCTTCTGCACATGTGGCCTCCCTGGTACCTCATTAACGGCATAATTATGTAAATGTCTATTAACTGCTCCCAAATTACGATATGTATTTTATTTTACTTTTTTATTTAGGTACTACTTGACATGTAGTTTCATTATTTGACATTATATGCCTACAATTCAAATTTCATTTTAAAGTAGGGTTCTCATTCGGATTGGTTAAAGTTGTAGTGACAACCATTTGGGTTAAATTGGTTTTTATTATTTTATTCGACCTTTATATAGATTCCTTTATATTTTGTGAATGTGAGAACGTTGTAGGCACAACAGACTGTCGATTTGCAGACTATTTTCTATTTTTTTAAGTATCTTGTTGACAGGCCTTTTTTTTTTTTTTTTTTTTTTTTTTTTTTTTTTGGGTGGGAAATCATCAAATAACTTCTCCCGCTCTGGGCGGAGCGGGAGGGCGTGTCAGACTCTTACTGACTAAAACCCACCCGTGTTCCTTCAGTTGCCTGTGTTGCCAGGGGCCACGGTATCCCTTTCGGACTTTCCCGCAACCCCAGCAGGCATCGGCCCTAGTGGGCCCCGCCATTGGTGCTGACATCTCTTTGAGGCGCGCGTGGAACACAACGCGCCGTCGACCCGGGCCTGGTCCTTATCGGGGGCGAGCTACCCATTGCTCACCGCCCGCAAGCCCGCGCCTACGGTGGCCGGGAATCCTCCAAGGAGTCCCGACGCCCAGGGCGTCTCCTACGGCGGCTAGGCGCGTGAGGGCGCGAACTTTGCCTCTCCCTCACGCGCTCCGCCTCCTCCTTTGCGAGCATTACTGCTTCGCAGAAGGAGGTGACGGCTCCCCATTCCCTCTCGCTCCGTACCATGGCCTGCACCAGGGTTGGACGCGAGAGGTCACTGCCGCCGATCGCCTCCACGAGGACACGGCGGTGCTCTGCCCAAGCCGGGCATACCTCCACCGTATGCTCCACCGTGTCCTCCGGGCGATCCACACAATGGTGACACCCGGGCGCTTCCTCCCGCCTTATCCGGAACAGGAACCTCCCGAAACAACCGTGTCCGGTGAGGACCTGTGTCAGGCGGAAGGTGAGGACGCCGTGGCGCCTCTCTAGCCACTCCTCAAAGAGGGGACTTATCGCCGCAATTGTGGCGTGCCCAGCACTGGGTTGCGACAATCGCACACTCCAAGCCGCCATGAGATCCTGCCGGAGCTCTGTCCGCTGTACCGTGATTTCTCGCGGCAGCGGAGTTACACCCCGGCGCTTCATCTCCTCGCGCCACTCCCAGATGTGGGCGAGGACCTTCGCCTCCAGATCCCATGGCGGCGTTCCGGCAAGGAGGCTCGCCGCCTCGCCGGAGACCGTACGGTATCCCCGGACGATCCGGATAGCCATGACCCTTTGGGCTGCATGCAACCGGCGGGCTGGCCGCAACCTTAAGGTACGCGCCCACACCGGTGCCCCGTAAAGGGCCATGGACCGCACGACCCCCGCGTAGAGCCTCCGGCAGGAGGCGTTTGGTCCCCTTAGATTGGGCAGAAGCCGCTTCAAAGCAGCCCCGGCCCGCTCCAGTTTGGGAGCCAAACGTCGTTCCACCGGCTGTCGAGGACGAGTCCCAGGTACTTCATCGTCACCTCGACGCCGATGTGAACCCCTCCTACCGTTATTTGGGAACCCGACTGTGGCGCGTTCCGAGGGCCATGGAAGCACATGACCTCGGACTTGTGCAGGGCCACCTCGAGTCCCAATTGCCGGATCCTGTCGACGATCGTCGCAACCCCGCGTGTCGCCAGTTCGGCCGCCGCCTCGTGCGACCTCCCCTGCGCCAGGACCAGCGTGTCGTCAGCGTAACACACTACGCTGACACCACTAGGGAGGTCGGCGCGCAGCACCCAGTCGTATCCGATGTCCCACAGATGCGGCCCCAGGACCGATCCCTGTGGGACACCGCACGACATCTCTCGCCGGTTCCACACTCCCTGGTGACCGGGGTAGATGACGGCCCTGTCCGTCAAATAGGCCTCGACCAACCGACAGAGGTAGGTCGGCATCCGGTGATACCGGAGTGCCTCCCTGACGCAACTCCAGGGTAGGGTGTTGAAGGCGTTGGCGATGTCCAGAGACACCGCCAAGACGACCCCACCCCGGGCCACAGCATCCCCCGTCGTGAGGGCTCGCACGCGCATGATGGCGTCCACCGTAGAGCGCCCTCGGCGGAAGCCGAACTGGCTATCCGCCAAATCCGGCCCCACTCGCACCATCTGCCCGACGAGGCGGTTTGCAATAACTCTTTCAAAGAGCTTGCCCACCTCGTCGAGCAGCACGATGGGCCGGTAAGCGGACGGAGAGTCCGCAGGGCGCCCCGGCTTCCTGATGAGGACCAGTTTCCCCGTCTTCCAGCGAAGTGGGAACTGGCCCCTCTCCACGCACGCGCTAAGGAGCCCCCTTAGTCGAGGCCCGAGAGCCTCCATGGCCAGGACCCAGGCTTTCCCAGGTAAGCCGTCGGGTCCTGGGGCGGTATTTTTGGCACTCAGCCTACGTACCGCCACTCTCAATTCTGCCTCGGTCACCTCCGGAGCATCGTCATCGTCGTCGGCGGTGTGGTCCGCAGCGGGCACCGCAGTAGGCGGAGCCATGGGCGGAGCGGTATGTTCCCCTCTCGAGGGGAACAGAGCGCTCACCACGTCCTCCACAAGCTGTGGCCGGAGACTCTGTGTCAGCGGGGGAGCCCATGGGCGGATTTTCTCACGCACCAACTTGTATGGGCGTCCCCACGGGTCCCTGTCCAGAGTCGCCAGCGACTCCTCGCGGGCCAGTCCCCTGGCCCGCAGGATCTCCGCTTGGAGGGCGGTCTTCGCCGCTCTGTACCCCTCGTACAACTCCGCCTGAATGGCTTCGGTATCCGGAGGGCGGATACGGAGCCTGCGGTGCCTGGCGTACCGGCGTCGCGCAGCAACGCACGCGGCGCGCAGAGTCGTCAGCTCTTGCGACCACCAGTACACCTGGCGCGAAGCACGGCCGGGCTGGACCCGGGGCATTGCCACGTCGCATATGTCGGACATGGCCTCCCGGAACCACTCCGCCTCATCGTTGATATCGGCAGGCCTGTCCGGTGATGACACCCAGGCCTG
Source organism: Eupsilia transversa (assembly GCA_914767815.1). Lineage (NCBI taxonomy): Eukaryota > Metazoa > Arthropoda > Insecta > Lepidoptera > Noctuidae > Eupsilia > Eupsilia transversa. The sequence continues at coordinate 16,675,209 of OU611873.1, read as the reverse complement.
CACGATCGAGGCTTCCAGGATTAGCTCCCGGTCCAGCTGCTTCAGCGCCCATCGCGGACCACTCGGGGCCTGTCGGACCGGCGCGCTCGAGGACTGGGCGGAGACGTCAAACCGGATATACCGGTGGTCGGAGTAGGTCTCCACCCCCTCCATGACGCGCCAGTCGGCGACACGCGGCGACAGAGCGGGGCTGGCGAACGAAAGGTCCACCACTGATTCACCCCGCATCCGCACACACGTGGGGACAGAACCCCGATTAAGGACGACCAGGCCTGTCTCCAGTGCCCAGTCCTCCACCATCCTGCCCCGTGTGTCTGTATACCGGGAACCCCAAGCCACATTCTTGGCATTGAAGTCCCCGAGAACAAGCACCGGGAGGGAACCGAACCCGACGACGACGACTCTAGCTCCGCAAGGGAGTTGTGGAACTCGGCGAGAGTTCGGTTCGGGGAGAAGTACCCCCCTACCACGACAATCTCCCCGAACCGTGCTGCCACGCAACCCCGTCCTCTCTTGACAGCCTCGAGGGACGGAGTACCGGCGGCGGCCGACGAAATTAGGGTCACTGAGCCGCTCAGGTCCTCCACCCAGTCATCCCTGGGCGGGACAAAGTACGGCTCAGCGACCACGGCGATGTTGATCGACCACTGCGCCATGCTCTGGAGCAATAGGTCCTGGGCTGCAGCGCAGTGGTTGATGTTCGCCTGGAGGTGGCGTAATGGAGCCGTTATTGGCAGTCCATTTCAGCCCCCTCCCGAGCCCCCTGTGAGGACCCTGCCGCGGCGGCAACGGCAGCGACTACGACGGCGGAAGCGGCAGCGGCGGCGCCAGTAGTGGCGGCGGCTGCGGCGGTGACGGCGGTGGCGGAGGGCTTGCCCCTGCCTCCGGCTTTGGCGGGTTTGACGCAGGCCTTGCCCCCAATCCGGTGGTCAGCTGGCTTGCCAGCAGCCGCACATACGACGCAGTGCGGCGCGGCAGTGCACGAGCCAGCCTCGTGACCGGGCTGACCACAGCGGTAGCAGTTACCGCTGCGGTCCACCTCCGAGGTGCATTTAACTCCCACGTGGTGACCCACATGGCAGCGGAAGCACCTCAGAGGTCTGGGTTCCAGCAGTTTGACCTGCGCGGAAACCCAGCCCACCAAAAGCCTTCGGCCCTCCTCGGCAACCTTTTTGGCCGCCGACACGGGGCAGCTCACCGTCACGGCCTGCATCCCCGCGAAATCAGGACGGATGGTGCCCACCTTAACCTGCTCGGCAGAGCACCCCCCCGTCCTAGCGACAGCGGCCACGACCAGTGCCTTCGTCACCGAGTCGTCCAGGCCCGAGATGCGCATGTCAGCGCACCTGGTGGGCCTGGACACCCGGGCCTCGTCCGCGTCTATGGATGCTCTGAGCCTTTCGGCCAGAGCATCAGCGGCCGGGCCGCTGTCCGCACCAGGGACTTCCAGCATCCGGGCGCCGGTCGCGGTTACCTTTAGCCTGAGGCCATTCTTGGCGCCGAGCGTCTCCAGGTCCACAGCCTGCCCCACCTTGGCGAGAACGTCACGGTAGGACACGCCCTTTTTTTCCGCTTCCGGCTGTAGTGTGATCACTACAGCTGCGGACTTCGGGGCGCGGAGCCTAGCCGCGACACTTCGCTCCTTGCGCCGCTGCCGCCTCGCCTTCCTTTTGGCCGCCCTTGCGGCCTTACCCGCCTTCTTCTTTTCGCCGGCCACTTGCCATTCGACGTCGGCCGGAGAAGAATTAGGAGGCGTGGGCGGCTGTTGGGCTAGGGCCCTCGCCGCCTGTGCCGGTGCCCTAGCAGCCTGGGCCGGTGCCCTCGCCGCCTGGGCCGGTGCCCTCGCCGCCTGGGCCGGTGCCCTCGCCGTCTGGGCCGGTGCACTCGCAGCCTGGGCCGGTGCCCTCGCCGCCTCTGTAGCCGCCCTGCCCTTGGTCTGCCCCGACGACCCTGGTTTGGTCGGGGCAGCTGCAGCGGTGGCATATGATGCCACCTTCCGCTGGCCCGAGGCCGGCTGGCTCGCCGCTAATGGGGGGCGCAGTACGATGGCCTCTAGGGCGGAGAACCGCGCCCGAAAGGCATCCAACTCCCGCCGCACCAAGGACAGGACCCGGTCCTCCGCAGGCAGGGGGCGCCCCTGCCCATGCTGCTCTCCCCCCTGCGGAGTCTCTCGAGGGGCGGCTCCGCGGAGCTTGGCCAGTTCTGCTCGGAGCTCCTCATTCTCCTTCCGGAGAAGCTCCATGGCGGCTGTCAACCTGGCGAGTTCCGCCCGCGTTTCGGACATCCCATCCGACGCTGGCGGAGGCCCAAGGAGGGCCTTCCCGGCCGCCAAGATAGAGGCCGTGGCCTCAGATATGGCCCTGTCCTTAGAGGACTGCAGCCTCTTCAGGGCCACAGCCCTGACAGCGGCTCCCACGACCTCCTTGAACTTAGCCGCTGCGGCGGCGTCCGGCTCACCACTGGAAGACCCCGACAGGACCGCCCAGGTGCTGGTCCCTTCAGGGTGCTCCTCTGTGGCGAGCCTCGCCAGCTCGGCCGAGCTGGTCTGGCTCGGCTCACCGGCCTCCGTGGTGAGCCCCCTACCCGCGCCTTTTTTTCGGGCCCCACCCCGCTGGCTGGAGTGAATTTTCCGCCTCTGCCTCTCATCGGCGGACGACCCCTGGCCATCTGACTTGGAGCGCTTCCGCACGAACTCCTGCCTCCTGTCGGTGTTTACCACCTTCTCGCGCTCCGAGCTCTGAAAAGAGCTCTCCGCGCCCGATGCAGGGTCGGAATCCGACCCCGTATCGCTCTCCACCATTCGTCGACTTTTATTTTTTTTTAGGTATGTATTTTTTTCCATTTTTATTCCCACGAGTATATAAATTTTCCAACCAACCAACCAAAAAAACGTGGTTCGCACTAACGACTAATTTAGCTACCCATTAGTCAAGCTATCAACCTCCCTCACGGTGCGCCGCCGCTTGGAGGTTTGGGGTGATTTTTTATAGAGGTTGTCTTCCTCGCGGCCCGGGCGGTTAAGCCAAGACCCTCGACCCCCGTCAACTGCCAGAGACGTGACCTACACAATCTTCGGGGCTACGAGACCAACGGTGGCAGAAGAAAAGGCTTCCTTCTGCCTGCCCGACGGCAGGGTTAGTGCACGCCGGGCCCGTTCCTACTCGAACGCTGCTTAACGTGTACTCTCTCCGAGTACACGTTAGAGCGTTCCTGTGACAGGATATTAGCATACGGACAACGAGACCCCATTAGGCACAAAGTACCCAGTGGCGAGACATTGCCCGCACCCCAGGGTGCACCGTCCCGGAGACTGGCCTTCCCCCCGGACGTATCCATAAGGGAACTCCAGCCCACGGGCACACGGGGAGGTTTCCTGTCCAAGCACCCCTTGTTGACAGGCCTACGCTGTCCTCTCATACCTATTCAAACTGTACATTTAAAGCATTGTAAAACCCATTTATTTTTAAAAGAGTAACCGTGGAGTTTCTTGCCGACTCTTCTCCATAGGAAACGACCAATTGGAACCGTGCACCTAGATTCTGACGTTTCATAAGTGCCCTTGTAGGTTTATGTGAAATAAAATATTTTGATTTTGATTTTGAATGTTTACCAAGATCCAGTTCGCCTCTTTACAGAGTTACATTCTCATCCCACCCTCAAAACTTTAAACGTTATTTCGAGCATTTTCTAATAACATTTTATTTGCATAGACTGTAGTATTGTGTTAATAGTGTGTGTATTTGCACTTACATAAAAATGAGATTGCTTTTTCACCAATTTGAGTTATTATAAATCAGAATAGACATGATTACCTAAATAACATCTACCTACGAATAAATCTTTGACTTTGAACATTTTTCGGGTTCCGTAGCCAAATGTCAAAAACGGAACCATCATTTCGTCTTGTCCGTCTGTCCGGATTTCACACTGCCATTTTACTCGGAGACTATTTTCACTATAGGGTCGAATTAAATTAGTTAGCGAAACTCCGCAGACATGATTGGCATTTTTAACCGACTTCCAAAAAGTAGGAGGTTCTCAATTCGGCTGTTTTTTTTTGTATGTTTGTTACGCGATTACTCAGTCAATTATGAACCGATTTTGAAAATTCTTTTTTTGTTCCATTGCCAAGTGGTTCCATTGCCACCAAATCAGAATCTGATGAGGGGAATCCCATGGAAATCGAGGGAAACCCTCAAATTTTATATGCAAACCTATAGCGATTTGGGTATTTCTTATAGTAACTCGTGCATTTAGTCTCGGAAAGCACCATTTGGTGAAGTGAAATTGATAATGGAGACCACAGATGGCCACCGGAACAATATAATAATGAGTACCTATTTAACGGGTTGCGATTAAGCAATTTATGCTCGTCACTATGCATATGGTGAGTGGCAGTTCTCCTGGTTCTTCCCAGGAGAACTCCTCAACAATCAACGTTCCAGCATCGGGAAAAGCAATATTTTGTAAAAGGTGATGAGCAGTTAACATTAGGCTATTGTAACTTAGATATATTCAAAACTGACCCACTAAAAAGGGAAAAATAAAAAACTTTTTACAAAAAAATAATAACCGACTATCAAAAATAACACTACAAAGTGAAAAAACTTTTTACAAAAAAAAACAACCGACTTCCAAAAAAAAACACAAGAAAGTGAAAAATAACTTTAATTTCGGAAGTCGGTGTCTTTGGTTTTGTATTTTCGTTTTAAGCCACCGACTTCCGAAATTAAAGTTATTTTTCACTTTCTAGTGTTTTTTTTTGGAAGTCAGTTATTTTTTTTTGTAAAAAGTTTTTATTTTTCACTTTTTAGTTGTGGTACCTACCCCCTACAAGTTCGAATATCACGACCTACTATGTAAATAACAATGACAGGAAAATGTTAAAAGATCGTCCATATAGGCTAAGTGGGAAAAATACGTATTAATGAAGCTAACTCAAAAAGTACTCAAGCTAAGTTAATAAAATTTATATGGGACCACTTTGAGAGCATACCCTTTCAAACAAAAAAAGAATTTTCAAAATCCGTCCACAATTGACGAAAATATCGACGGACATACACAAAAAAAAAAAAAAAAAACATATAACCTCCTCCTTTTTGGAAGTCGGTTAAAAATAACTTTAATTTCGGAAGTCGGTGGCAAAAAACTCAAATACAGATCCAAAGACACCGACTTCCGAAATTAAAGTTGTTTTTCACTTTGTAGTGTTATTTTTGGTAGTCGGTTATTATTTTTTTGTAAAATGTTTTTTTTTTGTCATGTTTAGTTTGTTGACACCCATCACGTTTTCGGAGTTTCGCTAACTAATTAAATTTATTCCTGAAAAAATTAATAAGATGTGGAGTGCCTCACTTCAAAAATTCTTTCGTACCTAATTCAAAATAGATTTTTAACCGAGAGAAGGAAAAACAATATAAGTGCACGCAAGCGTGTGGGGTATCGTTGGATCTCATAATTAAAAATAATACGACAGTCAACAGTTTTGAGATATAGGATATTTTCGGTTACAACCAAAATTAACTTTGTTTTACATAGTTTTTTTATGAAACACAAACTTATTTATGTGGTTTATAACAACAATACTGTGCATGCGTAAATATTCAGCCCAACTACGGAACCCTTTACTGTGCATAATCTGATACACTTAGCCGGATTTTACAGTTAGTCATACGTCCGAGGTAGCAGTTGAATTACGAAAACCTGCTCGCGAAATATAGACGCTCACAACACAAGTCAAACTGTTACCACTGACTCTACTACTCTCAGACTCAGACTCAGACTACTCCGTCATAATGAGGTTTCAAATAAAACACAGGTCATTCTAAAAATCTGTAAATTTTAATTCGTTTTCATAATTTAGCTCAGCTAAAACTTGTACATTTTGATTTTCAGTAACGGTTTTCTGCTTTTTATTTTGATCTTCACCCTTTTGTACTTCATTTTCTGTCTCTGTGTCTGTGTGTTTTCTTTTTAGAAGTATTTTTTTCTTTTCTTTTGCTTTAATCGCTTCTTGTATAAATAACGGGTCTCTTATTTGCATTTTCCTTGGAAATCTTGGATCTACCAATTCAGGAAGCAAGCATTCCATATAAAATGTTACCAGTTTTGGTTCCATTACCCGTTTCCAAAGATCGTCATCTCTCATTACCCATTCGGTGTTTATTTTATTCGTTTCTCCGCACCAAATCGCAAATAAACATTTTCTTTTATTTGCAATATGTAATTGTCCCTGTATTTGGTAGTACCAAATGTGTGTCTTATTTAAGATTATTTCGTTGTGATATAACTTATAAATAGTAAGTTTCTTATTTTTCACTACCTACTTCGCTAAAATCCTTTTCAAAAACTGATAATGGACACTTTATTTCTACGATGGTGTCATCGTCAATCATACCATCAGGCGTAGCTCCTAGGTAGTTACATTTTTCATCGATGAAGGGACCACAGGGGCTGATTTTTACGCCTTCTTGTTTTTCTAATTGTCTTAGGGCCTTATTTTCATTATCTTTACTATGTTTTATGGCTTTTACGTGCGCTATTGATGCTTTGTAAAGAATGTCTCTCACAAGATTTTGGCAACTTATATCGTTGCGCCTCTTTATTACCTTGCCAAAATTTGACGCCGTTAATATATTGCGCCTCAGTTCTAGCCATTCACTGCACGAGCTTTGCAGTATGGTTTCTCGTTGAATTACTTCTTTTTCTTCTTTGGTTTTTTCTAAATTTTGAAGAAATGTGTCCTTTTGTTTTTCAAATATTTGAGGAGGCATATCTGGTTTTTCGCATCCAGCTCCGTAATTGGAGTCTTCCCCTTTAGAAAAAAGCGTTCTGTTTTTCTTTCTTTTGATATTCCTCATAATTATTTTGTTTTTCATTCTTCTTTTTTCCAATTTTGCCAGACTTCCTCGAGGGCTGCGACCTGACATAGATTTATAAAGTGATGAAATCACTTTATGCGTGTTGAATGACACCACTGCAGCATGGCATCTCGTATGGTACGACCCCCGTTTGCTAAAATTGATTCTTTTTCCCCCGACTAGCTTTGCTATTACACTGTTGTAGCTTTCAACAGTATTGCTGTCTATATCGTGAATCAAGCTGGGGGCTTGCGATGCCAAATTTGACATCAGGCCACAAATTCTAGACCAAAGTGTACTTGTGTAGAATTCTCTTTCTGTGGTTTCTTTCTGAGGTGTGTCTGCACCAACATCACAGAAAAACGGTTTACATCTGCTGTGTTCACTAAAAGCGTGCAAGTGTGTCAAAAGAATATCATTATATAGTAGTTCAACGTTGCACCGTCGCTCTGATTCAGAATCAGCTTTATGAGCCTTTATAATTTTTCTGACAGTACTTCGTAGAATCATTATTTTCTTCTGTGTAATAACTTTTCGATACTTTAACAAGTATTTTGTGTCTGTTTGGAGTGCAGCGAACTTGTTACACAAATTTCGAAGAATGTGATTACGACATTCAATTTTTTCTATGGTAATGTGAGGGTATGGTCTACTTTTCAATAATTTTGAGTAGGTACTTGAATCTCCATCAGACACCATTCTCCCGTAAATCAAACTATGCATTTCAATGGAGCACTTAAAACCTTTAACGAGGATTTCTGATTCCATCGCCGTTGATGATCCGTTATATTTCCTATAACATTTGTGGGCTTTGGGTTCTTGGTTATTTTTTTGGGCATTTGCACATATAGAACAGTATTTGTTCTTTACTCCTAAAAACAGCACCTTTCCAGTTTTTTTACCAATGATGGAAGCAGCGCCTGACAGTGCTGAGTAATTTTTCTTATAGGTTCTCTTACTCCAGCACCCATCCGCTATTACGTCAATTATGGGAATGCCGTTTTTGTCTACGCGCCCCTCAGCTATCGCAAATTCCCGTTCTTGTTGTGCTGCTACGTTCATTGATTCAACCGATATCTTTTCCCAGTGATCCGATAACTTGGAATGGTATTTTTTGTAAGTTTTAGGCGAGATTACAGGCAAATTTAAAGCTGCAGATAGCTCTTGCAGTTGGGAGTGCCCACATCCTATTGCTATTGTTCCTGCAACTGCACAGTTGTTGATATTGATTTCCGTTGGATTATCATTCTCTATGCAAAATGTTTCATTACACATACAGCATTTAAATGTAAATAAGGAATGTAGTCCCACTTGCCGTTCTCCAACAATATCAATGGATTCTAAACCACACTCTATAACTCCATGCTTGGCGATGTTCTTTAGTTTTGAATAAAAGTAAGCAATATCAATTATACGTCGCCCTTCGATGGAACAGCTTGGGACTTGTTGAAGTTCAGGGGATGTGTGCGTGTGCTAAAAAAGGATATTACATAAGTTTAAATAAACCCTGACAACATTGATTTAAGTCAGAAAAGTAATCATTTATTTTAAAGGAGATCACCCATTTAGTAGGGCGACTCGGGCTAAAAAAAAAAAGTTGGCGGCCAGGAATGAAATACATTTTATTTGAAAGGTTACAGGAGTAGAAAGAAAATTGTATGGTGACAACGTTATAATTAATTTAGGGACAAAGATATAGAACGGTCTTTAAAAAATAAAATCGGGTTTGTTCGAACACTTTAACTCGAGAACGGCTGGACCGATTTTCATGGTTTTTGGTATTCATAAAATAACAAAATGGAAAGAACATAATGCAACGGGCGGCCTTATTGCTTGGCAGTAATTTCTACCAGGCAACTTTTGGGTTAGGAAAAACAGCTAAAAAAATATACATTTTGAATTCGATCCCTATTTTTTATATTTTATGATTACAACACTGCTATCTACTAACCAACTAGATATATATAATAGGCGTTGTACGGATTATAATAAAACAAAGAAAAGGGTACAAAAGTATCAATTTATTGTTTTTTTTATACAGTGATCTTACATATTATGCTCATTATCTTGAACGATAACATAATCTAAAAAACCTGCCGGTGTTTGTAAGGGCTCATCTAGATGTCTAGCCAAGCCGAGAAACCAAATCATTGACATGGTATGAGCACAGCAGCCTAGAGTTTTTTTGCCAGTAAGACACCATTCTGCCATTCTGCCATTTTCCGTATAATCTGCCATAATATAAACATAGTACGTCCTGGCCCTCGAATGTCGCGATTGAATACGACCTCTTAGAAGTCTCATTGTATTATTAACATTAGGCAAGTTGATAATATTAGGATCATTATACAGTTCAATCGTGTATACCCCGTCTCTGATGTGCTCGCCACAGTATGATCGGGCTAATTTGAGCTGATAAGTGCCCAAAGCAAAAAGAATACAATTTTCTTCATTCAGACGAGGAAAATCTATTAGTTCTGGGTCATCAGCCGTCATTCGTCGGAATACAACTCTTTGCCTGTTCATATTATTTTCTATGACATAATCGGCAAGATCGTTCTCTATATTTCGCCTGTGTTGTATGATTTCCAAAAAGTCTTCTGCGTGTATGCTATCTATTATTGGTTGATGGAATACATTGACGAGACTGGCTGCTACTCTAAAATCATCCATCATATGAGGCATAGCTCTATTGAAAAAATCTTGATGGAACAATTTATAATCGCGCTTAAATCTTCCATTCACCACTTCGATTACCCAACGACACATAGTAACAAGTCTTGATTCGTTGGCTTGAGCTGTGGATAATTGTAGTGCACCGACTTCTTTAGAGTGTGGTAAATAGCACGAATAGCCACATTCTTCTAAGGATGCAACTGAGTCTCGAAAGCCCCTGTCAAGGATGAAGACATCTTCATTTTGAAAGTGCCAATTGAACACATAACCACTCTCGTCTCTTGCCATATTCATCATGATACGACCATCAGATGATGTAGCAGAATATGGGCCAGTCACATCAATTATATATCCATCGCAAGTTACAAATAGAAATGGCTTCAGTAAATTGGTATATTTGTGTAAGCTATAGCTTTCCCGCTGAAAAAAGAAATTGGAGCTTTTCTGACAATAAACGTATGTTGCGTCGCATATTACGATTGCCAAAATCGTTTCTGGTACTAATAAGTTCCGGGATACTACTTCCTGTCGACTAATGTGATCGAATCCTAAATGACGAGGAACAAAATCTCGAAGCAAGCATTTTCTAGCAATTCCAAGTTTTCGTTGTAGAGTAGACTCTGGCATTCTGAACATGTTACTTAGACGTAGGTTCGAATCACCAGTTCTGTATTTTGCTAGTAAAATGCCTAGGCAGGCTTCAGGACGTTTTTGGTTTCTCAGACTAGGTGTTTCAGACAATATGAGTTGAAACTGATCATGACTAAGACCTGTCCAGTAAAATAATTCTGTTTGGCTCATTTGCCTATAATTGACAAAGTCTAGAAAGGAACTCCTTTCTTCTTTTAACACATCTATTATATCATCTAAGTAAGCCCCAGTCCTGTAATTGTTCCCAATCAAAACTGATCAAATGTTCTTGACAAACACGACTATCTTTAGGTATGTATATGTTATACTTGCATAAAACATTCGCCCGTAAAGAACTCGGCAAGCGACGCCGGGTGGTATTTTGACAACCAAATATTAAGCAGCGCGAACTTGTGCAAGGAACACGTCGATATCTGCTACTTTGGACAGAAGAGTCTCTGGCCGATGGCTCAGCGACTTCCACAGGCACAGCAGCATCAACAGGCGCAATATCATCTGCTGGCGGAACGTCAGCTGCTGGCGGAACGTCAGTTCTTCTTCTCCTGTCTGCTCGTTGTACACAAGGACGGCAGATAAATTCTTCATGATTCAGAAGAATCTGAAAAGAAACAACAAAATGAATTCGAATCTATTTTTTGGCATTGATTTACTCAAAGCGGTTACTGATTCACTTTAAAAATCGTAACTAAAAGCCTGACCACGAGGACGCCTTGTAGGGGCGAGATCGTAAGGCAGCGGGCAAATAAACACGTGCCCTTATCTTTTCCACGCCTTATCAGAATACAAAAGTGACGTCATCGACGCCAGGTGCAGAGATATTTTAACCGGGTTGTACACAGGTAATTCTTAGATACCTACATACATACATACATTAATTATTAAGTACAAACATTTTTAACATTTGACCAAAAAATATGTACTTATATACTTACTTGTCGAGGGTGTATAACTTCTGTTATATACAATCGTAAGTGCGGCCTATTTTGAAACAACTCAGACGTCAATAAAGATCGTCTTCTATTAACAACTGAACGATTACAACACACACACCTTCCCATGATAACATCAAGTCCGTTATTTGCGCAATGGTCACAGATTATTAAAAAAAACAGTCCTTATAACACACGCCGAGAAATAAGCTGATTCGCAAAAACAGTGAGTAGTGAACAAGGCAACAGATGATGCGTCACTGAACGGACTGAGACGACTCGCGCGCGTGTCTATTGTGTTACAAGTAAACGGCACAGAGCACGGGGGAAGTGAGGGACGCGCGGAGCGTGCAAGATTAGAACAGGTTTTTACCTGAACGCGCAAAACGTATTACTTGTACCAAATATAATTCCTAATAATTATCCAAAACGAATTGTTGTTTTAATTTTTACATGCAACATAAATCTTCGAACCCAAATTGTTCTCGTCTTTGGTGCCATAGTAAAAAATAATGTATTCTATACATATTTTTAAAATATGTAAGAATTATCGAGGGCCACCCAAAAAAAAAAATTTGCCCAGAATGGGTGATCTCCTTTCACAATTTAAAGATAAATACTCGAGGTAAGTAAGACTTTTTTTTACCTGAATCGGATTTTCTGTCGACTTTTGTGATGTTGCTGAAATATTGTCGTTTTCTTCTAGTTTTTCCATAAACAAGTCTAATCTGGAATGGTGTGGTCCACTAGATGTTTCAATCTAAAATATTTTGAATAGATAAGATTAATTTTACAGATATAGGATATATAAGTATGTGAAATAAATAAAGGTTGTAGGCATAATTATACCTGAATTAGATCTTCTGTCATATTTTGTGCAGACATAGATAGAATACCGTCGTTTTCTTGTCGACGTTCTATAAATAAGTCTGGCCTGGAATCATGTGCGTCCGTGGATGTTTCGATCTAGAAATTAATTTCAATTTAAAAAATACATTGGAAATAAATAAATTTAATTGTGTTTAATAAGTAAATTATAACCGTACCAATAACAATATCCTTTCGTTCTGCTGTCGTGCCAAAGGTTACATAATTTTAGTATGCAGGGTGTACCAAAACGAAAAATCAAGCGGGGAATGAATGAAACGTAAACGGTATGTACTTGCATTTATAGATTTAACGTCGGCTTTAGAAACCTCGAAAACTATGAAAGCAATACCCATAATGGAAAATTTGAATTTTTTCGCAGCAGCCATCTTGGATTTTCATTTTAACTACACTATCGGCTTTAGCACCCTCGAAAAACAAAAAAACGATACCCATGATGAAACAAAAAAATTGCATCCGCCATCTTGGATTTTCATTTTGACTTCACTATCGGCTTTAGCATCCTCGAAAACCATGAAAACGATACCCATAATGACAAATTTGAAAATGTTCACAGCCGCCATCTTGGATTTTCATTTTGACTTCACTATTGACTTTAGCACCCTCGAAATCCATGAAAACGATACCGATGATGGAAAATTTGAAAATTTTCACAGCCGCCATCTTGGATTTTCATTTTGACTTCACTATCGGCTTTAGCACCCTTGAAAACCATGAAAACGATACCCATGATGGAAAATTTGAACATTTTTAATTTTATCCAAATTCACAGTCTGCCAACACTGCCAACTACTACTACTACCTATACTCCATTTGAAATAAGATTAGACGGTACTATAATATTATAATTTACCTGAACAGAATCTTCTATAACAGCAGATGTACTCGGATTATGGCCTTTCGATTCTGATGATTTCTTTCTAGATTTCCTGGAAAAAAATCGTAATTTAATTATTATTATTTTATTTAACTTCAACTATGAAAGAATGAGTTAGAAAAAATTGCACACCAGATTGTTCTACCAGATTCGCGACATTTCGACGCGATTCTGTTAGAACAATTTCTATGAAGTTTTTATAGAAAATTGTTCTATTAGAGTCGCGTCTGCCGGAGCCTTTACAAAAGCTAATAGTAATCATAAAGTTCTTTAAAATAATATTTAGGTAGGTACTTACGTCACCTGACGCATTTTCATAGCCTTTTGAGCTAGATATTTTCTTGACTTGCTTTGCCTTGGCATTTTTATTTATTTACAAAGTATCTTATATAACGAAAACAGGATTTAGAAATGGCACCACTAAACTAATAAAGCATCCACGCGCACAATCGAATTGGGCCCTCTGCGGCGAGCAAGTCTATAAAAGCACACTGATACAATACGTCCGTAAATGTATGCACTAACACACACGAACGTGCGTAGTCGGTCGATTGCCGGAGCGGAGCAGCGAGTGACACAATCCTCCCGTCTCAATGCTTACGCCCGACTGCCGCCCGCGCCCGCGCAGAGCTCTTTCAGACCTCTATCTCAAAATGGGGACATTTTCTTTGCAAATGTTGATTGATTTACATAAGCTGTTACATATCTGTAGTACCTCTATCCAACAATTTTTCTGTGTAAAAATATTTCCAAAAATCGAAGCCGTTTAGCAGGAGTAGGGAATATTAGCCAAAAAATTACGTTTTAGTAAATATTTTTTTAAGGCAAAAGTATTAGCCCTATGAAAAAATCCTGTTAAGGAAATGTTGTACATGAATCTATAAACAAAATATTTTTTTTTCAAATCTTCTACCCAAGCCGTTAATGAGAAGTAGGCCATAGAAAGTGACTGTGTTACGGTAATAAACGAGACTAAGGGCCTTAAAACCAAAAATAAAGAACAATGTGTACCAGGGAAATGTGTAAAAATCTACCCCTGATGGGGTGAAAAGGGGTGGTCGATTTTGCAGGAGAGGATTTTACTACGTGGTTTGATTGACTTACTTAAATAATCTTTGAGTAACGTTATGGAAACATACCAAACGATTTTTACCCTGTGAGCGTAAAAAGTTTATAAGAAAAATCTTATTCATTTGGTTAATAAACTGGAAACTTGCCACGAATACTTACCTAAGTCCCAATCTTCATTCTTATCGTCTATGCAATCCTCACTTCAAGAAATTAAATCTCAGTAGAGCAAACTGCAACAATCTGTCGATTTCACGGCAAAGAGATACGATGAGGTCATGAATAAAATGTTACAATATGAGGCTGAAAGAAAAGAGAGTAATCTCTACATTAAGAAACTTGAAGAACTGGTTGATCAACTAGAAAAGCAAGCAAAAAATACCTGCATCGAAATAAAAAACATTCCTAAGAAACCTAACGAATCCAAAATGGATCTAGTAAATGTGGCCTTAAGTATCAGCAAAACCCTTGGACCTTTGATAACGGAAACGGAAATGAAGGATGTCTTTAGGATTCATTCGTCCACTGCTATGAATAATACCATCATAGTAGACCTCACAACGGTTATAAAAAAAGAAAACATTTTGCATGCTGCCAGAACATACAATAAGGAGAACCGGAATAATAAACTGAACACTACCATCCTGCAGATTGATGGTCCTGAACTTCCGGTATACATCTCCGATAATCTGCCTATGAAAACTAGGAAATTATTCTTTCTGGCCAGAGAATTTGCTGCTCTTCATCATTTCAAACACTGTTGGTCGGCTCATGGCAAAGTGTACATTCGCAAAGAAGACGGGGCGAAACGGTATTGCATTAACTCTGAAGGCGATTTATCTAAGATTGTTGAAAAATGACTAGTTTATCGAGATATTATGTCTTACTTAGATTGCTGGGTTGACATTTGCATTGTAATGTGTGCTCACATATATGTCGGCGCATCCGCCACTCAGTATATCTGATGACAGTTTATAATATGATAAACGTCACTGTCAGATGTCACATGTCAAAGCCCATAGCGAACACCGAGCACTGGCGAGGCGGCCATATTGTAAAAAGTGTCACTTAGTGTTGTACCGTCGAGGAGCGCGCACGCAACCACGTGCTCGGTGGACGTTAAAGTTCTAATCTATCCTAATCTTAACAATCCATAATTAAATTGTGAAAATAGTTATTGTAATATCAAGAATTATAAGTGAAGTGATTATAGCAACAGTTATTTTATTGAAATATTGTCTTCCTACCCGATAACCCACGCCTACCTGAACATGTCTCATAATTCTGATAACGGTCGAAAGACTTTATCAGAAGTGGGATTCGAAGGGTCAAACGAACAGGAGACAGCATCACATCAAGGAAATAAAGATCGTAGTGCAAGTACCCACGATTTACTCTCCGGTATGGAATCGATTCTAACAAGGTTACTGGCTGCAACTACCCACAATACTCAGCCATCGACACAACAACATAATTCGACAATGCTGGTGAAATTCGATCCGGACGATGCAGAGGCTGATATCGAAGGTTGGTGTAGAATCACGGACATCATAGTTTCTAGCCGAAATCTCACTGGAACCGAGTTGTTACTTGCCTTAGTCAGTGCATTGAAAGGACGCGCCGCATCCTGTCTAACCAAATTAAAAAGTTCAGAGATAGAATGGCCTCGTATTAAAGAACTGCTACTGGCACGCTTTCGAAAACCCATGCTCATGCAAGACTATTTCGACAGTGTAATGAGATTCGAAATTACACAGCAAGAGACGGCTTCGGAAGCAGCTATGCGTTTGTGGAGTCTCATTGAGCGCATACCAAAAGTGGAGATGAACGAAGAGGTTATCACTGGCTTCGTCATATCAGTCCTCAGCCAAAGAAACTCGCTGATACGCAGAGAACTAAATTCATATACCATCACAACAAGGGCTCAATTGTACCGCGCCCTTGGCGGAATAACGCTGAAGAGACGTCATGATGAAAATGAAGAGCAGCCTTCCAATTCTAAGAAACCACGTGTGACTGCTGATTCGAAATTTGGAGGATCCTGTCACTACTGCGGCCATCGTGGACACAAGATTGAAGAGTGCCGTAAACGTCGAGATGGGATCGCTGTCACAAAAGTTCCAGAACGAGAGAAGACAGTCACATGCTTCACCTGCCAAAAACCGGGACATGTCAGTACGGCTTGCCCAAACAACAAAGCAGATTCAGCTAAGAAGAATGTGAACATCTGCGATCGGAATCTCGTGGAAGGTACTTTGTCGACGTCGACTGGTAAGCCAATTCCATTTCTATTCGACAGTGGTTCAGCATGTTCATTGATCAAGAATAGCGTAGCGGCCCTGCTTCTAGGCCCCATACACAAAGATACAGTTTACTTGACAGGCATAGGAGGTCAGGATGTAAAATGCATGACCCAAATTTCCAGTCTCGTCCGTATTCAGGGCATTCCAGTTAGTATATTATTTCATGTGGTCCCAGACAATACCTTGGTTGAATCTGTCATTATAGGCAGAGACATTTTAAACCAAGGGTTTCATGTTGAAATCAATAGTGATTTGATTCAATTTTCATCGCGCAAATTCATCAATACCTGCCAAACTTCTAGTCGGTTAGATTTTAGCTCGATTGACACAGATTTAGTAGGCAAAAAAAAGGAGCAACTATTTATGATTCTAAGCAAATATAGTGAATATTTTATAGAAGGCATGCCTATTCGTAGAGTTACCACTGGTGAACTGAGAATCGACCTTATTGACCCGCACAAAACGGTGCAAAGGCGTCCTCATCAGATGTCACCATCGGAGAAAGTGATTGTAAGAGAAAAGATACAATCACTTTTAGATGCAGATATCATCCGAGAGAGTTCTTCGCCTTTTGCTAGCCCTATCGTGTTGGTTAAGAAAAAAGACGGTACGGACCGGTTATGCGTAGATTATAGAGAGCTAAACGCCAACACCCAACCAGAACATTACCCACTCCCTAGGATAGAAGAGCAGGTAGACCGCTTAAACGGAGCGCATTTCTTCAGCTCTCTGGACATGGCTGCAGGCTACCATCAGGTCAGCGTTAGTCCTGAGTCCATAGAGCGTACAGCTTTCGTAACTCCTGATGGGCAATTCGAATATCTCGCCATGCCCTTCGGTTTGCGAAACGCTGCGTCCACATACCAGAGATGCATCAATAAAGCTCTTAAATCCCTGAAAGATATAGTAGCATTAGCGTACATGGATGATGTCCTCTCATATTCAGCCAGTGTTGATGAGGGATTACATCGCCTGGACACCGTACTCCAAGCTCTGACGGAGGCGGGGTTCTCTTTGAAAATAGCCAAATGTAAATTCATGAAAACTGAAATTAATTACTTAGGATATGTCATACGAGTGGGAGAAGTAAGACCCAATCCTGGAAAGATTAGAGCCCTCCTAGAAGTCCCATTTCCTAAGACAGCGCGGCAAGTAAGACAATTCTTAGGGTTGGCATCTTACTTCCGACGTTTCATACCCAATTTCGCCAACATAGCAAGTCCCTTATACCCCTTGACCAAACTCAAAGGTCGTATAACTTGGACGCAGGAACATTCGGAAGCACATAGGCAAATCGTTAAGATTCTGTCATCCGAACCCGTATTAACGATCTTTGATCCTGATAAACCGGTAGAACTCCATACTGATACGAGTTCCGATGGCTATGGTGCCGTGTTAATTCAGAGAGAACAGAATATGCCACACGTTGTAGCCTATTTCAGCCGCCGTACAACTGAGGTAGAATCCAGGTACCACTCGTACGAATTAGAAACCCTAGCGGTGGTACGAGCAGTCGAAAGTTTCCGCCATTATCTTTACGGCCAACACTTCACAGTCTACACCGACTGTAACTCCTTGAAGGCCTCTAAAGCCAAGACCGACTTGTCGCCTCGTGTTCACAGATGGTGGGCGTTCCTTCAAGCATATGACTTCGATATCATATACAAAGAAGGACGTCATATGGCGCATGCTGACTTTCTTTCTAGAAACCCATTAACCTCCCCGTCAAGTTCGGGAGAATCTAGTATCGCTTCTTTAGATTCGAACACCACAGATTTTCGCAAATCTGTGAATTTCGTAGAATTACACAATAGTTGGATCCAGGTAGAGCAAAAACGTGATCAAGAAATCCAGAACCTTATAAGTCAGCATGAGAAAGGCGAGCTACCAGGAGCTATCGCTCACTCCTACGATGTGCGGGATGGCATCCTTTACCGAAAAGTAGAAAGGAATAAGATAAGCACCTGGCTTCCCATAGTTCCACGTTCCTTGATATGGACGCTAATAAATCATGTACATACCGAAATCAAACATCTAGGCCATGACAAAACTCTTGACAAACTATATGAACAGTACTGGTTCCCCCAAATGTCTAAGAATGTGCAGAGGTTTATTGACTCGTGCATAGTGTGCAAGGCATCTAAAGGAATCTCGGGGGCACAACAGGTAAGGTTGCATCCCATCCCCAAAGTCTCAGTACCATGGCACACCGTGCACATCGACATGACAGGCAAACTCAGCGGTAAGAGCGATAGAAAGGAATATGCTTGTGTCATCATAGATGCATTTACAAAATATGTCCTCCTAGAATATACCCAGTCACTAGATGGATAATTTAAAACAACTTATGACTCAGCTGCAACATGCTTCTGGAACGAAGGTTACAAATAGACAAGGATTACTAGAAATAGCAACTGAATTTTATGAAACCTTATATTCAAATAACAACTCAGAAGATAGCTCATATATGGCAATCAATTACGATTATGTTCCGTGTTTTAATGAAAATGAAATAGAGCTTTCCATCGACAAACTAAAATTAGATAAAAGCCCAGGATCGGATGGAATAAAGAATGAACATATAAAAGCAGGTAAAATTATCTTAATCAAGCCGCTCACGACTTTATTCAATCAAATCTTAATAGAAAACAAACTCCCCAGCCAATGGGCAAGTACAGAGATTATCCTTCTATACAAAAAAGGAGATCCAACACAAATATCAAACTATAGGCCTATAAGTCTTATGCCATGTCTTTACAAAGTCTTTGCTTCAACTCTACTACGCCGTATAACCAGAATAATCGACGATAATCAAGCGGTAGAGCAAGCAGGGTTTATGAAAAATCGATCAACGGTGGACCACATACACACTCTCAAGATGATCATTGAAAAATACAACGAATATGGTAAGCCACTCTACATAAGTTTCATTGATTATTCAAAGGCATTCGACTCTATTTCGCACAACTCGATGTGGAGGGCGCTGGCCGAACAAGGGCTGAACGAAGGCTACATAAATATAATCAGAGAAATATACAGAAACAGTAAAGCTAGAATTAAACTTGAATCGTACGGACCAACCTTCAATATACAGCGTGGTGTAAGACAGGGCGACCCGCTCTCACCTAAGATCTTTATAGCAGTCTTAGAACAAATATTTAGAGCACGGGACTGGGATAGAGTTGGCCTCAAAATACATGGACAGTATCTATCACACCTTAGATTTGCAGACGACCTGGTGCTACTGTCTGAGGACCCTGAAGAGCTTCAATATATGCTACAATCACTGAATGAACACAGTAAGACAGTAGGGCTTGAAGTAAACCAAAGTAAAACAAAAGTCATGACAAATAGAGAAAAAACAACTGTTACCATGAACGGGGTACCCTTAGAATGGGTCGACGAGTACATATATTTGGGACATTTAATATCTGTAAAAGACTGCTCAAAGAGAGAAATAACCCGCAGAATAAAGAATACCTGGAACAAATATTGGTCGATGACTGCCTACCAAAATAAAGACAAAAGCTATGGAAATCTGCCTCATGCCATGCCTCACATATGCATGCCAAACATGGTCCTTAACAAAAGAATCACTGGAAAAGGTAAGAGTATGCCAGAGAGCTATAGAAAGGAGCTACATGGGATTAAAACTAAAAGATAAAGTTAAAAACACGCTAATTAGAAAGAAAACCAAATCTAAGGACGTAGTTAAGGAAGCTCTCAAGTTTAAATGGAAATGGGCAGGACACATACAAAGATTAAATGACGTCAGATGGGCAAAAATAACTACAAACTGGTACCCGATATACTTATTAAATTTTATATCCAAGTTTTCCTTTGACGCACAAACATACACAAACACACCCCTACACACACCCACACGCACATACATACTTCAAAAACCCACGATTGCTCACACTCACACTCATACCCACACTCACCAGCATAACACCGTTTATTTTGTTTTATTTTTAAATTTGTTTTATTTTTATCTCGTTGTTTGAATTTTAATTCTAGTTTTGCACCTAATACAGTTCCTAATTCTTGTGCTTAGTATTCCTGTTGTAACTTAAAATTATCTAGTATATTTCAAACTTATCCCTGTAATTAAATATTAAATTCATACCTTCACTGATGTTCAGTTTATCACTATTGTTGGGACGTACAAGGTGTTTTTTTCTCATTTATTTCATAAAGTTAGCACAAAATCATTGCCTATAATAATTTCGAGGGTGGGCGCTAATAGGGGAGGGTTGGATAATGCCGCGCCCTTAAGAGAATATAGTTATAATTTTCTACTAGTGAATCAAATTTAAATACAATATTTACTTTTTACAGCACCTATATGAAAATAATGGATGAAAATGAAAATTAATAAAAGCGCGGTATTATCAAACTGGTTTGAGAATAGCGTGCCCCGGTTTGATAATACCGGTCAATCAACATTTATTTCGACGTAATTCACAGCCATTGTACTTATAATTATTTTAAATCTTAACAGAAGTCGCATATGTAATTATCTGCCGTTTCATTTCCACTACATTCTTTGTAGATCCAGGTTGAACAAAAGCAGCAACGAAACCAGACTTCATTATTACGTCCGAATTCACCACATAATTTCCAGACATCATCAGTATTGGTATTTTCTTTATCAGAGCTTATCGAGTCATCTTTATCGTCATCATTAACTAATTGTGCTAGCGGAATGTCATCGCTGCTTTCACTGAAGATTCTGAAACTTTCTCTTATTGAAGATTCTGGAAGCGTAAATGATCTTGCTACTTCCTTTTCCTTTTAGTCGAGAGTGTAATGATCAACGCACTCGCGTTTCATACGACGTTTTTCAACACACTTGCGAGGAAATAAACAGACTTGTAAGAATGTATGCTACAATAACGTAATTATAAAGTTCAACTGACCATTGTTGCCATGTACTGATTATCCGGAGCTTCTTTTAAAAATTTTTCAACGTAGGTTGGTGTTACTTTAGATTTCGTATTGATAATATTATTTTAAATATGTATTAGTCTATGAAAATAACCACACAGCGAAACCGGGAACAAATATGTATGGAAAATGGCGCGACGGTTTTGTTTTTCCGCAGTTGTAAATAAAGGCACTGGCAACTGGCAAACCCGCTAAACAGCCTACACCTATTAAAAAATGTATAAAACCAAAATAATATTTTGAAAGACTGAAAAATGCGTGTATTGGATTTTCAGCAGAAAAATAAACCTTATATTACTATAAGTACAGTAATCAAATTGTAAATGGTTAAATAAAATATAATAAATAATGGCAACATTCCGTTCAGTCGGCATGGACAAGGCATGGAGTCGCGCGCCGCCTCCGAAAAACTATACGACCGCATTCCGAGATATGCCCTAATCGCCCACACTTCTCACATCAATATTTTGCGTTCCAATTTAGTTATGATATGATTATGAAACCTGAGGGCTGTCATCAATTTGGAACGCTAGTGAATGTGCTAATGCTGGGGCCACATTGTCGCGATAAAGCGAACTTAACTCCACGGGCTCTCTTTTATTCAGCGAGACGTCGAGCTGTGTGCGAGAGAGAGCGCGCGCAGTATAGTTTGTCTTATCGCGACAATGTGGCCCCAGCATATCAGTGCTCGCCCAACGTCAAAACTTAAAACATTACTTATTTCTTTGTGTATAGCCACAAATTTCTTCCTCTTTTTTGGTTAGGTGGCGACGGTAGCCAGAATCACAATTTCGAAAAAATGCCTATAACAACACAGCCAAATAACGGTTCACGGAACAAACATAAGTTCTTTACTAATATTCCCGTTTTAACAACCAAAACTCTGTCATCGTCGTCCTCCACGTCTGCTTACTCAATTCTAAAAGAATGTGTACCAGAATGTGACAAATTATTTGAATTCACAGTTATTACTGCTAAAGACATTATAGAATCTTTTAAAAATCTTGATGTAAAAAAAACTGCCGACCTTTGGGGCTTATCAGTACATACTATGTCTTCAATAATTGATGTTATTTCACCCTTTTTAGCAATTGTTTTTAACTCTTGTATTGCATCTGGTGTATTTCCTGATCTGATGAAACTTAGCAAAGTCATTCCACTGTTCAAATCTGGCAGCACAACTGATCCCTCGAATTTTCGGCCTATTTCGATATTACCTACATTGAGCAAAATCTTTGAAAAATTAATTTTAAAACAAATGTTAGGACATTTCGATGCAAATCATCTACTGCATCTGAAACAGTTTGGTTTCACAAAGGGTCGTTCAACTACAGACGCGGGCGTGGAATTACTGAAGAGCATATTCGAGGCCTGGGAGGAGTCACAAGATGCTCTTGGCATTTTCTGTGACTTGTCCAAGGCTTTCGATTGCGTACATCATGACACACTCATCAGGAAATTGTACCACTATGGTATGAGGGACAAGGCTCTCGATCTTCTGACTTCTTATCTGAACAACAGAATTCAGAGGGTCGATGTTAATGGCAAGAGATCTGCAGGATCTGCGGTTACCATGGGCGTTCCGCAGGGTTCAATTCTAGGTCCTTTCTTATTTCTGATTTATATAAATGACTTACCTTACCACATTAGGGATAATCACAAAATTGTATTATTCGCAGATGACACTTCCCTCATTTTTAAAATCAAACGTCAGTTAGTCAACTTTGAACAAGTTAACGATGCCCTCTCTAAAGTTGTGCACTGGTTTAATGTAAATAATCTTCTACTCAACGAAAAAAAAACTAAACTTATTAAATTTTCAACGCCAAATGTCAGGCAGCTAACTACTAATGTTCAAGTGAATGGAATAGAGTTGGACCCTGTTGAGTCAACAGTTTTTCTTGGAATAACGATTGACGGTAAATTACAATGGGGCCCACACATAGAAAAATTGTCAGGAAGACTTAGTTCGGCCGCCTATGCTGTTAAAAAAATTAGGCAGATAACTGACGTGGATACAGCCAGAATTGTTTATTTTAGTTATTTTCATAGTCTTATGTCATATGGGATTCTTCTCTGGGGAACCGGTGCGGACATTAATAACATCTTTGTTTTGCAGAAAAGGGCTGTTCGAGCCATTTACAACCTAGGTCCAAGAGATTCCCTTCGAGAAAAGTTCAAAGAAATAGATATTCTGACTGTAGCCTCTCAGTATATATTTGAAAACCTATTGTATGTCCACAAAAATATTTCAAATTTTAAGAAAATGTCCGATATTCATAGTTTAAATACCAGGAATAAACACAATCTTGCCGTACATCGAACTCGCCTCCACAGAGTAGGCAACTCGTTCATGGGCCAATGTATACGCTTTTACAACAAACTTCCCATTAACATTCGAAACTTACCCATTAAACGTTTTAAAAACTGTATCAAAACTAAACTTTGTAAAAAAGGGTACTATAAAATTTCTGATTATTTAGAAGACAAAAAAGCTTGGGAGTGAGCTGCTCGCTCTGCTAAAATTTGTGATAAAACCTTTATGGTTTTAACTTGCCACTTTAATAATAAATATGTAAAATCATGAAAAAATACCAGTTTTATATACACATTGACATTGTTGAATATTATAACAAAATGACATGATTACTTTGTTAAGTATTATATTATTTTTTAAATATTGTGAATGTGAGGACTATGTGGATCATTTTTTTATTTCTTTATTTTACATTTAGTGTTATTGATGTTCTGGCGGTTTGAGTATTTTATGCGGCCTACTCAAATGTCCTTTCTTTGGTATTGTTCGTCGAGTCGCTGAGCTCCTTAAGTTCTGAGATGAGCTCCTCGATTACTGACAATTGCTTGCACTGACTGGACAGGTCCACTCAAATCTGTGTGGTTCTTTCCTCAAAAGACCATTTCAGACACTATCTACATGGTCCTCATATGGCCTGACCAAGATAATGTCTGGACTTTAAAAGAGACTGTGACCTCTGAGTTTGTTTCGGCCTTTCTTCTCAGAGTAGTCAGATAGGAAACGCCGACCTCATCTAGCTTAGCTCTAATATTTTTTTAACATGACGTGTAAAAGTGATTCCGATATCCTATTTACAGAATAAACAATTTCATTTCATTTCATTTCATTTCATTTCATTTCATCCCGCTCAAGCTTATTCGGAACGGGTGTAAGCACGCTCAAATCGATTGGATTTCATTACATTTACATCGTAATTCGGAACGCAGTCTTCGACTAACGTTTTGACACCGGAAAAAAAAAAAAAGTACTCTGTGATCAGTAAATGTAATGAGTGCTAAGATGGAATTTTGTTTACAATGTTATTTTTGGTCATAACAGTGGTTTTTAACATGGAATAGATACACCAAAGCGAGCTGGGCTTGTATTTATTTGCAAGTTCATTGAAGTATGCCAAAAAAACGTTTTCCGAAAATGACTTGGCATTTTTGTTGTTTTTCCACTGTATAAAAGTTTCGTAGGCCGCTACGTATTTCTACTTAGATTTTGGTGGCAACAGGCTATCACTCGCGTTTCGTGCGTCGGTATTATGTTTTACAAAAATAAAAAGCTTCACCAAAGTCAATTTCTACAATATAAATTCCATGCCGCCATGATAGTACTTACTAACTCCATACTGCCATGTCATAGGACTGGTATAGGTACTAGGTACTCCGACTAGTAAATAGTTATCTGTGGCATTACAGCACTAGTTCGTTATGGTAAAGTAAAAAGCACGCGTTTTTAATACACTGCATTATGAATCTAAAAGCGGTTCAATAAGAGCCATTTTACGAGCAAGTGTGTTGAAAAATACATTACTACAACATAATTTAGGCAACATAACGAAGTACATACCTTTTTTTTTTTTTTTGGGTGGGAAATCATCAAATAACTTCTCCGGCTCTGGGTGGAGCGGGAGGGCGTGTCAGACTCTTACTGACTAAAACCCACCCGTGTTCCTTCAGTCGCCTGTGTTGCCAGGGGCCACGGTATCCCTTTCGGACTTTTCCGCAACCCCGGCAGGCATCGGCCCTGGTGGGCCCCGCCATTGGTGCTGAGATCTCTTTGAGGCGCGCGTGGAACACAACGCGCCGTCGACCCGGGCCTGGTCCTTATCGGGGGTGAGCTACCCATTGCTCACCGCCCGCAAGCCCGCGCCTACGGTGGCCGGGAATCATCCAAGGATTCCCGACGCCCAGGGCGTCTCCTACGGCGGCTAGGCGCGTGAGGGCGCGAACTTTGCCTCTCCCCCACGCGCTCCGCCTCCTCCTTTGCGAGCATTACTGCTTCGCAGAAGGAGGTGACGGCTCCCCATTCCCTCTCGCTCCGTACCATGGCCTGGACCAGGGCCGGACGCGAGAGATCTCCACCGCCGATGGCCTCCACGAGCACACGGCGGTGCTCTGCCCAAGCCGGGCAGACCTCCACCGTATGCTCCACCGTGTCCTCCGGGCGATCCACACAATGGTGACACCCGGGCGCTTCCTCCCGCCTTATCCGGAACAGGAACCTCCCGAAACAACCGTGTCCGGTGAGGACCTGTGTCAGGCGGAAGGTGAGGACGCCGTGGCGCCTCTCTAGCCACTCCTCAAAGAGGGGACTTATCGCCGCAATTGTGGCGTGCCCAACGAAGTACATACCTGGATTCGTAAATCACAAAAAAAATATATATAAGAAATACGCGCGAAAGTTCTCTGCACACATACCGCTCGTCTCACTGATCGTGGGCCATTGTCGCACGGGGAAGGGTTTCTCAGTCGCAAGGGCGATCACGTGACAGACACAGCTGAGATTTCTGTAGGTACTTATTTAGTTACATTGAGGCGCGTTATTATAAACCGCACGGTATTATCGAACCCTCCCCTACCTATTATTCAATACAAGTACTCGCATCAAAAAACAACTTTGCACCCTTGCGTAACAAATAACTATTACACAAACTGATATCAGAGTCCAATAACAAGCCGGGATCAGTAAGTCGTAATACAAGCCGAGATTAACACAAGTACACTGCGTAAATAACGTACGAGCAACGACTGAACAGACATATTCAGGGCAATAAATGGCATAATATGGGTTAAGTGTATTTTTAGTCAAACACGAGCAATCTATAAATAATCCTAGCTACTGACTTACAGTCATCTGACATCTTATTATAATTTACATATCAAAACAAAAAGATTAGAAATACCGCAAAAAAACATTTTCGAGCTGGATTTGAACGTATCTGCCATAGAATGAAATAAAGTACACGCTCAGAACTTTCATATGACATATAATTCATCACTGTTTAACAATGTTGAAAAAGTGGGCCCAAAATGACGCATGGTCCCGGTCCTTTCATCCATATCTGTTCGGCCATTTTTGCGCCAATCCGGAACATACATTCGAAAAATTTAGTTAGGAGGAGTTATTCGAACCACGCGTTAAAATTCTTCCATACAAACTTTGATACTTTGAATAAAAAAAGTAAAACTTTATAATTTACTTAAAAAATAAAAAAAAATTGTTTATTTGCACCTTCAAGTAATAAAAACATGGTTTACATTGAAAATAGGCCTTAAAGTAAGTAAAGTTGTCTGTTCGAGTTGCAGCCAATACCTAAGCTAAGATAACTTAATATAGAAAGAAAAGAAAGAAATTAAATTTATTTAGCACAGACACAGACAAAGGCACACAACAAAACATATTGTACTACAAAACATATTGTACTACAAGATTTGGCAGGAATGTGTGCCTCCCGGCTGCGCCAAAAAGGCCCAGTTCAGCAAAAATGCCAGACAACTAGTGCCTGACGCTGGTTTTCAACTGGACCTGAAGGGTGGTGAGGTGACGGATGTAAATCAGTTTTATGCTGTAATGTGTGTATGTATTTAAATAAAAATAAAATAAGTTTGTGTAAAATAATAATAGTAATTCATAATATTTCAATTGTTAGATAGCCTATATAAAATTTCAAAACAAACAAAACAAAAACAAACTGACAAATAAATGAGACGGACGGATGATATACTTACTTAACGTTTATACAGATAACTATTGAAATGAACAAAACCTGTTTTGAACGATGCCAGACTTCAACACATAATTTATTAATCCGTGCACTTCATCGCACAATACGCTGCAAGCAGCCGATCGCGACGGACTATTTACGGACAGTTTTTTGCAACATATTTTGTTTTAAACTTGTCCCACATAAGTATATTTTAGTTATCGAATGGGTTGCATTGACATTGACACTATACGATGGCATTTACGTATATAAACAAGTCAGCCAAACATTTTTGGCGGAAGTGGTTTCGGAAGTAGAAATATGCGTAGACAAACGAAGAAGGTACGGAAGAAAGGTAAGCGATAACCAATAACAGTGTTATTTGCAGAAAAAAGAAATAAAAAAAAAGATTGACATAAATTCTATATAGTGTAAAAGTACCTACCCATTTTTAATTTTTCGTTTCCTTTCTACAGCCTTATGCTTCTCTAAGGAGGTGACAAATTAGAAATCACACAGAGGTTCGCCCACTCCCACGCCCACAGACTTGGTGAAGGAATAGCCGAAATGGCGCCATCCCGACATCGGACGTCTCAGTCGCGTGCAAATAGGCCAGGCACATTGGGTAAGTTGCAAAGCAACGTGGTTCAGCAATGCATGAGTTGGTGTTAAACGATTATTTTATTTTAATGTGTTGTATTGTATTCTACAGGCCTCTCGTGGGATGGGACATAGCGATGCCGCGGATTTCGCAACAACAAACCCTGGGTCGGGGACACAGGGGACATACATGAGCGAGCGAGACGAGCCGAGCGTGAGAATGAGAAAGAATCATTCCCAGTTTCCCACCAATATATAACAGCAGTTATTTATATTATCGTACAACATTTACCGACGGAAACACTACAAGGTACATAAAACATCATATAATTGATACATTCAGTGTGACCATATCCAGCTTTCGTTGCGCATCTATGAGGTACTGCCGTAAGCGTCGTCTAAAAGCGCCTATCGTGTTAATAGCTCTAATCGGTGGCGGCAGGTTGTTCCATACTTTGGAGGCCGCATAACGAAAACTGCCTCTAAAAGCGGCTGTACCCTGAGACTGAGTCGAGAGTTGTTGCGAGCATTGCCTTCTTCCGCATTCCCGTCTACTCGTAACCCAACTTAGTTTGTTATATAAGTAGTCTGGTTTCTGATATTTAACCACACCGAACAGAAGGCAAGCCAAGTGTAGTTTGCGTCTAGACTTCATTTTTAATGTAAAATGCTTGTTTAGGAAAGGTGTTACGTGGGTTCTGTGAGGAATATTATAACAAAACCGAGCACACGCGTTTTGCACCCTCTGGATGAGGCGGTCTGTACGAGCTAATAGGCGCGGGCCGTATACGGTGTCGGCATAGTTCAACCTAGACAGAACGAGGGTTTCCACAAGCTGTTCCCGTAGTGTTTCTGATAAGTAAGGCCTAATCTTGTACAGAACTTTCAGGCGGTAAAAGCAGTTTCGTACTGAGTCGGCTACATGTTTTTCGAAACGAAGGTCTTTATCCAAAATAAGTCAAGATTTCGGGCTTCACAGACTCTGTCAATTGGTTTGCCCATTAACTCCAGGTGAAACGACGCGGGAAGTTTAGCTAGTTGCTGTCTTGTGCCAAATATCATATATTTAGTTTTAGTTGGGTTTAGCGATAGGCAATTCTCTTCAGACCAGATGGTGATTCTACGTAGGTCATCGTTTAAATCTTTGATGGCACTATCATACTCATCTGGTCTAAAGGATATGTAAATTTGAACATCATCGGCGTATATATGATACTTGCACCTCTGAAGGCATTTAATTATATCTGCACAGTACAAAATAAATATAATTGGGCCTAATATAGATCCCTGCGGAACCCCTCTCTCAATTGAAGTAAGAGTAGATGTAAGAGCAGTGCCGTCACCCAAACGTAGATCCACGAGTTGTTTTCTATCAGTAAGGTAGCTGCGGAACCATTGCGTAGCGCTTGGGTCAAATCCGTAATAAATTAGCTTCGATAGTAATAATGGGATATTTATTGCGTCAAATGCCCGGGAAAAATCTAGCAAAACCAACAATGAACACATTCCATTATCTTGGGCTGATAATAGATTGTCTGTAACATCTAGTAAGGCAGTCGCAGTACTGCGCTGTTTTCTAAAACCAGACTGTAAATCCGGTAACACGTTATTTTGTTCTAAAAATTGCGTCAATTGCTGGCTGACGATTTTTCCTAACACTTTAGACAGACACGGTAAAATGCTAATGGGGCGTAGGTCTTTTATTTCAGTTGGATTTGCATTTTTAGGTAAGGGCCTAACGGAAGCAATTTTCCATAGGTCAGGGAAAGTTGACGTCACTATTGAACAGTTTATGATGTCAGTTATAGTACTTAGTGCGTACGGCAGAGTCATATTTAGCATGTCAAGGGTAATGTTGTCGTAACCTTCGGCGTTACTTTTTAGGTTGGAGATAATGCGAGAGATGTCATTCTGTTCCACAGGATTGATTGTAAAAATAGCTTCACCATGTCTATGATTCTCAAAATACGTCATATGTGTCATGCTTGCAACGGGGTTTCCGGGAACTGTCAAAAAAGTACTATTAATAAGATCTGGATCTGTAAAATGCGACGGAAGGTCTTGTCTGGGTTTATAGGGTGATATTGTAGATTTAAGATTTTTCCATAGTAATTTAGGGCTTTTTATTTTATTGTTTACGTTATGCTTGAAGTATGCAACTTTTTCGTTGTACAAAGAACTTAACACTAAGGACTTTAATTCTTTGTAGTATTCTTTTTTAGAATCAGATTTTGATTTCCTGGAGCAAGTTAAAGCATTTTCCCGTAAACGCATCATTAGTTTAATCGTATCGGTAATCCACGGATAAGACTTTTCCTTGACAGTAAATGTTTTGAGTGGTGCGTGAACATCGAAAAGTAAAATTATTTTGGAGGTAAATACATGCACCATGTCATTCACATTATCAAGCGAGGAAATACTTTCAAGACATAACAGCAACAAGTCCATATTAAAACTTACCATGCATACATTTTTAAGTGGCCTAGATTTCACTATGTATGGTTTAAACTTATCACGTTTTACGTGAAATTCCCCAACTACGATAGAGTGACCGTTAAGTGAACCAAAAGACTCCACTGACGTGTATTTTGCTCTTAGGTCGGTACACAGGAGATCGATAAGAGTTTCACTGGAGGCTGTGAAGTGAGTAGGAGAAGTGACCAATTGAGTAAGACTAAGGCTATTCAGAAACTCATTAGTTTTTTTCGTCTTTATGCAACCGGTGTCCAGCAAGTTAACATTAAAATCACCTAGTAAAATGTAATGGTCACAATTACCCAGTGAGCTAAGCGAATCCGTTATGGCGTCCTGGAAAAGAACAAGGTCAAGCCATGGTGGCCGGTATGCTGTACCTATAGCAATTTTTTTACCGTTAATTGAGAGCGTTAGCCACATTTGTTCGACCGATTCGAACCTGGGATCGATCGCGCCAGTCCAAGTACGAGCGCTTAGTCCCCGCCGCAGATAAAAGCCGACACCCCCACCACGACCCGAGCGCACACTCGCTGGCCGCGGTGTGTGACGTAGATGGTAGCCCGGCACCACCGGAGCGCGCCCCTCCTCACCCGGTCGCAGCCAAGTTTCGTTAATAGCCATAACGTCAAAACAATACCTATCGAGTGCGCCAATCAGGTTGTCATGACCTGTACCCAATGAACCAGCATTAAGAAAACCAACTTTAAGAAACTTTTCTCCTTTAGACATCATTTTCATAAAGAAAAATAGTTTCGGCATTTAGTAATATCAATAATATCAGTGCACATTCAATAGTTTTAATATCCATTTCATATAATATTATTAATTCTAGTCCAATTGTAATATGTATGTAAATAACGAATGTAACAAAATAAAACAAAGCCATTGAATTGTGGTATGTAAATAATAGTTTTGTAAATAATAGGTTTGTAAATAATAGGTTTGTAAATAGTATATTTGTAAAATTAAATGGTTGTTCTGTAATAAAAAGGTATGTAAATAGCAATTTTGTAAATAATAAATTCGTAAATAGTAGGTTTGTAAAATTAATTAGTAGTTTTGTAATGTGTAGGTGTAGATAAATATGTGTAATGTTATAAAACTGGTTTACGTATAGTTGACTGAGGCGCGCCGCGAATATCTTGTAATAATAGGTAGGGGAGGGTTCGATAATACCGTGCGGTTGATAATAACGCGCCTCAATGTAACTAAATAAGTACCTACAGAAATCTCAGCTGTGTCTGTCACGTGATCGCCCTTGCGACTGAGAAACCCTTCCCCGTGCGACAATGGCCCACGATCAGTGAGACGAGCGGTATGTGTGCAGAGAACTTTCGCGCGTATTTCTTATATTTTTTTTTTTTGTGATTTACGAATCCAGGTATGTACTTCGTTGGGCACGCCACAATTGCGGCGATAAGTCCCCTCTTTGAGGAGTGGCTAGAGAGGCGCCACGGCGTCCTCACCTTCCGCCTGACACAGGTCCTCACCGGACCTGGGGGATCTCAACGCCAAGTCTGCGGCGTGGGGATCCCCTGTGACCGATGCTAGGGGCGAGGTGCTGGAGGAGTGGGCGGTCACGACTGGCTTGACCGTCCTTAATCGGGGCTCGGTCCACACGTGCGTGCGGCAGCGGGGCGGGTCTATAGTGGACGTCTCGTTCGCCAGCCCTGCTGTTGCAAGCCGTGTCCGTGACTGGCGTGTCGCCGCGGAGGTGGAGACGTTATCGGATCACCGATACATCCGTTTCGACGTCTCCGCCCAGACCGCTGGCGGCCGCGGTCCACCGGCCCCGCGAACGGACGGTCCGCGCTGGGCGCGTAAGCGCATCGACAGGGAGCTTCTCGAGGAGGCCGCTATTGTCCAGGCCTGGAGCCGGGAGTCGGCAACGAACGGATCCGTTGACGTCGAACGAGAGGCGCTGTGGTTCCGCGGGGCGATGACGCAAATTTGCGACGCGTCCATGCCCCGGGTCCACGCACAGTCTGCAAGGCGCCAGGTGTACTGGTGGACCGCCGAGATTGCGCAATTGCGCGTCGCGTGCGTGGCGGTTAGACGCCAGTACACCCGATACCGGAGGAGACGTCGTCGGGTCCCTGACGAAGAAGCCGCGCTGTATGAGGTGTACCGCGCGGCTAAGGAGGCTCTGTGGCTGGCCATCGGCGAGTCGAGGACGCGAGCCAGAGAGGAGATGTTGGAGACTCTAGACGGGGATCCGTGGGGGCGCCCTTATCGCGCGGTCCGAGGGAAACTTCGACCCGCTGCGCCCCCACTTACGGAGAGTCTCCAACCCGAGCTGCTGGAGGAGGTGGTCACAGCCCTCTTCCCGGCGAGAGCGGAGCATACTCCGCCGCCGATGGCTTTGCCCACAGCCGCAGAGTCTCCGGAGGAGAACGCCATCAACGTCCCAGAGGTGACACAGGCAGAGATGAGGGCAGCCGTGATGCGGCTCCGGGCCAAGAACGTGGCTCCGGGGCCCGACGGGATCCACGGCTGCGCGTTAGCCCTCGCTCTGAAGGAGCTTGAGCCCCAACTGAGGGGACTCTACACAGCGTGCCTTGAGCAGGGCCAGTTTCCCACTCTGTGGAAATCAGGTCGTCTGGTCCTGCTCAGGAAGGCGGGGCGCCCTGCGGACTCGCCGTCCGCGTACCGGCCCATAGTGCTGCTTGACGAGGTGGGCAAGCTGTTTGAGCGGATAATCGCAGCCCGCCTCGTCGGCCACTTGTGCAGAGAGGGGCCGGACCTGGACGACAGCCAGTTCGGTTTCGGCATGGGCGCTCCACGATCCACGCTGTGTCGCGGGTTAGAGTCCTGGCGGAGGAAGCGGTGTCCCGGGGCGGGGTGATGTTGGCGGTGTCCTTGGACATCTCCAATGCTTTCAACACCCTGCCCTGGAGTTGTATTCGGGAGGCACTACGGTATCATGGCGTGCCTCCCTACCTCTGCCACATCGTTGGGGCTTATCTGTCAGAGAGGTGTGTCACCTACATGGGACGTGATGGCGGGAACCAGCGCCGCATGTCGTGCGGTGTTCCACAGGGCTCGGTTCTTGGCCCGCTCCTGTGGAACATCGGGTACGACTGGGTGCTGAGGGGCGAACTCCAACCGGGCGTCGACCTGACGTGCTACGCGGACGACACGCTGGTCACTGCCCGGGGGAGCTCGCACAGGGAGGCAGCGTTGCTGGCGACGGCTGCGGTCTCACAGGTGGTGGGCCGCATACGTCGCCTGGGCCTGGAGGTGGCCCTCAGCAAGTCGGAGGCCATGGTGTTTCATGGCCCCCGGCGCCGACCACGATGTGTGAACCGGGCGCCGCCGCCCGGTTCACACATCGTGGTCGGGGGGGCTCGGATTGCTGTCGAGTCTACCATGAAGTACCTAGGATTGGTGCTCGACAGCCGGTGGAACTTCGAGCCCCACTTCCGGCGGCTGGCGCCCAAGTTGCTGGGCGCTGCTGGGGCGCTGTCAACGCTGCTTCCTAATTTGGGGGGCCCGAGCGCCGCTTGTAGGCGGCTCTACGTGGGGATCGTGCGGTCGATGGCCCTTTACGGGGCCCCGATCTGGGTGGCTGACCTGACGGCCGGTAGCATCGCAGTCCTGCGCAAACCGCAGAGAGCGATGGCCGTCAGAGTCATCAGGGGGTATCGCACGATCTCCTACGAGGCGGCTTGTGCACTGGCCGGATCCCCGCCCTGGGACCTCGAGGCGAAAGTACTCGCGTCATCGTATCGGTGGCGCGAGGAAGCGAGGGCGCGGGGCGAGCAACCGATGCAGCGACACATGGAGCTGCATCGGTCTCAGCTCCGCGAGGTCCTGGTGGCGGAATGGCGGGACAGGCTTTCACGCCCTACCGCCGGCCTCGACATCATCGAGGCGGTCCGGCCGGTGCTCGACCTCTGGCTCGGGAGGAGGCACGGCTCCCTGTCGTTTCGGGTGACGCAGGTGCTCTCGGGGCATGGTTGCTTCGGGAAGTATCTGTGTCGCATAAACAGGGAGCCGGACGCCCGGTGTCACCACTGCGTCGACTGTCGGGAGGACACGGCGCGGCATACGCTGGCAGAGTGTGCCGCTTGGGAGGAGCCGCGCCGTGCCCTCATCTCAGAAGTAGGCAGTGACTTGTCGCTGCCGGCCGTAGTGAATGCGATGGTCGGCAGCGAGGAGTCCTGGGACGCGGTGGTTTCCTACTGCGAGACGGTCGTCTCGAGGAAGAGGCCCGCGTTAGCGGGCCGGCACCAATCGGGGGTTGCGGAAGATTTGTTCGTTCCCGCGACCCCCGGCTTCGGTGTGAGATGGGACACCGGGGTGGTTTTTAGTCAGTAAGAGTCTGACAGACCCCTCCGCCCCCCCCAGGGCGGGGGACATCCATGAGGATTTTCCACCCCGGAACAAAAAAAAAAAAAAAAAGGTCCTCACCGGACACGGTTGTTTCGGGAGGTTCCTGTTCCGGATAAGGCGGGAGGAAGCGCCCGGGTGTCACCATTGTGTGGATCGCCCGGAGGACACGGTGGAGCATACGGTGGAGGTCTGCCCGGCTTGGGCAGAGCACCGCCGTGTGCTCGTGGAGGCCATCGGCGGTGGAGATCTCTCGCGTCCGGCCCTGGTCCAGGCCATGGTACGGAGCGAGAGGGAATGGGGAGCCGTCACCTCCTTCTGCGAAGCAGTAATGCTCGCAAAGGAGGAGGCGGAGCGCGTGGGGGAGAGGCAAAGTTCGCGCCCTCACGCGCCTAGCCGCCGTAGGAGACGCCCTGGGCGTCGGGAATCCTTGGATGATTCCCGGCCACCGTAGGCGCGGGCTTGCGGGCGGTGAGCAATGGGTAGCTCGCCCCCGATAAGGACCAGGCCCGGGTCGACGGCGCGTTGTGTTCCACGCGCGCCTCAAAGAGATCTCAGCACCAATGGCGGGGCCCACCAGGGCCGATGCCTGCCGGGGTTGCGGAAAAGTCCGAAAGGGATACCGTGGCCCCTGGCAACACAGGCAACTGAAGGAACACGGGTGGGTTTTAGTCAGTAAGAGTCTGACACGCCCTCCCGCTCCACCCAGAGCCGGAGAAGTTATTTGATGATTTCCCACCCAAAAAAAAAAAAAAAGGTATGTACTTCGTTATGTTGCCTAAATTATGTTGTAGTAATGTATTTTGTAGCGTAATTTGCTGTTACTTAAAGTAGATATGATTTTTAGGGTGAAAGTTTTGCTTGTAAAATTCTGTGGTGACGGTTAATCAAAATAGCATAGGCTGACAATGCCGCGCTCGGGGCGCGGTATTATCAATTGCATGTTATACCTATTTTTTCTTTTACAGATTTCTGAAAGTACACCAAAAAGAAAAAAGGGGTCTTGGGACCCACTTCAAATGCAAGCTGCTTTAGAAGCTGTTAATAGTGGGAGAAAAAAAAAGGAAGTAGCAAGATCATTTACGCTTCCAGAATCTTCAATAAGAGAAAGTTTCAGAATCTTCAGTGAAAGCAGCGATGACATTCCGCTAGCACAATTAGTTAATGATGACGATAAAGATGACTCGATAAGCTCTGATAAAGAAAATACCAATACTGATGATGTCTGGAAATTATGTGGTGAATTCGGACGTAATAATGAAGTCTGGTTTCGTTGCTGCTTTTGTTCAACCTGGATCTACAAAGAATGTAGTGGAAATGAAACGGCAGATAATTACATATGCGACTTCTGTTAAGATTTAAAATAATTATAAGTACAATGGCTGTGAATTACGTCGAAATAAATGTTGATTGACCGGTATTATCAAACCGGGGCACGCTATTCTCAAACCAGTTTGATAATACCGCGCTTTTATTAATTTTCATTTTCATCCATTATTTTCATATAGGTGCTGTAAAAAGTAAATATTGTATTTAAATTTGATTCACTAGTAGAAAATTATAACTATATTCTCTTAAGGGCGCGGCATTATCCAACCCTCCCCTATTAGCGCCCACCCTCGAAATTATTATAGGCAATGATTTTGTGCTAACTTTATGAAATAAATGAGAAAAAAACACCTTGTACGTCCCAACAATAGTGATAAACTGAACATCAGTGAAGGTATGAATTTAATATTTAATTACAGGGATAAGTTTGAAATATACTAGATAATTTTAAGTTACAACAGGAATACTAAGCACAAGAATTAGGAACTGTATTAGGTGCAAAACTAGAATTAAAATTCAAACAACGAGATAAAAATAAAACAAATTTAAAAATAAAACAAAATAAACGGTGTTATGCTGGTGAGTGTGGGTATGAGTGTGAGTGTGAGCAATTGTGGGTTTTTGAAGTATGTATGTGCGTGTGGGTGTGTGTAGGGGTGTGTTTGTGTATGTTTGTGCGTCAAAGGAAAACTTGGATATAAAATTTAATAAGTATATCGGGTACCAGTTTGTAGTTATTTTTGCCCATCTGACGTCATTTAATCTTTGTATATTGTGTCCTGCCCATTTCCATTTAAACTTGAGAGCTTCCTTAACTACGTCCTTAGATTTGGTTTTCTTTCTAATTAGCGTGTTTTTAACTTTATCTTTTAGTTTTAATCCCATGTAGCTCCTTTCTATAGCTCTCTGGCATACTCTTACCTTTTCCAGTGATTCTTTTGTTAAGGACCATGTTTGGTATGCATATGTGAGGCATGGCATGAGGCAGATTTCCATAGCTTTTGTCTTTATTTTGGTAGGCAGTTCGCTTTTAAATATTTCTTTCATCGACCAATATTTGTTCCAGGTATTCTTTATTCTGCGGGTTATTTCTCTCTTTGAGCAGTCTTTTACAGATATTAAATGTCCCAAATATATGTACTCGTCGACCCATTCTAAGGGTACCCCGTTCATGGTAACAGTTGTTTTTTCTCTATTTGTCATGACTTTTGTTTTACTTTGGTTTACTTCAAGCCCTACTGTCTTACTG
Organism: Eupsilia transversa; assembly: GCA_914767815.1. Taxonomy (NCBI): domain Eukaryota; kingdom Metazoa; phylum Arthropoda; class Insecta; order Lepidoptera; family Noctuidae; genus Eupsilia; species Eupsilia transversa. Next base: position 16,638,014 of record OU611873.1, on the reverse strand, counting down.
TGTTCATTCAGTGATTGTAGCATATATTGAAGCTCTTCAGGGTCCTCAGACAGTAGCACCAGGTCGTCTGCAAATCTAAGGTGTGATAGATACTGTCCATGTATTTTGAGGCCAACTCTATCCCAGTCCCGTGCTCTAAATATTTGTTCTAAGACTGCTATAAAGATCTTAGGTGAGAGCGGGTCGCCCTGTCTTACACCACGCTGTATATTGAAGGTTGGTCCGTACGATTCAAGTTTAATTCTAGCTTTACTGTTTCTGTATATTTCTCTGATTATATTTATGTAGCCTTCGTTCAGCCCTTGTTCGGCCAGCGCCCTCCACATCGAGTTGTGCGAAATAGAGTCGAATGCCTTTGAATAATCAATGAAACTTATGTAGAGTGGCTTACCATATTCGTTGTATTTTTCAATGATCATCTTGAGAGTGTGTATGTGGTCCACCGTTGATCGATTTTTCATAAACCCTGCTTGCTCTACCGCTTGATTATCGTCGATTATTCTGGTTATACGGCGTAGTAGAGTTGAAGCAAAGACTTTGTAAAGACATGGCATAAGACTTATAGGCCTATAGTTTGATATTTGTGTTGGATCTCCTTTTTTGTATAGAAGGATAATCTCTGTACTTGCCCATTGGCTGGGGAGTTTGTTTTCTATTAAGATTTGATTGAATAAAGTCGTGAGCGGCTTGATTAAGATAATTTTACCTGCTTTTATATGTTCATTCTTTATTCCATCCGATCCTGGGCTTTTATCTAATTTTAGTTTGTCGATGGAAAGCTCTATTTCATTTTCATTAAAACACGGAACATAATCGTAATTGATTGCCATATATGAGCTATCTTCTGAGTTGTTATTTGAATATAAGGTTTCATAAAATTCAGTTGCTATTTCTAGTAATCCTTGTCTATTTGTAACCTTCGTTCCAGAAGCATGTTGCAGCTGAGTCATAAGTTGTTTTGAATTATTTAATCTCTTGTAGGCTTTTTTTACTGCTCCAGAGTTTTGTATATAGTTTTCTAACATAATAAGTCTATAGCTTCGAATGTTGCTAGTTATCCTTTTATTTATAATTTTATATAATTTGCTTAAAATATGTTTTTCGGATCTTGTTTTGTTTTCCTTGTTTTTAAGGGTATGTCTCTTTTTTATAAGTTCTTCGACGTCTTCAGTTATGATTAGTTGTTTTTTTAAGGTTTTTCTTGCCAGTATTGAGTTTTCAGAGCAACTTGTGACTGACTTTTCTAGAATGTCATACTGATCTTGAGCTGACATAGTAGAGTCTGGTGTCGGTCTAATTGCCAGATGAGATTGGAATTTTTTGTAGTCCACTTCTTGAATTTTCTTTTTAAATTGTGTTCGCCTGAGTAGACTTTTTTCTAGGGTCATGGTTACCCTCACGAGGCGGTGGTCACTTGAATGTTTAAAGTCGCTTAGCACGCTGATATTGTGTAGTGATGAATTAGGGATGTTTGTAGCAATATAATCTATTTCATTTCTAGTTTTACCATCTGGTGCTTTCCACGTCCACCTCAGTTTTAGCGATTTTTTAAACATAGTATTTACTATCTTTAATTTGTACTGAAAGCAAAACTCTATGAACATTTCTCCTCTTTTGTTTCTGTTCCCGTAACCATACTCGCCCATTACCAGCTTATCCTGTGGCGTCGGGTTTCCAATTTTTGCGTTCAAGTCACCCATGAATATGATGTGTTTTGTGCTGTTGTCCAAAGCCTTTTTGAGACAATCGTAAAATGTTTGCATATCTTTATCATCAGCGTTTTCCGTGGGCGCATAAACTTGGATAATTGTAAATAGTTTATTTTGTATTTTTACGTGAATAAGAGCAACTCTTTCAGAAAGTCCGATGAAGTTCTCTACTACCACATTATTTTGTTTCCTGACAAGAAATCCTATTCCTTTCTCTCCTTTTGTTTCTCCGAAGTAGTAGAGCGTGTAATGCTGTCTGTCTTCTATTATATATCCTGAACGACGTACTTCTGATATTCCCAATATGTCCCATTTTATGTCTGATAGAGCATATTCTAGTTCTTTGATTCTTGCTTCGCTTGATAATGATCGTACATTGAAAGTTGCTATATAGTATTTGTTCATTTTTGGAGGGTTACGGTCTTCTTCCCCCGCGGTGACCGGCCGTTCTGGGGGAGGAGTAACTCGGAGAGGCGCATTTGATTGCTAGGTTTCTTCTTTATCTGTTGTCTCGTTATCATTGTTTTTATTCATATAAGAAAGCAAGGTGTTTTGTGCATAGTATTTGGGTCTACCAAATTCTTTTTGTGAGGAAGGTTTCGTAGTTCTGATTTTTTTATTTTCTCGATTTTTGTTGTTCGCATTTTCTTCAGGGTAAGTATCTGCGCTCTCTGGCGATTGTGACATATATCTCTTGTTTCCATTTCTTTGACTTTCATTTTCCTTGTTATCAAAAATAATTAAACGGTCGTATTTGATTATTGCCTTATTTCCTTTTTCCTTTTCTTCTTTCATACTAAGCTTTAGTTGTTTCCTTTTTTCTATCACATCTTTTGGGAAGTCTTCTTGGATATAGTAGGGAGTATTCTCAAGGTGTTTTTTGTTTCTTAGCAGTTGAATCTTTTTTCCCATAGTTGTTAAAGTTAAAAGGATTGGTCTTGGTTTTGTTGACATTTTTCCTAGTCTTCTCACGAACTCTAAATCGTTTGCATCGAATTTGTAAGTACTATATTTATTTAACATACTTAATATTAGGTTCTCTAGTTCATGATATCCTTTCCCTTCTTCTTCTTCTACTCCAAATATAATTAAATTTTTCCTTCTATTAAATCGGTCTTGGTAGCTTAGTTGTTCTTGTTGTTTTTCCAATTTACTTTCCAATTGTTTATGTTGAATCTCTAAGTTTCGAAATTTTTCATCTATGTTATCATTGATAGTTTTGGTAATGGTTTCTTTAGCGCACTGAAGGTCACTTCTTTGCTCATCCAAGCGATCCTGGATGTTTTTGAGGATTTTAGTAAATTCTTCCATTTTTCTTAGTTTAGTACCCTCTATCGGTGAGTAGCGGAACTATTGTGGTTCTTGATCTATTGGAACTAACTAGTCAACCAGTTGTGATAGTAGTACACAGTCAACCCAATAGATGGCGCTGTTATAACAATTGATCTGGACTATGATTTAGCAATAAATTACAAGTAATTTTAGGTTATGTCCACTTGTAACTTCACAATTTTTTTCACTAGAACCAATTTCACATGATTGACTTCTCGAAACTTCACTCAATTTTATAAATCACTTGAAATCCGCCAGTCTGTTTGTCTACTTCCTTGAAAAAACAGTTGTTCGTTGGGCCGGTTATTTTCAAATATCTTCGTATTTCACAGGTCTGTTTGGTAAGTTATTCGTTATTTAGTTCGGTATTTGTACACTTTAACACTTTTTAACTTATCTAGCCTCATTATATCCCATTATATATTTAAAAACAACAATGTTTACGGAGTCGATGTTGACACCGGCACAGTAGCGCCAAACCCCTGCTGCGACGTAGTTCTTTATTTTGACAGAAAAGGGTACTATTTCTCGATGGTAATCTGTAGTCAGGTTGTTCATTTTTTTAATGTCTGACACGATGCGGGAAAGAATGACGTCAATGTTTCCGAATTGCAGTTTTAACGTGGAAATTACGTCTGCAGCTGAAGCACCACTGATAAGCAGGCCGGTTACGGCTTCTTGAGCGGCGCCGCGTAGACATCTACGTAACCGCCAAAGGTTTTCTTTATTCGTAAAATTACAGATTTCTGTGGATTCCATATAAGCTTGCTCGAAATGGATCCACTCTTTTGGGTCGCCACTGAAACTAGGGAGTTCTTTCGGTATGCTGAGACGACTTAATAGTTTGGTATTTTGCTGGATGTCGGAGGACGAGACGAGTTCTTTGATTGCGCTCGCAAGCTGTTGAACTGCTCCTTCTGTGTCGGCCGGGTTCATGTGCGACTTGTGTTTATCAAGCTGCTGTAGTTCTTGTTGACTATGCTCCAACCACTTTTCAATATCACCCGCGCCGTTATTTTGCTCCGATTTTTCTGATGGTGGACTGTATTCTTCTTCGAGTTCTGCTAGGTCCGCCGCTAGTTTTCTATCGATGAGTTCCATTTCAATACGCACCTTCGCCTGGGCTGCTTCTAGTTCCAGTTTCTTTTTCTGTGCTTGAATCGATTGTGACGATGACGGTTTCTTGGACTTGACCGACTGACGTGATGTATGTGAAGGCGGATTTTGTTTTCCAGTTCGTTCCGATTTCACTACACTCGCGGCACAAGAACTTTTTACTTTAAGTTCATCATCCTTCTTCTTCACTGGTGTAGGCGGCGGCATTTCATGTGCTCCGGTTACCGATTGTAACTTTGCCTCCAACTCCTCCTTTTCTCTGAGTTTGCTAGTGGTACTGCGGGTGTTAACCATCTTTTTCCTCGGCGGCGGAGTATTGAACATTCGCGATCTGGCTCGAAGACCACTGTTAAGGGTGTGGTTCAATGGTAAAACAACGAGAGTGAGCAAAAGGTTTGTATTTTAAAACTGTAGGGTTGGATGACAAAATTTTTAGGTTAGGAAGCGCGCGCTGTCTCTAGCGTAAGATATGGCACTGCGTCATCGCAAATAAAAATGGCGGTTCGGGACTCACCCTTTCACCCGCTGTGACCCCGCGCACTCCCTTCTACAATTATATAAAAATGCATGACTTTATTGCGTCGCTAACAATATTATTATCATATGGAAGCAACATTTTAATTATACAGACAGTTATACAATTATATAAATATTATTTTAATTTGTCATTAAGATATTCACTAACAGAATAGTATGCCTTGTCACTCAATAATTTAAAAAGCTTATGTTTAAACTCATTTAAGTTGTTGCTTGATACAATTTGATCTGGTAATTCATTATACAATTTTGGTGCCATTGCATATACACTACGTCTCATGTCTGTAACCTTTTTGTAACGCCTAGATAGACCATGACATGGGTTATGGGATCTGGGATATACAGGGTGTGGCGTAATAATGGATAACCCTGAAACTGTCGATCGGCCAGATTATTATCTATCATTTACCCCACTTATATCGCTATATGCCCATGGATGACCAAATTATTGATATTTTTGATATTTTAAATAAAAATCGTACTTACTCTTACAAAATCAGCTGCCATTTCTACAATTGGTGACTTGTTCTCGTTTTGTTTTTTGTATGTTACTCCTGAATATTTGTATTATCAGACCAGTATCAAGTTTTTTTATTACAATCTAAGATAACATTGCAAAAATTACTTATTCTTAAATTTTAACATTTTTTCTACGGAATTATGCAACTTTGGGGCCCTGTATCGAAAAAAAAATGTACTACACTGTGGTTGCCCCTTATTTTCAAAAATTGCCTGTTTAATGCAGATTCTAAAATGTTACAACAACAACCAGTATCTTGATATAGTACAAAGTTATTGCTATTCGAATCCTAAAGGAGAATTTTCATACAAATTTGATTTTGTAAATTAAGTTACTTTATCACTGCTTTAACTAATTTTAAAATTTTATCATTATGGGTTTGTTGACACAATAAAACACATTAGTAATTAATTAAATTTATTGAAAAAAAATTATACAAAATGTTCGAAGTGGGCTCCTTCAGCTGCTATGCACGCTCTACACCTTCTTATAAAGGACCGTTTCAATCGGCGCGCAAATCCTGACGACGATATTTCGTCAGCAGCCAAACGTATGCGTTGTCGCAGCTGTTCAACTGAAGTGATTTCTTCTTTATAAACCATCTCCTTTAAGGCGGCTCCCTGACCAAAACCCCGCGCTAGCCGTTTTTTGCACAGTTTTTAGGAGCTAACTACTTGTTATTTAAAAAGAAATATCAACTAATAAAAATACATTAAATTTCTACATAATCTTGAGTCCAAACGGATCGTTTTTTTTTTTTTTTTACATATGTATACGTTTAATTAATCTGCTTCCAACGTAACCTTAAAAATGTGAAATAATGATTGATAAAATGAATCTACTCGTAAAGTAAACATTATTTAATTTTGCTACTGACACTGATGGATAGGCAATTTAATAACGAACATTTACAAGGTTTTTTTTTTTCAAAATACCAAAATTTCGATTTTATAAAGATTTTATTCCAAAATCTGGGCGTATTCACTACTGTAACTCATGCGCCCCATATCGGGATTCAGTCTGCCGCAAGGGCTCGAGGGTGAAACACGTATCGCTTGTCACCACGTCGATCACGTGACTCGTCACATTATCAGTAGATAATAGTCTATGTTTATAGTTTGTTATTGACGTTTGTTTTGGGTATAGATTTTTGTGTTAGTTATTTATTGTGTTATTTACTGCGAAAGGACGCTTTGTGTGTGTATTTAGAACTATTGAATTTTGCGAAAGGACGCTACTGTTGTGTAAACAATCAAAATGCCAAAGTGCAAGAATGTTGTGCGACAAAGACGTGCAATAATGGCTAAGATAAATGAAGTTCGGTAAGCTGTCTCATAGTATTATTCTAAATAACAGTGAAATTATTTATTTATCTAAGTATCTTATATTTTAAATTACTATAAAATATATTTTTATTAAAAACAATGCAATTTATTTATCTTTTTTTTTTTTTGTAGCTGGGCTAAAAGAAAAGGACAAAATAGTTATGACGTAACACCAACAACATCTACACATTCTCAACAAAATTTCGTTGATAGCGGGTATGTACCTACCTACTATAAACCTAATAAGTACTGTTCTAAGGTGTGAGTAAAATCACAAATCTCATCATTGACATTATAATATTTTATCAACAAATAAAAATAAATCTTCGCGCAAATCTTCGTTATCATGCGTGTGCCATAGAGTTATGAAACTACAGACATGAACATTCACATTGATTCAGTACTTACGTGGTTCAGTGCTTGTTATGTATTGATTTTATTTATTTGAGATTTATTGTTTTTAAAATAAATAATATTTTTTAGGTTACAAGATAACCAAAGTGATGCACCTCTAATGGAAATTTCGAATATACAACCGATGAAAATAAGCAATAATGAGTAAAAAATTCCTATCAAACCAGATGTCATGCCGTTGCCGTAGCATTTAATGAAAAAAAAAACGATTTCTAGGCTATATAAATCAATGAATAAAGGACACAGCCCTCGAGGCAAAATAAAACGGCTAGAAAACAAACGGATAAATAAAAATGCGAAAAGAATACAAAATAGAAAACCAAAAAAACGAGCCATGTTCTCAGAAAAGTCGAAACAGGACCACAATTATGGTCAAGACTGCACAAAACCCGATATGCCTATCGATGTTTTTAATAAACTTAAAGACAATTTCATTGAAAATTTAAAAAAAACTAATGAGGAACGAAAGGAGAACGGGCATTCTAGCCTAGTAACCAATAACAACATGCGATATATCATTGGAAAGGTTTTTTTATGTACTTTAACTATTGTTATGGTGGGAAGTCTCAAATCGCTGTGTGGAAAAAGTTATTGCACAATAAAGTCATTCAAGAGCAAAAAATGTTTCTTTTTTTTTTCGGCATTTCGTAATATTAAAGTGGTATATAACAACAAGCAATATGTCATTTTATTTAGGTACTACAACTCAGTCTGTACTGACTAAAATATCAACCTGCGTCAATATGCGCGGGCGCATACAAAATGTATATTAAAATATCTGCAACTTGTCTATACCACTGGTTTCTTATGTTTACTTTATCGCCTTCAATGAGACAGCCAGTAAGCGAGTGGCAAGGGGTGTTTGCGGGGGTGAGGGGAAAGTGAGCCACGGCGCCCAACACAGATGGCCCGCGCGTTAGTCGTTATTTTGATTTGAGTGTAGCGAGTACGTTTTACTACTACCATTTTCATTCGTCATCATATCAATCGACTACGACCTTTGGCTTTGTTTATTGGACTCTGTGATTTGTTACATGTTATACCACTGGCTTTGTTTATCGGACCCTGTGATATGTTAAATGTTATACCACTGGCTTTGTTTATCGGACACTGTGATTTGTTAAATGTTATACCACTGGCTTTGTTTATCGGACTCAAAACTAAGCTATTAAATAAGGCCTATTTAGTCATGAGTGAATACCACAACAATTGTGTTATGTGCCAGCGTGGGCTGCACAACAGAAGGTATCAGCGTCACATTTTGGCTGAAAATATTCCACAAGATCGACCTGAGCTTGCAGATTATTTACGGGAACATGCACTATTGGAGGTTTGTTGTTTGTTTATTACAGTAGATATTTTATAATAGGGTTATATTGTGTTCGTTCATCTTCTATTCATACATAAATAGCGTTAAAGACAGATTAAACGCAAACATATTAATTATGGTCATTCAACGGTGCCTTTTTTAAGTAATTAAGCCCTGAGAATCGATTACTACGTACAGAAATCGGGCCACCGGGCCGATACGTGTAGACCTACCTGGTAATAAAAAATGTTAGTTAAAAGTTGGATTAGTTAATATTTTTTTCTATTTATATCTAGAATAATTTATTTATATAAGTATATTCTATTTAAACCTACACCACAAAAATATATAACAAAAAAATATTGAAAAACTACAAAATATACAATGGGCGGCCTTATCGCTTTCTGCGAATTACGACTTGAATGGTATTTAAGCCGATTCATACACTCACTAAGAGGATTAACTAAGAATTTGATTGTTTTCTTTCCAGGTTATATTCAATAATACGCGTTTAGTGTGCCACCGGTGCTGGCAAAGGGCTCAAAATTCAATAAGAAGAACTGTTCAAAATGTCCACCCAGAACAAAATGAAGCTGCCACCATTCAATCTGCTATTTATAGAAGAGCACCAAACACGAGTGCACACTGCATTTTTAATAACTGTCGTAACCAAGCGAACTCACATACTTATAACAGAAGCGTTAAAAGTATATTTACTATGTGAACATAATCTGTATGTACCGCATAATGCTCGTTCGTGTCGAGAACATCTCCTAGCCAATGCGTGGGATGAATTAGTGAATTTCTGTAATGTTACACAAAACTTTAACAGTGCTCAATTCGACGATATTTGCGATATATTAACCAAAGCAGTTCGACATGGTAAACAATTAGACTTCGAAACTGTAGGTGCTATCACTGATGATGAGATGCATTTTTGGACCGGGTTAAAAAATAGGCAATTTGATATAATCCTACAAGAAACTCCATCTTTGCTAGAAAGTCATAGAAAACCGCGGTTGGCATTGGGTATTTACCTTTATAAACTACGAACCGGAGAGTCAAACGAACGACTAGCCAGTCAATTCAATACGTCTCGACGAAGTATACAAAGAATATTAAAGATAGTAAGATATTGCTTACTAAGAGAATTTGTGCCACAACACTTGGGCTTTGACCACATTCAAAGAAATGATGTTTTAGAACGTAACCTAACAATACATAAATAATATATGGAAATCAAGAAAATACTAAAGCTATGATCATTTGCGACGGAACGTATGCATACATTCAGAAAAGTTCCAATTTTCTGTTTCAGCGTTTAACGTATAGCTTACATAAGTTCCAAAACTTGTTAAAACCCTTTTTAATTGTTTGTTCAGACGGTTATATAATAGATATCTTAGGACCTTTTGCTGCCACAAAGTCCGATGCATCCATCATGTCAGACTTTGTTAATGATGAAAACGGCGTTTTCCATTGGTTTTTTGAACGAAATGATGTTTTAATCCTCGATAGAGGTTTTCGTGATTGTGTTCCGGGTTTAGAAGCATGCGGTTATAATGTTCATTTGCCACCAACAAAAGACAGAAATGACAGTCAACTATCTACCGAACAGGCCAACAAATCGAGACTCGTTACTTTGTGTCGGTGGGTAGTTGAGGTCATTAACGGTCGTTTTAAACGTGACTTCAAGTTGTTGCGTCAAGATTATTTTAATACAACACTACGGAATCTGTTTCCAGATTTTAAAATTGCAGGTGCACTTATTAACTCTTTTCGTGAACCTGTGACTGATAATGTAGACGCGGAAATGATATTAAATTCAATTAATGAAAGGATCAACATACCAAATCATTTATACAATTATGTAAATGACAACAATCTTAATAGACAAAGAATCGCATTCGTGGCGATAGATGTAAACCAACAATTAGATTACTTTCCTCGTTTAACAGAAAGTGATTTAAAGCTTTTCACTTTGGGATCATATCAGCTTAAACTAGCGAAATCATATTGTGCATAGTGATGCGCCGTTCCCGGGATCGTTTCCTACGTTCCCTAATTCCCAGGAACGCTCCCGGGCACGTTGGGAACGACTGGGAATATTGACTTAAATAGTTGTATATATTTTTGTAAATAACTTTTGCGCTATGTGCAAAAGCAAGTACACCTTTATACATAGGCATAATTCAATTAAGTCGTTGCTTTGAGAACTTTCCCGATAATCTCTGGGAATATTCCCATATTCCCTGGGAATATCCCTATATTCCCTGGGAATATTCCTTTGCTCCCGGGATCGATGGGCACGTTCCAAGGTTTTTAGTAAGAAATTATTTGAATAAAAACAAAGTATTTATTCATTATTTTAATTTAAAAAAACTTTGATTTATATAATTTTACACTTTTTTTAAATGGCACATCATTTTCTTCTTTCAGATATGATAACAGAACTTAAAAACGAATCATCACACAGTTTAATGTGGTAGTAATATTCCACATTTTTTTTAATAATATTAATAATCATGGCTTATGATTAAATGTACCTATATAAAGTATTTACGAGTATATAAATAGCCTGTCTTATAGATTAACAATTTTAATTAGTTTAAACAAAATACAAATCAGTCTTTTGGATTGGCGTATTAATCACAGAAAGTAAAGTTTTTGATTACACAATACAATGAAATGATTAAAAACATACAGATTTTTATTGTAGTGTTTTACAGATACCTAAAAATATATCAATTCCACAGTTATCAGTATCCATACAGTATAATAATAATAATAATCCATACAGTATAGTATAGTATAAATCAGTTTGTTTGACGGAGACTACGCAAAATTAGTCATCAGAATCTGAATCGGAACTAAATATATTTCTTATTATTCTTTTTTTTGCTGCACTTGTACTAATATTGGAGGGGCCTGGCTTATTTAGATCAAATATTTCTGTTGAACAATTCATAATATTGGAATCATCGGAATCCAAATCTAATCTAGCCCTGGAAGTGCCAGGGTTATTAAAAATAAGCTCTGAGTTGTCCGTTTCATCTATTGCTACTTCGGAAAATTCGTCTTCCGAGGCAGAATTTGATACTGAAGATAAATTATGATCTTCTGACAGTGGTCTTTGATATTGTTGGGTGGGTTTGTTAATTAGCTTCCAATTGTGTGATATGAATGTTAGCTTCCCTGCTGTGTTTGCCTTTAAACGATTTCGCTTCTTCGTATGCATATTTGAAAATGTTGAAAAGGATCTTTCTACAGCTGCAGAAGTAGCGGGAACTGATAAAATTTTTATGGCAATCTTACCCAAAAGCGTTTGCGGAAATAAAGTTTCCCACCATGATAATGGTGAAATATTTTCGGCCGTAGTCCAAATAAAACTTTTTTCCCACAAGTGTGTTCGGCTTTTGTATTGCGATAATTCCGTAAATATATTAACTGCAGCTTCTGCATTTTTTTCAATATTTATAATGAATTCACAGCCTTCCACATTCTCTTGACTAGATAATAGTACTCCTTGATTTTGTGGATCCAGAAGGGCAGCTGCCAAATGAATTGGTTTAAGAGCATTTAGTTTTCTACTATCAAATTTTTGTTCTAGAGTATGTAACATATCTCCAAAAATCGTTCTTGAATGTACGTGTTTTAACACTTTTTGTATTTCTTTAAAGGCTCGGTGCACTAAGTGTATTCCATAATAATCTCCTTCTAGTGTTATTATCCATTGGACGATCGGTTTTAAGAAATATTCCAGTCTTTGTATTTCGTCCCAAGTATCTTCTTCAAATATTAGGTTTCTATATTTTGTTGGTAGTGATAGTGAATTATCGTTAATTATCATATTCTGCAATATAACTTTACATTTTACAAAACTTTGTAGACATAATAAATAACTTCCCCATCTTGTTTTAACAGGCAAATGAAGACTACTGTTAATAGATCTATCATTAGCTATTCTACGAAACTCAGCTGAAAAGTTATGTGATCTAGTAATAGTTTTGATAATTTCCACAATATTAAAAAACAAGCTACGAATTTTCGGAACCTTCACTACATCTCCTATAAATAAGTGAAGCGTATGTGCTAAGCATCCAGTCCAAATAATATGGTCATATTTTTCATATAACAGCTTTCCAAGTTTAACCATATTACTAGCGTTATCTGTTACTATTGCGAAACATTTTGATGCATCAAATTCATCTATGATTTTAGAAACTTCCTCACATAAATATTCAGCAGTATGATGATTGTCGGTAGTTTCTATAAATTTACAAAAATAAGGCTTGGGGGCATATAAAATTACATTTAAAATTGATTCATTACGAATATTGGACCAGCCATCGATGCCTAAGTGAATTACATTAGCATGTCTTATTTTATTTATGACGTCATTGTGTACTGTTTCATATTCTTGATCTAATAATGTTGTTGCTAACAGCTTTCTAGATGGCATGGTAAACTGGGGGTTCAACATTTCAAATGTTTCGGTCCATAAAGGATGTTGCAGAGTAGAAAATGGTATACCGGTCACATAAACTGCTCTTGCAATTGCTTGATGTATATTTGTCTGTAACAAAACAACAAAAATCGTTCATGCATAACAATAACAACATGATCATGCAAAATTGTTACATATAACTACTTAAATTAGATAAAGAAGTAGAGAGAGCCCAATCAAAATATAGAAGGATCAATCTTAATTGAAAATATTCAGTACCTAGTAGTAGTAGTAGAAAGAAATTTTAGCGTCTTGATTAGCCAAGTTTTTCTTTTTGAATATATATAGGTATTCCCATTATGGTTATTAACCAAGAAATTCTTCCATTGAAGATACATATAAAAGGTATTAAAAGAAATAAAAAAAATATTAGGATGAAAAATCCAATAACAAATGGTAGGTACTTACTTGGCTATGTCTAATAGCAGTTTCGTCCTGTGGCAATGAAGGATTTTCTGGTGGTCCTGTTGTATTTATGGACGTAGATATTAAACTTGAGTTAACCTTTGCACTGGGAGCATATTTTTGAAATTTTATTTTTATGTCTGTTGGGCTATTTTTGCATTTAGATATGTGACGGGCAAATTTAGTCACATTTTTAAACGTATACACAAAATGGCAGTAAATACACTCGTAAATAGGTTTTTCATCCACGGACTTAATCACAAAATGATCGAAAATTGCACTTTTCTTGCTCATGGTTTTTACAAAATAGGCGCTCGAAACGGTTAAAGTGTGTAATGCAACTAAAATTGGAGATAAAAATACATAATTTTTGCAAAAGCAAATGTGTGAGAAAGAAAAAACAAAACAAATAAAAAATCTGGGGAAGGGATACAAAGTGAAGCCGACGCACGTGCACTTCTAAAGACAATACAATTATTACAATAGCAAGTACTGAAACCCTTTTACCATCATTACAATAGCTTGTAAATATTGTTCGCAATAATGTCATATCTTATCTTACCGTTTTAAAATAAATACGTTATTTATGGCTTGGGAACAGCCTAGCGATAAGTAACGAATTTATTATTACCTGTATATTATATTCTTGTATTATTAGTAGTTAAATATTAATTCAAATATAAAATATTTCTTTTTTATGAAAATATAACAACGAAAAATATTGTATTACAAATTAAACAATTTAAATGTCCATTTCCCACTATGTGGGAACGTTCCCGGGAATGCCGGAATATTCCCTGGAACTTTTCCACTCGAAATATTTCCGGGAAAGGGAATTTGGGAACGGCGCATCACTAATTGTGCAGAGCATTTGCACAATGGCCTATATATAATTGAAGTGAAAAGAGATGATATAATTGGGGATTTGCAACGGTACAATATGCCTCAAAATGTTTGGTTGTTAAGAGGCCGTATACAGTCTCGCCATGTAAGGGCAAAAATATATCTTTGTTACCTTTTGGTTATTAGGGACGCAATTGGCATTAGTGCGATAGCACAATATTATTGCACTTGCTTGACAGGGCGCCGGACAATAGGGAGTTGTGCCCATATAACCTCTATTGTCTGGTATCTTGGTTTCGGAAGGCATGAGCCGTTTAATCCTCCAGCGGGAGATTTAATTGGTATCATAATTGATGAAGATTGAAAAGGAGTTTTTTTATCTAACTGTAAAACTTAACTAATGAAAATAATATGTATTTGATTTATTATTATATTGTATATTTATAAGGCATGTAAGGGTGCGCTGGAGTATTTAAAACTTTTGTTTTTGTTTTAAATCCTTTAACTTGTATCTATTGTCACTAATGACCGTCTCAAATGTTTCTTTAGCAGAGTATAATGTTGTAAAACGTTTAAAATTCATTGTTATTGATATTAAATCTCAAAAATGTTTTTTTCTCACTTGTTTGTTTTATTTTTTTAGAGCAATATTAGGGTCTCCAGTCCTTACTTATTTTCTCAGAAACAAAATGTGTGGATAAAGTAGTGTATGTGTGTATGTAGGTACTTCGAGTTTAAGCATACCAGCGCTTGTAGCATGAGCTAAAAGTGAGAGCGAGATATGTCACATCTAAACGTCAAATCCATACAATTTTTATCAATTGATAAAAATATACGTAGGCATATGTACATATCATTTTACTTGTGACATATCTCGATTGAGTTTTTTTTATGGATTTGACGTTTAGATTTGTCATATCTCGCTCTCACTCATCTTATGCTACTAGTGCTGCTAGCTTCAGCCTACAGCCAATTTACAGTGATGGTGCTAAAGGAATGACCCTTAGTGTGCGAGTACAACTCGCACTTTACAGGTTTTTTTTTTTTTGGTACTTCTCTATGTTAGTTTTACAAAAAAAAAAAACCTAATATTGATGATAAACATAAAAATAAACACATATTTTTGTGAATGAAGTCTGGCTTTATTTAGCAATAACTTTTTCCACACAGCGATTTGGGACTTCCCGCAATAACGATAGTTAAAGTACATAAAAAAACCTTTACAATGATATATCGCATGTTGTTATTGGTTCCTAGGCTGGCTTCCATACATTTTTGCCCGTCCTCCTTTGATCGAACGGACAACAATTTTACAAAGCGAATGCAGCGAGTGGCTTGAATTGCGTAGGTCACTGTTAACCGCTTCCAACTTTGGAAAAGTTATCACACGGAGAAGTGACACAAGTTGTCATAACTTTATAAAAAATGTTAATTGTACAAAAGTAACATTGACCATGTGTCGTCAATAAAACATGGCAAGGACATATCGCGCGACGCGAGCGCCACGATAATATTTAGCTCCGTATCGCTTGATGTTTAAAAATATTTTTATCACCTATTTTGCGTTGTGATTAGTACCAAAATAAAGTAAAAGGTGCAAAACATTAGTGCAAGTGTTATTAAATCTCAATGACTTTATTGGACATTATTAATTGAGCTATTTTTCCACAAACTGATCCAGCAATCACAAAGTTATAAATGAGTATAAACGAACTAAACAGTGCCAAACAGTGCTATATGTGCAATTTAAACAACATAATTAACATAATAAAACACTAGAGTGCAGTAACAGTGATAAAACGGAACAAAGAAAACCAAAACAAAATAGTGTTCTCTAAACAAAGAAACGGACTTTGAACTTTCTGATTTGAATCTGTTTGTAACGGGCTCTATACATTTTTGAAGTCCAAATACTACATACACCGTAATTTCATCACGGAACTCCAGTGTACGAGTGGCCGGTTTGCTTAGCGTTCGGCACTGACACTGGTGTTGAATGTCGGCGGATCGATCCCCACGAAAAACTTGACTTTTTGTGTTGCTGTTTTTGTTATTTTATTTTTTCTGAGTATTTTTCTCTTTTGTCATTTTAATTATTTGAAGTAATTTGAAGGGGACGTTATAGTGTTATTATGTCTTCTAGAACTGGTACAAAAACCGACCGCAAGATGGCAGAGAAAGCAATATGCTTTAAATGCAAGAGACTAGTGGACACTAAAAAAACAGCCTTATGTTCAGTGTGTAACAATCGGTATGAACCAGATTGCGATGGTTACCCAGAGCAAACCTACCGTCTCATGGACCAGGAATCTAAAAACAAATGGAGATGTAAGTCATGTAAGACATGCAAAAGCCAGAAAATCTTAAACACTAGCCAATTATCTCATATTACAACGAGGAGAAAAGCAAACCTGCACCGAAACTGCTCCTCTCCAGAACCAAGTGGAAATATTCTGGAAAATAAAGAACACGGAACTGTGACACCCGCCATTCAAAAATCTTCTGATATCATGGACTCTCACATATTATCCGAATACGGGAATTCAGATGAATCATATAATACTCCCAGTAAACTGTCTCAGAGTGTAGACGGCACAATATCTGAAACACTGACAGTATTAGAAATGAAAGACTCCATAAAAGAGCTCACAAATAAGCTGGAAAGTACAGAAAACGAGTTAGAGAATATGATACTAGAAAATAATAATCTTAATCATCAAATAAATAAGTTAAATACGGAATTAAAAATGTTAAAAACATTGTGTCATTCTCCGGCAACCTTAGGAAACAGTCCAGCAAGTCATTATAAACGGAAAAGACATTCTCTTCTTGACCAAAATGCACTCTCCACGCCTTCTACTCCTTTGACAAGTAAGACGATTGTCAACAGTGCTCAAAACATCGAAATAATATGCCTTCAACAAAAAATTGAGAATCTGCAACGTGAACTGAAAGACGCCCAACAGAAGATAGAAGCCTTTACAAAGAAAATAGATACGTTAAAACGTGATTACAGTTTACCTAAACATTCACCGGTATCAAAGATCTGCACACAAACGCCTATTTGTACAGAGGAGCAAAAACATGAACCGACAAATAGGATACTTATCTTCGGCTCTCAGCAATGTGTCGGCTTAGCAGCAGCCATGATAGATTCAAGACGAAATACAATGTATGAAAAGTACAAGATTGTCGCGGATACTAAACCAAATGCACTCAGTAGCCAAATAATAACGAGTTGCTGTCGTGCTAAGTTAAACTTGAATGATAAACTTGTAATTTGTTTAGGAGAGAATGATCATAATTTAAAATATACTTTATCTCAATTACAAATTGTTCTAGACACTTTTTACAATAATATGATTATTGTATTAAATGTGATCAAAAATAATTATTTAGATGTTGATAAACTCAATTATCGTATCAAAAATGTGTGTATGAGTTACAAAAAATGTAAATTTCTAGACTGCGAAACATTGAAAATATCTGAACTGTGCACTAAAATAAATTATTTAATTGACTGTAATGATTATAAGGAGAACTATTTAAATCCAAGAGAGCTTGTAAAGAGAATAGCAAGTAACAGATCAAGTATTAAGCTACTTAACAATATTAATGAACCCAAGAGAGGCACAATTCCCTTCTATTTTGATCGCATGAAATTAAAAACACAAAAAAATAATGACCTTATTAATCCTACAGAAAAAGCACAAAAGGGAACTATTCCTTATTATTTTCCAGTGACACAAAAGAATTTAACGTTTTTTCGAGCTTAAGGCTCCACCATCGGTAGGATATAATTTTAAAATAATTCATCAAAACATCGCTAGTATTTTATCCAAAAAAGAAATCCTTGAATTAACCTTACAGGAACTACGCGAAGAACAGAATAGCCCAGATGTTATATGCCTTTCCGAAACATTTATAAAAAGAGGTAATGAAAGTTTTATTCATATTCATGATTACGAAATGGCTGCCAGTTTCTCCAGGGAAAAACAAAGAGGTGGGACTTGCATTTTCGTAAAGCGTGACCTTGTCTACAAGGATCTGCCGTTTATAAATAACCATGCAATACAAAATACGTTCGAAGTATGTGGCATAGAAATTACCTGTCATAAGTTGATAATTATATGTATCTATAGGACACCTCAATCCGACCCCAACCAATTTTTAATCAAGTTAAACAGTCTTCTGTACCAGGTATTCCAAAAATATAACTCGAAAACAAACGTGGTCCTAACAGGTGACTTTAACATTAGCACTCTTAAACAAGGCAATATTACAAATCAATTACTAGATCTAGCATACAATTATAATCTTAAACTACACATTAATGAACCAACTCGTAAGTCTTCTTGTATCGACCACATTCTCAGTAACATTCATAATGCTATTGGTACAGTAATGCCACTCCATTTATCCGACCATGACACAGCACAAATGTTGAGCTTCCCTGTGAGACATAATACACAAACTCAAGCAACGTACTATGCCTACAAAAGAGTTTTCAGTTCAAATAACATTCAGAAGTTCAAAGAATGCTTACAAAATTTGTCTTGGTCAGAAATTTACGCAGAGAAGGACATAAACAAAGCATTTAGTACTTTTCATGAAACTTTGTGCCTGTTCTTTAATTTGTGCTTCCCAAAAATAAAAGTAAAGGTAAACACTAAAAATAAAAATAAACAGAACTGGATAAGTAAAGGACTTAAAAAAAGTTGTAAAACGAAACGGTTCTTGCGTTATCAATACTATAAAAATAAAAATGTAACAAATAAAGTTCATTATATTCAATATTCAAAACTTCTACAGAAATGCATAAATAGCTCAAGGAAGAATGCAAATATCAAATTTATTAATGAAAGTGGAAACAAATGTACAGCGGTATGGAAAGTAATTAAGGATGAAATTATGGGTAATAACTATAAGAACGATGTGGATAATATCCTAATCCATACTATATAATATTATAAATTCGAAAGTAACTCTGTCTGTCTGTCTGTATGTTACCTTTTCACGCCTAAACCACTGGACGGATTTCGATAAAATTTGGCAAGGAGATAGATGGCATCCCGGAGAAGAACATAGGCTACTTTTTGTCTCAAAAATAACCCTAAGGGGGCGAATATAGGGGATGAAACTTTGTATGGGAAACCTATAATTTCTTAAGTTAGGGCTATGAAAATTTAAATTTATGTTTTTGGTAACAAATAAAGAATTCCGTATTTCACCGTTTTCAAAAATCACCCCTCAAGAGGGTAGAATGGGATGATTTTAAAATTCACATGTAATATTGACACTTTTCAGTGACTCTTTTCAAGATATTTAAGGGTTTGAGAATATAGTCATTGTCCGTATCATGGGGTTACATTTAGTGTTTATTGCATTAAAATCGGTCCACCCGGTCAAAAGTTATTACTACTTGGCTTGAAACGCATGGGAGGGATGGTGGCATTGATAGCCGGAGATTTTATACAAACTCTGCCGGTAATAACTAGGGGATCACCGGCAAATGAAATAAATGCATGTCTAAAGGCGTCGACATTATGGGGGCATATAAAAAAGTTTTGTTTGATTACAATTATGCGAGTACAACTGCACAATGATATAGAATCGGGGCAATATGCGGCAGCACTTTAAAAATTGGTGAAGACCGTATGGTAACAGTTGGTAACGGCATGATTACATTAATCAAAAAATTCTGTAATATTGTTCATATCAACAACGTGGATAGACGTTGTTTTTCAGATAATCTGAGCGATCTGCAAACTAATGGAGAATAGAGAATTGTTGTGTGGAAGGACAATTTTGGCACCGGCGAATGAAACTGTGGGAAAGATTAATGAAAACATTATGTCACATGTGGAAGGTGATGTTGTGGAGTATCTCTCGGTACACCTACACAATGTCATGGACACCGAACAAGTAACATCACCCTGTTGAATTTCTCAACTCTTTAGAGTTATCAGGAGTGCCTTCGCATAAGCTGAGGCTGAAAGTGGGTGTTCCAGTTCTGTTAATGCGTAATCTTGACGCGCCAAGATAATGTAATGACACACGGTTACAAATTACTCACCTGAGGCGGAATATTTTAAAAGCAATAATCATGTCAGAAATAGTAAAAGAAAAAAAATGTTAAGATTTCCCGTATTCCAATAATTCCGACAGATTTGTGGCGGCATCGAAACCGCCACAAACGAACTACGCATCAAAGACCTAACGTCACAAGTCCTACATCGCGGTATAAGTGTTTACCGAGCGATTAACATATATAAGACTATGCGTCATCAATTCTTGGGCAATTGCCCGCCAGACACAACACCCGTCTGGTCGGACGATCCTCCCTTTTCTATAGAGGACGAGTGAACTTTACACCCTGTTCCTCATACCCCTAAATTGGTGACCCCGAATATGAACGTCAACGCAGCCTTCGTGCAACTACTTCAGCGTGACGTCATCAACATCATTCCCGCAAGCTTTCGTTAGGCGAGTCACACAGCCAGCCAGCACCCACGGCTTCAACGGGTATCCTGACCACCAGCATGCAGCGAACGCGCATTCTTGGTCACCACCCTTAGCCTCATCAGCAACCCGGCGCTGTACCACATCCGACGGACTGGATCACAACGCAGCTCCACCCCGACTCACTGGGGAATCAAACTCAAACTACCACCAATCACCGCAGACAGTTTCGACCCACTGTGAACTATGCGGCACCCGGTTCCGACTCACTGGAACCTCAACTGGCACTGGCAAGCATCGCAAGATACAAGAGTCAGCCCAATATCGACCTCCGGTCACCGGAGGGGAGTGATGTGGCGGCATCTACACCGCCACATACTATCTACGCATCAAAGACCTGACGTCACAAGTCCTACATCGCGGTATAAGTGTTTACCGAGCGATTAACATATATAAGACTATCCGACATCAATCCTTGGGCAATTGCCCGCCAGACACAACACCCGTCTGGTCGGAGGATCCTCCCTTTTCCATAGAGTATGAGTGAACTTTTCACCCTGTTCCTCATACCCCTAAAGATTTACCTTTCCAATTTAAAAAGAGTAGAGCCATTGTATGTGGCGTGCTCACGAGTATCCAGCCCACAAAATCTACATGTTTTAGCAAAAAATGGGAAAACCAAAAATGTTGTTTACAGAAATGTTTTAACATAAGATATTCCAGTATTATTCATGATACTTTACAGATTGGGATAGACGTTGTTCACCATCCACAGGCAAATGTGTCATATTTTTTTCATAAGACTTTCACACAGTTTCATACTTCCGTCTATACTATCCACACTAATATTACGCGTACGAAAGTTACTGGCTGTCTCATGTCTGTAACCTTTTTGTAACGCCTAGATAGACCATGACATGGGTTATGGGATCTGAGATATATTTTTATCCCGGTAGTACGTTCCCGTGGGATAATTTCCGACCTCCACGCGGGCGAAGCCGCGGGCAAAAGCTAGTTGACAATAAAGTACTAACAGACCCCGTAGAAATAGCAACTGCGTTTAATAACCACTACATTAATACAGCACACTCTTCTAGCACGAGTACAAAGCCGCACCGCGATGAAGGTTCACTAGTTCATTCGATGTTTCTAAAACCTGTGTCTGAAAACGAAGTCAGAGCGGTGATGACATCATTAAGAAACACAAGTTCGGCAGGTTATGACGAAATTAATACGAAGATTATAAAAGCATGCACTGATGAACTTATTATTGTAATGACATATTTAATAAATCTTTCATTTTCACTTGGCACTTTTCCCTTTTTAAAAAAGGTGAAAAATCTGACATTAATAATTATCGACCAATAACATTAATACCTATTTTATCTAAAATTTTCGAGAAGTGTATGTGTAAGAGATTGATTGACTACTGTGATAAATTTAACATTATTAAAAAAGATCAATTTGGCTTCCAAAAAAAGAAATCCACAACACTAGCTATCTTCACTCTTGTAAAAACCATATTGACTAATATTAACCGAAACCACCTTACTACAGGGTTGTTTTTTGACTTATCGAAAGCCTTTGACCTAGTATCTCACGACCTGTTGCTACAGAAATTGGAGGCAATTGGCATTAGAGGTATTGCACTTCAATGGATATCGACATACTTGAGTAACAGACAACAGCGTGTTATAATTACAAAAGTGACTGGAAAGAACGACATGACACCACACTCTTCTGAACTCAAATATAACAAATATGGCGTCCCACAAGGAAGTGGGAGGCCCAATTTTATTCATTCTTTATATTAATTCTATTACTGACATAACTAATCATAAATGTATATTATTTGCTGATGACATTTCCATTATTGTGACATCGGATAAAAAGAATACTACAATTGACGATCATGAAACTGACATTAATAACACAATTGACATACTGATTGAATGGCTAAATAAAAATAATTTATCATTAAATCTTGCAAAGTCTGTATATATTCAATTTCACAGATCAAATAATTCTAAATATAATAATAATAAAATGAAGATAAATAAAATTAGTGAAGTAACGCAAACTAAGTTTCTAGGTGTTACTTTGGATCAAGATATGAATTGGAAATCCCATGTCGATATTGTCTCAAAACGAATAAATAAGTTTGTATTTGCGCTGAGAAAAATTAGGAACATAACAAACGTCCAAACGGCAATAATATCTTATCATGCATATGTTGAATCGGTGTTACGCTATGGATTGATTATGTGGGGCAATAGCACCGATCAAAATAGAGCATTTGTTGCTCAAAAAAAATGCATTCGAGCAATCTACGGGCTTCAATCCGACGATTCTTGTCGGCCGGTATTTCAGAAACTTGGTTTGTTACCGCTACCGTCTCTATATATATATGAGATATGTATGTTTGTGTGGAAGCATAAGGAATTATTTAAAAAAGCAGATGATGTAGTTCCTCGAAACCGGCGCGATCCTCACAGGCTCGTACTGGATGTCATGCCAAGGCTAGCCAAATATAATAAAAGCTGTATGTATATGTGTGTAGAAATATTTAATAAAATACCGAGTGACTTAAAAATTCTAAATACAAGATTATTTAAAAGTAAATTGTATGATTGGCTGTCCACAAATAGTTTTTATAGTGTAAAAGAATTTTTTGACAAAAAATTTAAATGACTGAAATTTTAAATGTATAAATTATAAATTTTAATGTATTATATAATTAAATGTACCAAATGTCATATAATAATTAATTAATTAATAATATAATGAAATGTATGCACGACAAATTTGCACGCTTTTAATGTTAAGCAAAGACATGTATGCTCTGTATTTAATTTTTGTACCATCTTCTATACCATGTTTTTATGCAAATAAATTTTATTCTATTCTATTCTATTCTATTCTAATGAAAAAATTGCTATCGAGCAATTAGAGAAGCAAGAAAAAATTAAAATTGATCCTTGTGGTCTATTCATTGACGAAGAATTGCCATTTTTAGGAGCCACTCCGGATGGCCTATGTAGCAACGATACAATCGTGGAAATTAAATGCCCGATAACGGCATTCAAATTAGGTTTAGACCAAGCAATCAAAAAAAGGAAAGTGACCTTTTGGAAAGTCACAAAAAAAGGGCTGGAAATCAATAAAAACCACCAATGGTATTATCAAGTGCAGGGTCAACTACACATTACTAAACGATCAAAGTGCATATTTGCAGTTTGGTCAAATGAAAACTCTCCGCTAAAAACGGAATACATTGTTAAAGATGATACATTCTGGAAGGAGAAAATGAAAAAAAAGCTTACATCATTTTACGTAGATTGTTTGTTGCCAGAATTAGTCGACCCCCGCTACCCTCGAGGTATGACTATAAGAAATCCTTCCTACATTGAAGAGGCAATAACAAGCAAAAAAAAAGGTAGAGAAAATATTGATCCTCAATTAAATGAAGAGATTGAGTTACCTGATTTAGATAGAGTTCTCCTATCTAAATCAGGTAACTCACCTGATTTAGATAGGAGAGTTTGTAACTCACAGTCACTTTCAGCTGAAAGTGACGAACCTTCTGACCTTAACATGCCTACATGTACACGTTATTTAGATTTTAAGGATATGTAAACTAGAAAAAGTTACCTTAATAATAATTTGTATATGCCTGCCTACTCTAAAATAAATGATAATATCATTGACTTTGTTGTTTTTTTATTATTTTTATACTTTTATCACTGTCTGAATAACAGGTAACTAACCTTCAATCTAAAAAATAAACACCGCATTATGTTTCTGATAGAGTACCATGAAGCACACTTAGCGTCCACAAAAATCATGGAAATGAGGCACATGACGAATTTTTTTTAAATTTTCGCAGCTGCCATCTTAGATTTTCATTTTGACCTCACTGTTGGCTTTGTTTCCCTCAAATACTCTAAAAACGACACCCATGACGAAAACTAGAACATTTTCGCAGCCGCCATCTTGGATTTGCATTTTGACCTCACGGTCGGCTTTATTACCCTCAAATACTCTAGAAACAACACCCATGACGAAAACTAGAAATTTTTTGCAGCCGCCATCTTGGATTTACATTTTGACCTCACGGTCGGCTTTATTGCCCTCAAATACTCTAAACACGACACCCATGACGAAAACTAGAAAATGTTTGCAGCCGCCATCTTGGATTTGCATTTTGACCTCATTGTCGGCTTTACTACCCCCAAATACTCTAAAAACGACACCCATGACGAAAACTAGAAAATTTTCGCAGCGGCCATCTTGGATTTGCATTTTGACCTCACTGTCGGCTTTATTACCCTCAAATACTCTAAAAACGACACCCATGATGAAAACTAGAAAATTTTCGCAGCGGCCATCTTGGATTTACATTTTGACCTCACTATCGGCTTTATTACCCTCAAATACTCTAAAAACGACACCCATGACGAAAACTAGAAAATTTTTGCAGCCGCCATCTTGGATTTACATTTTGACCTCACGGTCGGCTTTATTACCCTCAAATACTCTAAAAACGACACCCATGACGAAAACTAGAAAATTTTCGCAGCCGCCATCTTGGATTTGCATTTTGACCTCACTGTCGGCTTTATTACCCTCAAATACTCTAAAAACGACACCCATGACGAAACATTGGAAAATGTTTGCAGCCGCCATCTTTGATTTCATTTGACGAAATTCAGTGTGAATTCGAAAGAAGAAAGTCGCATCGAGGGGGCATATAAGTATCAACGCTTTTTCGCGTGACGATTTTTACTAGTCAACTTCTACCGCAAACAGTGCTTTATAACTTCGTTCCAAAAAAATATCGAATGCCCTGTCTGTGAATTCTAAGGTCAGTGATTGTTACATTCGTTAGTTGTTCGCCAGGTGGCGCTAGCAATGTTTTACGAAGTATTGTAGAGGTGGGGTGCGGCAAAGAGGGCACGAATGCTCAAGGTTTCTTGGTCGGGGTACCGCCTTAAGCAGCCCCAGTAAAAAAAGTCCAATGGATTTAAATCTGGCGAGCGAGGTGGCCACAGTATTGGCCCTAGATGTCCTATCCACCTCTCTGGATAGGTTTCGTTAAGATGCTCTCGTACTCTTACCGCATAATGTGCGGGGCATCCGTCGTTTTGAAGCCACATGGTTTCGCGCACTTCGGGGGGTACGTCCTCCAACAACACAGGCAAATCATTTTGTAAAAAATTCAAATAAGTTTCTCCAGTCAGCGTCGGTGGTAGTTCAAATGGTCCAACAATTTGACCGTTTATGATACCAGTCCATAAATTAATTTTGAACTGGTGTTGTGATCGATCTTGTCTTATTAAAATCGGATTTTCCAGTTGCCAGTTATGCAGGTTGTGTAAATTTAAATATCCATTTCTCTGGCACGAGGATTCGTCAGACCACAATATTTTGTTGAAAAAATTTGGTTCCTCTCTTATTCTTCTTAACATTGTTCTACAAAATGCTACTCGTAATGAATAATCTCTTGGAAGTAAAGTGTGCACTCGCTTTAAGTGGTACGGGTATAATTCGTGTCGTTTTAATATGCGATGTACTGTTCTGGTTGATATGCCAGTACGACGAGATAACACACGAATTGATATGCTAGGATCTTCATTCACAATGTCCAAAACTTCTTCGTCATTGCTGATACGCGGTCTTCCCTCACTCGCACCGCCCACACCGCTGCCAGGTATTCTGCCTTCAGAGTATGCATTGTGTACTCGAATTAAAATTCGGTAATCGGGGTGGCGATTGTTTGGATATCTCTCCCGATAAAGTGCAGCAGCTTGGTTAGCATTACCTCTACATTCACCATAAATGTAGTGCATATTGGCATATTCTAAGGGTGTGTAACGTTGAGGCATTGTCGCCGAGCCGAACACTGAGAACTCCGAAAACCGAAAGTGCCGAGTCGTTAGAAACAATATCTCAGGTCAACCGTCCAAATCACTGAGCAAATCACAGTCCAGATGGTAATAGCAATGTTGTCGAGATCACTCAAAAAACAAGTCCAATACAAATCGGAGCAAATCGGAGTCCGGTAAGAAAAGCAGTAAGTCACGAATAAACGATAATAACAGGGAGAGCTACGAGATACGGATGCGTGCGACTAAGTACTAGAACGTTAGTGCACTGAAGCTATTTGCAAAAAATCATCATCTTCTCTTTCTTTCTCACAATAAGTCTCTCCTTTACTAGCAACTCTTTTGTTTACCGAAAAGGACGACTACCTGGAATCCTAATTCCAGGTAGTCGTCCAAAAAAGGATTAGGTGAGTTTCTTTACCTGTATCAAGTTTCTGCACTCCCCCTATCGTCGATAATATGATTTTAGGCTGTGACATTACTGTTTTTTGTAATAACAGAAGTAAGAGAATAATTAAGGACTTAGTTGTTATTTTCAAAATGAAGACCCATATCAATTCGAACAGCAATAACTTTGTACTATATCAAGATACTGGTTGTTGTTGTAACATTTTAGAATCTGCATTAAACAGGCAATTTTTGAAAATAAGGGGCAACCACAGTGTAGTACATTTTTTTTTCGATACAGGGCCCCAAAGTTGCATAATTCCGTAGAAAAAATGTTAAAATTTAAGAATAAGTAATTTTTGCAATGTTATCTTAGATTGTAATAAAAAAACTTGATACTGGTCTGATAATACAAATATTCAGGAGTAACATACAAAAAACAAAACGAGAACAAGTCACCAATTGTAGAAATGGCAGCTGATTTTGTAAGAGTAAGTACGATTTTTATTTAAAATATCAAAAATATCAATAATTTGGTCATCCATGGGCATATGGCGATATAAGTGGGGTAAATGATAGATAATAATCTGGCCGATCGACAGTTTCAGGGTTATCCATTATTTACGCCACACCCTGTATGTATTTTTATCCGGGTAGTACGTTCCCGTGGGATAATTTCCGACCTCCACGCGGGCGAAACCGCGGGCAAAAGCTAGTATTATATTAAAAACCTAAATGTTACTTGTGAAGAACCTAATATTGTTGACGCCAATAAATTGTCTTTTATTAAAACTAGATTCAGAAACCTGCATCATAGGAATATATCGCCCTCCCAGTCAAACAAACACTACAGCATTTATTGAATCAATCGATGCACTTCTGACAGAACTGCAATCGTTTAAAAACATTATCTTCTGTGGTGATATCAATATTAATATTGTTCCGAACAGTCCTGATAAACGGGCTTTTGACTATCTTAACATGTTAGCCAGCCATGGTATGCTACCGGGTCACACGTTGCCTACTCATGGACGCACATCCCTTGACCATATGATGCTAAAATCTAAAATGGACGTAACTTGTTTCGTCTTTGAAATGTCTATCACTGACCATGAGAGTGTTGCTGTTAGCTGTAAACCAAAATCGCGCCTAAACTATTTGAATAAAAATTCGGGCTCCGTAGACTTTGTACAACTTGATACCATGATGCAAAACGCTAACTTCCAACCTGTTATAGAATGTCAGGATGTAAATGTAGCTACCGATCTTTTAGTATCGCTATTATCAGCAGCCATTAAACACAACACTTCTACTATTAAAACATCCAAAAGGCAGTTAATCTCCAAACCATGGATTACTAAAGGCCTAATTCATTGTATTAGAAATCGGGATAATCTCTATAAAAAGTCTAAGCGTAACCCTGAGAATGATAATATTAAAACTATTTACAGACGCTACAGAAACTTCTGCAACAGAATTTAAAAAAAAGCAAAACGGACGTACGAAAAACAGGAGATCGAGAATGCCAAGGGCAATAAAAAACAGCTATTGAATGTTATTAAGAGCATTAGTGGCTCTAACAGGAGACCAGACTACTCGTCATCTCTTGTGTCTTCTGTCGATCCTAATAGGGACATTAACCACATTAATACCAATGGAGAAACAGTGAACGTGGTCCCAGTGGTTAAATTTCTGGGAGTTCACATTGATAGCCAGTTAAAGCGGAAACAAGAGCTAACACACCTAGAGAAAACAATCAGCTCTGCGTGCTACGTACTAAGAAGTCTAAGAAACGAGGTAACCATAAAACATTTAAAAATGGTCAATTACGCATTGGTTGAGTCGAAACTGAGATACAGCATACTTTTCTGGGGAGGAAGTTATGGTTACAACACTCAAAAAGCTTTTGTAATTCAGAAAAGAGCAGTCAGAACCATAGCTAGAATTCAACAGCTAGAATCATGCAAGCCACATTTTAATGACTTAAATATATTGACAGTCCCAAGCTTGTACATTTTGGTCCTACTTACTCACTTATCAAAATATATCTTTGAATATGAGACTGAAGATGAAAGGCAAAACAGGGAGAGTACAAGAAGAAAAGATCTCCAGATGAAGCAAGTGTCTCACCTGAACGTGGTAAAGCATAGCGCCTACCACAAGTCATTAAAAATGTTCAATAAACTGCCGACAGAGTTAAAAAGTCTAGTTTATACAAGTGGGTTTCAGACTAAGCTTAAGCGGTTCTTGTTAGATAAGTGTCTATATTCTATTGATGACTTATAAATGAATGCAAAGGTTGAAGTAACATAATTTTATTGATTTGAAATGAATAATGAATTTTTATGAATTGACTTAGGTATGAATTATGACATTTACTTTTTTTTTTTTAATTTTGTTATTTTTTTATATGATTTTGTATAATTATAATGATTTAAATATTGATTGCATGCATGTAATATGTTTAGTTATAGAAATTCAAACACGATGTGAAAATTGTTATTGAATAAATGTATTGAAATTGATTCATTGAGTCGCCTAGTTACTTACATACAAAATGGTTTTTCTAAAAATATACCTACGGTAGCATGTTTCCTGGATATTCAAAATGCATATAATAATGTATCTGTTGATGCAGCAGTTAAAGTATTGGATGAACTCCAAATTGGATCAAAATTTTGTAATTATATATGGTCATTTTTGAATGAGAGACGCCTAAAAATTAAAACAGAATTCAGTGATTTCATAATAGATCGATGGACTAATAAAGGTTTAGCTCAAGGAGACCCTTTATCCCCGCTACTATTTAATTTAATTACATATCAAGTATGTCAACAACATCTTAATACAGTAGTAATGTCACAATATGCAGATGATTTCGTTCTATATGTTAAAGATAGGGACATTATGAAATGTGAAATGTATGTTCAAAATGCGTTAGATCATATTGTTATGTCTTTAGCCGAACTTGGTCTCGAATTGTCTTCCAATAAGTCTACATATTGTGTATATAGTAGGGGTAGACGCAGAATACTACCTTCTCTTAAAATAAATGAGCAGTCGTTGACATTTTCACCATGTACTAAATATTTAGGTATGTGGTTAGACCAAAGTTTACGTTGGAGTAAACACATAAATGAAACAATCGCGAAAAGTTCAAAGTTTTTGAATATATTAAAGCTATTAACGGGGAGCTCTTGGGGTATACATACTAAGCATATACGTAAACTGTACATCTCCTTAATTAGAAGTCGATTGGATTATGGTTCGTTTCTCTATGACTGTAGTGCTAAAACACATTTATCGAAACTAGACAAGCTGCAAAATCATCCCCTAAGAATAATAGGGGGTTACATTAAAAGCTCTCCTATTCACGTAATGGAATCAGATTTATGTATCTCACCTTTATATTTAAGAAGAGAATATTTATCATACAAATATTGTCTAAAAGTTCGATCGTGGTCAAATAATGTCACAATTGATCTTATATCCGAGTTGAGTGACTTTTGTCGTACTTCTTATTGGCAAAACAAGAAAAATCCATTACTAGTGAAAGTATACAATGACGTTAGGCACTTAGAAATCACATCATCAGACTACCTGAAAATGTTTAGCTTAGAAATCTGGACATCCTTCATTAAAAAAAAAAAAATTATAACTGAACTCAAAAGTATATCCACCGCTAAACGTAATTATAACCCAAATGTGTTACTGAGTAATATTGTAGCAGAATTAAACATAATATATTTCGGGTGGCATAAAATTTACACTGATGCATCGAAAAGTACTCAGGGTCAAGGGGCAGGCTTATTTGACCAGAGTTTAGGGAATAGGATTGGATATAAAATTAATTGTGACATATCAATTATGTCACTGGAACTCATAGCAATTTACAAAGCAGTAAATTATGTCTTGAATCAAAATCAAAATTTAAATAAAGCAGTAATTTTTTCAGATAGCAAAAGCGCACTCCAGCATATTGCTCGATGCGCCTCTGGCTAGGTAGAGGTACATCGATAACGTATGATATTTTAAAACTTATAATTATACTTAAAAACCATAATATAGAATGTAGATTGCAATGGGTTCCAGCACATATTGGATTAATCGGTAACGAGGAGGCTGACCGTATATCCAAATCAGCAGTAGTGGACGGTTTTATAGTTAATTATATACCAGATTATTGGGAATATACAACTTAATTTAAATCTGCATGCTTTAACTCCTGGAAACAACATTTTTTCAAAATGTCTCTGGTACAAAAGCATTCAAGGTCAACCATCTCGTGTTCCCTGGTTCGAGGATACTAAATTAGATAGAAATTATGTTAAATTGATATTAAGACTCCGTTCTGGGCACTATCCATCGGCAAAATTTGCATTTCTTATGAAAAAGGCTGATTCTCCTAATTGCACAGTTTGCAATCAAATAACAGGCGCAAAAACGCTGAATTAGATGTATTTTTGATATTAAAGTAACCGACAGCTGTGTACCTATTTAAAAAAAATATAATCTCTTAACTTTTACATGCCTATATATATTAGAAATAGCCATTTTTGTTAAAACAAATTATCACTTATTCCCGACTTTGAAAAGTACTAGAAACAGGACTACAAGTTTAAGAACCCAATACGAAGATAAGTTATGCTTAGGTAAATATAAAACTGCTTTATTGAGGAAAAGTTTTATGTGTATGGCTCCTCTGATTTATAATCATATACCTAAAAATATTAAAGAGCAACCTCTAAGTAAATTTAAAAAATACTTAAAAATATTATTAGTAAAAAAATGTTATTACTCATTAGCAGATTTTTTAAATGATAAGTCTTTTTAATGCATGTTCATATATTAAGTAATACAGTAGCTTTAAATAAATGGAATAATTAAAATAGTTAATAATGTATTGTAGTAAATTAAAAATTAATATTGTATAGGTTAATAAAATTTTGCATGCCATGAGGCAGAATGTACAAGGATCTAAAAATATTGTAACACCTAAATGTATTCATTACCTACGTTCTATGCAAATAAATAAATCTTATCTTATCTTATCTTATCTTATCTTAATAGAGGACGTACAACATTTGCTGACGGAATGTGCTCGAAACGTAGTAGAACGCGAGTTATTCGTGAAGGATTTTAAAATAAATAAATTGGATGTAGGCATAATACAATCCATCTTATCTGTGTGGCGGCATCTACACCGCCACATACGAACTAAGCATCTAAGACCTGACGTCACAGATCCTGCATCGCGCTATTTAAGTTTACCGCGCGATTCATATACAGGGTGTTAGGGTAAACACCGTTTTCCTCTTAAGGGGTCATTCTACTCATCATTATGAACAACTTTTACTATGGGACCAAACCTGAAATCGGGAAAAAAAAATCAGCTGTTCCCTACATTTTGACGAGTTATGCGAACATAAATGTAGGGAACAGCTGATTTTTTTTTCCCGATTTCAGGTTTGGTCCCATAGTAAAAGTTGTTCATAATGATGAGTAGAATGACCCCTTAAGAGGAAAACGGTGTTTACCCTAACACCCTGTATATAAGACTATCCGACATCAATCCTTGGGCAATTGCCCGCCAGACACAACACCCGTCTGGTAGGAGGATCCTCCCTTTTCTATGGGGGATGAGAGAACTTTACACCCTGTTCTTCATACCCCTAAATTGGTGACCCAGAATATGAACGTCAACGCAGCCTTCGTGCAACTACTTCAGCGTGACGTCATCAACATCACTCCCGCAAGCTTTCGTGAGGCGAGTCACACAGCCAGCCAGCACCCACGGCTTCAACGGGTATCCTGACCACCAGCATGCAGCGAACGCGCATTCCTGGTCACTACCCTCAGCCTCATCAGCAACCCGGCGCTGTACCACATCCGACGCACTGGATCACAACGCAGCGCCACCCCGACTCACTGGGGAATCAAACTCAAAAACTCAAACTCAAAGCACCCTCAATCACCGCAGACAGTTCCGACCCACTGTGAACTATGCGGCACCCGGTTCCGACTCACTGGAACCTCAACTGGCACTGGCAAGCATCGCAAGATACAAGACTCAGCCCACTATCGACCTCCGGTCTCCGGAGGGGAGTGATGTGGCGGCATCTACACCGCCACATACGAACTAAGCATCTAAGACCTGACGTCACAGATCCTGCATCGCGCTATTTAAGTTTACCGCGCGATTCATATATATAAGACTATCCGACATCAGTCCTTGGGCAATTGCCCGCCAGACACAACACCCGTCTGGTCGGAGGATCCTCCCTTTTCTATGGGGGATGAGAGAACTTTACACCCTGTTCCTCATACCCCTAAATCTGTACCATCTTCGGAGATTGTTAAAAGGTTGTGTCATTTAATTATGGTCCTACACGAATAACTCTAATTCACAGACCATCGAAAATATAATAATCTAATACTGTTTGGGTAAGCCAATTGATGTAAAAGGGTACGATGGGGCTGACATGTCTTTGATAAAAGCCCCTAAATAAAATTAGATAAAAAAAAAACGACAAAGAGTGTTTTGGTACACACAACTCATTTTCGGCCATAGTGTGGGTTGGATCCTATTCGTTTAAGTGCGTCCAATTATACAATACAAATACGGCTCTGAACCATGAAACGGTTGGAATGTTTTGACTTACATTTTTCCAATTATAACCAATCGGTTTGATAGGTTGGTGAGGGCAGGCGCAGGGACTGACGGCAGCAACTGACGATGACAGCGGATGGCTGTCAACACTGATGTAGACAGTAACTCGTACAGTAAGACTGATCGCAGAGCACTTCTTGAAGATTACTTCCACACTTGCAGACTACAATTAGTATGTATCGAATACTCCGAAAACATGTTGCTTATAAGTCACAAATGAACGATAATTCACTATATTAAACATTACTGCAACCGATCAGTTACTGTTGCATGAAACAACTTTTTCCATGGACGTATTATACCCATGCTAAAAATAAAGACTAAGGATTATTCAGATAGCATCGAATGTCGATGCAGCGAAACGGCTTAGGGCTGGCCCAATGATAACGCGTAAATAACAAACAACGACAATAATTATGCTTGCAAGCAATTCGCGGTGTAAGAGTCAGATAAACGTATCTACATTTTCTCAATTTTACAGGAAAGCAAAAATACTGTGAAAAATCGGCTCTTTAAACTTTACGAGCTTTTTAATACAGATAAAATACTAGAATGGATAAAAAAAAAAAAACTATGTATTGCCATACTCTTAGAGCTTTGAAAAAATTAGAAATTATTTATTTATATATGCTTACATAGACGCAATATATATATTTTTTAAATTCGGTTGACATACGTTAGTGTGGCCCTTAATTATTTCAAACTTATGTTGTTATCAAACTTAAATACGTCATTTGTGAAGTTAAGTTTTATTATGTCTATAGTGATAAAATGAGTAATAAA
Source organism: Eupsilia transversa (assembly GCA_914767815.1). Lineage (NCBI taxonomy): Eukaryota > Metazoa > Arthropoda > Insecta > Lepidoptera > Noctuidae > Eupsilia > Eupsilia transversa. The sequence continues at coordinate 16,603,810 of OU611873.1, read as the reverse complement.
TAGTGATAAAATCGGGTGTTTTCTCGTGGACCTACTTTTTTGTCCTACCAGTAGGTCCACGAGGGTATGTTGTTCCTGTTGGTCCTACCAAAGTGTTGAAACCAAAATATACCTCCTGTATAAAGAAATTAGACTAGGTGTGGTTTCAGTTATCCTGCTGCCTCATTGAAAATAATAAAAAGAAAAGTTACAATATTGCTTTATTATCTTTGTTATAATATAAAAAAAACAAACTTAACATTTCATTAATATTTTAACTTATAATATTTTGTCATAATAATATGTAGATAAAACTCAAGATGTTTTATCTTAATTTATCTAAAAAATGACCGGTTGTTATATCACCACGAATTAATTCTGATTGACATTTTAGAATGTAATCATCTTGAACTATATATTTTTCTTGTCGCCAATGTGATTCATTTCTATTACCAGTGTCGTTTTCCATTTCAGCTAATGTATTTAATAATAAATAATAATATGTAATGACATATTAGTCAAAGGATATTAATCAAAAAGAAGTAAATGGCTGTAAATGTTATATCAGCATCATCAATATTTATTTAAGGAGGTATGTACTAAAAGTGAGGTCCACGCCATATGCAGTATGATGACTGAAGGTCATCACTCATAACAGCACCGCTTCGACACAGCAAATAACTTGTCATTTGTCTTGACCAGACCGTTCTCCAGCGAAGAAACATCTGCAAGCCCTGGTGTGACCTAGTCACACCTAGTGACTCCTAAAATTCTTTATACAGGAGGTATATTTTGGTTTCAACACTTTGGTAGGACCAACAGGAACAACATACCCTCGTGGACCTACTGGTAGGACAAAAAAGTAGGTCCACGAGAAAACACCCATAAAATCTATACTTATAATAAATCTGTAGAAGTGAAAATTCTGTACATTGAAAATATCAAAAAAATAAATGGCATGGGGTGTTACTAGACCGACGCCGAACCCAAAAATTTGATTAAATTTTTTTTTTTCTGTCTGTCTGTCTGTTTGTTCAGGCATCACGCAAAAACTACCGGTTCGATTACGATGAAATTTGGTATAATTATTCTTTAATATCCTGGGCACCACACTGGGTACTTTTTATCCCGGAAAAGTATCCTATCCTACTATCTATATTTATACCTATTAATAAAAAGACAAGTCCTGACTGACTGACTCATCAACGCCCAGCCCAAACCCTTGGACCTAGAAAGCTGAAATTTTGCACAGAGGTTCCCTTTATAATGTAGGCAAGGAATAAGGAAGCATTTTTTGAAATTCAACCCCTAAGGGGGTCAAATAGGGGATGAAAGTTTGTATGAAAAATCTTATTCGTTGAGGTAATAAACATGAAACTCCGCACGAATAATCATCAAAATAAATGAAAAAGTTTGTAATTTGTTGTTTTTCTAAATTACCCCCTAAAGGGGGGTTGGGGGGTGTCAAAGTTTGTATGGAAGAATTTTAACGCGCTGTCCGATTAACTCGAAACTCAATATTTATACTTAAACCCAAAAATTAAAAATAACGTGTATCAGGATTTTTCGAAATTCAACCCCTAAGGGGGTAAAATCAGGGATGAAAGTTTGTAGGAAAAGTCTTATTCCTTGAGGTAATAATAAACATGAAACTTCGCACGAATAGTTATCTAAATAAATTATAAAGTTTGTAGTTTTTGTTTTTCTAAATTACCCCCTAAAGGGGGGTTAAGGGGGTGTCAGTGTTTGTATGGAAGAATTTTAACGCGCTGTCCGATTAACTCGAAACTCAATATTTATACTTAAAACCCATGGGATACTGCAGCCATCTTATTTTTAGCCAGTTGACAGCATTGCCATCACAGTCCACCTTAGCATTCTTAACTAATATAGTTTTTAGGTTTCTCTTAACTTCAAATCAGGGGGCTCCCCGCACTGCGTGTTTCAACTCGTTGAGACCTTACATCAACTTTTAGGTGCCAAACTAACGTAAGTTTATATTTTGTCAATAGACTATAATACTAATTAAACAAAATAGTACTGCCACAAAAACGTAAATCGTAATAGATCGTTTTGGCCATTGACTTGTATTATTTATCTAACAAAAATGTTTGTGCCAATAAAACGTAAATACACAAACGTTACACTGGCTCTTTAAACTAAGTATCAAAACAAAATTTTGTAAGTACCAAACCAACGTATAAGCTTTTACGTTCTTATGGTTTGTATAATATTGCCAAACAAACTATATTCTAAGAATAAAAATATTGTTTTTAGAAATGCGTTCCTATAGCTCTAAAGATTTAGGAAGATAATTAGAACTATTTAAACGGTATTCATAATACGTTTTTCTGGTTCCATTGAAAATGATTCTTAAGCTATTTCGTTTTTTTGGAATTTGATAAATATTGACTTTACCGTTACGTCGTTTTGGCAATTCATAAAGGACTATATTGTGAACCATTTTATGAAAAAAAACCTTTTTTGATTTTTTTGTAGATACGTTCATCTGGTTCTTATACCGCGAATTAATAAAATAATTAACATTGCATTGGTGTCTAGTAGGTAATTACCTATTTTACATAATTATCTTATACAATATCTAAGTTTTACTTTTAATTGCATTTTTTTTTAATGAGTAAAGCATAGGAAATAAGTTAATTAGTTTGACGTAGGTTTCAAGAGGTTATGTAAACGAGTTTTTTTTTTTTTCAGAAGATGTCAATACGTATCAATGCGAACGCGTGTCAACCTTACCTAAAATAGCTGATTGTTGCGAGTGTGACTTAGCTGACTGGAAAAAATAATTTAATTCAGCACGTGTAATATTTTGTGGAATAACAAACATTATGACGAAATATTTTATTGCTTTATTGGAAAAACGTCGTATGACCATTATAAATATCGTGTTACGATTTTTACTTTAATTATGAGTTACATTTGTATTATTTAAAAGTCGAAGACTGACAAATATTATAACATTATCTCAAAGCTACGACGGAGTATAAATACATTTTATTAATAATTAAATTAATACATAAATAGTTTTTATTGATAACAAATAGCGAGGCATAGGTGCATTCAAAGTATACCTACGATCTTATCATCTCCTGAAACAGCTGTGATCAGTAACTGAAGATTAGTATTGAGATCTGAAGAATATCTACACATTTGGACTGTATAATATTGGAACATACCTATGCCATTACATAATTATTTGGCAGGTAATTAAAAAATTATTCTTTTTTTTAAAATATTGTTTAATTTTCACTATACTAAGACTTACCTACCTTTTTTAATTTTTCAGAAATATTTTATGAACATTTGGATTCGTTCATGAAGAAGTGATCATCAAACGAGAGAACGTGAGCAAAACGGTCCTGTATTCGATAATTCTGCTACGCTATTTACTTCGATTGTTTATCTATAAGTACTAGGTAAGATAGTTGTAAGTATTAATCTGTTTATGTTGAATTTAGTGACTATATTATATGTTAATTAATTTTAATTAGTAACATTAATATGCCTCACTGTTCGGTTTGCAGAGTATTTGTAGATAATCGTCGATGGTCTGGTCATTTACATAGTAATGTTCATAAAAACAAAAGCGCGACTCTGTTTATGATAACGTTGTAATGATTAATTCTTCGTTTAAAGCACGAATCGTAAGTTACAAGATCATTGCAACTAGCGAACAAATAAATAATTTCCCTGAGGTGTTTCTCCATAATATAAGTGAGCAAGTTAAAAATCTAATAGATCGTTCACTACAGAAACATACATCTGTCAAAATTAACTTTTTTCTTTTTTTCTAATGTATAAAAATGATCAACAGGAAATGAAATCATTCGCTACAAAAAACATTATCATTCATTTTAATTATGACTTTGACTTAACTTATAAATCAACAGTTGATTTACTGTTAAAAAAAGATTGAAGAGGAGAGAGATAGTGGTTGGACATTTTGGTGCAATTCGCATTTAGAAATAACTTAATTAAAACTAAAATTGAATTGAATTTATAACTTTGCCAAAATATATAAAAAACTAGCTTCTGCCCGCGGCTACGCCCGCGTGGATGTCGGAAATTGTCCCATGAGGACGTGCTACTGGGATTGAAAGTACCTATGTGTTAATCAAGCTATCTCATTGCGTACCTTATTTTCGTAACCTATTATCCCCCTAATAATCCCCCTTTTGGGGGTAGTTTAGAAAAAAATAATGAAAACTTTATAATTTAATTAGTTATTACTTAGATAAGTATTCGTGGCAAGTTTCAAGTTTATTAACCAAATGAATAAGATTTTTCTTATAAACTTTTTACGCCCACAGGGGTGGAATATGGAAAAATCGTTTGGTATGTTTCCATACCGTTATTCAAATACGTTAAAAATAATAAATAACGTTTTCAAGTCAATCAAACCACGTAGTAAAATCCTCCCCTGCAAAATTGACCACCCCTTTTCACCCCGTTAGGGGTAGATTTTTACACATTTCCCTGGTACACGTTGTTCTTTATTTTTGGTTTTAAGTACAAATACAGAGTTTCGAGTTAATCGGACCGTGCGTTAAATTTTTCTATACAAACTTTGACACCCCCCAATCCCCGTTCAGGGAGTAGTTTAGTAAAACTAAAAATGAAAAACTTTAACTCAAGGAATACGATTTTTCATACAATCGAAATCCCCCCTTGTCATCCTCTTGAAGGTCGAATTTTCAAAAACCCTTTCTTAGTAGACGCCTAGGTCCTAATAACTATCTGTGTGCCACATTTCAGCCCAATCCGTTCAGTGGTTTGAGCTGTGATATAAAACTACCCCTTTGCACCCCCTTAGGGGTAGGTTTTTGTTAAACCCTGATACACATAATTCTTTATTTTTTGTTTTAAGTATAAATTTAATTAATAATCGACAGATCGAGTTAATCGGACAGCGCGTTAAAATTCTTTTATTCGAACTTTGATAGCCCCCAATCCCCGTTTAAGGGGTAGTTTATAAAAACTTTAAATGACAAACTTTATAATTTACTTAGAAAAGTATTCTTGCCAAGTTTCAAGTCTATTAACTCACGGAACAAGATTTTTCATACAAACGTAATTTTCCCATTTAAAACCCATTTCACCCTCTTAGGGGTGGAATTTCGAAAAATAGTTTCTTAGTAGAAATTTACTCTTCATAAGGAATACACCCTCCAAATTTCATGTCTCTAGGACCAGCGGTTTAGGCTGTGCGTTGATATCTCAGTCACCCTAGCCTTTTATATATTACTAGCTGCCCGCCCCGGCTTCGCACGGGTAGTACTAAGTGCTTATCTACGGCACACCTACCTATCCACCTACCGTACCCAGGTAGGGTACGGTAGGTGGACTACCTACCCTACCTACCCTACCTATCTACTGACCTACCTACCCTACCTGCATACCTACCTCTTTACGACCTATTCTCATACCTACCAAATATACATACAATTTTCGTAAAAAATCGGTCTACCTGTTTCGGAGGTGCGACCATAAACACCGTGACACGACATTTTTATATTTATAGATTAGCCTACACTGTCCCATTGCTCAATAAAAGCCTCCCCAAATACTTCCAAGCATCCTTTTCCAGGGCCCCCTCGACCCAACCCTTGCGGTACGCGTCTAGGTCGACTCGCCACCTCTTCCGGGCCGGCTTCGGTGGCGCCGTCCATCCTCAGGCACCCACCGTGTGGAGACTGTTGCCTAGCGGTCGCTATGCATGTGGCTGACATGACCCGCCCAATCCCATTTTAGCTTGGCAGCCTTTTTGTCTACATCAAGAATCCCCGTTTTAGAGCGCAGCGTAGTGTTTCGATAATTATTGTCAGTTCGTTTTACGCGTAGAATGCTGCGCTTTGCTCTTTTGTGACTTGGTAAGCGACCAGAGGTTTATAAATTAGTAGACTTTAGGCCCAGGTCTGCGTACTGTAGGTTAGGACGGGCAGAATACACATATCGATGAGTGTTCGCTTCAAGGAGATCGGTAGATCGCCTTTCATTACCGTCTTCATAGACCAGTACCTTTTCCAGGCATTTCGATGCAGCGATCGATTTCCTTTTCTTACCTGTTTTCGAAAGAAACTAACTGGCCCAATTAGATGTACTCATCGACATGTGTTTCCTGCCCATCTACCTCGAAACTACACTTAGTGCTGTTGGTCATGGCTTTTGTTTTTGGACCGATTCATCGCGAGTCCAACCCTTAGGCTTGCCGTGCTTAGTTCTTGAAGCATTGTCTGTAGTTCCAGAGCTGTGGGGACTGTCGTCGGCAAATGGGAGGTTTGTCAACCTCCTACTACCGACTTCAATGCCCTTGGTCATCCATGAGGCTGCCAGTGTCCTAAATATCTCCTCGAGAGTGCTCCTGCCTACTAATATTATAAATGCGAAAGTTTGTGAGGATGAATACTGAACGGAATACTGAACGGATTTTGATGAAACTTTACAGTAATATTCCCACTTCAAACTTAATAAAGACTTAATCCTACTGATATTATAAATGTAAAAGTTTGTATGTTTGTGTGTTTGGATGTTTGTTACTCAATTATACAAAAACGGCTGCACGGATTTGGATGAAATTTGAAATACATTGATGATTTATAACCTTCCCATAGGACAATTTCCGACCTCCACGCGGGCGAAGCCGCGGGCGAAGCCGCGGGCGAAAGCTAGTTTTATATAAAGAGTAAGTTTCCACTAAGAAACGATTTTTCGAAATTCCACCCCTAAGAGGGTGAAATGGGGGGATTAAGACCAGGCACTCTAAAATAATTTCTACGCAAGCTCCGCCACTGAGAGACCGGTTAGACCGCTATGGTGTTAGACGCTAACATAGCCGTAATAAGGTTGAATACCGCGTGCGCTCTTTGATCGCGTTCGAGCTCGAAACGAAATGTCGTAAGTCTCAATTCTTATTTTGTTTATAACTAAAGTAATAATTGATCTAGAGAAAAAATATCTTGTGGCTGGATAGTAAACCATATTTTCTTACTGTTAACATTTATTTTAGACATAACGGCCAAGCAATCTTGAAAAAAAAAGTAATAATCTTTAAAAAAGACATGATTTTTGAATAAAAAATGAATCGAGCGAAAATGTTACAATTACGCAACTGTCTTGTACATGGAAAGAAAAAGATTCAATGAATCATATACTAAAGTTCCATTTTGATTGTATGTGTGACTGTTTCAGAATATTAATGCAAATTAACATACAATTTAGGGAGCCTCCTCTTAAGTTTGTATGAAAAATCTTATTCCTTGAGTCAATAGACTTGAAACTTGGCACGAATACTTATCTAAGTAAATTATAAAGTTTGTCATTTTTAGTTTTTATAAACTACCCCTTAGACGGGGATTGGGGGCTATCGAAGTTTGTATAGAAGAATTTCAACGCGCTGCCCGATCAACTCGAAACTCAGTATTTATACTTAAAACCAGACGTGACAATTCAAAATTAAATAATGTACCGTGTCAAACCACTATGATGCGCAAAAGTATTTACTGCATGGCCCCAGTTGTTTATAATAAATTGCCAAGTGCATGGAAAGACTTGAAAACGTTGCAATTCAAAAGTAACGTTCGTGGGTTGTTAACTACCATCTAATCAGGGATTGGGGGGTGTCACAGTTTGTATATAAGAATTTCAACGCGCTATCCGATTAACTCGAAACTCAGTATTTATACTTTACATAAAAAATAAAGAATAATGAGTATCTGTCTATATTCGGCTCAAACCACTGAATGGATTGGGCTGAAATTTGGCACACAGATAGTCTCAGTGGATGAACCTAACCTGTCCGAGTCGGGGTGTCCCAAGTCCCGAGCTCGCTCCTAAATTCTCCTAGTACAGTAATATTTCATTTTGTACCATCCCTTCAAGTTCATTTTGACGACAAACGGCTGGTCCGAGAAAAAAAAACAACAAGATGCTATTAGCCTTATATTTATGTGATATACGATAGAATCGAGAAAACAAACGATTTGCGAAAATAAGTATTTTTTCCTCAGTGCCCGGTACGTACACTACAACCGGGCTTTTAACCCCATGGAAAAATACACCGAACAAACAATATTCTTTAAAAAAATATTTTACTGTTTGATAAGTTTGTTAAATAAAAAATTTGACTATAAAATTTATTGAATTGTGTTTCTGTGAAATATGTTTCATTCAAGTAAATATTCGTCAAATCAATAATATTCGAAATAAAAATACAAGAACCAAATATTATATGAAACATTTTCTGCGAAACGAAATTCTATGAAATTTCTGTCTGCGAAACAAGGGAGCACCGTGATTGTTTACATGCGTAATTAAATACAAAATAAGTGTTTTTGTGCCCAAATCGACGGGGAGTTGATAAATAATCATTATAAGTAGTTATTACATCGTTGTAGATAATTATTTCACTAAATAACGTCATAATTGACTTATTTTTGAACCAACAAAGATTATGTAAACAACGCGTTAGTGAAGATAGTGTAAGTATACATCAAAAGATCTTTCTTATAATCAAACGATCTTTCTTATAACTGCAATCTTTGAAATTCAAACGGAAGGTCATTTGGTATCAATAGCCTTAAGCCCTATATTAACGCGGAAACTTTTAATAAATATGTTGCTACTTACTCTAGAACTTTTAAGAACACTTGTAAGGCAGCTAAAGCCTTATACACACATCAAAAAAGTCTAAGCAACATGTACGGTTTTGAACTTTTGAACGATTTTTACTATTGCAACATATTTATATTTCTTTTATAAATAATAAACTAAGCATTTTGTGATGCATTAGTGACTAAAGCAACAAAATCCTTCATTAAATTGTTCATTTAATAACAATTTCTGTACTGTAACATACGCAGTATAAAATAAAGTTAAAAACGAAATTATCTTTTCATGTTTTACTAAATTAAATACCGTTTTTTTTTAAATTATTTGTTAATTCAATACAAAGTGTGACCGCCTCTGGTGTTTAAAAGTTCTCGGCAAGAATTTTTCATTAAATTTATAAGATTGTTTATCTGATCCCGCGGAAATCGCTCCCAATGAAATTTTAACAAGTCTTTCAGTTGGTGGGTTGTCCAAACTCCGTCCAGGTTCTCTAGAACACGTCTCTGGAGCATGTCTCATGCTTGCTCGATGGGATTGAGGTCTGGCGAATGTGCAGGCCACGGCAATACCCGGATGTTATCCATTGCCAAGTACTCTCTGGTCCTCAGAGCTGTGTGCGAATGCGCATTGTCATGCAACCGCGTGAAATCTGAACCAAGACTTTGTGCAAATGGATGAACATAATGCCAGGGAACATCTTCAACGTAACTTTCAGTGTTCATATTGCCATCTACAAAAACGAGCTCAGTTCGTCTGTTCTTTATAATACCCACCCATACTATCACTGTGAAGCCACTGTAAGGGTGCACTTCCTGGACTCATCTCAGCCGTTCAGCATTTCCGGGACGACGATATACTCTTACCCTTCTCGTATCAGGCATAAATCCAAACCAGAACTCATCGCAAAATAAAATTTTATCCCAATGCTCCTGGGACCATTTTAAGTGTTCCCTACACCATTCGTTTAGACGGGCGCGATTCCCATGGCGTATAGGTGGGCCCCTAATTGGGCGTCGTGCTAGTAGGCCGTATTCATGCGGCCAATTTCTCACAGTTTGGTGGCTAACAACAACACCGCTTGAGAATTGTTACTTTAAACCTATCTCCCTGGCGGTTATCATCAGCTGACGTCTCGAAGTCAGTTGTATGTATCGGTCCTGTCGAGCAGTTGTACTCATTCCACGTCCTGGGTGCTGCTCAGCAGGATCCCCTGTAATAACGTAACGCTGCCAAAGACTTCAAATCACGCTCCTATTGACACAAAAATGCCGAGATACCTGGGAACGATTTCTTCCAGCTTATAGCATTCCTAAAGCTCCCTGCATTTCATCAGCAGTCAAATGTCGTCGCTACATGACATAAAAAATAACGCATCACTCAATTCTTTCAAAAACTGTATATCTCAAAATGATAAAAGTGAGATATAGGTATACTAAAATCAAGCACCGAAAACACATGAAATCGGTAAAAAATAATTAGCTTTTATTTTAATGAAAACAAACACAATCGAACAGTTTATATTTTTTAAATCAGCCAGTATTATGTTTCCGATAACAAAAAGGTTGTATACCAGTCTACTTTGTTAAGAAAAAAATAAATTATCAAATAATAAAACATGCAGTCTCTGTAAATAATGCGTGTTGCTTAGACTTTTTTGATGTGTGTACATTAGCAACAAGGTTAAATCAGCAGACAATAAAATACAGACGGTTTGGAAAATTATCAATAATGAAACGAACAGGACCAAAAAGCATAATTCTGATTACATACTAGAGACGTCATGTGGTGGTCTCATTAGCGATAACAAAAAAGTTGCACAAGAATTTGTAAATTTCTTTACTAATATCCCACTTAAAACAACTGAAACCTTAAATTCCTCGCCCTCGCTTTCTTTTGATTTAGTACAGGCGAACGTTTCAACCTGCCCGATTGAATTTAACTTTAAGCATATTAACCCCGTAACAGTAATAAAAGCTTTTAAGCAAATCAAGATAAAATTGACCGAAGATCTTTGGGGAATGTCCATTAAAGTCTGTACCTCCATAATTGAAACCATAGCGCCTTACTTAGCCTTAATATTTAATTTATGTGTGGATCAAGGAGTCTTCCCGGATTTAATGAAATACAGTAAGGTTATACCACTTTTCAAATCCGGGGACAGTAAAGACACCAATAATTATAGACCCGTATCCGTGTTGCCAGCTTTCAGTAAGGTGTTTGAAAAGGTAATGCTTAATCAAATGCTCAATCATTTTAACACAAATGAAATCCTTCACGATCAACAGTATGGTTTCACCAAAGGACGTTGTACGACCGACGCCGGTGTTACCTTATTAAGACACATTTTTAACGCGTGGGAAGAGGCCCAAGATGCCATAGGAATCTTTTGTGACCTCTCCAAGGCATTTGATTGCGTAAATCATGAAACCTTACTCTTGAAACTTCAGCATTACGGACTAGGTGAACTTGCGCTCAGTTTAGTAAAATCTTATTTAAATGATAGACAACAGCAAGTTCAAATAAACGGTATCAATTCACTAGGCTTAAAAGTAAAAATGGGTGTTCCACAAGGCTCGATATTGGGTCCTTTCCTCTTTTTAGTATACATTAATGATCTACTCCATTTATTAAAAAATCAACCACAAATGGTGTTATTTGCTGACGATACTTCATTAATTTTTAAGGTAGATAGACGTGCTACAAATTTTGACGACGTAAATAACGCCCTACTGCAGGTCCATAATTGGTTCACTGCTAATAATTTAGTATTAAATGGAACAAAAACTAAGTGCATAACATTTTCTTTACCAAATGTAAAAAGTAATGATTGTGAGATAGTATTGAATCAAGAGAAACTAGTATTCGTCGATAAAACCGTTTTCCTGGGGATCACGCTCGACTCAAGGCTACAATGGGGTCCTCATTTAACATCTCTTGCAGGACGGCTAAGTTCAGCAGCATATGCTGTCAGAAAAATCCGTCAATTTACTGATGTAGATACCGCGAGACTGGTCTATTTTAGTTACTTTCATAGTATCATGTCTTACGGTATTTTACTGTGGGGATGGGCTGCAGACATCGAGTCTATTTTTATTCTGCAGAAAAGAGCGATCAGAGCCATATATCAGCTCCGCAGGCGCGATTCTCTAAGGGAACTGTTTAAAGATATTAACATCATGACGGTACCTTGTCAATATATCTATGAAAACATCATGTATGTAAGAAAAAATGTACATCTTTTTAGTAAAAGAGGTGATAGACATAACTATAGTACAAGAAATAGGGACCTATTAGTTCAACCAGGTTTCAGACTGGCTAAAGTGTACTCATCTTTCATGGGGTACTGTGTAAAATGTTATAATAAAATTCCTCCCCACATACTTCAAATGAATGACAAAACATAAAAACATAGACGATCTACCAATCTGTAACATCTCGCACACTGTTGTAATTTGACCTATGTTTACAAATAAAGCATTCTGATTCTGATTCTGATTCTGATGAGACGAAATTCAAAACATGTATAAAACGCACACTATGCAGACAGGCATATTATAAGTTGGGGGATTACATCACTGATAAAAATGCTTGGGCCAATGCTAGTCCTGCTCCACAACCACAACTAATTGATTAACATTTGGAAAGTCTGTTGGAGCTGCTGAAGATTGTAAGAACATCTTTGCATTGTATAATCTCAATTTCCTTTTATAATTGCATAGCACATGTGTGAGTACTATGTACTATAGAGCTTCCATTTACCGGATAATTTTATGTCTTTCATTGACTTGAATGTGCCCTGGCGGCTGTGAGTATGTCATGGTCGCTCAGATGTCTCGCTGATGGTGGCGTGTGTATTGGATCATTTAGCTCCCTTCAAAATGGTTGAGCTGAATGGTGCTAATCCATGCGTCATGATCGTGAACGGGCGCCGTCAGTTGGGGCTGGTCATCTCTTAGCTGCCATGGTTTATTTTTAATTTTTGAATTGTTTATATCTACGGACGCTTTTTATCATGCACGTCTTTCTACATTGTTCTCACATGTATACTTAAGTAATTTCAACATGAATGATGTAACCAATTTTTGTAACAATTTTTTGATTTAAAAGAGTGTCCGTGGAGTTTCTTGCCCGTTCTTCTCCATAGGTACCTATTACGCTTTGGAATGATTAACTAGCTTCATTTTTCTGACTGACCGACTCCTTGACAATTCAAAAGTGCCTGTAAATGGTTTAATTGAAATAAATGCTTTGAGTTTGAGTTTGAGTTTGAATAGTTATTAATTATTTTCACTTTTTTTTTTGTTTGTTTTTTGTATATGTGTTTCACGAACTGTGTCCAAATACACATTATTCTTCCTTTCTTTCTTTTTGCTCTCATCTGCACGCGTTCGTTTGGGCACTACAGGTAAAGTCTGGCGAAAATCTCGTGTCAGCAACACCGTTATACCACCCATTATGTTTTTATTATTTTAGTATGTCCTGCAAACTGCCAATCAAGGCTTCGACTCCTCTTTTGTGTTAACGGCCGGGCAAGTTTCTTTCTGTCTGTTGGTCTGAAAGTATGACGCAAAAACGACCGGATAGATTTTCTTCAAATTTTGCATAGATGTTCCCTATATGTGTGGTCAGTCGGTTATCATGCTATTTGCTATGAGGGATGAGCAGTATCGCATTCTGTTCGTATCCTAACTATATCTACATCGATTCTCCCGGAGAAGGGGATGGGGGTGTACTCCGGGGGAGGAGCCCGTGGATAAATAATAACAGCCGCACAGGTCGATCGATCAGGTTAAGCTACACTTGCCGCTGCTGGTCTGTGGATGGGTGACCATCTTTACATACAGAGACCCGTCCGTGTCTCGGAAAGCACGTTAAGCTGTTGGTCCCGGCTGTCATTTTGTGGATGTAAGCTACCAAATGACATAAAAGATTTAAACTTGATACAATTTAAACGTAAACTGAATAAATATTTAATAGACAAATGCTACTATACCATTGACGAATTCCTTGTTGACAAAATTTCATGTGACTGACCATTTTATGTATTTATGTTTTAATGTAATATTCATGTTTATTAATTTATTACAATATATTATATCTTGTATTTTAATTTCTATAGATATCTAATAATTATTTCATTATGTTTCGAGTAGTGTTTAACTTAATTTGTAATATTGTCACCTAACAATGCATGCCTTATAAGGTAGATTTTTGAGCTACTTTAAATATTTTTAAGACCCTGTTGTATCACCAAAAATCGCATTAAAAAAAACGTTGACTTTGACTTTGATCTTTGACAGTCGTTACGGGAAGTCAGAATCCCGAAAGTTTGACAACCATTCTTACCAAGGGGTATCGTATTACCCAGTAACTGCGTTGTGGAGGTCAGATAGGCAGTCGCTCCATGTAAAATACTGTAAAGTTAGAAACAGTACACGTGTACTTATATTATTTTTACTTGAATACAAAATTTTGCGAATGAACAACTTTAATACAAAAATTCATCGCAATTTTCAGACCCTTTTCGGTTGAAATTAAAAAAAAAGCAACGATTTACGTTGTGTTTGGTTTAACTTAAAAAATAAAGAACTTTAATTAAAAACATAATTTCATCCCCCTTTTCACTCCCATAAGGGTTGAAATTCTAACAACACCGGTGCGTTAGCTTCCAACCATAAGTCTAGATAGTACATTTAGTGAATTTTCTTCGAAAATTGAGGACTTTTCAACTTCATCCCCGTTTTTAACCCTTCGGGCGTGGAATTATCAAAAACGCTGCGACACGTATACATTAATTTTCAATTGTCAGCCTAAATTTGAAGATCCTAACTTCAAATATGACGGACTTTCATATAAATTTCCATCCCCTATTATACACCTTTAGGGGTGTAATTCTCAAAAATCCTTTCTTAGTGGATACCTACTCTTCACAAAGAACACACCCTCCAAGTTTCATGTCTCTAGGAACAGCGGTTTGGGCTGTGGATTGATATATCACCCAGTCAGTCAGTCAGTCAGTCAGTCAGTCAGTCAGTTTACCATTTTATAAACAGTGTGATTCTTCATAATGTGCACATATCGAAATGGGGGAATCTATGCTTAATTTTATCGACGGAAAAAATAAAAAAAATAATCTAAATACATTTTTTTTCCATTTTTTTTTATTTAAAAATTTCGTCTTATTGAATTTTTTTTACGATTATTGTATAAATTTATTAAAAAAACAGATTTTTGGACGAAATACCTGTTTATATTCAATTGAGGGTTTTTTGGGTTTAATTGGGAGGGGTTTTTCCCACAATTTTCATTTTATAAGAACACTTAATGACTACCAATCATTATGGAGTTGAGTTTGTTTCATCGCGATAGATCATTTAAAAGTTACACCGTTTTTTTACATTGGGGTAAAAAATACAAAATAAATAAAAAAATAAAAATAGATTTTTTTAAATATTTTTTCCGTTTGTCAAATTAAGCATAGAATCCCTCATTTCGATATGTGGCTGAGGCTCACAAAAAATGTACTTTATCCATATTTTTTGTGAGCCGAATTTAGTTCTGAATAAATAAATCTATTTGTTTCCTGTGTTGGATATAATTCACTTGTTAATAACGGGTCATTTAAATTGTTAATTTATTTTAATTTAACCAAAAATAAAACGGTACAACAAACTGCTTACGTTTTGTTTCATAGAAAAAGAAAACGTGCCCACCCCTAATAGAATACATTTTATTTTATTTTATCGTGTATTTACTGTTTATCGTAACAGCTTAGTAATATATAAAATATATGGTAATAAAACTACTATCCCAATAGTAGGATGTTATTGGGCATTCTACCCCACCTGCCGTTACTACGGCTCACTTCGTTCGCCTTCGTCACTCTCGGTGTGGTATAATGCCCAATAACATCCTAATAACTAGCTCTTCATATCAACCACTTACCTCGATTAACAAAAGCAGATCTACGGTTTAAACTTTGTTTCACTACTTTCGGCAGGTGGGGTAGAATGCCCAATAACATCCTAATAACTAGCTCTTCATATCAACCACTTACCTCGATTAACAAAAGCAGATCTACGGTTTAAACTTTGTTTCACTACACTACTTTACTGTCATTCTTTCATAGTTTCACTACACATTTCACCACTACTGAATTTATTCCTAATTTAAATCTACATGAAACGTGGTAAGCTAAACTTCAGGACAGATTGCCTCATGCCTCTCCGCAAAGTTAGAGATAGCGCATTACCACAAAGGTTCAACGCACACTCAGTTTATGCGACCAGATTGGTACCGAGGGCATCTGAAATTTAGAATATCGTATATATTAAACTAAAACTTGGGACAGATTGTCACTATGCCTGTCCACAGAAGAAAGAAATAGCGCATACCCATAGGTGCACACACATTCTATTTCCTGCGGCTAGACATCCGAAATTTTAATTTAATTTCGTTTCATATAGATGAAAATTTACAC
The DNA here is from genome assembly GCA_914767815.1 of Eupsilia transversa. Lineage (NCBI taxonomy): Eukaryota > Metazoa > Arthropoda > Insecta > Lepidoptera > Noctuidae > Eupsilia > Eupsilia transversa. Next base: position 16,587,723 of record OU611873.1, on the reverse strand, counting down.
GTTTATTAAACAAGTAAATGCGTCGGCTGTCTGAACCGATGACCTAAACTTCAGGACAGATTATCACTAGTCTCTCCACAAAGTTAGAGATAGCGCCTTACCACAGAGGTTCAACGCGCACTCAGATTATGCGACCAGATTGGTACCGAGGACATCTGAATTTTAGGCTACCGTATACATTAAACTAAAATTCAGGACAGATTGTCTCATGTCTCTTCACAGAGCAAGAAATAACATGCACAGGCACACGCTTATTCCAAGTCCATGACCGCAGATTGGGCACCAAGATACATCCAAATTTTAATTTAATTCGTTCATACAGCTAACACTACCAAGTTACACGCTAACAATCAACGACTGGCTACTCTGCTGTTACTCCACATTGCGCTGGATTAATTAAGATGCTTTCACACTCATACATTCGCCTTCGAAACGGTTCATGCGCCGTCCCATGATTATTTATTATAATCATGGGATCATACTCTTTGTAAACCTGACGACGGGGCGTCGGAAACGATCGTATTAATTTTTCATAGTATAAGTGTAAGTGAGTCTTTAAAATCTCAAAGACTGCAAAATTGCATTATGTAAATTTGCTGAATTCGAACTTTATCGTTATTACGTGAGGTATATGTTTGAGTAACTTCCATGTATTCAACGATTACATTGTAAGATGATCGTCGCGCATGTTGCAGTCTTTGTTTAAAATTAGATTTTTATAGGATTTCCTATGTCTCTCTCTTTTGTTTATTATTTAATGTTTTATAATAAGGTGTTAGTTCTATCAATCTAGGATTGCTTGAAAGATGATTCTTAATATCAGTACTTACCGAACACCTTTGTACGAAATGATTTTATAAAAGTTGGTTTTAACCGTTGGTTTTTTTTTAACTTTGCCTGCAATAGGAATTTCTCCTGTATTGTGGGTGCGTTTACAAACATTTAAATTCACATACACAAACAGCCAGACCCGGAACAACTACTTGCAGATCATACAAATATTTGTTCCGTGCGGGAATCGAACCCGCGACACGCAGCGCAGCGGTCAACCGCTTAACCACTGCGCCAACCGTGTCAAGATTATGGATGATTTTATAACAATTTAAAGTGTACTGCAACATACCGGTGCACATACTTTATGACACGGGTTCGTTTACATGTATTTATATGTTTTATAATAAGGTGTTAGTTCTATCAATCTAGGATTGTTTGAAAGATAATTCTTAATTATCAATTTAAAGTTTACTACAACATACCTGTGAACATACTTTATGACACGGGTTCGTTTACATGTATTTATATGTTTTATAATAAGGTGTTAGTTCTATCAATCTAGGATTGTTTGAAAGATAATTCTTAATTATCAATTTAAAGTTTACTACAACATATCTGTGAACATACTTTATGACACGGGTTCGTTTACATATATTTATATGTTTATAATAAGGTGTTAGTTCTATCAATCTAGGATTGTTTGAAAGATGATTCTTAATTATCAATTTAAAGTTTACTGCAACATATCTGTGAACTTACTTTTTGACACGGATTCGTATACATGTATTGTACAGAAAAAAAAAAAAAAAAAAATGCTTCTACGATATTTTACTTTCGACTCATCTTAACTTGCAATTTTTTTTTATTTTTTTTTATTTTTTTTTATTTCAGATGGATTTATGTTATCATACAGAGTTTTTCTAAGACGGTTTATTAAACAAACATACATTCTTTACTATAATACCTATTGTATACATTATAAGTAACAGCGCGGTGTCGGTTTCGCCTGTCGGCGAGCGTTAAAGCTGGTTTTGTATTTCGTTTCTCACGATAAAATTGCAATTTGACAGAAGGGTTTTCAATCAATGCGGTTTAATTTGTCGAAGTAACATAATTTAGTTATACACCTGTGAGGACATGTAGTTAAGGTTTAATTTTGATATGAGATAAATATTGCTGAAATTGTATTTTTTATGTATATAAACCAAGCAATTTCGATCATATAATACATTCGCTCCAGTATCTTCCAGTGATTCACTTACCTTTTTCGTTACATATTACGTCATCCTACAACTATAAAATGTGAGTAAGTACTACTAAGTTTATTGAATATTTTAATGTTTAATCGGTACTCAGCTACGGACCTGGTTCTTGCCTGCCGGCTGGTGTAACTCTCGTCATTTCTTAATGTGTTTAATTGTTACCCAGCTACGGACCCGGTTTTTGCCTGCCGACTGGTGTAACTACTCGTATTATCATTTAGAGCGAGTTTTGTAACCTTCTTTTAATTCATAGTAGCATAATTATAAAATTAATCTTTCGTGTTCCATTAGGTTTGACTCCGAATCAGAATACCAGCAGTCACAGCGCTCAGCTGCTGTAGTTGAGGTTACAAAGGTGCAGCCGAAGAAAAAGGCGACGAAGCGTAAAGCTTCTGAAAGCACCACCACACCTTCAGAATATAAATCAAGGTAATTTAAATTTACTGCTTATATCTTTCTATATACTACTATTTTTATGAAATGTAAGTAAGTACTCTATTAGTTTACTGAATTTGCAGTAGAACGTAATTGCTACCCAGTTACGGACCCGGTTTCTGTCTGCCGGGTGGTGTAAATATTATCATATTCGAGCGATTGATATTTCTTTAAATTTCTTCTGCAATTATTAACGTGTTCATTTTATTGCATCAGTCTTCTTTTAACTCATAGCTGCATAAAATTTTAAATTAATGTTTTGTGTTCCATTTCAGATCTGACTCCGAGTCAGAGTACCAGCAGCCACGGCGCTCAGCTGCTGTAATTGAGTTTGCAAAGGTGCAGCCGAAGAAAAAGCCGACAAAGCTTAAAGCTTCTGAAAGCACCACCAAGCCATCAGAATATAAATCAAGGTAATTTTACTATTACTGTTTATATCTTTAGATACCTTCTTGTCGAGTATGATACGTTAATTTCAGTGGTTAGTGGATTTATATATATATATATATATGTGTATTAAAAACAACTTTAGATTGTATTTAGCAAAACATACAATTAGTTCATGAGGTATTTTTCTTTTATTTTGACAGTAAAAGATGCAGCTCGAACCTCTTTGGTTTGGAGGAATGCGATAGCGTTCCACCACCAACCTCAACCGGAGACTTCGCTTCGTCCCTCGTAAGCTGTGTCGCCAACGGGAAAGTGCGGCGAACGGCGGACTTGACTGGGGACTTTTATGTAGAGGTTAAAGTATATAATAAGACCGAAGTAGCCTCCACTCCTAAAGAGGATCGGTGGAAGAAGGCATCGGTTGCACTTAAAGTGCAACTTAATAGAGACACTCCACAGTGGGACGGGCTACAAATATTTATGAGACGGACTCATCAGTTATTTGATAATTCTGAGCCAGTTTTTTATAGATACTGATAGATAGATAGGAATAAATAATATAATTTCTTTTTCGATATTGGGGTACCAAGATAATTTATTATTTGATATCTTTTGCGATCTTAGATAATCATATTGCGACATCTTATAGTAAGTCTAAAATTATTTTAACGTACAGGTTGGTTGATATAAAATAAAACTAAAATGCCTTTCTGTACCGTTTGTAACACATCTGTTGAGCGCAGTCACTGGACAGGTCACATACGTAGTACTAATCATAAAAACAAAAATATTTCGCATTTTTGTGAAGGTGTAGAAATAATACATTCTGCATTTCGTAATCGTATAGCTTCCTATAGAATTGTCGACCCGTCTGAGAATTGTTCAACAGAATCATTTTTAAATAATATTCGAAACAAAATTAAAACCTTAATCGACATGACTATTAAAGAACACATTTGTCTAAAAGTTAACTTCGAATATTTCGCTTTGTTTTTAATGGTTAAAAATGATTCTCAAGAAATGAAATCATTTGCCACAAAAAACTTTACTTTGCATCAGAATTATGAATTGGATTCATTACTGTCTCAAGTCAAAAACACCTTAACAAAAAAGATAGAAGAATTTCAGGATCGAGATAGTGGATGGACGTTCTTGAACAATTCCCATTTGGAAATTAATGTTAACAAATATCAACCTTTGCGCGGTTCAGGTTTTATCGAATTGCCTGCATCATTAAAATCTAAAAAAGCATGTGTTAATATCCGCAATAATGATGAGTATTGATTTTTATGGTCAGTTATTGCTGCTTTATATCCAGCTAAAAGTCATCCTGAAAGAGTATCGTCTTACCCTGATTTTCGAAAAATCTTAAATGTAAAGGATATATCATTCCCAATTAATTTCTCAGATATTACGCGGTTCGAAGTGAATAACCCTGAAATTTGTATTTACATTTATGGTTTAAAAAATAATACCATCGTATGACCTCTATACAAACCAAAAACCTTAAACGGAAAGGTGATTCATTTACTTTATTTAGAAAGTGATGATTTATCACATTACTGTCTGATTAAAGACTTGCCGCGACTTGTTAAGAACCAAATGACAAAGCATCACGGTAAACTATACTTTTGTGATGTTTGTTTAATGTTTTTTAATTCCTGCGATATTCTTAGTTCACATAATTGTGGAGGTGTCGCCACGGAACTACCTCCAAAGGGTTCTTTCATACAGTTTGAAAATTATAACAGAAAGCAAATTGTACCATTTGTTGTATACGCAGATTTTGAAACAATGTTAGAACGGTATGAATCTTGTAACCCCGATCCTACTAAGGCGGGTACTGTTACGCGGCAGCGACATGTGCCTATAGCTTACGCATATCATATTACGTGTGCGCTAGACGAAAACTACAATCGTTACGTTTCTTATCGCGACTCGGATTGTGTATCTAATTTTGTGAAGTCTATTTATAAAGATGCCCGAAAAATTTGCGATATTTAAAAAAAAAATATTCCTATGATATACCTACTCAGATGACAATGCTCGCGACTTTGAAAACGCGATGACTTGTCATATTTGTGATCACTTCTTGTTCGGCGACAGGGTTCGCGATCATTGTCACTTGACTGGTAAATATCGCGGCGCAGCTCATTGTTATTGTAACATGCAATATAAGCTACCAAAATTTTTGCCTGTATTTTTTCATAACTTGTCTGGTTATGATTGTCACCTTTTTATAAAAGAATTAGGTGAAGCTCCTGGATCTATTAAAGTGGTACCTAAAACAAAAGAAAACTACATTTCTTTTACAAAGTTTATTCCTATTTCCACCGAGGAAAGCATGCAGGTTCGGTTTGTAGATTCTTTCAAGTTTTTAGGAACAAGCTTAGAAAAACTAGCTAGTACAATGAAAAAACAAGAGTTTAAACAATTAAAATCCTATTTTCCTAATAAAACACAATTTGACTTACTTACCCGTAAAGGTGTTTATCCATACGACTATATGTCTCAATGGAAACATTACGAAGATACGTGTTTACCTCCTAAATCATTTTTTTTTAACTCTTTAACTAATGAGCCAATTACTGATGAAGACTATGAACACGCTCAGTCCGTTTGGTCAGTATTTAATATTCGTAACATGGGTATGTATACAGATTTATATCTCAAAACAGACGTACTGTTGCTAACAGATGTATTTGAAAATTTTAGAAAAACATGTAAACAACATTACAATCTCGATCCCGCGTTCTATCTTACAGCACCAAGCCTATCTTTTAAAAACAGGAATACAATTAGAGTTGATTAGTGATATTGAAATTTTTAGGATGATCCAAAAAGGTATTCGAGGAGGTGTTTGCATGTGTTCCAAAAGACATGTCAAAGCCAATCATAAATATTTAGATACTTGCAACCCATCTCGTTCAAATTCATTTATCATTTATTTAGACTGTAACAATTTATACGGTTATAGCATGTGTCAATCCCTGCCCTATTCCGATTTCAGTTTTATGAATAGACAAGAAATAGATAATTTACAATTGAATTTGGCGGATATTAGCGATACTGCGGAAAACGGTTATATTCTAGAAGTTGATTTAATATATCCAGATAATTTACATATTGACCATAATGACTTTCCATTTTGTCCAGAAAAATGTTTGCCACCCGGTGGTAAGAATAAAAAACTAATACCGAATTTATATGATAAATATCACTATGTTATTCATTACATACATTTAAAAACGTGTTTACAACACGGTTTAATTTAATTAAACAAAGCAAAGTTGTTTTTTAAAACAATATATTGATATTGATATATACACTCAGTTACGTCAAAAAGCAGAGTCAACGTTTGAACAAGATTTTTTCAAATTATTAAACAATAGTATTTTTGGAAAGACTCTGGAAAATAATGAACATCGAATAGATGTTAAGTTAGTAAACAAGTGGTGTGACTTGAACAATAAAACAAAAAAGACTACTTGTGCTGAGAAATTGATCGGCAGTCCATATTTTCATAGCGCTTCTGTTTTTTCTGATGATCTAGTGGCAATCCAAATGAAGCCTTCGCGTGTTATTCTTAATAAACCAATATACATAGGATTTACCGTATTGGAATTATCTAAGAGTCACATGTATGACTTCCACTATTCAATAATAAAACCTTTTTATGGTAACCGAATAGAATTGTGTTATACTGATACGGATAGTTTAGTTTATGATGTAAATACCGACGATGTTTACGAAGATATCAATGGTCATTTTCTAAAATATTTTGATACCAGCAACTATGACATAGACAACGAATTTAACTTGCCAATTATTAATAAGAAGGTTCCAGGGCTATTTAAGGATGAAATGAGTGGCAAAATTATCAAAGAATTTGTAGGACTGCGCTCAAAGCTTTATTGTATTAAAACTATCGACAAAACAATTAAGAAAGCAAAAGGTACAAAAAAATGTGTTACGATAAATTTAAATATGTTAGATTATAAAAACGTTTTGTACAATTGCAACGTCATTCGCAAAAAAAATGTCTTGTTTAAGTCAATAAAACATGAAATATTCACTCAGGACGTAAATAAAATAGCACTATCAAGCAATGATGATAAGCGGTTGCTATCGTTTGATAAGGTATCTACTTTAGCCTGGGGTAATGCAACTATATTTAAGTAATGCATTAACATTATTTTTAAATGTAAATAATTATAGTAGATACAATTTTAATGTATTTTAGAGGACGTCTTAAATGTAAAGATAGGAAATATTATGAACCTACTAATGCTTATTACCTATAGCAGGATCCAGACATAAGTAATGGGTAATGTAATTGTAAAACATTTATTTTCTTGGCGCCCCAAACAAATATTATTTTTAGTATTAAATAATATTAGAACTTATTTAGTACTTAATTAATTTTAAGAGCGTTTATGTGACATAGCATTTCGTAAAAATGACTAAAATATTCTCTACTAACTTTTTATATCGTATCCTGCTTAGACGTATAAATTTTAATAAATCATATTATTCATTGCCAAAACTTTGGATTTTAAAATTTGTATGAAATGTTGTCCCATAAACGTGATAAGTTTTCTTTTATTTGTAGTACGTAAATGCATAAATAAATAGTATTTTATAATTATAATTACATCTGTTTCATTTCTATTCCTGATTGATGACAAAGCATACAGCGCTCGCAGCGAGTCGCGCATGAGGATACAGGCTCTAACTTGATAAAACATTGTAATGTCCATTTTTGATGACAAAGCACGAAGACGAAGCTGACATAGCTCGAAGTTCGGACGCGCGCGGTGTAGAATTCGACACCGAACAGGTGCTTATGCACGAGTTTGGACATGTTGAAACATGAAATTGAATCACAGCACAGCGTAAGGCTTTATAGAGCGTAATTAGATATTAGCCACGTTCCACATTATTATATTGGGTAGAACATCCATCATTAGACAGTCAACCACTCAGCCGGAGCGGTCATATCACGTCGAATAAAAACGAAACGAATTGTAAGTATTGTACAAGTTCTATGTTCTATGTTAGAGGTTATGGTTTCCACACTTAGTCCTCGAGTGGACCATTGTGCGTGGGCCATGGCGGCCGTCGGTGGTTATTCCAACCAGCCCACCTCCCTCCAGAAGTTAATTAAAGCTCCTGGTCTGTTAAGAACGTCTGTGAATGATAAGGGTGATCCGAGGGTTTCTGATCTGATCTGGGTGACGCCCGTGCATTCGAAGAGCACGTGCGTGACGGTTTCCTCAGTCTCCATGCACGCCCTGCACAGGGGACTGTCCGTTATGCCCATTGTGTGGAAATGTTTGTTCAGTGAGCAGTGTCCTGTGATGGTCCCCACCACCAGGCGCAGGCCATAACTTGCTATCCGGGGTGGGCATAGCTTCCTTGGCTTGCCTGCAGCCCGGTGCCGAGGTCCACCAGTTCACCGCTTGTGTGTGGGTGACCTCCTGTAGCCACCTGCGTATTTGGTTGAAGGGGATGGGTACAATGGGCTCGGGCCCGCAGACTGGTGTGCTGGATGCTCTCCTAGCCAGTTCGTCCGCTGCATCGTTACCCATCGACCCGCTGTGTCCTTTTATCCATTGCAGTGTCACCTTGTTGCAACCAGACACTGATAAGCGTTCTAGTGCATTGTGACATTCTAGTATAAATTTAGAGGTGATATATTTCTTTCCCAGGGATTGGAGGACTGAGGCACTATCGGAGAGTATGCGTATGTGGAAATCCGTAACTCTCCGGGCTTCTATGGCATGGACCGCTTGTATGATGCCCACACACTCCGCCTGGTAGACTGTGTTGAGCATGCCTAGCGGTCTGGACATACTCATGTTGAGGTCATGTGAGAAAATTCCAACTCCGGTTCCGGAGTCGGTCTTCGATCCATCGGTGTATACTCTCAGTTCCTTCGGTCCTGAGTAGTCACACTGTTCTTCTGTCAGTTTTATGCTGTAGTGTCTTTGGAAGTGGTGTGTCTTCGGGGCTTTGTCACAAGGTGCTGCCATCATTGGCTGTCGCTTGATAGCATCCTCCTTTATACGAGTATGCTTAACTCTGGAGTCCTTGCTTAGAGTCCCTGATAGGTCTAGTCTGAAGGCAGCCAGGGCTGCCTCCTCCCGCACAATGAGGTGCAGGGGTGGCAGTCCTAGCATTGCCTGTAGGGCGGCGGTGGGTGCGGTTCTCATACTGCTAGTGATTGCAACGCATGCAAATCGCTGCAGCTTTTCGAACTCCTTTTGGGCTGTGCTCATATGTGATAATCGGTCGGATGACCGTGGTATACAACCAGTAGGTGACCTTGGGGCTGATTCCCCAGTTCCTGCCAAGCAGTCGTTTACACTGCCACAGGGATATACTGGCTTTTGTGGTGATATAGTTGGTGTGCTTTGCCCAGTTCAGCTGTTTGTCCAGAAATATGCCCAAGTATTTGGCTTCAGTTGATAGGCTCAGAGTTGTTCCGAAGAAAAGTGGTAGTTGTAGGGTTGCCAATTTCCGCTTTTTCGTGAAGAGAACCAGTTCGGTTTTTGTGGGGTTCACTGAGAGTTGGTGTTTGCTGCACCATTCCTCTACTATCTTCAGAGCTTGGCGCATGAGGGTACACAAGGTGTTTTCGTGGGTTCCATTTATTATTATGGTTATATCGTCGGCGTAGCCTACAGTGAAATAACCTTTGTCGTTGAGTGCTTTGATGAGGGTGTCTACTACCAGGTTCCATAGAAGCGGCGAGAGAACGCCCCCTTGTGGGCATCCCTTTGCAACTATGGCTCTCGTGGTGTTATTTACGGTCACTTGTACGGCTCTCAGTTTGAGCATGTTGGTGATCCAGCCGCTCAGGGTCGGATCTATGCTGTGTCTGCCGAGAGCCGAGTCTATGCTGTTGAACGTGGTTTAATCGAAAGCGCCTTCGATGTCGATGAAGGCGGCTAGTGCTGAGCATTTGTGATCCACTGCGCATTCAATTTTAGAGACCACGCTGTGCAGCGCGGATTCTGTTGATTTGCCTGTGGAGTACGCGTGCTGTTGTCTATGTAGAGGTCTCGCTCTGAGGGGCCCATCTCTAATGTGCCTGTCGCAGAGTCTTTCGAGGGTCTTCAGTAGAAAAGATGTTAGGCTTATCGGCCTGTAGGCCTTGGGTTGCGTGTAGTCTGATTTTCCGGGTTTGGGTATGAAAATGACTTTCACCTCACGCCACGCGAGAGGTATGTACCTGAGCGCTATGCAGGCCCGGTAGATCTCGACCAGCCGTGGCGTTAGGTGTTCTATCCCCCATTGCAGCAGGGCTGGAAAGATGCCATCCAGCCCGGCCGACTTGTATGGCTGAAAGGTGTTGATAGCCCATTTTATTCGGTCTTCCGTTACTATGTTGTGGGCTCTGGACCAGTCCTGATCCGTTGGGGTCCATTCTGGTATATCTTCCCACGTCCTGTCCTCCACAATTGTGCAGTTTGGGAAGTGGGTCTCCAGAAGGACCTTGCTGGTTTCGTGGTCAGTTAGTGTGTAAGTGTTATCGGGTTTTTTCAGCGCGCCAAGAGTTCGGTCCTGATCAGTAGATAGGATCTTCCTTACTCTAGCGGCCTCGTTGTTTGTCTCGATGGATTCGCAGAATCTCCGCCAAGCCATCCTTCTGGCGGCTCTGATCTGTTTTTTGTATGCATATTGGGTCTCTTTGTATATTTCCCAGTCTTCCGGGAGTCGGGTGTTTTTGGCTCTGTTAAATCGCTTACGTAGCGCATCCCTGAGTTTGCTGAGTTTGGCGTTCCACCACGGGCTTCTTTCGTTGCTGTCGTTTCGCGGCGCCCTCAGTTTACAGCATGCGTGGTAAGCTTCGGTTAGGTATTGTGATAGTTTTGTTGTTGCGTATTCTAATTGTGCCTGGTCCTTTAGGACTACCTGCGACAGGTATCTATCTAAAAGCCCTGCCAAGAGGTGTTTGTACCCGGGAACGTCGGTACGTCTCGGGTTCCGCCTCGGTGTTGGTTTTTTGGTGTTGGTAGTAAGTGTGAAACGGATCCTTCTATGGTCTGAGCAAGAAGGCTCGTCAGATACGTGCCAGTTAGTGATACAGTTCGCCGCATTGTCTGTGGCGAGTGTCAGGTCTATAATTGTTTGCCCACGGACTGTGACCCAAGTGGGTTCCGAGCCGCGGTTCATAATGTTTAGGTTAGTAGAGAATAAATAGGTGGATAGTACCTCTCCTCTGGAGTTCGGTGCGTCGCTGCCCCAGAGCGGGTGATGAGCGTTCGAGTCAGTGCCGATGATCAGGTCCAGTTGGGCGCGCTCACAGTGTTGCACCAGGTCAGCCACCTCCTTTGGCGGGCAGTCTGCCACCTCGCCTGGCATGTAGGCTGAGGCCAGTACAACATCTGGAGCGCTACCATCGGTATGGAGCCTGACAGCTGTCAGGTCTCTGGAACAGAATTGTGTGAGTGGTGTGATAGGAATATCTTTGGGTATGTAGACGCACGTTCTTGGTTTGTCTGCGTTGTGAGTGTCGAGAATAAGCTTACCTCCGATGTTACCGAGTCCGCATATTCTGTTGTTCCTGATCCACGGCTCTTGGATCAGTGCGATAGTTCGGGGTTTGACCTCCAGAGCCCTGCGCAAGCTAGCCGTGGCAGTCTGGCTATGCTGGAGGTTGGTCTGAATTATGTTGGTGGGTGTTGGCAGCGATGGGGAGGGGTTAGTCTGAGACGGATCCATCGGACAGCCTCTCCACCACCTCCTCTCTATATGCGACGTCGTGCTGATCGCCCGGCGACGAGGCGAGCAGGCGCTCGCTCCAGCCAGGTGAGTCGGGCGGAATTGGGTCAGCGTCATCGGCCATTGCCGCTCGGGCCATGACCTCCTCGAGCCTATCAATGTCTAGGTCAGTCTGTTCCGTCGGTTGTGCGGTCTTTGTGTCGTCGCCGGTCTGAGTGTCAGAGGGTTCGGTCGTGGGCCAGAAGCGTACGTATATCGAACCAAGCAGGTAGGATATACGCCGCTCCCGTTCCCGGACCTTTACGGCTTCCTCCGGTGGCACACCCAGGGTCAGATGGGTCCCAAAGTTGTCGCCACCGACGGTAGTCGCCCTATAAAGTGACCACCTAGCGATGTCGTACCAAGTATTCTGACGAATCAGAATACTCTGGAGCTTCACTATGTCGCCTCTGTACCGAGGGACAAATAGTGAAGCTCGGACACGGGTGGGCACTTCAGACTGTCTCATAACGGTCAGTGTCTGGTCGGTGTCGGGGAGTCTTATTCTGGGCACGTTTTGTGTCAACCAAGTCATGGCGTAGTCGTCTTCGCACCACATCTGCACAGTGCCTTCCGCTACCCGTGGGAATCCGCGGAAGGACGGGAGTGGCAGCGTCGAGTCCGTGTCCATGACGAGGTTTTCGAGCTGAGTCTTGATCGAGGCGGCCTCTTCCTTGGTCAGGTCCCTGGAGGGGGGGGGGAGGCAGATTGCTACGGCCAGCCGCGCAGGGATGTCCTTCGTGGCTCGCGCGTAGGTCCTCTGCTCCCCTTGGGCGGAGTGGATCCTCACTCTCTTTGCGTCCCCTTGTAACGTACTCGGCGAGGCCGTGTCGTCGGGGCGCACCCTCTTCGCCGGCCCTGTACCACTTGGTCCAGGCTTCGGCTCGGAGGTGCTCGGCTGGGCGACTTTCGCCGACCGCGCCAAGAGTGCTGTTCCACCTCGCTTACCCCTACTCCGTTTGTGACGAGGTCTGTCGTGAGGTTCGTCCGTGTTTTGGGGTCGGCTGTCGGTACCGGCGGGCTTCTTCACGTGCTGGGACCCGTCGCGCTGGGTTGCCCCTGCGCGGACTGGCCCCTGCTCGTGCGGTTCCGCGTCCAGCCGCTTAGCGCGCTGAGTTTCCCCTGCGCGCTTCTGCGGCCGGTCGCGTGCTTCCGGCCCCTTATCGCGTTGGGTTTCCCCTTCGCAGACTGGGGGCCGGTCGCGCACCTCTCTTTCGGCGTTCGATTGCGCATCGCGCTGGCTAGTGCCTTCGCGAACGCGCGTTCGGTCGCTTACTCTTCTCCTCCGGGCCTGGGATTTTCCGCCGCGGCTTGCCAGCGGGCGTACTTCAGCACCAGCCGGAGGAGTTTCTGAGCTGCCAGCTCCGTCATCTTTCCCCGTCAGTTTGTGCTGGTCGTGGTCAGTGTCTGGGTTTGTTACGCTGTTCCGCACGATGCTCTGTTGCCAGAGTACCGTGGGGGGCGTAGTCAGGGTCATGGTTTTTGGCGCGTGAGTCGCAGCCTGGGTCACTGTAGAGGTTGTACTTGGCGGCACGATAGTCGCGGCCGTGGTCTGTGCATTTGGCGCTGTAAGAGCAGCCGGTTGCGCTGAGAAGCGCGGCATTAAATTTGCCAGTGAGGAGCAGAGTGATGCCCCCCCCATATTACGATGGGGGCTAACCGCCGTGGCGGTGTGGGATTCCCCGGCTTGGCCGGGACCCACCTGGGTAGTAAACTTATCCTTCTGCATTTTTCATTGACGTTGGGGGTGGGCTTTTTTGGAATCGAGGTTACCCTTCCTCTGGGACAGACGGGATATTAGGAAAATGGAGGGAGGGTGTGAGGCGGATGAGGGGTATGGGTTTCTTGGAGAGGTCACCCTGGGTCTTGGAGTTGGCCCAAGGGTTTCGGAGCGACGGGATGTGTAAGGATTTGGGGGGGGGGTCTTGGGGGAGGTCACCCTGGGTCTGGGAGTTGGCCCAAGGGTTTAGGAGCGACGGGACACAGGTAAGGGCTTGGTTGGATTACGGGAGCATGGGAAGGGGTGTATGGGTTACCCTAGACCTGGGGTTTGGTTTTCGGGAACTTCTCTTGTCCGGGATCTTGAAGAAGATGCTCCGGGTGCAGGACCGCCCACCAACGGCTTCATTTAGCCGTTCTTGGTCGGCCCCGCAACCGGAGTTGGGCTATCCGCAACCTGCCCACCCGCTCGGTTGCACGAGAAGAAGTGCCTGGCAGTCCGGGTCGCCCCACCACGGATGTACGTATACATTCGCGTTGGGGCGGTCCGAGCTCCCCCGAGTATTGTACAAGTACCCATCTACTTATAACATTATTTCATCATGTTGTTTATGTAATTTTAATTAATTATTATTTCGTTTGTTTCAGATCATTGATAATGTGTGATTCTCCAGATATTATCGACTTCTCACAATACGCTCAAGGTTTTCCGACTCCGAGTCTAAGCTGGCATATCCCAGATTTCCCAGAACAAGAAAGACCTGTCAACAAGGAGCCTAGACCAAGACAAAACTGCGGACCTGCCATCAAAAAACCTAGAACGTCTTGTTCTAGGTTTTTTGATGTCGAGTGTCTAAAACAGAAGTCATCTCTGCCTACATGTCAATCATTCGTTATAAACAATGAGAAGAAAAAAGGTTTACGGCTGATCCAGGTACAAGTGTTGGATATTAGTGAACAAGAGCCTGCAAGTGACAATCAGGACGGGGTAATGTTAAGTGCGCAGTATGTAGTGACTGAATCGGTGGATCATGTTATGGAGGAGACGCAATAGTGCAAGTTTTACAAAAGAAATAAAACTTGTATTATTAAGCAGAGACGATGCACAGCATCTGTGAGAGGGCGTTGTATACTTCCCGTTAGTTTTCAACCAATCACAGCTCTCTTGACGTCACATCCCCCGCCAATCAGCGCCGATTTCCGGTAGTCACGTGGTCCTAGGTGGCGTGTTCGCTAATGGCGGACTTTTACCTCATAGAAGTCTCTCACCAGGAGACCTAGAAGGATGCTGTGCATCGTCTCTGCTTAATAATACAAGTTTTATTTCTTATGTAAAACTTGCACTATTATTCGGCATGTGACGATGCACAGCATCTGTGAGAGACGTGTTTATAACTCCTGGTGACCACGACGACGGACGCTATGTGAGAATATGATAATATTTACTGAAAAATAAAACCATATTTAGCCATGTGTATTTATTATAAAAATCAGGATACTTATGCAATTCTAGCTACCATTCAATTTAGGTACACTAAAAATATTAATATTTTACATAATTTAAAATAACATGATGTAATAACCTGGAAAATAAGAATTTTAACAATGATCAAGCAAGAAAACATTGATATTATCTTATATTGGTTCAAAATTATTCGAGAGATTACTCGTACTTGGTAAAGTGACAACTTTACCTATAATCTGTTTACAATAATATTCAGCAAAAGTATTCGGTCTGCGCCAATTACCGCGAGAGAGGATATCTTCAATTGGAAAATTCTCGTACCAATTCAAAGAAGCTACAGCTGAACGCATACTTCCAGGAGATGCAGAGATACCTGCATCTTTCAATAAACTTTTTATCCAATTACCTATAACAGTTCGTGATGCACTTTGCGTGGGACCTCGAATTGACACGAACAATGAGTGGTTACATTCGGGGGTACGTCTCGGTATTCCTAATTCTAAAACTTTCCTTAACCAATTAATTGGACATACATTTTCGTTAGGATGACGAGATAATTTCCAGCCTGATTGCCTGTACGCAGCCGTATCCGTCTTTGACCCGAACACTGGGTGCAGAATGATGTGATCACCGCAATCGATGTAGTTATTTGGTGAGATCCTGAGTAGAGTAAGGTCATGGACCCGTCTTCCCGACGCTAGCAACAAAAGACAAGCCAATCGTCGCGACGCTTTAAACAAAGTAAAAAAAAAAAAAAATTTGAAAAAAAAAAAATAATTTATTGAATAAAAATGTTTACAAAAGTGTACAAATTGGTCAACATTAGGACTCTCCGAAACAACTAAAGTGCCTAAAAATAAACTAAATCTAATATATGTTTAATACAGGTGCAAGTAATGATTGTGCGGAATTACGATGTTAGGTAGCGACCCGCCCGATCTAGGTTAAATTAAAACCTGTGTTTCAGGCCATCACTTTACATTACAATTATATGGGAGCACTAAAATTTTAAGTTAGTGGTATAAAATAATCTATTAACAACAGTGAGAAAAAGCATATTGGTACATTAATATCTAAAACTAAAACTATGTAAATATACAAAAGTAAATACTTACGCGGGAATAAATTATCATCATGACAAAATTTCTAGAAGATTTTCTGTGTCTGTGTAATTGAGTAACGCTAAATATTCTGATAACATTTTACTACAATTTTTATAACTTACACTATAGAAGTTAAGTAACTTGTTGAGCCTATTATACAGAAAAGGTCCTAAAAACACATAAAAACGATTAGCAAACGCATGTCTAGTTTGAGGCTTTATGCAAACCAAGTCCTTCCTTCTCTTGTCGGAAGGTACTGGATAAAAAGGAAGTGCAGTATGCTGGTGTAGTACTATGCTTAGTATAAATAATTGCCGCACTGTTAGTACATTACATGCTATGTAGAGCTGGTGCGTAGGAAATCTAAAAGGGCGAAAGGTAGCAACCTTTAGAATTGATCTTTGAGCACGCTCTAGAGGGAGTAAAATTGTTTTTGCAGCACCACCCCAAGAAGTTATGCAATAGGTAAGAATGGATTGACACAAAGCTAAATAAACCTGTTTAATTAATTTATAGTTTGCTATGTTCCGTAAATTCTTAAAGACATATATTAATTTGCGCACTCTAGTACATAGTAAATCGATATGTTTACGGAAATTTAGCTTGGAGTCAATAGTGAAACCTAGATATTTTAAATGGTCAGCTTTAGCTAAAGTGGGGCAGGAACATGCGGTGTCAGCGTTCGTGCTACAATTATGCGCGTAAATGTTTTGATTAGTAAGCGGTATGTTAGTATTCCTCATTGTAAATAAAATGTATTTTGTTTTATCTGTATTTAATGTTAGTAGATTATTATGAAGCCAATTAAGAACAATGTTAAAACCATTCTGAGCATGTTCATAGACCTCATCTCTTGATTTAGCTGAGAACAATAGAGCGGTGTCATCCGCATAAGAGATTGTGACACCATTTTGGAGTGAGAGGCTGCACAGTTCATTTATATAGATTAAAAATAACGTAGGGCCCAAGATGCTGCCTTGTGGAATTCCAAAACAACTATTATTAAGTTCAGAACTTGTATACTGATCAATTTTTACGCATTGCTGACGATCGCTAAGATACTCTGAAAAAAGATGAAGTTGTGCTCCTCTTATCCCAAGTGTTTCAAGCTTGTGCAAAAGTAAACTACATGAAATAGTGTCGAAGGCCTTGGCAAGGTCTAAAAAGATCCCAATTGTGTGCATACCATTATCTAGGTTTGTAGTAACATAATTAGTCAATTTGTGTACTGCTTGGCTAGTTGATCTTTTGGGCCGAAAACCAAATTGACTATCTGAGAGTAGTTTGTTATCTTCCAGATATTTTATCAATCTATTGTTAATGATTTTTTCTAATATTTTTGAGAGACCTGTTAACACTGAAATGGGTCTGTAGTTATTCACACAGGTTTTGTCTCCAGACTTGAATACAGGTGTGACCACAGCTTTTTTAAGCAACTTAGGGAATATTCCTTTCGTTAAACATAGCTGAAAAATGTGTGTTAGCGGAGGGGCAAGTAGGTGTTTAAATCTTTTAAGTATATAATTAGGTATGTCATCCCACCCAGTAGCACAAACATCCTTTAAACCGTTTATTATTCTTACTACTTCGTAAACGTCGGTATCTAATAAAACAAAAGAATTGAGTGAAGTGGATGTCGTCGTCGGGTTTTGACGAGCAAAATTACTATAATTTAAAGATTTTTCAGCCAAGTTTTTACCAACGTTAGCGAAAAATTTGTTTACTTTATTCAATGCTTCTGATGGGTTTGTCTCTGTCGATAGTAAATCAAACAGAGGTTCGGAATTTTTAGATCTAAGAGTATTCGTTTTTATAAATTTCCACACAAGTTTACTATTTTTACCCGCCTTCTGTAATTCATTTTTATCATACTGATTTTTTAGTTTTTTCAAAAGATTATTACAGAAGTTTCGATACCTTTTATATGTAACAGAAAGTATTTCGTTATCAGGTGCAAGTTTCAATTTTAAGTGAAGTTTATCTCTATGTCTTATACAACGAACGAGTCCGGGTGTAATCCAGGGTTTAATACAACTATACTTTCTAGGCATTGTCTTCGTGAACGAGTTTTTCTTAATTGAATATTGTAGCGAATCTATGAAACACTTTAAAGAAATATTTGCATCGTTTGAATTATAAACTGGGTCAAAATTAATGCTGCGTAAGTCATTTTCAAGGTTAGTCATATTAACTTTAGTGTAGCTACGCATGCAGTTTTTTCTAGGTGAACTTATTTGCAATGTTAGTAACACAGCTTGATGATCGGTAAGCGAAGAATTGGTAACAAATGTCTTGGAAGGGTTTTTTGATTTTAGAATGATATGGTCTAAGCATGAGCCACTCTGATGCGTGGGGTGATAGTGAGCTGGTAAAAGTCCATGAAATGAGCAAATATTCAGATAATTATGTACATGGGTGGGATCGGTTTTCCCGGAAGCAATGTTAATGTTAATATCGCCCAACAATATTATGTTTTTAAAAGATGATATGTTTTTTAAGTTTGTGTCAAGTGATTCTAAAAATCTGTCCATATTTTGAGAAGGAGGCCTATAAATGGCCATGACTACCGTATCGGGAATAATTTTGATTATTAAGCAATTACTATCTTGGGATACAGGTTCTTCTTTAATTGTTCGTAAATTATCTTTGATATAAACTACTAATCCATCGTTTTGGTTGATATTTCTGACAGTGTTATAAGAATAATAACCGTCAAGAGATGGTAAATTGACTGTCTGTTTTGACAACCAACATTCTGTTAGGACTATTATATCACAGCTTATGTCAAGATTCTGTAATAACACTTCAAATCCGTTCATATTTCTATTTATGCTGCGAATATTCTGTGTGAGCAGGGTTAAAGTTTTTCCACTAGACGGAAGAAGGTGCTTACAGTCCTCAACATTACAAATTTTAGATTCAGACACAGAAAAACAATCTAGATCACAAATAAGCTGATTTGTCATTATAGTTACAAACCAAGTAGAAAATATATAAATAAAGGTTATGCTACCTGTTTATGTGCTAACTTAATAAAGTATTCGGTGACGCTCTTAGGCGCCGTCATAGTCTATTGAGTTGATGTAGTTGATCTCTGCATATTTGCGCGCCGGGCAACTTACATCACCAGTTGGATGGTCACATTTCCTCTTGAAACGTTTACACGTCGCACATTGAGCGGGTGAAGATTTGCTGCTACATTCCTCGAATGAGTGACCAGTCTCTCCACAGTGGTTGCAAGTGGGAGTAATTTCCCGGCAAAACTTGGCTGCATGTCCGAACTGCTGGCAATTGAAGCACCTGGTGACTATTGTGAAATCTCTCACAGGGCATGATGTCCAATTTATAAATATTCGGCTTTGATTTATGAGAATTTTTCTTATGCTAGCAGGTAGTTCCAGGATGTAGTTACAGGTAGGAAGGTCTTTTTTACCCGATTTATGGCTCAATTTGATGCTCTCAAGGAAGGACTCACGAGTTATATTCGGCAACTTATCTGAAAGGTTCTGCTCGTAAATACACTCAAATACCTCCTTTTCGGTCAGGGATACGGGAACACCAATGACAGCGACCCTAGGGCGGCGTTTAGAAGGTTCTTCTATTGTTAGGCCCGATGATACCAGTTTTTCCGATTTCTTTAGCTTCTCAATATCGCCTTTGCTATCGGTGCTAATTAGAACGCCCCCATTTTTCACTTTTCTCAGGCCACGTACATGAAGCTTAAGCTGTTCGGGAGAGATTATCTTTTGAACAAGCGACTTGGTGTCGTCACTCGTTTGGGTCTTATCGCTGGGATAGATGGCGACTGAGCTCAAATTTGCAGGACGGACGAAGTTATCGGAACCTTTCTTCACCATGCTAGCATAAGAAGTATTTCCTGATGGATTCAGCTTTGTTTCTAAATCCTCTTTGAACTGCCGGAGAGAGCTCACAACGTTCTGGTGAACCTGTAGGTGCTGGATTGTGGTATGGGCTTGGATTGTTTTCTGCTTCAGCGATTGGTATAAGACGGCCATCTGAGAAGTCCCACTTGATACTTTCCGGCAAAGAGTGGAGACACGAAGCTTCTGGTCTGAGTTCATCTTCCCATCACTGACAATAGTGCAGACTTCGTTCAGAATCGTTTCAATAGATCCTAACCATTTCTGGACCTCCGACGTACTGATTACTTCACTCGGCAATTCCTGCTCTTCGGGTAGTGGTGGGTTTGGGTCACTCGGGGGTATTGGTTGTGTAGGCGTCGGTGGAGGACTTCGTCGTAGTAATTGGCTACGACCAAAAGGGCTCGATCCTAGTTGAGACATACTGCCACAACACTTTATTTATTGTTTATAAAATTTATTTAGTTCATCTTCTGTAAGTACAAAGTTGTGGGTCGGTAAAACCTACAAGTCACACGCGACACACTTTACTTTTATACTGACGGCGCAAATAATTATATTTATTTGGAGTAATTGTTTATTTCATTATACTTAATAAATACAAAAAACACGTCCGCTTAGTCTCGCGTATCGTAAAGAGAATCAACACAACAAAGTAATGTTTTTTGGAGGATTCATCTGCATCCAGGCAATCAGTTCACTTGGGTCCCAAATAGGGGGCTTCTCTGCTCTAGGCGATTGAAGGGAGATAGCTTTAAGAATATGTTGAACTAAAAAGTCCGAATTCAAATTTTCTTTACAAGACGGCCTTCCAAAGGTTAGAACTACAGATTTATACAACAATATGGTAGAATAAGCAAATCTCTCTTCAATGAACAGGAATGCTAAAAATCTTGTTAAACTAATATTATTGGGACAATTGAAGTCAAAATTGTTATTTTTACACCATTTGACCCACCGAGACCATGCAGGTCTGTAAGTTCTTAGTGTGGACTCCCTCCAACTAGATCGGAGCAGGGACCTTTCAGCTTCTGACCAATTACTAGTTATTTCGCCCCACCCGCTATCTTCCAAACATAGAGCTCCATGTCTTGAACTCGAGTAGGTGGTAGGCCCGTGCTCCGATCTACTAGAACTCGGGCTAGGTTGGTGATTTTCAAGGATCTGCAGAGTGCTCGACGTCGAAGATCCGGTAACCAATAGGCTCTCCTCCACATTGGAGCCACTATTAAGAAAACGCCTTGAGCTGAATTCAGGTGGTGAAGAACTCGAGGGATGAGGCTTGGAGGCGGGAAAACCCACGCCAGCTAAAATAGCCACCGACGACTGAAGGCGTTGCAAAAGTGGGCTAATGAGTCTGAACAATCTTTGGTAACATACTTCCTCACAACCCTGGTGTCCCGGGTGGCAAAGAGGTCTACCTGTGGAACTCCGAATCTGCGAAAAACATTCTTTAGAGCTGGTGTTAATAGGTGCCACTCTGCCGCCTGTTTCCCGCGGGATAATCTGTCTGCGATGTCGTTGAATCTTCCTGGAATATATTCCGCAGTCATAGAAATACTCTCTTTGTCTAGAAGACTCAAGAGCTGGTAAGTCATGTGAAGAAGGGTCGCTGATCGTGTTCCGCCTTCTTTTCGAACGTAGGAAACTACTGTGCGATTGTCCGACTGCAGGCTCACATGGTGACCGCGAAGCTGAGATCGAAACTGTTTGACTGCTGCTATTATGGCAAACATCTCCTTCCGATTGCAGTGCCAGCGCCGCTGGTCTGGTTTCCAATTTCCTGAAACTGAAAGATCGTCTAGTTGTGCTCCCCACCCGTAATCTGCAGCATCCGTGGTCATGAAATGGTGAATCAACTCCGGATGCAAGCCGCTCCGAACTATAGGCTTTTCTAAAGTTGTGACCCACCATTTCAGATCCTCTGTGACCATTTGTGTTATTGCCACAGGTTTGCGAGGAGGTAGACGCTTCAGAGGCCGAGTAAGAATTTGAAGTTGGCGGCAGTGAAGACGACCTCTTGGAACGACAAAGTTGGCAAAGTTGAGAGTGCCTAAAATAATCTGCGCCTCTTTCAAAGATATTTTCTCCCTGCAAATAACTCTCTTCGAGAGGGATAGGATTTTCTGGGTCTTTTTTGGAGGTAAACACTTGAAGTTTTCCTTGGTGTTCCAAATGAACCCGAGGAATTCTATTTCTTGAGAGGGTTCGGTGACAGACTTTTTGTAATTTACTGTCCACCTTAACGTCTCTAGAACGGTTAAGGCCGTATTCACCTGAGACCGTAGAAGATTTCTCGATTGGCATGCTATTAAAAAATCGTCTAAATAAACCACGACCCGCATACCTCTGGATCGTAGATGTTGGGCCACCCAGTTCGTCAACGCTGCGAAATTTTTCGGTGCGCATGATAGACCGAACGGTAGGCAGGTCATCTGCAGGATTTTTTGACCATAAATTAGTCTGAGGAACCGACGGTGATTTTTCAAGATGCTCACGTGAAAGTATGCTGAGGAGAGATCTAGCTTCACCATCCAGTCCTCCTTTTGTAAAAAATGGGGTATCTGAAAGTGAGAAATCAGTTTGAATGACTTCGGAACTATGTGACAATTCAGGCGCTTCAGGTTGAATATTGGTCTTTTGGACCCGTCGCTTTTGTTCGTGAGAAACATGCTTGAGAAAAAACTGGGACCGGCATCGCGATGTTTCACAACTTCTAGAACGCCTTGATGTAATAATTGTTCTACCTGGGTCGACATCTCTGGCGATTGTGCGGTCTTGAATCGGCGCAGAGTTCGTACTGATGGATAAATCAGTGGTGGTTTGGAGGTAAATGGCAGACGCATTCCCGTGATCATTCCGAGAAGGGCCTCCTCTAAAACTATGTAAATATACAAAAGTAAATACTTACGCGGGAATAAATTATCATCATGACAAAATTTCTAGAAGATTTTCTGTGTCTGTGTAATTGAGTAACGCTAAATATTCTGATAACATTTACAGCCACTTGGTTTATAAGATTTGAAATATCTGACTCACCGCATTTCCGCCGTTTTACCTCAGTATCTGAAGAATCAGAATGTGAAGAGCTCGAATCGCTTCGAGGTAGCCGGCGTTTACGGCTCGATGTAGACATCAAGTCGTCGCCTACCTGCATTTCTTGATCCGGATCACAATTGTTCACAATTGCACTATTTATTTGATTTTCACTCATAATAATATCTATAAAACCACTTTAAATTATAATATTATAATAAGATTTAAAAATATTAAAAAGTTGCCGCAAACTCTTAAATAGATGTTACTTATTCGGGAAGTAACGACGCTATGAGGTAAAAGTCCGCCATTAGCGAACACGCCACCTAGGACCACGTGACTACCGGAAATCGGCGCTGATTGGTGGGGGATGTGACGTCAAGAGAGCTGTGATTGGTTGAAAACTAACGGGAAGTATACAACGCCCTCTCACAGATGCTGTGCATCGTCACATGCCGAATAATCGTTAATTAATAAAATATCAAAAAAACTTTGTGGGGACAGTTGTTATTATTAGCTGATAGTTGATGTCATTATTTTGTAAGTATTTACTTTATAAGTTATTGTGCAAGATTTTTAGTAATAAGCAATAATAAATTATGTAAGTAATATTATAGTTATTAGAACATATTATTATTAGATATGTATAACATTTATTTGTTTTCGTATTTTTTAGTGTTTAAACATCTTAGGTTTTTATGTTGTATAAGTTTTGAATGTAAGTATATCTAAATTATTAAAATGTTAAATATGTAAGTTTTATTGTAATTAACCTTTTGTATTTTATCCTGTACATAATCTAAAAATTATAATAATAGAACATAAAATAATTATAATATATAATGTTAAGTTCTTTGTTTAATTTAGTTGCGATAATGTTCATACATCACAAGTTTGTAAAATTAAGTATGTGGGGACAATTATTACTATTATTGGGTAGGTAGGTATAATTAGTTTGTAATACTTGTAAATAATATAAAAAATAAATAAAAATACATTATTTTACCATTTAAATTATGTTTTATTTTGTATTACTTATTTATACTCGGACTCTAAATTAGCTCTAGTGTAGTGTATTATAGGTTATTTTCTTTCAGTATATTTTATTAGAATAATTCGTTTAAAATCATAGTACATTTGAAATTATTATATTAAATTTTTTAAGAAATAATAATTTTGCTGCAGCTAATTTAAAGTTTGATAAGTAGGTTACCCTGATTATATTAAATGAAACACTCTTAAGTAGATAAACATTTTTTATTAACTTTTCAACACAATAATGAATTAAAAATATTTTTTTTATTTTCTAAATATGGTAAAATAACGCGTTGAAACTCTTTGTAGTCTATGAACCCCTCACTCCAGTAAATTCCTCGATTCCTTTCTAGCCACCTCACCTGCTTTTTTTCTTCTGGTGTTAGGTAATGGAATGAATATGGTGGTTTTACCAAGAACGTCTGTGTATGATCCTGACTCGCAATGCTTAATTCT
Source organism: Eupsilia transversa (assembly GCA_914767815.1). Classification (NCBI taxonomy): domain Eukaryota; kingdom Metazoa; phylum Arthropoda; class Insecta; order Lepidoptera; family Noctuidae; genus Eupsilia; species Eupsilia transversa. Next base: position 16,563,398 of record OU611873.1, on the reverse strand, counting down.
TTGATAATAAAATTATTTATAGAATCTTTAAATCCTTGGAGTTCCACTATAATGGTATTCGAGTTCATGATATCTTCTTAACAATGTTACTTAATGGTTTGTATTCAACAATGCAATCGTTCAGAATGAGACAATGTGCTGAAGTTTGATCTGGTATCTCTGAATCACTTTCAATTTCTACTCTCACATCCACAACCGGACCTGTCTTTAGATTATCCGCTTGTCTAGAGCAATCGACTACAAACAGCGGTGCTAAATCTCTAAATTGTTTCTCACTTAGTATGGGCTCCGAGCGACGTCCGTAATAAGACTGTTGAAATCTGGTGTATTGCTCGTATAATAAAGCGATTCTGTTATTAGCAAAACTCACATTTAAGCTTTCGTATGGAAAATACGTTGAATTAAGATACACTCTAACGTCTCGAATATGACAGTGATCGAATTGAGACATGTCGGAACTTGCATTGTTTTTTCTATTTGTCTGTAGCCCAATAATAATGTATCTTGGTTTTTCTATTTGAGATGAAGTTTTGATGGACCAGGTATGTTTTGTAGTTTTAGGCAAAGCTGGATATTCGTACAGATCCCAATTTCTGTATATCATTTGAAGTGGGCGATCTTTTTCTAATACTTTTAACAAACCAATTTTTTCTTTGTCTGATACTTTAACATGCGGTACGCGCCATATGATTTTGTTAATCTGAACATCATCCACAACTTCGCCAGTATTAAGTTTTACAGCGTTCAAATTAGTATTACTACGTAACAAAATCAGTTCATGTCTACTATTTATCACGACTTTTTTAAAATCTTCAGCAAAACCGAGGAGGTTACGAAGTGGTATAGAAGCAGAAAATCTTCCTCCATTTATATTTTTTATGCCATCAATATTCCAGCCCCAGGCATTAGACATTTTTGATTCACTTTCGTTCATTGAAATGAGTGATTTCATGGTTGTAGTTATACCTGCATTTTTTATTTTATCAATCTCCACTCCATTTAGCTCATACCTAATGTCTTGGAACAAGTAGAGTAGAGCATTGTTCGTGAAATTGATACTAGTAGCTTTGTCCTTCGTATCTTTTTTGCTAACGATAACAGTTCCTTCCAAATATAGGGTGCTAGCTGACGGTAATATGTACAAGTCCTGTTGGTTGATAGGTATGCGGATTTCATCGTTCCTGTTAAAACTCGTTACATAGGGCTTGTAGGAATGAAATTCGATTCCTTCTATAGTATTGTCGTATGTCGGAGCGGATAAAACATCTAAGATATTCATTTTAATAATCCGATCGCTCTAAGGAATGCTTTATTGTCTTTAGTTAATTTTATTTTCTTCTTAAAGAGAGGTCTTATTTGAGAGCTAGCTCGAGCAGAACTGATATTCTTTACTTGTTGAGACACATTTTTATTGTAGTCAATCATTGTTTTCTTCTAAGATGCAGATATACCTGCACTTCTTCACCACGTAAATTGATTAATCGTTTGTTTATATCTAACAGCCTGATATGTATGCAGCTTATGTTGTTTTGATTGATTGGAAAGTATATTGCGTTTTTCGGGATTTCTATGATCCTGTATCCAGGTGGCACATTAAGTGCAAATTCGTGAATAATATGACTTGGTTCACCGTTTACATATGAACCGCTTACAATATCACATTTAATCCTGACTACGGTCGTAGGTAGAATGTTGACTGGAGACTGTGACACATGCCATTTATTTGCTTTCAAGATTTGTTTGTTAAATCCTAACAGTCTTCTAAAAGAGTCTTCTTTAATAAAATTAATGTCTTTTGTACAGAATATTGTAGTTTTTAAGTATTATTATTGCACCGTAGTTTGATCGCTGCATCTTTTATTTCAGATTTTAAATAATCGCCGATATCTTGCAATTCATAAGTGCCTTCCGGTATTTCAATAACTTGATTAAAACCATAATAGAACTTATTATTACTTATATCAATGTTTGGAATAGAATTAAATGTTGAAAAGTGCAATAAAGCACACTCATACTCTCCATCTAGTTGCAATGTATTAGGATAGTATGTAGTTAACACTGACGAGTCTCCAGTTATCGACAAAGTGAGCGACATCTTGCAAATGATTGAAATGAAAGAAAAGCATATATTTTATAATACATTTTTATTCCAAAAAGTCCACAAATAATTTAAACATAAATAACCACAATTAACAGCGTTAAATTTTTGATGTCTTGTGTAGTTATAAAACACATTACAATTTTTAAAATATTGCATCAATTCCATTGGAGGTTTTAAATTTCCATAGCTATCAAAGTATTCACAGTGATTGTATACTTTAGCATAAGCTACCCAATGCGTTCCTTCGTTCTTAGAATCGTCTAAGTTAACGATACCACATTCAATGCATTTCGGCTTCCGAGGTAGTCGATCCTTCATGTAGACCCCACGAAAATATGGGATGTCACTTGAAAACTTTCGGATGTCTACATTTGTTAGAGGGCGTTTAGGTAGCATATTTTTCAGTTTTTTGAAGATGTTATAAACAATCCTTTACCACTTTTATACGACTTAATGTATAAACCCTTGCCCAACACTAATGCCTCCATAGCTTTATTATGACGTTCTGTTTCTTGCAAATTTTGTTTGCTTGCTTTGTAATCATTGACGGTTTTTGCAATGCCAGCTGCACCACCAGCTAAAGTTCCTAAAGCTGATAAACCAGCGAAAATTGGAATTAAAGGTAAAACTCCTCCAGTCTTTGGTATGGGTATTACTCGGGGTACTCGAATTCGATGATGAATGTTTGGAAATAACTTTTTTGCGGTTAAGTAAGCTGCTTTTATTAAAGTCTTATTATCTTTGCGTTTGAGTTTCTTAATTTTTGATTTTATTTTTGAAACTAAGCTTTTAAATGTTTTAATGCCAGATCCAGACTTTAGTTTCGCTTTCATAACTTTGTTCACTACCCAAGAGCTTAGTTTTTCACCTTTCCCTGCATCTTTTGATTTAAGTCTTTGTTTAGCCATGTTAAGTAGTTGTAAATCGGCTTTGTGACGATTTGATAAGGCTGTATAGTTTGTATACGCAATGTCGTGTTGCATGCAAGCTTCGTCTAGCTTATTTACACCTCGGTCACCTCGCGCTAAGCGTTTCTGAAGTTTGGTTCCTGGTCCGCAATAATTGTATCCTGGTAAATGAACTTCGAATGGTAGATTATTAATTATGTTGTTAACTAGTCCACCCCCTTGCATTACTCAAATAATAATGATAGGATTTCAGATGAAAAATGGTTATATAATAATATTATTCCATTATTGCAGCTTTTTCAATCCAACTATTTTCTGCGCTGTTTAGACCTAACCATTTAACATACAATTTATTACCTTTCTTTCTCAAAACCTTTTCTATCAAATAAACATCAGGATAATTCGATTTTTGTAGTTCTTGTTCGTAAAAAGCTCCTAATATGTTTTGCTTTCGTTGATCTTCTATGTGATAAGTAACTGGTATGGTTTTATTTACTTTTTTTATCCATACTTTACTAATATTATAAATTCGAAAGTAACTCTGTCTGTCTGTCTGTATGTTACCTTTTCACGCCTAAACCACTGGACGGATTTCGATAAAATTTGGCAAGGAGATAGATGGCATCCCGGAGAAGAACATAGGCTACTTTTTGTCTCAAAAATAACCCTAAGGGGGCGAATATAGGGGATGAAACTTTGTATGGGAAACCTATAATTTCTTAAGTTAGGGCTATGAAAATTTAAATTTATGTTTTTGGTAACAAATAAAGAATTACGTATTTCACCGTTTTCAAAAATCACCCCTCAAGAGGGTAGAATGGGATGATTTTAAAATTCACATGTAATATTGACATTTTTCAGTGACTCTTTTCAAGATATTTAAGGGTTTGAGAATATAGTCATTGTCCGTATCATGGGGTTACATTTAGTGTTTATTGCATTAAAATCGGTCCACCCGGTCAAAAGTTATTACTACTTGGCTTGAAACGCATGGGAGGGATGGTGGCATTGATAGCCGGAGATTTTATACAAACTCTGCCGGTAATAACTAGGGGATCACCGGCAAATGAAATAAATGCATGTCTAAAGACGTCGACATTATGGGGGCATATAAAAAAGTTTTGTTTGATTACAATTATGCGAGTACAACTGCACAATGATATAGAATCGGGGCAATATGCGGCAGCACTTTAAAAATTGGTGAAGACCGTATGGTAACAGTTGGTAACGGCATGATTACATTAATCAAAAAAATCTGTAATATTGTTCATATCAACAACGTGGATAGACGTTGTTTTTCAGATAATCTGAGCGATCTGCAAACTAATGGAGAATAGAGAATTGTTGTGTGGAAGGACAATTTTGGCACCGGCGAATGAAACTGTGGGAAAGATTAATGAAAACATTATGTCACATGTGGAAGGTGATGTTGTGGAGTATCTCTCGGTACACCTACACAATGTCATGGACACCGAACAAGTAACATCACCCTGTTGAATTTCTCAACTCTTTAGAGTTATCAGGAGTGCCTTCGCATAAGCTGAGGCTGAAAGTGGGTTTTCCAGTTCTGTTAATACGTAATCTTGACGCGCCAAGATAATGTAATGACACACGGTTACAAATTACTCACCTGAGGCGGAATATTTTAAAAGCAATAATCATGTCAGAAATAGTAAAAGAAAAAAAATGTTAAGATTCCCCGTATTCCAATAATTCCGACAGATTTGTGGCGGCATCGAAACCGCCACAAACGAACTACGCATCAAAGACCTAACGTCACAAGTCCTACATCGCGGTATAAGTGTTTACCGAGCGATTATAACATAATATATAAGACTATGCGTCATCAATTCTTGGGCAATTGCCCGCCAGACACAACACCCGTCTGGTCGGACGATCCTCCCTTTTCTATAGAGGACGAGTGAACTTTACACCCTGTTCCTCATACCCCTAAATTGGTGACCCCGAATATGAACGTCAACGCAGCCTTCGTGCAACTACTTCAGCGTGACGTCATCAACATCATTCCCGCAAGCTTTCGTTAGGCGAGTCACACAGCCAGCCAGCACCCACGGCTTCAACGGGTATCCTGACCACCAGCATGCAGCGAACGCGCATTCTTGGTCACCACCCTTAGCCTCATCAGCAACCCGGCGCTGTACCACATCCGACGCACTGGATCACAACGCAGCTCCACCCCGACTCACTGGGGAATCAAACTCAAACAACCACCAATCACCGCAGACAGTTCCGACCCACTGTGAACTATGCGGCACCCGGTTCCGACTCACTGGAACCTCAACTGGCACTGGCAAGCATCGCAAGATACAAGAGTCAGCCCAATATCGACCTCCGGTCACCGGAGGGGAGTGATGTGGCGGCATCTACACCGCCACATACGATCTACGCATCAAAGACCTGACGTCACAAGTCCTACATCGCGGTATAAGTGTTTACCGAGCGATTAACATATATAAGACTATCCGACATCAATCCTTGGGCAATTGCCCGCCAAACACAACACCCGTCTGGTCGGAGGATCCTCCCTTTTCCATAGAGTATGAGTGAACTTTTCACCCTGTTCCTCATACCCCTAAAGATTTACCTTTCCAATTTAAAAAGAGTAGAGCCATTGTATGTGGCGTGCTCACGAGTATCCAGCCCACAAAATCTACATGTTTTAGCAAAAAATGGGAAAACCAAAAATGTTGTTTACAGAAATGTTTTAACATAAGATATCCCAGTATTATTCATGATACTTTACAGATTGGGATAGACGTTGTTCACCTTCCACAGGCAAATGTGTCATATTTTTTTCATAAGACTTTCACACAGTTTCATACTTCCGTCTATACTATCCACACTAATATTACGCGTACGAAAGTTACTGGCTGTCTCATGTCTGTAACCTTTTTGTAACGCCTAGATAGACCATGACATGGGTTATGGGATCTGAGATATATTTTTATCCCGGTAGTACGTTCCCGTGGGATAATTTCCGACCTCCACGCGGGCGAAGCCGCGGGCAAAAGCTAGTAATAAATAATTCAGTAGACCAATTAGGAGTGTAACCTTTCTCAAAATTATGTTTGTATTTACTTATACGAACACAATCACCAACTTTGAATTTAGGCTTCCACTGAACTAAATCATGTTTGTTATTTTTTTTTTTTTTTCTTTGATTATTTGTTCATTATATTTATTCACATCAACCGGTTTAAATTGAATAGTACGATGTTTTGTGTTGTTATATCTCTTCAATGTATCTTCCAATGGCAGACCTAACCACTTATAGTTTCCATTGAGACTAAAATATTTATATAATTTATTTTTTACAGTTCTAATCAGTCTCTCTACAATTGATGCTTTTTTAGTAGAAAACGATGAGTAATGGTTAATGTTGTGCTTTTTCATAAGCGTTTGAAAATTGATGTTATAAAATTCAGTTCCCATATCAGTTTGTAAGTTCATAGGATTATTACGACTACTAAGCAATATATGTTCGAATGCACGAGTAACATCGAATTTATTTTTCGATTTTAACGGTTCAGCCCAGGCATACTTCGAGAAGCAGTCAATCACCACTAAGATGAAATTGTAACCTTTGTTATACTTTTTCAGGTTTTGCATGTCCATCAAGTCTGCTTGCCATAAGTCGTGGATTCCTTTCAGAATAACAGAACGTCGAAGGAAATTTCTTCGTGCCGCTTTGTGTATTTCATTTACAATCTGCTGTTTTACCATTACGGAGTTTTTTGAAGTAATTTATCTACCTCTGCTTTAGTGTAAAACTTATCTTGCAAATGAGTTGAAACCTCTGGTAACCTTGCTTTTAAAGTAGCTTGAATTGTACCCTTTGCATCTTTTATGATTTGAGAACGCAAGATACCAATCAGATTATTAACTTCTTTAAACATATTAGCATTCAATCCATCTACATAATCCTTGTTCACACCCAGATTCTTTAATTCTTTTAACGTGTTAGCATTCAATTGATCTACGTAATCCTGGTTCACAGCATCGTCAGCTTCTACTGGAGATCTAATTCCTCTCAGTCTTGATGTTTTTATATCGTAATCTCCGTTTTCTGATTTTAACAATGCATTCTCATTAAACTCAAATAACTCTGATAAACGTATTCTTTTGTGAATGTAGTGTCCGAATTTGTCTACGTTCATGTTTAAGGTGTATTGTATCGAGAGGCTGATAGTAAAATAAACACATTTTTAAATATTTATTTATTTATAATTTTACTTTCACGCAATTCTTCAATGATAGATATAATTTCATTATCTAATCCTGTGTTGCCAGCATCTCTAGATGCAATTAATAATTTCAATCTTTCTACTAATTCATTAGGATTATCCCAGTACACTAAATCTACGTTTTTTCTCCACTTTTTTTTAACGGTAGACCCTTTCCTTGAACTGTATTCTTCAGTTTAAAAAGAGGTTTAATAATTTGCATATATTTTTGCCCTTTATTACTTTTTATTGGTTTACTTGGATCATAATCTCTACGATGTGCATTTGTATCAAGTAACATCGACTTATAATTTTGCATATCATTATCTGTAACCAAGCTTAAGTCTACATCTTTCTTAAGCAACAATTGTTTTAAACCAGGTGTATTTCGGTATTTACGTTCAGCCACGGTAATGTATTGATCGTTGATCGTTATGCAAGCAGAACCTAGCATCAGTTTCCCGCGGTCTGCTCTAACCCCAAATGGAATATCTACCAACGCTTCTGAAGATACTGACCAGGATGATGTGTCATAATCTTGATTCCTTTCAACTACTGATTCATAAGAAGAGTCACTGTTGATATCGGATTCATATTTGTCTTCATCGCTATTATTATCATTACTTTTTGCGCTGCCAGTTCCTTCTTTCGACATAGTTTCGTTAGTAAACGGAACATCAACAAAATCATTACTAGCACCCAGGAGAGCAGTTTGTTTACTAGCATTAGCAATGAGGTTGAGAGGATCTGTAACAGGTTTGAAAACAGTTTCCAGTGCTTGTTTATTATCAATCTCAGTATCTCTCATTTTTCGTACTTTTATCTTTACAGCTTCTACCGCATCAACAATTTGCCGTTTCAATGATTTTTCCATATTGGTAAAATAGGTTGTAATTGATCTAGCGTCGTAAGGTGAATAATAATGTTTGGCAGGTAATAAACCTTTTATATGTATTCGTGTTCTTAGTCAAAGACTACAAACGTATCAAATTTATTTCTATAACATCCTTTGTTTTTGGAACAATCTTTATTAATTACAACATAATTGAACGGTATACTCCATATTTTTGAACACATTTCCCGAAATTCAGTCCATGTCATGTCAGTGTTGACGTGTTCTTCATAAACATGTCTCATATTTCTTTCATCTTGTTTAAAAAGTACGATTAGGTTTGCGTTGTCTCTTACTAACTGTTTAGGGATTTTACTATACGTCTGATTTAGATAAAAACAATCGATGGACTTGTGTCTCCCCATAGCAAAATAATCACGTATACTACTTTGATTTTCACAAGCAACATCATCAAATACAATTACAGAATTCGGTTTTGCGGTCTGAACACTCAGTACTTGCTCATTTTCATGATATTTCTGAAATGAAACGCCTGGTACTCGTTGCAAGACTTTTTCTAAAAAAACGTACTTGGGTTGTTGCAAGGTTTTCGAATAAACATAAACATTTTGAAATCTTAATACATTCTCGTGTATAAGAAGACCAATTAATAAATTAGTTTTTCCACAAGTTGACGGCCCGCAAATGATACATCGTACCGATTTAGGTAATAATTCTCCATGGCGAAAACCAGTCTCCTGAGAATTAACACAAAGTTTGTTTATATGTAACGATTGTGGTTGTTTTACAAATTTCATGACAACTGCTTGAAACGGATATATTAATAACTAGCTGCTGCCCGCGGCTTCGCCCGCGTGAGTGTCGGAAATTACCCCATACATCCCCATGGGTTTTAAGTATAAATATTGAGTTTCGAGTTAATCGGACAGCGCGTTAAAATACTTCCATACAAACACTGACACCCCCCAATCCCCCTTTAGGGGGTAATTTAGAAAAACAAAAAACTACAAACTTTATAATTTATTTAGATAACTATTCGTGCGAAGTTTCATGTTTATTGCCTCAAGGAATAAGATTTTTCATACAAACTTTCATCCCTTATTTTACCCCCTTAGGGGTTGAGTTTCGAAAAATCCTGATACACGTTATTCTTAATTTTTGGGTTTAAGTATAAATATTGAGTTTCGAGTTAATCGGACAGCGCGTTAAAATTCTTCCATACAAACTTTGACACCCCCCACCCGTAGGATAGGATACTTTTCCGGGATAAAAAGTACCCAGTGTTGTGCCCAGGATACTAGAGAATAATTATACCAAGTTTCATCGCAATCGAACCGGTAGTTTTTGCGTGATACCTGAACAAACAGACAGACAGACAGACAGACAAAAAAAAATTTAATCACATTTTTGGGTTCGGTGTCGGTCTAGTAACACCCCCTGCCATTTATTTTTTTGATATTTTCAATGTACAGAATTTTCACTTCTACAGATTTATTATAAGTATAGAATAGATGAGTCGATTAATGTATTACATTGACATTTATAACTAGTTCCATCGGGTGGAATAGGCGCTGAACCATTATTTTACTGCACTATGCAAAAATTCGTACTCCACCTTCCGTTCATCAGGTGGAATAGGCGCTGAACCATTATTTTACTGCACTATGCAGAAATTCGTACTCCACCTTCCGTTCATCAGGTAAGTTATCGGCATGGATTTCATATATATTATTGGACATCCTACTCCACCAGTGACAAGGCGAACGTAGTGAGCCGAAGGAACGGCAGGTGGAGTAGGATGCCCCATAATATCCTACTCCCAATAGCAGATATAATAGATCATGCAAAACAAAAACAAAAAAATAACTTCAAAAACAAATGTGCCTATAATATTTCACGTGTGTTACAAACAATTTGTTACGTAAAGTAACCGTCATGAGAAGCTATAAATTTTGTAAACAAGTGTTCAGGAGTTCACAACATTTGGACCAACAAAAAAAATGAATAACAAATAAAATTAACGCAACAATTAAAGTAACAACAATAAAAAAGTGATAACGAAACAATAACAAAATTAACAATAACAACCAGATCCGCGATATATGCAAAGGAATGAAACAAACTCGTACGCATTCGAAACTCGAATGACGCGTTTATTTCAAAATGGCGTCCCGATAGTTTACAATCCCTGCGACGGACGCGTTCCGGTACCAAGAAACACAAACGATAGCGCTTTGCGTCGTTAAAATATGATCCGACTAAATTAAATAGGTTGTTACTTTCATATAACCCGTCTATATTTCATGTCGATTGAATATGGTCAATTTATTATTATCTCGCAGTATAAAATGTTTACTTAGTAAAAGATGTTTGTTTACATAATTTATAGCTTCTCGTGACGGGTACTTTAGTAATTTTTTTGTAATAGGCAGTAGCAACACTTGTGATGTTTTTTTGTGAAGGCAACATTACTACTTTCAATATGAAATGTCAGTGTCCTGTCAGACATCTTGGTTTTTAAGGAAAAAGCAGTACTCGCGTGTGTGTTATTTTCGTACTTGGATTTTAGTGACTTTTCGGAAGCAATTTTGCATGGTAAGTAATAACATCTATTTTTTAACCCTTAATCGGGCACAGGGAAGTATTTTCCCACCCCGACAGCCGAGGCATAAACAGTCGTATATTTTTAAAATGGCAACTCCCCAGTCTATTTTTTTCCTAAATATATTCTTGATTAGTTACTGATTTATTTTATTGACAACCCCACTCTTTCAAATGTCAAATGTCAACGTCAAAATCAAATTAATGTCACTTTTGAAAAAATTGCTCGTTTTTCATGTAGTGGAGACATCATTCTGTTAAGTTTCTTCAAGAAAGATTCTGGTAAGTAGATATTTGATCCGTTATTGACTAGTATATTATATTCTGTGTAACATTGTTATGATATTGAATACAAAAACATTATATTTGTGTGGATTATATTCATTTGAAATATTGTCTTGCAAGTGGGAAAATAGTTGCGATTGCCCGTTCCTGAACTCCATATTGCGTCAATATATATAAAATGTAGGGATTTATTTCTGTCGACTTTTTATTTTTGTAATTTTGTTTATTACCCGACTGCAGTGAAGCCAAAAAAGGAGGATTATGTATTTGACCTGTTTTATCGTTTTTAATTGTTGGTTTTAATTGTTTTAGATCATGTCTTATAATAGAAGAATGAATGATAAAACAATTGAAAATATATTAGAGAATATTTCTGATTTATCAGACATCGATACTTCTGATGATGACGATATTTATGGTGGTTGCCTGATAAGTCCAACGGATTCATTTTACCGTACAAACTCAGAAGACTTAGTCGAGAGGCGTTTAGAGGAAATATTTGGTAAACAAACTTTAGACCCTGTATCAAATGACACTACAAACAAAACAGAGCTACCTACTTCCTCACTCGTAGAAATTTTACAAGGACCTTCAACATCCTGGCAAACTACTTCTGCTTCTTCACCACCACATTCTACGCCAACATTGATTTCATCAACTATGCCAGCAAGTTCAGTTTTTGAGCCGCCGCTTACTACACCATCTTTGCTTTTATCGAACGAACCAACATCCAGGCAAAATACTTCTGCTTCTTCACCACCACATTCTACGCCAACATTGATTTCATCAACTATGCCAACAAGTTCAGTTTTTGAGCCGCCGCTTACTACACCATCTTTGCTTTTATCGAACGAACCAACATCCAGGCAAAATACTTCTGCTTCTTCACCACCACATTCTACGCCAACATTGATTTCATCAACTATGCCAACAAGTTCAGTTTTTGAGCCGCCGCTTACTACACCATCTTTGCTTTTATCGAAAGAACCAACATCCAGGCAAAATACTTCTGCTTCTTCACCACCACATAATACGCCATCGTTGCTTTCACCAACTACGCCAACAATTTCAGTTTTTGAGCTGCCGCTTTCTACACCATCTTTGCTTCCATCGCACGAACCAACAGGACCGGTTAACGATCAACCCACCCCTGCAAGACCAACTATAAGAATAGATAGAATAGAAAGACTCAATAATAATCCTCGTGAATGGAAAATTGAAGATCAGATTCATAACATTCCAAACTTTACCAATAAAATTATACCCCAGTCAATCTATACTCACAAAACACAACCTGTCCAAGTATTTAACAACTTCTTTCCGAGATATCTTATAGCCAAAATTGCAGAACAGACAAATAAATATGCACACCAAAAATCGAGCAAAAACTGGTCTGACGTAACAGATACCGATATGAGTGCTTATTTAGGTATATTAATTATGATGGGACTTAACCCATTACCTAATATGGAATATTACTGGTCGACAGATCCCTTCTATAATAACTCCGAGATATCAAAAGTATTTACGCTAAAAAGATTTAAGAAAATCACCGAAAACTTACATTTAAATGACAATTCTCTGGAACCATCAAGAAACTCACCGAATTATGACAAACTATACAAGCTACGACCATTTATAAATGAACTCAATGAAATTTTTCAGAAGCAAACAGCTAACTCCAGTATTCAATCCATAGACGAATGTATGGTGAAATTTAAGGGGCGATCTACTTTAAGACAGTATATGCCGAAGAAGCCTATTAAGCGCGGATTCAAGGTGTGGGCTAGATGCGACGCTAAAACTGGGTATCTCTATGAATTTGAGGTGTATACTGGAAAGGGAGATAACATGGAACATGAAGGTTTAGGTTACAATGTTGTTTGGAAATTTAGCCATAACTTGCCAATGAACACGTTATTGGCATTTGACAATTTTTTTACTGGAGTAAACTTACTGGATGATTTATACATGAAACATGTGTATGCTGTGGGAACAGTACGTAGCAACCGGAAGGGACTACCAGATATAATCAAGAAGACTCAGCCAAGAAATATGCGTTTAGGGAAACATGAATTCGCAGCAGTAACTGCATCTCCGGTATCAGCAATAAAATGGGTGGATACCCGGGATGTATCCGTGCTCACCACAGCACACGATCCAAAGGATGTTGTTTTTATAAAAAGAACACAAAAAGATGGCACCAAAGCAGACGTCTTGTGTCCAAAAGCAATAGCTGATTATACTCAAGCTATGGGAGGTGTCGATCGTTTCGATCATTTTAGATCATCTTATCCCATAAACCGAAAAAGTAGAAAATTTTGGATGAGATTATTTTTTTTCTTGTTTGATGCTGCCATAATAAATTCTTATATAACATACACAACTATCCATAGAATTACGAGCGATTCACATAAGGACTTTAGGCTACGGCTGGCGCGAGGGTTACTAAATAATTACACGGAGACGAAAAGGGGTACAATTATTTTTAAAAATAAGAAAGGGGGGAATTTTGGAGTTCCGAATGAAATTCGGCTCCAAAATGTCGGTGTGCATCTGCCCGAAAAAGGGGCTACCTACAAAAGGTGCCGATATTGCAGCACAAAAATTAAAGAAAAACGCACCAACATCTTGTGCTGCACATGCAAGGTCTCCTTATGCCCGCAAGAATGTTTTAAACTATTTCATTTGGCTGAGTAAATTTTTATCACATTGTTTTTATTTTTATTGAATCCCTCGTTCACACACTGATCCTCCACATCACTTCCAAGTAAACAACTCATTGCACATTTATTTGAGGATTGAGGAACATAAATTCAAAAGTAAAGTCAGGGTAAGTTACTAGTCTATTAAAATTTATAGACGTAATCGGGCAAAGGGAAATAATTTCCCACTGGGGTTATCCTTATACGGGCAAAGGGAAATAATTTCCCACACGAAAAAAAACGTTTTTTTTTTCAGTTTCAGTAATTTATATTGTTTTTTATGTACACTGCTATCTAACATGATACAAGAACTTACACTTAAACCATGAAAAGTTATTTTTTTTGTTCGGCCCGATTAAGGGTTAAGGGCAAGGACAATTAAGAGGGATTTGTATATTATTAAATACTGTAGTTTTTCACTACTTGGCATTGTATTTAGGCTTTCGTTGCCGGTATGCCACTTAACTCGCTGCTGAAGCTCGGAGACATATTCCTTGCTCCATCTTGACCAGAAATGCTGACGCAACTGCTCGATACGTTGATGGCGCGTCAAGTGATGAGTGGAGTAGTCCCGGATATCCTTTACAGGAAGAGACGTGAGAGGTCGTCCAATTAAGAAATGACCCGGAGTGAGAGGCAACAGGTCTTCTGGATTTGACGATAATGGTGTGAGTGGTCGAGAATTTAAAATGCCTTCAATTTGAACTAAAACGGAGTTAAGCTCCTCGTAAGTTAGGTTACAATTGCCCAACACTCGATACAAATGAAATTTGGTCGATTTGACACCCGCCTCCCAAAGACCACCAAAATGTGGAGCGTAAGCAGGAATAAAATGGATTTGATACCATCTCGAGCCACACTATCAGTTATGGAGTCACAATTGCGTTTCAAGAAATCAGCTATCTCATTGTAGGCTCCTACAAACGTAGTTCCGTTATCGGAGTATATGTTCAGAGGTTTTCCTCTTCGAGACATAAACCGACGTAAAGCCTGTAAATAGTTACTGCTCGTCATGTCACCCACCAACTCTAAATGAATGGCTTTAGTAGTGAAGCACACGAAAATAACAATGTAAACCTTAACCAATCTACATCCACGACCTTGACGACTAGCCGAGATTATAGGACCTGCGTAGTCAACTCCTTGACTACGCAGGTCCTATAATCTACACTCATGTTTTACAAAATAAATATCTTGTATCTTGTATCTTGTATCTTGTATCTCCTACGCTTTGAAAGGGAAAGTCTGCTGGTGAGAGTCTGCTCAATGGGAGATTACCCATCTGAGGGACAACTGTCTGCGGCTTTAGACGCTGACATCGAACACACTGACGATAACAAGCTCTGGCTAAATTACGACCACCAAGTGGCCAGTAAGTCTCTCTAATTGTACTTAATAATAACTGAGGACCTGCGTGCATTAATTTGATATGCTCAAATCTAAATAAAAGTTTGACAAAGTGATGAGTGGACTGTAATAAAATTGGATGTTTCTTTTCAAAGGAATATTCGGAATTATGTAATCTACCACCTATACGACTAATTTTATTATCATCTAGAAACACATTTAGGCTTAATAATTGGTTTTTATGTGGTAATTTTTTATTATTTAACAGTAAAATGTATTCAGAAAATGACTCCTTTTGAGACTGAATAATAATTAAGTTTAATGAATTTTGTAATTCTTCATCATTCAAATAGGACGTGTTTGCTGAACGCCTTTTACATGCATTAATAAAACGGAAAACGTAGCAAATAGAACGCTGTAATCTAATAAAATTGGAAAAACGATTAAACTCGATGAATGATTTAAATAAATCTTCAGTAACATGATCTTGGGCTAAATTAATTAAAATACTAGATTTAATGTCTGGTAAGATTCCTGGGTTCATAGCTGGAGATGGCCATGTAGTACTGTCAGACTTTAAGAAAGACGGACCCAACCACCACAAATCCAGTGATTGCATAGCGGTAGGTTCCGCTCCGCGGGTTATTAAATCAGGTGGATTGTCGTGTGTCGACACATGTCTCCAGGTGCCTGCACCGGACAACTCTAATACTTCGGCAACACGGTTGCGAACAAAAGTATTTAATTTAATAGGTAACATCTTTAACCAACCCAGCACTATCATGGAGTCAGTCCAAAAGACTACACTAAATGGTTTAATGCGAAGGGAACCAGCAACCTTTTGATATAAACGTGCACCAAGCACAGCAGCACAGAGCTCAAGTCGCGGTATTGTTAATGGTTTAATAGGAGTTACGCGACTTTTATCCATTAACAATCGCACGTCGACGTCACCCTGCTCATTGATACTGCGAATATACAAACAAGCGCCGTAAGCTCGCTCTGAAGCGTCACAAAAAATATGAAATTCTACATGTTTGTACGAGTATGCGTCACAGACCACACGACGTGAAACACGTAAGTTATTAAGGCAAGGCAAGGCTTTAATTATGTTTGCCCATATTGTTTTAACCTCAGGTGATAACTGGTCATCCCACTTCAACCCGTCTAGCCAAAGTCTCTGAAGTAACATCTTCATACTCACGACACAAGGTGCTAACAACCCTAGTGGATCAAATATTCGCGCGATTACTGCTAACATGCCACGCTTAGTAGTTTCAATGCATTCAGGAACACTAATAGGAAAACACAAATCATCTGTGTCAGTTTGCCAACTAAGACCAAGTGTTTTATTGACAACATCACTTTCCTTGTGGAAATCAAAATGACTACCGCCAGATGGTTCTGAAATTAAATTGGGTTCGTTAGATTTCCACTTCCTTAAAGGCATGCAAGCAGAAGTAAGAGCATCAGTCACCTGATGACGCAACATTAGAGCCTCCTCAAACACGTCCGCACCGGTCAAAAGGTCATCTACGTAAAAATCATGAAGGATAACTTCCGCGACCTTTTGATCGTGACATTCAAGTCCGATCTGTTTGAGGCACCTAGTAGCGAGAAACGGTGCACTAGCCGTACCGTAAGTTACTGTATGCAACTGGTAAGCTTTAAGAGGACTAGAAGCATCATCACGCCAAATAATTTGCTGCAGGTGCCTATCTGATGGATGTACAGACACCTGCCTGTACATTTTCTCTACGTCAGCAGAGAGGACGTATTTATGCATTCTAAATCTAAGAAGGATTGCAGTCAGATCGTCCTGGACTGTAGGCCCGACCATCTGTATTGCATTTAATGAAAGACCAGAGGTTGTGGGTGCACTAGCATTAAAAACTACTCGTAATTTAGTAGTACTACTACTCTCGCGCAGTACTCCGTGATGAGGAATAAAATATGACCGCTGATCTTCATGAATAGTACACTCGAACATATGACCTAAAGAAATGTACTCAGTCATGAAATCTTTGTACATTTTATCGAGTGAAGGTTGGCTGAGATTTCTGCGCTCCAAAGACAGAAAACATCGTTTTGCACGATGATATGAATCGCCTAAACTATTCGAAGATTCCTTCAACGGTATTTTAACGCTAAAGCGGCCATCAGCCAAACGCGTTGTGTTTTTTATAAAGTGTTCTTCACACATCTTCTCCTCAGCTGAATAAGTTGATGACTCATGACAAACTTCCTCGACCTGCCAGAAACGCGATAATTGGTTTCGGATGTCATCTAACTCAGTCGAACTGGAAGAACTTTCATTAACATTAGTAAAGTTACATTTAATTGATGAGAATTGAGATGAATTATTATTACTACAGCCGCTGTTAATTGGGCCGCAAACTAGCCAACCAAGTCTAGTTTGATAAAGTGTTGGTTTCCCATCACCTAGTAAAATCTTATCTGATCCTAATAAACTCCAAAATACGTCTGCTCCTATAATAATATCAATAGAAGCCGGTGCGTGGAAATACGGATCAGCTAAGTGAATATTTGACGGTATATTCACATGTACCTGTCTAGTGGGAACGTTATCGGTGATCGTGGGCAGGACAAAACATATTAAATCATTAGCGTACGATTCATGCAACGATTTAATGTGCACACGACACATTTTCTCCACATGCGATAGAGAATTATTTATACCTTGTATAGATTTGTTTGTGTTTAAATGAGGCAGATTCAGCTTATTAAATAAATTCTCTGTCATTAAACACGACGAACTACCAGAATCGAGAAGAGCTCGAGCGATGTGTTCTTTATTATTGACATCGTAGCACCTAACTAACGCAGTTGACAACAGGATGTCGCCTGTGCCGCTCGTATGCGAATGCGCTTGCGCAGAGATATTAGCTGAGAGTGCAACGTGACTATTGTTTGTGTCGGCAGTGGAGGATGACTCAACCTTAGCCTTATCGGTCGTACCGTCAGCTGATTTGCTTGAAACAGGTTGTGATTTAAAATCTGTGTTATGAATAAGCGTGTGGTGCTTGCGTTTACATATTTTACAGCCTGGTTTCTTGCAATTATTGGGATAGTGACCGTGACGCAAACAATTATAACATACCTTATAGCTAGGTAGTAAAGACATTCTATCGTTGACACTTAATGATAGAAACTTTGGACATGAATTGAGGTTATGATCGCTTTTACATTTTGGACAATTTGATGAAGAAGAACTACTGGTGTTTTTCGTTGTAACAAAGGCTTTTATTTTAGTGTTCTGTTTAATGTTAGTTATAGAATGACGTGATTTTTCCAGTGTTTCTATTAAATCAGCGCGATTACGCATAAATTCAATGAACTGATCAAAAGTGATTCGTTTAGACTTATCAATACGCCCTTTAATAATAATAATAATAATAAAAATCTTTATTGTTACTTTGTATTCCTCCCATTCTCGGAATGTTGTAGTATCTAGTTTTTGTCGAATTATATGGATAAGTAATGTGTCCCAACTATGAACAGGTTCGCCTAATGTTTTTAACGCTCTGATATTTTTGTTTACATTGTCTACAATACTTTTTAATGCAGTTGAGGACTCCTTTGTGATTGTTTCGACATTAAACAACGCAGTAACGTGATTCTCAATCAATAATCTTTCATTATCGAATCGCTCACACAGAAGCTCCCATGCCACGTTGTAGTTTTTAGCAGAAAACTCGATTGACTGGATGACGACAGCAGCAGATTCAGCTAATGATGACCTTAGGTAATGGAACTTATTAATCTCGTCTATATCGTCACTGCCATGAATGAGACTTGCGAAGGTATCGCGAAATTCAAGCCAGTTATCATATGATCCTGTGAATTTGGGTAATTGGATTGTAGGTAATTTGACGAACTGACGCTTACCACTACTGCAATTCGATTTTACTTCATCTTGCTCAAGTTTCGAAAACTTACCTAACATAATTTTAGCTTGAGCTACCAACCCATAATATTGAGATTCAATTGTAGTTCTTTCGAGTGCCTCAGTATCAATATTATCACACATGCATTCTAATGTCAATTGAACCTCGTTAAATTCATTAAAAAGATCATCCAATTTGGTGACTCGCAATTGCAACTCCATTACCTGAAAAGGGGTTATCTCAGCGTCTTTTAGATTGCTTAAATAGGTTCCAAATACTGTTAACCTTCCTTTATAACTGCTTCGCTTCCTTTTAAGATCTTTAATCTCAGTCATTTTGAAAGGATAGTGTCGTAGACCTGTAAATTATACAATTATAATGTTAAACAATGAAACTTTAACTATATAACTAATAACGTTTATACGTTACAAACTAACGTATAAACCTATCGTATGGTCTAATGAGACTGCAATAAACTTTGCCTAGGTTAATAACGATAATTATACAAGTTTGAATTTAAGTTCTATCACTGAACCGAAGGAAAGTATGTAATGTTTACTACTCCAAAGAAATAACGTAATAAACAAATTAATTATCTACCGGTTAAATGATTTACAAAGCAACAATTAATATTAAAGGTTTTAATAAGTAAATAACATTTGTATATTGAAATATAAATAGCTAACTAATGTAGGTTAACACTAACACTACTGTACTGTATTTTAAGCACACGTTAACTATATTAATTTACAACTGTGATTTAACCTAATGCTCTGTAAATAATTCCTTGTAAATAAACAAGAGAAAACACAAGTAAATAACTTTGTAAATGTGATATAAAAATATTTTACTAACCTTAATTAAGTTCTCATTATCAATACCTACTTACTTTAATTCCTGTATTTTATTTTACCTGATTTAACATTAATGAGTGTTGGGTGACTTTAATTAATATTCCAATACTTAAACACTTCCTGTTTTATTTCACTTAATGTCCGATCCACTTTTCTTCCAAAACGTGTTCGTAATCTCGTCACTCCGGTACTCATTTAATCCAATTTCCAGAATATCCAATTCCAGCTCATTCCACTTTGCTAGTATGAAGCTAATAATATCCGGTTCGTATGGACCATGTACAAAACTGAAGGAACCTCTTAGGAAATTGGGAATTAAAAATAAACTCAGGACGTAGCACGCAGAGAACCCTTTTAATAATGACTTGTCACATTCAAAAACGAAAACCAAGGACACCAAGGTTAACGCCTGATAAAATACTTATAGCTAAAGTTACTAGTTACAAATTGCTCAGAGTTGACTTGAACTGAAGCTTTAACACATATGCTACACGACTTTTAGGTTATTTTATTCACGCGTGTTTGTTCACGTGTGTTGCATGTGTTACGAATTTGTGTTATGTACACACGTGAAAAGTGTAAAGCTTAGTGCACATTGCAAAATTTTCATCAACATCATGAAATACTGTACACTACTGGACAAGTGCTTCCCAAGTTTTTTTTTCAAAACACGCAATCCTAAGCCAGCTGCATGCAACGCGTACCCGCAACTTCCTTATCGCGCTGATAGTACGATACTGCTGCCATGTTGTAATTAATTCAAAATATGTCCAATTTGAGAAAAAAATATTTTACCTGTAATGTTTAGAATAATTGGTAAATAATAATTGCTTTAATTATATTAATAAACCTATTTTTTTTTAAATAATCTTTATCAAGTTAATAATAATTTTTTCTTAAAAAAGTCATATTTTGAGTAACAACAGTAGGTATTGTATTATCAGAGCTGTATCCAATATGGTCGTCGGTTCACGTAGCGGAATGCCAACCCACACTACGCTTTAAATAGCATGTTTTCTTCCAGCAATATTTTTTTTGCAGATGCCGCTAATACCTGCTGAAAGACAGAAGCTCTATCGAGAAAGGCTTAAAGAAAAAAATCCTGAAAAGTTCTTAACACAGAAAATAAAAAATGCTGAGAGGACAAAACGAAATAGAAAGAAAATAGGAGAATATCCTTCTTCTATGCAGGAAGATATTAGAAAGCAGTGGAGAGAGAAAGAAGAAAAGCAAAGAAGAGCCGAAACCTGAAGAAGTGCCTTCAGTAGACAATGCACAGATTTTAAAACAGAAGAGGAATCGAAGTAGAAGAGGGATTTATAAACTGAAGACTGAAAACATAAAATTAAAAGACCTATTAAGAAAATTTAGACAATCTTTAAAAAACATGAGGCAAAAATTAAACAGATGTGTACGCAAAAATAATGAGCAACTAGAAATTATCAAAAAGAAAGACGAATTAATTTGTAGTTTTAAAGAAAAGCTAAACTCGAGTGATAATAATATTGCAAAAGACGAAGATTTTGAGCGAATGACCCCCTCTTCGAAAACGGATGCTTACATTAATCAAAATTTACCTAATATACGTCCTGAAGAAAAGGAAAGAGTCAAAAAAACACTGCTTGAACATCACGTCATTGTGGAAAGTATAAAGGAGAGTTACAAAAGTAACAACACTCAAGAAAAACGCATAATAAAAAATGTTTTCAGCAAAAATGATACCATAAATAGATACTGTATGAAAACCAAAATAGGTACTTATTTAGGCTTAAAAGGAAAAATTCGTCATACGCTACAGAAAAATAAAAGTTATTTAATACAGACCCAGTTGAGAGACTTTCATGAGAGGGACGATGTAAGCAGAATGACGGCAGGCAAAAATGAAATAAAAACACAGAAGAAACAGAAAAAACAGAGAAGGTATTTGCTCGGAACTCTACATAAACTATATAAAAAATACAGACAAGAAGGAGGAAAGTTCTCATTTGCTACATTCAAAAGATACAGGCCCTTTTATGTATTGCCACCAAAAGCCGAAAAACGAGATACTTGCGCTTGCAAAAGACATGAAAATTTGCAAATGAAAGCCACGGTACTGCAGTCGATTGGATTAATAGCAACAAAAGATCTTGACGGATTATTGTGTATGGTTGTTTGTGATTTAAAATCTAAAAAATGTTCTTATGGAGAATGTGAGTTATGCAAAAATAAATGTATTGATACACCATGGGTGAGAAAAATCTAAATGATAACATTTCATGGTATGAATGGGTTTTGAAGTCTCATGAATACAAACCGAATAGAAATAGTGATGTGACGAAGACTACGAAGAAAATCTATAAAGAAAAAAAGACTGGTTCGTTGAGTATACTCCTAGATGCGTTTCAAGAAGAATTGCAAAATTTCAAGACCCATTCTTACAATATCATCCATCTATACAAAGAATATCGACGATGCACGAACAATTTGGATGATCGCACCGTAGCATTACACATAGATTTTTCGGAAAATTATGCCTGTAAATTAAGCACTGAAATACAACCATTGCATTTTGATGGATCAAGGCAACAGATTAGTCTTCATACTGGTATTTTGTATACGCAAAAGGTAATCAATCCTTTGCATCTATGTCTCCCAGCAAAGAACATGGTCCAGATGCCATTTGGGCTCATCTCTTACCAGTACTAGAATTGATCAAACAGAAATTACCTGAGGTAAATGGGATTCATTTTTATTCAGATGGTCCTACTGTTCAGTACCGCCAAAAGAAAAACTTTTACTATTTCTCAAAACTAACTACGGAACTTGGTTTTCCATTTTCAACATGGAACTTTTTCGAAGCCTCTCACGGCAATGGAGCCGCTGATGGCGTTGGGGGAGCTAAAAAACGTAAATTAGATTCATTTGTCGCTTATGGTTCGGATGTTCCTGACGCTAAAACAGCTTACGAACTTCTCAAGGCATCTGAAACTAAATTACAACTTTTTTATGTGCCTGAAGAAGCCATACTGAATGAATCAGTAGATCTTGTACCAGTCCCAAACACCATGAAAATACATCAAATTGTTAACAACGTTGACTCAGCTTACTCTATTTTCTACCGTTATCTAAGTTGTTTCTGCCAAAAGAGTAGGCCAGGTTTTTGCTCATTGTATTAATTTGAAGTCTGCGGGCTTGCTAAAACAAACAGCAGTGAAGAACGAAAAAACAATTGCGTCCAAAAAGATGATTAGAATATTATCAGACATAAAGAATACTGAGCAAAATAAGTCTTACTTTGATTTGACCCAATATGGCCCATTTAGTTTTATAGAAGTTGACCGCAAAACAATAATAGTTGCCACAACTTCAAAAGAAAATGTTTTGCCATCTGTTGACAAAATGAATACAAAAAAGAACAATTCGAAGAAGAGAAAACTTATTGACATAAACCTTAGAACAACTACTAAGAAAATTAGAAAAGAATATGAGAGCAGTACAGACGAAGACTTGTACTCTTTGCATGATTCTTCCGATGAAGATTATCAAATTCCAGATAACGAAGATTATTTTGATGATAAAGAGCAAAAGAAGATATCAGATTTAAGAAGAAAAGAAACAAACCCTAATAAGATGGAACAAAAAAGAACTGAACAGTCAAGTTATGAAGATGTAAAAAATATTTACACTTATAAGAAAGACATAAGTCTTTTTTCTAATGAAAATGAGGGAATAATAAAAACAAAGAGAGAATCGGTATTGGCTCCAGCTCAGCAGAATGATTTAAAAGACTTTGAAAGTTTAATTAACGACTCGGAAGTGACATCAGAAAATCAATCGGATTGGATTCGGTCGCCCAGCATCTTAACGAGTGGACGTGTGACGCGCTCGTAGTTTTTTGTGACTTAAAATTCTGTGATTGGTCATTACTAGTGATTTGCAATTCCTTGTTACTCGCGAGGACTTCATACCTGATTGTACCGCTCAGTAGGCGGTCCTAGAAAGGGATACAAATAATTCTGGCATTTCGGACAATTTTTGAGTGACTGTGATTCGCCGGGATTTGAACTCGCGGCGCGGCGGTGACGGAGACTGGCATCTCGTGCGCGTAGCCATTGCGCCACCGAACAAGTAGCGGAAACGATTGAAATAACTGTGTGCTACGTCCGACGACGTCATCCGCAAGTGCTACGACGTGCTACGAGACCTCTACGAGTTGTTTATCGGCTACGCCACCCGCCTATGAAGGCGACGAAGGAACTGCGTAGCGGATCATTGATCGGTCGCTTATCGAGAATAACTGCGACTGAACGGAATAAACAAAAATTGCATTTAAACAGACAAGTTAACAACTATCTTGATTATTGAATATGGCTGGTGTCCAGAGAACTCCTCCGAAGTCAAAAAGCATTAACCTGACATCAACTCGGCGATCGAGATAAGTGGATATGTGTCAAATAGAAATAAACGCCCGAGACCTGAATATTCGCCTCAAGGTCAGCAGGATGATCAAGAACAAATTGCAAGTTGGGAAAAAGAACAAGATAACCGTATTGCTAAGATGCTAGAAAACCAAACCACCTTTATGGCAAAATTAGTGGCAGATATAAGCGAAATTAAGGCCCAAAACATGAAAATACAGGAATCTAACGCTGAAATCTCCAAAACGAATGCAGGGATCGAGAGATCAATGTCGTTTATGAACCAACAGTTTGAGGATCTAAAAAAAGAGGTAGAAGATCTAAAAAAAGAGCGTCAGGAACAGCGAGGCTACATAGAGAATCTGGAGAAGAAGGTTATCGATCTCCAACATAAGTCACGGTCGTCTGGAATCGAACTTAGAAATATTCCACAAACAGATACCGAGAGTACACCCGAACTGATAAAAACAGTCTGTGATATAGGTAAATTAGTGGGAGTGCCTATATCCGAACTCGAACTCCGTGACGTATATCGCCTCCCTGGGAAACCCACTACAGGTACGACGGCCCCTATCTTGCGTCCAATCATCGCTGAATTTTCAACAGTGAGAACTAAACAAAACCTCCTATCCGCTATCCGTTCTTACAACAACAAGAAGGAATCAAAAGACAACAAATTAAACACTGAATTGATCGGAATACCTGGGAAACGGCAGGCGATTTACGTCGCTGAACAGTTGCCTCCTAGTTCCAAGAGGCTGTTCTACTTGGCACGCGAATTTGCGAAGAATAACGGCTTCACGTTCTGTTGGGTAAGCAATGGAAATATCTTCCTTCGCAAACAAACGGGCCATAAACAGCTCCTAATTAACTCAGAGAAGAGTCTCCAGGATCTCGTGAGCAAGAATATATGACTATTTCAACCCATTCTTAAATTGTTACTTAGAGATCTTAGTTCAGTTATACTAATCTTTGTTAACCAGGTTTGCACACTAATTTTATTTAAACACTACTCTGTTTGTACACTACTAAACATATTTCACATGATAAATACCCCTACTTACACATTAAAAATGAATACAACATACACAACAACATTATATCTACAGAAAAGCGATGTTATCCTACAATATCAAATGACGACACTATCATACTCAATGTTTCCTTTTTTGGTGTTAATTTGCTACTCAAATGGCAAATATAAATAGTATAAATCATAAACTTGACAACCTCAACCTCGGAAGCTCTTTCTCTTGTGAACCGCATGAGTGCGTAAAATATATAAGTACAACTGATAGTAGCATAAAATTATTGCACATAAATATACGTAGCGTCAATAAAAATTTCGATAGTCTCCAAGCATTGATATGTTTAACCAACATTAATTTTGACATTATTGTTTTAACCGAATGTTGGTTGAGTAAAGTGAATAACCTTCCAGTACTTAACGGATACCAACCTCACGCTACTAAAAACACAGTTAATCAAAACGATGGGGTAATAGTCTATACAAAAATTGGGTTAAATGTCACTGTGTGGGAACCCGACATAAATTACGCTAATGGTCTTGTATGCCAAATTGATAATAAGTTATCGGTAGTAGCGATATATCGTTCGCCTTCGTATAGCGCTAAAGATCAGTTTGACAGCTTTCTGGGTAGCCTTAACAACATCTACGAGGTATTATCAAACTCACCCAGTATCACAACTGTAGGCGATTTGAATATCGACATAAAACTGGGCAGTAGGAATGACTGTGCACTAGATTACCTTATCCTAAACGCATCCCATGGGCTACTACCAACCCACCTTCTACCCACTAGAATGGAAAACTGCCTCGATCACATCCTAATAAAAACGAAGTCAATAGCCACTACCTTGGTACTAGAATCTCACATAACAGATCACAAACCTATTGTTCTAATGATCTCCAATACAAACCCGACACGAAACAAAAGCTTCACTATCTCTCGAACTAATCACGAAGCCATTAAAGCAGAGTTGGAATGCTTCGATTTCACAGATATTTACAAAATAGAAGACGCGAATATCGCTATGACTAGACTAATAACAACTACTACTACTGACTAGATTAATATCATCAATTATAACTAAATATACAAAACAAATTAACGTACCAAGAAACCAAAGGACCATAAAACCGTGGATAACACCAGGTCTACTTAAATGCATCAAGCACAGAGATAAATTGCACACTAAGGCTAAGAAATCACCAGATAATATAATATTACAGGTATCGTATACACGGTATCGAAATTTTTGCAATACGCTACTTCGTAAATTAAAGAGAACTTATGAGAAGAGTGAGCTTGAAAAGTCAAAGAATGTTCCTAAAACACTATGGAAAACAATAAAGCAAATAACAAATACTGATAAAACACGCTCTAGTCCCGTTGAACTGCTAAATATATGTGACAATCCTACGTCTTCTCTAAACAGTGTATGTTCCTTTTTCAGTAACATAGGTACCTGTTTGAGAAGTTAAGTTGGAGACAGAGTAAATACGAACCACGTTTTTCTACCCAACCTCTCTGTACATCAACATATAGGACCGCAGCATTCAGGGGGAGCTTCAAATATATTATGCTGCCACGCACTGCTGGAATAACCTTCCTCCGCCAGTAAGAGTTCTGAGAACAAAAAGGCAATTTTTGAATATTTAAAAAAAACATTTCATGCAGATACAGCAATCTGCATTATAGCACTAAAACAGGTAACAATAGCTACTCTTGTTGGTCTTACCTTGAGGGTTATGGCCTACGGGCAATGGATATGGCTTTCCAACAGTGGAGTGACTTCTGAATGTTTGCTCCCAGTTTAGGTCCGGTCTGTGTCATTGTCACAAAAAGGCTGGTAGTCTCCACTCCACTAGAGCGTGTTTCCAGGGTTTCTTCTGTCTGTCTCTCTTCTGATGCTGCATTGGCTGGGTGGGGCAAAGGGTAGGGGTAAAGGTTAAAGGTTAATTCATGCTGTCGGAAAGATTACAGATATTTGTTTAAACTATGGCTTGGTTAATTTCAATTTATTTAGTGATACAAAAATATCTTTAATACTTACCATTAAGATCATGAAGCTTGGAAGGCGGTTTGGTTTTGTATTACCTATACCTAATGTATGTCGGCGGATCTTACTGCTTCCATTGATTGATCGACTTCGAGCCGATCGTTATAAATCGTTGAATTGCGCTGCTGTCTATATCGAACATGATCCACGACTCATTCAGCCCACTAAAATAATGAACGAATCCAGAATAACACTGATAGGATGTACCAATTTATCTAATTTTATTTTACAGCTTTGATTGGAAAAGCATGGTTGTCGTTTACTAACGCCATACTTTTTGCAAATGGCCGCTTAGCCATCGCAATTCCCATAGTGCTTATAATTATGCTATTTTATGTTTACCTACTTGAATGGTATAATTTTATTGTTTCATAAAATTATACCATTCAAGTAGGCCACCACATTAATTCTTTAGAAGTAGTTTATTTTTATCCTTATTGTAAGTAATAAAGCTCTCAGTTTATTTACTTATTCTATTTTTATTTATATTTAATAAACTTACGCATACAGCTAAATAAGTATTATTTTATTTTATTTTTATGTCCACACTATGTTCAGATAATTCCGTAGAATTTTTGCTTACCCGATTAACTATTATCACACAGGGGGACGTCATTACGTTATTCGCAAGGTTTTTGCTGAAAATCAGCGCTGTTGACATAGGTTCGTCCGAAGTCACAGCATTTTGCTGAGCAATGACCTATTCTTGCACAGATGCGACGCACAGCATAAATTATTTTTGTTATTGATGTTTGCTTGTTACAAAAGTAGTTATTTTTCCACTTTGCAATCGAAATTTTGTGTACTTAAGTAATTATGTTTTGATTGTTTGTTTGTTTTCATTTTGTTATTGTCGGAACATAATCATTACGCAATAAGCTACATATCTATATTATCTATGTAAATAATTGTCTTTGGTCTCTGACCTTGACATTGACATCAGGCAATGTCAATTTTTTTGTGCAGTTGAATATGAGGCTTTTGGCTAATTTTGTAAATGTGTGTTTTATGTAATGTGCGTTTAGTTTGTGCAGAATAAACGATTTTTCTTTCTTCTTTCTTTCTTTCAGGTAAAAACATGGCAGCGAAAATACTAAGTGATCCAAATAAAACCCCAATTAACCCTGAACAACCTCGTATTGATGGAAACCGAACACTGAAGTCGCCCGCCAATTCACTCGTTATATACATACAGTCGACGAAAGTGACGTGGAATCTATTATACTCCAGCTTCGAAATGACTGTGCCATGGGTTGGGATGGAATATCATCCTCGGTTCTTAAGACATGCCGTCATGCATTGGTACCGCCGATAACATATATATGTTATCGGCGTATGTCGGAGCGACATCAGGATTTTATTTCATTAGAATCGACATCATGTGGGCAGAAGATAGGTTTCGTGCAATGAAAACACACTCGGTGCGATACAGGACGTTTATTAAAATCACAAACGAACATTATCACGAATTACAATTTAATCACAATAACTGAGCACAACGAATCGAGTACAGTTTCGCGACGTCTTAACTCCGATGCGATCAGACACTGAATGGCCTGCTCGCCGTGGACTTAAACATCACGACTCTGTATAAGCGCGCTTGTGGTGTGGGTAGATCACGTGATGTCGCCAGTGGCGCGCTTGCGATTCGTTTAGCGACCGTACTAATGACTGTCTCCGACACGGCCATCCTGCGAAGCACACGTCCTCGTGTGTTAACCTGTAAAGAAAAATACTCGCAAAGTATCACATAGCTCGGTCACTCCTGACCATATTTGCTAAAGCCATAAGCAGTATGAAAGAAATCTGTTGGATTCTCAAATCTTATTTCTTAAGTTCAAACAAACCAAAATCTCAGAGTTCAGAGCATTACTCACTATTTAATTCTCAAATCTTAAGATCACCAATAAAATAATCAACTAAGCTGCATCTGATTCATACTTTCTAGTAACCTCCAGTTATTCAACCAATCATTTGGTTATCCCCCTCGGACCGCCAAGTCACTCCCGGACTTTATGGTTCCAAAGTATTATCACACAAACTTAATCTCTACTCTCTGTTTCATCAACAAGACTTTCACTCGACTCTACCTGATTCCAAATGAGCAAGAGAATATTAAAACAACGAGTGATCAGTTTTTTCTATTGTAAACAAGAGACAACGAAGAAGGAAATAGATTTCGAAAACAAAGAACAACATCTTAATATTTTGTTTCAAAACATCCAAAGTCTCTTTAATAAGCTACACATAATGGAAGCGTTTGTCAACGAAAACCAGGCATATCAGGCTATATGTATTACTGAAACATGGCTTTCAAGAGATAAATTAAGCGTTATTGACTTAGTGGCTATAGAGTCGCAGCATCCTACTGTCGAGAAAACCGTGGAGGCGACGGAGTTTGCATCTTACTAGAAGAACACATAGACTACATAGAAAGATGCGATATAACTGAGATGTCGCTTGAATATATTTTGGAAGTTTGTGCGATTGAAATACCTAACGAAAACTTGTTATTAGTAACAATGTACTGGAACAGAAGAGAAGAAAATATATTTTATAACCAACTCAATCTAATACTAGCGTACATAAATAATAAATATAAGAAACTAAACACAGTCATCGGTGGTGACTTTAATATTGATATTCTGAAAAACAACTCCAAAGTTAACACATTCTTAGACCTTATGTCCGAATACAAATACACACAGCACATAAAACACCCCACACACATAACACAAACAGCGTCAACGTGTCTTGATCTAATATTTACAAACTTTAAAAATATAGATTTATATACATCTGTAGAAGAACTAGGTTTTTCAGATCATTGTGGTACAAATATAAAATTTAAAATACCGCAACGACCCAAACAAAACATTTGGTATACGGAAAAGCGACTGTACAACAAAAATAACATTGAAAATTTCAAATCTGCATTAAAGTCAGTAAATTGGAGAGATATCATTATAGAAACTAATGACGCAAATCAAAATTATAATGTTTTTAATGACTTATTAACTAATATACTAAACAAAACAATACCAAAACTAAAAACTAAATTAAAAACACATTATAAAAAATATTGGTTATCTAAAGGTATAAAGATCTCATGCACAAACAAAAGATTATTAAAAAATTTATGTAATAAGTCTGACAATGCAATTATCAAAAAATACTATAGAAAATACGAAAAAATACTAAAACAGTCGGTAATAACATCTAAAAAACAGCATTACATTAAAAAAATTAAAATGTCTCAAAACAAAGTCAAAGCTATGTGGAATATAGTGAACGAACGTACTAACAAAAAACCAGTTACAGATAAATATAATATACAATTACAAATTAATAATTCTTTAGTTTCAGACCCAAACCAAATAGTAAACACATTCAATAACTTTTTTGCATCAATTGGCGAAGAGACTGGCTGTAAGGCCAAAGGCCAGCCAGTACTCAACCCTTCTGGAAATACCCTATTTCTTAGACCTTTAGACTGTCAAGAAACGCATAGAATCATTAAAAAATTAAAAAACAAAAAAGTCACGGAATAGATGAACTACCCCCATCTCTGATTAGACAATGTGCAGATGAACTTGCTGTACCTTTTTGTGTTTTAATAAATCAGTCAATACTTTTCAAAAATCAATCAGTACTTTTCCTGACCGCCTTAAAAAAGCGGTTGTAAAACCATTATTTAACCCTATTCTTGGCACGGTGGATAATTTGATACATTGAACTTTGCGAATATCTCGAGACGTTCCGAGACGTATTTACGAAACATTTATTATTTAATTTGCTACAAAATATAATCCCTATTCTACTATAAAATACTATTTTATTTCTTGTAACGCCAAATATGCAGTAGAAAATAAGATGGCGAATCGATCGAAGGCGTCTGCGTGTCGCAAGGTAAAAATACTCATTTTTTATTATATTTTGGTCAAATTGTTTTCAAAAGCTGTATAATTCGAATAGGTTATAATATTTGCTACTCGGAAACACTATTTTCGAGTACTTAACTGGATTAAAATCGACTGTAATTTACATTTTTTTTCGAGTGTATCAGATATGACACACTGCCAGGTAGCCATCCTTCTAGACATCTTTTGTTATGTATCAAATACGTAACATTGCTTGATTTGTACGGTTACAATTTATTTGTGAATTTTATTATTATTATAACTATTTTATATTATTATTGTTATATTATTGATATTATTATTGTTTATTTGTATTTTTCTGTCACTGGTGGTTCGTCAGCTTAGCATTCAACAACAGAGAAGAGCTCGGCAACTTGTGGCGCTTGTTCCAAAGCCAAACGCAAAATCGGATTTGGATGAAAGCGAATCATCTGCTGAAGATGAACTCCAGTATTGCTTCCGCCCAGCGCACTCCGACAGCAGTTCACCGCCTCCATCATTGCCTTCTTCGATAGAAAATCTAAATCTTCTATCCGATGACGATACTGAAGTAAATCAAATGGTTGCTTCAACATCTTTGGTAATATACCCCCCACAGTCATCGCCATCAACCAACCCTTGTTCGCCATCAATTTTATCAAATCCATCTGTAATAAGGCAGCTTCATTGTGCTGAGGCTAGTCCATTATCTCCGGTATCACCTTTGTTTCATCAAGTAAGTTTACCATCTCCTCTAGCAACCTCTTCGCAAGTACCTTCACCACTGGCCACCTCCTCGCAACTACCTTTACCACGAGCCAGCAACTTGATGCTTTATAACCAGGTGCTGTCACCATTTTTGCCACCCTCTCCCTCAGCGGCTACTCGTTCAAAAAGACCTAGAGTTGTTGCGATAAAACGAAAAGTAATACCTGCTAAAAGATTACAACCTAATTGGCGTTGCTGTAAGTTTACTGGTTCTGCAGAAGTGGACTGGTTCTGACTGTTAGTATAATTAGTATATATTTATTTGATTAGTAGTAATTAGTGAAAAACATGAACTTAAATTATATTTTGTACTTCCGTACATACAATTAAAAAACAGAACCTCCTTTTAGTATAATAGTCGGTTAAAATCAACAATAATAGTTATAAACGGTCTTCGAACCTTCTAAAAATCTTAATTATTGGTAGAATGAGATCAATCACGAATATATATATTCGTGATTGATATATATATTCGTGATTGATATATATATTCGTGATTGATCTCATTCTACCAATAATTAAGATTTTTAGAAGGTTCGAAAACTGTTTATAACTATTATTGTTGATTTTAACCGACTATTATACTAAAAGGAGGTTCTGTTTTTTAATTCTATGTACGGAAGTACAAAATATAATTTAAGTTCATGTTTTTTTTCACGTTAGAATTTATTTTTTATTTTTTTTGGTTTGCTATAATAATCTTTATAACTTGTTGAAAGCCTGGCAGTGCGGCAAATGTGATACGTAGATTTTATGAGGTTAATTTCTAAGAGTCTGGCAATGTGCCTTATGTGATACATTCAATAAATCATAAACTAATAAAATTATATTTTTGTTTTTATTTTTTCTCCTCTCAATAAATACCTCAAAATACATTCTATGTAAAATTTATCAACATTTAAAAAAAAAAAAATCTTGCCAAGTATAGGGTTAAGAAAAACTCGAAAACCGACCCCAATAATTACCGACCCATAGCTCTCCTACCTACGGCTTCCAAAATTTTCGAAAAGGCTATGTGTGACCGTGTTTACAGTTTTTGCGAAAGATATAAAATCTTTGACGATGGTCAAAACGGGTTTCGTAAACATCGGTCAACCACCCTTGCTGTCTATAAATATATGCAAGAAGTCATTAATATTTTAAATGATAAAAAATATGCAGTTGGCATACTTTTAGACATGACAAAGGCATACGACAAAGTACAGTTTAACATTTTATTAGACAAATTATATGGAATAGGAATTCGTGGAACTACACATAAATGGTTTGCGTCCTATTTAAAAGATAGAGAGCAATATGTACAAATAGAACATTTTGACCATGACCAAAAACGAATCACACAAGTGAGGTCCGATAAGAAGATTATAAATGCATCAATTCCCCAGGGCAGTGTTATTGGATGTCTCCTATTCATCATCTACGTCAATGACCTTCCCAAAATCATGAAAGAACCATGTGTGCTATTCGCAGACGACATATCTCTGCTTACCACATGCCCCACTAATAGTAATATTAACGAACAACTAAGCACGATATTAAATAAAACAAAAAAATGGATGGATGACCACAATCTTGAGATTAATTATAAAAAAACCAAACTAATGACTTTTTATCCTCAGCAAAAATCCCCATTAACAGTTAATTTCACAACAAACGGCACAAAAATTGAAGTAGTTAATGAATTTACGCTATTAGGACTCACAATAGACACACACATTTCGTGGAAGCCCCATATAAAAAAAGTACGATCGAAACTCTCAAAATTCACCTACGCACTTCGAGAAGTCAAAAAACTACCGATTTGCAAACTGCACTTACTACATACTACGCCTACGCTCATGCATGGCTCAGCTATGGCATTATAATGTGGGGAAATAGCACAGACGCGCCTACGCTTTTCATTCTCCAGAAGAAATTAACTCGGATTATAGTCAATATAAAACAAACCGATAGCTGTAAACCATTTTTCATAAAACATAAAATACTCACCTTACCATCCATCTATATCCTAGAAACATGCAAATTTGTTAGAAAAAACATGAACTTTTTCACAAACCGCGGCAATAAACATACAGACCGATCTGTTAGGTATAAAAATATGTTGATGTTACCCTCTTCGCGCATGAAACTGCATGCCAATAGCCCCTACGTAATGTCCATAAAAATATTTAATAAGTTACCAGATGCAGTAAAAGATGAAACCAGCGATACCAAATTTATAGATAAGATCAAGCAAATATTAATTAAAAAAGCATACTACACAATAAACGAATACATGCAAGACAAAACGATTGATTTAACACAAACAGACACCATACACAGTTAGTCGTACATTTCATACAATATTATAATAATATGATCTCAATTATTGTTAAGAACATAAATTTAAATATTGTTGAATAAATGTAATTTGTTTTCTAATTTTATTTTTATATAGAGAATTAATTTTATACTTTTATACTTTTTGCTGTGCCCTACAGGGTCCGTAATCCGAATATGAATATGAATACCTCAAATTCGTAGTAGTAATACTCTGATTCCCTGGCAACTGAAACTTTGACTAATCATAGCAAAAATCATCACCAGAGCCACGTACCATCGTTTTCCACATTAACAATCATCTTTACCACTAAGAGCCTTAGAGCCTTAGAAACCCACACACGAGTAAACCACTCTAACGCCACGGCTCTCCAGCCGACCAGAAATCGCATTGCTCTCACACATCCATCGCATGGATCAAAACTATGGTCCTTCCAGACCCAATACGGCCGATAGAGAACCCCTACTCGCGTGGTTCCCATAACTTAGGCTTGCTCATCACCACTGTAATCACAATCTACTTCGACTGGTACATGACATACTGGCATCTTTCTTTAAACCTATCGTAAGCGTATTTGTAAGTATGGTTAGAATTTAAAGCTTTTAACGTATAGCGAAAACCATTCAAAACTTTCGCAACCTCAAACAGACCTTTGAACTTCCAATCTAAATTAGTCTGATTTCTCTCTTCGTTTCTATTAACACGAAGTTGATTTCGGTTTTCATCACAATGACTATCCTTTACTTCTTTACAAATAATTATCTATGTCTAAAGTTCTAAATCAAACAAACTACCAACTAGATCAAACAATTAGGTCAATTAAAATGCTAGAGCAACCAAGTACCTCTTCATTCATCTAATCACTACACAAAGCAGGAAACTCATCCGTGGCCTATGGGCAACACATGGCCCTCCAACAAACCTCTGTTTGTTTAACTACGTTCCTCAAGAACGCCGAGTCCCACATGACTCTATGGTCTCTACGACCCGACCTCCGCCAGAGCCACCCGCGCACCGCGCATCCACGGACTACTAAAAGTAGACACCGACTTCTACCGGACTACGGCTACGAAATGGCTACTGGTACGGTCGACCATCCGAACCAAGTTTCCACACTATCTCTCAATTTCAAGTTCTCAAATCAAATCAAAAACTCTCTCTACTTAAAACTGTACTTGGCACTCGGGCATTCTCCTTAACCCATCGTGTGTTTACATGTAAGTATGCTTAGAACTTAATGCTCTCAATGTGTAGCGATCTCACTAATAATTTTACAACTTTGAATTATGCTTATATTTATAGGCTTATATTTGGGGTCTAATTTAGTCTGGTTGCGTTCTTCGTTTTGAAGCAACACAAAGTCAAAACAAACAAAACACAAAAACTCAAGTTGGTGTTCGCTAATCGTTAAGCAACATAAGATTTGTTCTGTGCTGAATACACGTGTTTGACCAATACTAGTCAACGCAACAATGTTATTAACTCGTTTGCCACTTAATTTGGCTGCACAACTCCAATTTAATACCGAGCATTCAGCACCAGAATCTTAAACAGAACAATACAGCTCACCTTTGTGTTCTAACGTGCGTGAGGGTAGTTGTACGATGCGCCGCTCGTTCCACACACCGCCGCGGCGTTGACCGGCCTGCTGCCACTGCCGCCGCTGCCGGCGTTGCCGACGCAGCCGCCGCTGCCACCGCTGCCGACGCAGCCGGCGCTGCCAACGCAGCCGCCGCTGCCGACGCAGCCGCCGCTGCCGACGCAGCCGCCGCTGACGACGCAGCCGCCGCTGCCGATGCAGCCGCCGCTACCGCCGCTCGTACACCGGACTGCTATGTGACCCGGCTTGCCACATTTGAAACAGACCAAATGCTTCGCTGCCGGCTGCTGCGCCGCTTGACTCGACGATGATTCACCGGTGGTGTTTATTTTGCGGTTCAAATGTCAAAACGTGTTCAGTTCTTGCTGTAATTTGTCCCTCGATCTAATGTTTGTAGTAAACGCCATACGTTGAAGTTACTGGTCAAACTATGATGTGAGCGAGTACTGTTGCTACGGCGATTTCTTCTTTGTTTACATCTTTCCAACGATTATTCAGCGAAGTGATTAAATTACTTGCGAACGCGGGTAATGTTTCTCAACTTGGTTTTTCGCCGTTCATTTTAATGACGGTACCCACCAATGTCTCGCACGAAATAAATCGTGTTGTGAAAAGTACCTTCAATTCATTCCATATCATATCTTCGTAGGCTATTTAGAATAACTATGTTGATGCTTCACCTTTTAGCGTCTTGCTGACCGCCACAACAAGTTGACCATCTTGCAATGAATTTTAAGCAAAGCATAAATCTGCTGTCACGCACCGTGATCACGCATCGGAATCGGGTTTATCCGAGTCGAATACCGGCAACACTAACTTGTTTTTCACTGACTTAGTTTTTGGAGTTAGTATCAGTCGCGTGCATTTGTAGGTTTTTCATTTCAAAAAGTAATCGCCACTGATTGTTATTGTCACTGTCCCCGCGTGTGATCTCATTAGCACGATTTGATCCCACTTCTGATGTCGGAGCGACATCAGGATTTTATTTCATTAGAATCAGACATCATGTGGGCAGAAGATGGGTTTCGTGCAATGAAAACACACTCGGTGCGATACAGGACGTTTATTAAAATCACAAACGAACATTATCACGAATTACAATTTAATCACAATAACTGAGCACAACGAATCGAGTACAGTTTCGCGACGTCTTAACTCCGATGCGATCAGACACTGAATGGCCTGCTCGCCGTGGACTTAAACATCACGACTCTGTATAAGCGCGCTTGTGGTGTGGGTGTTAGGTACTACTTGACATGTAGTTTCATTATTTGACATTATATGCCTACAATTCAAATTTCATTTTAAAGTAGGGTTCTCATTCGGATTGGTTAAAGTTGTAGTGACAACCATTTGGGTTAAATTGGTTTTTATTATTTTATTCGACCTTTATATAGATTCCTTTATATTTTGTGAATGTGAGAACGTTGTAGGCACAACAGACTGTCGATTTGTAGACTATTTTCTATTTTTTTAAGTATCTTGTTGACAGGCCTACGCTGTCCTCGCATACCTATTCAAACTGTACATTTTTTAAAGCATTGTAAAACCCATTTATTTTTAAAAGAGTAACCGTGGAGTTTCTTGCCGGCTCTTCTCCATAGGAAACGACCAATTGGAACCGTGCACCTAGATTCTGACGTTTCATAAGTGCCCATGTAGGTTTATGTGAAATAAAATATTTTGATTTTGATTTTGGTAGATCACGTGATGTCGCCAGTGGCGCGCTTGCGATTCGTTTAGCGACCGTACTAATGACTGTCTCCGACATATATATGCAATCTTTGTATTCGGACGGGAGTATTTCCAGATTCTCTGAAGAGGGCGATAGTTCATCCAATTCATAAAGGTGGGAACAGAAAATCTGTTGATAATTATAGGCCAATATCAGTCCTGTCGTCGCTCTCCAAAATACTGGAAAAGATTCTTAACAATAATCTTAGAAGTTTTCTGGATAAGCACAAACTTATAGCAGACAATCAGTACGGCTTCCGATCTGGGGTCTCCACTGAAGACGCTGTTTTGGACCTGACCCAATCTATTGCTAAGATCAAAGCAGATCAAAGTGCCTAGGTATATTTCTCGACCTGTCGAAGGCTTTCGACACCGTTTCTGTTCCTAGACTAATATCTAAGCTAGAATTTTTGGGTGTACGTGGCTTAGCTCTAGATATCTTCAGAGATTACCTGAGAAATCGCAGTCAGCGGGTTAAAATAGACTCTAATTACAGTGATGAAGAATTGTGTCGTACGGTGTGCCTCAAGGAAGCATATTGGGTCCCACACTTTTTCAAATCTACATAGACGACCTTTGTAGAATGTCGATTCCAGCTTGTGAGATTTATGCATATGCTGATGACATAGCGCTATTAGTTCATGGACCTACGTGGGAAGATGTCAAAACAAAGGCGGAATCTGCACTGTCCTTAATAATGAACTGGCTTAAGAGGGTTTATTCTGAAAGTTGGCAACGTCGCAAATAGATGTCAAATATTTCGCTGTTTTGATTAATTTGATAATATTTCTGTATGGAAATAAAAAATGTGGCTAACTAGCGAACTAGAATATTGATTATGAAATGCAATAATTCATATCGTAACACCGAATAGTTAGTTTTAGATGTAAAAAAAGTATTTGGTAACTTTCCAAATGCCTTTTTTTAACCTAAAACGGGTACAACATCAAATTCAATGTTATAATTGCAATTCATTATTAATATTCTAGTCAATTGGTTAGCCACATTTCTTATTTCCATACAGTATTATTTCCAAATTAATCGAAACAGGTAAATATTTGACAGCTATTTACGACGTTGCCAACTTTTAGGATGCACCCTCTTAACCAGACCTTGCTGACACTAAACCTGAGTAAAACCAATTATCTATCCTTTGCAATCCGACGTAACACCAAACCCACAAATAATTTCACTATAACAGCTCACTCGTGTCAGAATCAGCAAATATCGTGCTCGTGTCCTACTATTGCTGGAACGAATAGTGTGAAATACCTGGGTGTGCACATAGACGATGGGTGAAAAGGTGAGAGATGGGACAAACAACTCGATACAATAACTACTAGAACACTGCGTCTTTTCCACATATTTAAATCTCTCCGGGAATCTGGTAGCTTCGACATTCTCAAAAGGGTGTATTTTACCTTATGCCAATCTATAATGGGATATTGCATAACCGTATGGGGTGGAGCAGCGAAGACTTATCTTCTGATCTATTATAATTAAAAGCGAAGCACAAATCCAACAGCTAATAATCCATCAATGACTATTTTATCGTTACGAATGCTGTTTTGCGAAGTACTGTTCTCACTGCTTTTTTGCTTATTTGCTCTGCTTATCAAACTGGGTATGTAAAGTCTGTTACACCTACTCAACACTCACACAAATTACATTATGTTTTATTCTTCCAAATACACCAACAAACACACACACACATTATCATTCATATTCTTATAGACCTAAAAGGTTATTTACTTTCAAGTCAATTATAATTCATTTCAGGAAACTAAACAGTACAATACATAGATATAAACATTTATTAATAACTAATAATACATTGTTTAAAATTTTCAAAATAAAAAAATTACTACAAAATAACTATTATACAACCATAAAACCTGTATCATGCGCATGGCATGTGTTCTTTCGGCATCAAACATTATATATAATTAATACACTGATTCAAAAATTTTCCGTGAATTTAATCAAACATAATAATGGGTGATCTATTACATACTTTAAATGACATCGATAATTTGAGTATTGCAAGATCGATAGAATGCGATTGTAGTGAACTCGCTCACAACTATAACATAAATAAAAGTGATCTCAAAATAATTTCCCAGAATATTAGGAGCATATATTGCAATTTCGATGACTTTATAGCAAATATGTCTTGCTTCAATTTTGAAACAGATGTTATAATTCTAACTGAATGCCGACTTGACCCAAACAAACCTATACCGACATTATCCAGGTATCGCTACTACGCTACAACTCGTCAACTAAATCAAAACGACGGTGTTGTAGTTTATATCAAGGATACCTTAAAAGCCAGTGTCACAGAATTAAGTATAAGCCACGCATCATGCCTACAATTAAAAATATTGAACAATATCATCTTAGGTATCTATCGTTCACCATCAAATACTAACGCGGAACCTTTTATAAATTCTTTGTCACTCCATTTGGATAACCTAAATTCAAATTCAAATATTATAGTTGCTGGTGACATCAATATCAACATAAGACCTAAACACACTGAACAAACACAAGAATTTAAAAATAGAACATCATACCTGGATATGTTATCGGGACATGGTATTCTCTCTGGTCACACGTTAAGTACAAGGGAAACCAATTGTCTTGATCACTTTATGTTAAAAATAAACAGGAAACGGCACTCTGCTTTTATTGCCATACTACGCACTACTATTACGGACCACCGTACAACCTTTCTATCGTTATCTAAAACAAAACATTACCAAACTACACCAACAATTATTACCAAAATTGATTTTGAAAGTGCCTTACAATATTTAAAAGAAAAAAATCTATCGACTTTACTTTTCTGTGAAAACCCTAATCACATAACAGAATGTTTAATACAAGGACTTATTGAGTCACTAAAAATAAATACTACTATTCACAAGATCCCTAAAAGAAAACGAATAATTAAGCCCTGGATCACTGAAGGCATCCTAAGGTGCATAAAAAATCGTAATAAGTTGCAAACACAATCCCGAGATGACCCCCAAAATGAAATTAAAAAAATTACTTATACTCGTTACAGGAATTATTGCAATAACCTTATAAAAAAACTAAAAAGAAAATATGAAAGAAATCTTATCAATAAATCGTTAAACAACAACAAACTACTTTGGAAAAACCTAAAAACTATCACATATACAAATAAATCTACTAAAACTATTTCTAAATTAACTACTCTAAAGGCATCACCTACGGAATCAGCAAACTTCATTAATAAATATTTCGCAAATATTGGTAACCAACTGGCAAATGACATCCATCAAACCGTAACACAGAATGACTTAAATATATACCTACGTTCCTTACCTAGTCTCTCTAAATCTTTTGTTCTCCTGGATACAGATATCAATGAAATAAATAGTATAATAAACTCTCTAAAATCAGATAGTGCTCCAGGATGGGATAATATCTCCACTAGATATCTTAAACATATAACACATGAAATAATTCCAATTATAACTCATCTAGCTAATCTTTGTTTTAAAAAAGGCACCTTCCCTAACTCTTTAAAGAAATCAATAATAACTCCCATATACAAGGGTGGGCAGGAGGGAGATATTAATAACTATAGACCAATTTCTGTTATTCCTGTTATAGCAAAAATATTAGAAAAACTTTTAAACTCCCGATTATTAAGCTATCTCCAAGCCAACAACATTTTATCTCTATCTCAATTTGGCTTTAGGCGCGGTACTTCTACGGAAGACGCTATCACTTCTTTAACTTCAGTACTAACAAGCAGGCGATCTGAATATAGACATATTGAAAAAAAATAACATAACTTTCGAACTAAGATGTCTCCTAAAAAGTTTTAACATGACGTTAGCAATAGAAAAACCAACTAGGATGCAAAGCCAAACCTGCATTGATAATTTCGCCCACAATTTCGAGAAGAAATGCAGGACGGAAGTGATAGAATTTGCCCTATCGGATCACACTGCGCAATTGCTGAAGTGTCCCGTACCTATTAACTGTGTTTTGAAATATTGGTATAAATCACAACGGGACTTTAGCCCAGAGAATATGACCAAATTTAGAACCTGCCTTGAGAAACTAACGTTTTCTGAAATCTATGATAGTGAAAATCCAAATGATGCATTTAACTCATTTATCGAACAATTCAAATTATTTTATGACCTATGCTTCCCCATTAGACGTATAAAAATAACAACAAGTAAAAAACCAAAATGGATATCGCGAGGACTTAAATTATGTAGCTTCAAGAAAAGGCAATTGTTATGGACGTCTAGACTTAAACCTACTCATATAAATAAGAAAAAATATTCTAATTACTCAAAGTTACTTAAGAAACTTATTAAACTGACTAAACGATCTCAAAATAACTACAATATTCAAACTTCTGACAATAAAAGCAAAATGACATGGAAAATAATAAAAAACTCTAAATTCAATCTACCTAATGACTCATTAAATACAATTCAAATTGACAATGAAACTATCAAAAAACCTCAATTAATTGCTGACAAGTTCAACGACTATTTTATAGAAAAAATTATGCCAGTACCAGGATCAGGTAAAAGATCGAGTGCTTACATATTGAATAAACAAAAGTCAATGTTCATGGCTCCATGTCAACCGGTACAAATATTTATCATTATAAAAGGTCTTAAAAACACTAATAGCGTAGGATATGACGAAATTTCAACTAAGATTATAAAACACGTTGCCGATTTAATTTCTAAACACTTGACCGTTTTAAGATCTCCATAGTTAAACCTATATTTAAAAAAGGTAATAAGCACCTAATGCAGAACTATAGACCTATTGCACTTTTGCCAATTTTTTCTAAAATTTTTGAAAAATATATTTACAATGAGCTATACGCCTATTTAGAAAAACATATGATTCTCTGCAACGAGCAAAAAGGTTTCCGGAAGAATATGACGATTAATATGGCTATTTTTGACTTTCTAAATAAAATTATGACTAATATTGACAATAAGACACCTGTTTGTGCTGTGTATTGTGATATGACCCAAGCGTTTGACTGTGTTGACCACAATATTTTACGAAATAAACTTGACTCCTATGGTATAAGAGGTAACATTCTAGACTTATTATTCACTTACCTTTCAAATAGAAAACAAGTCACTGCTATAACAGATTTAAATTCAAAGACTAAAGAAGAAGTTACATACCTGTCCAAAGAACGCACAGTGTATTTTGGAGTACCACAAGGCAGTGTATTAGGGCCCTTACTGTTTTTGATTTATATTAATGACCTGCCCAAAGCCATAGACTTCCCTATAACACTCTTTGCTGACGATAGTACGGTAACAATACCTTGTAATAAACCTGAATTGTATGAATTTGATGTCAATAACGCGGTCAATTCATTAATCTCTTGCCTTAATAATAATAATTTAAGAATTAACCTTGCAAAAACCCAAATAATGCACTTTGGCCATAAAAAACCCAGTTCGAAAATGGAGGTTCAATACCAAAATAATAAAATTGACGATGTAGATAGTACGAAATTTCTAGGCTTGATTATAGATAGGCAGCTCAACTGGAAGGATCACATTGAAGCTCTATGTAAAAAAATTAGTAGTTCATCCTATGCCCTGTATAAACTTGCTCCAACAGTTAACACAGATGCTCTACTCACAGCTTATCATGGTCTTGTGGCATCTGTATTAAGATACGGTATTATATTTTGGGGTAATTCAACAAACAGAGAAGCCGCTTTTAAAGCGCAAAAGCGATCCATCAGAGCCATGTTTGGGCTTCAAGTAACGGACAGTTGTGAACCATATTTCAGAAAATACAAAATTCTGACACTCCCGGCTTTGTATATTTATGAAACTGCTTTATTTGTTAAGTTGAATGCACACTTGTTTCCGAACCTATCAGATACTGTTAAACGTAACAGACGGAATGATATGTTACGCGGACGGAGAGCCAAAACAGCCTTAATGTGGAAAAGCATATTCTGCATAGCCCCGCAAGTTTATAATAAAATTCCAAAATCAATTAAAGAGTTAAATTTAAATGGATTTAAAAAGAAACTGAAAGACTTGCTATGTATTAAATGTTATTATAATTTAAACGACTATTTGAATGATACTTTGACATCCTAATTAAATTGTAAATCTTTTATATTTTGACATCCTACTCTGACATTAAAATGATAGTTTGACATCCCAAATAAATTGTTTGTCTTTACGATATTATTATTGACATACCTAAAATTGTATCAATAATGTTAATACTAATCTAATAGTCTCTCTCCTGTAATAAATGTATGTACCTATTATTTGCACGCCACACTTGGCAGAATGTGAAGATACCATTGACT
Organism: Eupsilia transversa; assembly: GCA_914767815.1. NCBI lineage: Eukaryota > Metazoa > Arthropoda > Insecta > Lepidoptera > Noctuidae > Eupsilia > Eupsilia transversa. The sequence continues at coordinate 16,519,420 of OU611873.1, read as the reverse complement.
AATCTTAAGACCATATAATGTACCATATTCTGACAAATAAATGATTATGATTATGATTATGATTATGAACAAAAGAACTTGACAAAGGAACTAGGTGTTTATCGGTTTTTATAGACCTAAAAAAGGCCTTCGACACAGTCTCCATCCCCATCCTTGTCCAAAAATTAGAAAAAAATGGTATTAGAGATACACAACTATCTATATTTACCGATTACTTGACAAATAGAAAGCAGAAAGTTAAGCTGGATAACTTCGTCAGTGAGGACGTTGATGTAACATGTGGTGTACCTCAGGGAAGCGTTCTGGGTCCTACCTTATTCTTAATATATATTAACGACTTATGTAATATGACAATCGATAAAGCTAAAATATTTTCGTATGCCGATGACACCGCAATCGTCTTCACTGGCTCAACCTGGGATGAAACCAAAACCAACACAGAAAATGGTATGTCACAAGTAGCTTCATGGCTAAAAACGAATCTCCTTACGTTAAATACTAGCAAAACTAATTATATCTGCTTCTCCATATATAAAAATGTCCAACCAGAACCGAATTTCAACATTAAAATACATGAGTGTAGGAGGACGGTTGATTACCACTGCAATTGCCCAACCATCAATAAAGTTAACCAAGTCAAGTACTTAGGTATATTGTTGGACCAAAGCCTGTCCTGGTATCCTCAAATTGAACAAATCACTGCGAGAATACGAAAATTTATTTGGATTTTTAAAACATTGCGACACATAGTCCCAAGGAGTGGCTTAGCAAAAAATCTTCTAAATGAAGTGTATATCTCGCTAGTTCAATCTGTAATAATTTATTGTATCTCCATTTGGGGGGGCGCGCGTAAAACACGTTTCCTTGACGTTGAAAGAGCTCAACGGACATTAATAAAAGTAATGTACTTCAAAAAAAGGTCCTTCTCCACTTATGAGCTATATCAAATAAGTAATTTATTATCAGTCCGAAAATTGTATATTATACACATAGTATTAAAAAAATATAAAACCCTACCCTTAGATCCTAATGTATTGGCTAGAAGAAGGAAACACAATATTGCTTCCACTTCTTTTGTAAAAACAGAATTTGCAAATATTCAGTACGACAAACGCTCGTCTTTCTTATATAATAAAATAAATAAACAAATAGATATACATACTAAACCGTTTAAGGAATGCAAATCGTTGCTGATTAAGTGGATAATTAAGTTAAGCTACGATGAAGTAGAGAATCTTTTACTAATTAAAAGTTAAATCCGCTTCCATATAATACCATACACACACAAACACACACACACACACACACACACACACACACATATACATACATACAACAAACATACCAACAGACTAATGATAATATATAAAAGTTATTAATTTCATTATCTTTTGTTTAGGAACATATTACACTAATTGTGAGTTATAAAAGAGCGGCGCCTCCTGGCACAGGCATCTATATGCTTAAAAGGAGACGCCCCCAACTGTATAATGTATGTACAACGTGTAATACTGAAAAATAAAACATTTTATTTTATTTTATTTATTATTATTATCTGAGAGCAGAGAGGGCCCAAAGGGCTGTACTTAAGGTCATGACAAGGAAACCCTATAGGTACCCTACAGCGCAATTATACGCTGACTGTCAAGTTTTGTCGGTTCGACAGCTCTATGTTCTTCGATCTGTTCTCAGGATACATGGCTGCTTGCCTCCGTCTGACCCAAGCAAGCGAACATATGTTCCGCCAGGTGTACAGCACAAAACCTCGTTTGCACGACGACAATACTTCGTACTAAGCATTCACGTCTTTAAAAAAATACAGAAGGAATTAGACGTAATAAACTTAAATAAATTTAATATTAAATCTAAAATAACAGAATGGCTCATTCAGCAGGACTATTTTAAAACAGAATTGTTATTAACTTACATCGCTTGACATCCATACTAATATTATAAATTCGAAAGTAACTCTGTCTGTCTGTCTGTATGTTACCTTTTCACGCCTAAACCACTGGACGGATTTCGATAAAATTTGGCAAGGAGATAGATGGCATCCCGGAGAAGAACATAGGCTACTTTTTTCTCAAAAATAACCCTAAGGGGGCGAATATAGGGGATGAAACTTTGTATGGGAAACCTATAATTTCTTAAGTTAGGGCTATGAAAATTTAAATTTATGTTTTTGGTAACAAATAAAGAATTCCGTATTTCACCGTTTTCAAAAATCACCCCTCAAGAGGGTAGAATGGGATGATTTTAAAATTCACATGTAATATTGACACTTTTCAGTGACTCTTTTCAAGATATTTAAGGGTTTGAGAATATAGTCATTGTCCGTATCATGGGGTTACATTTAGTGTTTATTGCATTAAAATCGGTCCACCCGGTCAAAAGTTATTACTACTTGGCTTGAAACGCATGGGAGGGATGGTGGCATTGATAGCCGGAGATTTTATACAAACTCTGCCGGTAATAACTAGGGGATCACCGGCAAATGAAATAAATGCATGTCTAAAGGCGTCGACATTATGGGGGCATATAAAAAAGTTTTGTTTGATTACAATTATGCGAGTACAACTGCACAATGATATAGAATCGGGGCAATATGCGGCAGCACTTTAAAAATTGGTGAAGACCGTATGGTAACAGTTGGTAACGGCATGATTACATTAATCAAAAAATTCTGTAATATTGTTCATATCAACAACGTGGATAGACGTTGTTTTTCAGATAATCTGAGCGATCTGCAAACTAATGGAGAATAGAGAATTGTTGTGTGGAAGGACAATTTTGGCACCGGCGAATGAAACTGTGGGAAAGATTAATGAAAACATTATGTCACATGTGGAAGGTGATGTTGTGGAGTATCTCTCGGTACACCTACACAATGTCATGGACACCGAACAAGTAACATCACCCTGTTGAATTTCTCAACTCTTTAGAGTTATCAGGAGTGCCTTCGCATAAGCTGAGGCTGAAAGTGGGTGTTCCAGTTCTGTTAATGCGTAATCTTGACGCGCCAAGATAATGTAATGACACACGGTTACAAATTACTCACCTGAGGCGGAATATTTTAAAAGCAATAATCATGTCAGAAATAGTAAAAGAAAAAAAATGTTAAGATTTCCCGTATTCCAATAATTCCGACAGATTTGTGGCGGCATCGAAACCGCCACAAACGAACTACGCATCAAAGACCTAACGTCACAAGTCCTACATCGCGGTATAAGTGTTTACCGAGCGATTAACATATATAAGACTATGCGTCATCAATTCTTGGGCAATTGCCCGCCAGACACAACACCCGTCTGGTCGGACGATCCTCCCTTTTCTATAGAGGACGAGTGAACTTTACACCCTGTTCCTCATACCCCTAAATTGGTGACCCCGAATATGAACGTCAACGCAGCCTTCGTGCAACTACTTCAGCGTGACGTCATCAACATCATTCCCGCAAGCTTTCGTTAGGCGAGTCACACAGCCAGCCAGCACCCACGGCTTCAACGGGTATCCTGACCACCAGCATGCAGCGAACGCGCATTCTTGGTCACCACCCTTAGCCTCATCAGCAACCCGGCGCTGTACCACATCCGACGGACTGGATCACAACGCAGCTCCACCCCGACTCACTGGGGAATCAAACTCAAACTACCACCAATCACCGCAGACAGTTCCGACCCACTGTGAACTATGCGGCACCCGGTTCCGACTCACTGGAACCTCAACTGGCACTGGCAAGCATCGCAAGATACAAGAGTCAGCCCAATATCGACCTCCGGTCACCGGAGGGGAGTGATGTGGCGGCATCTACACCGCCACATACTATCTACGCATCAAAGACCTGACGTCACAAGTCCTACATCGCGGTATAAGTGTTTACCGAGCGATTAACATATATAAGACTATCCGACATCAATCCTTGGGCAATTGCCCGCCAGACACAACACCCGTCTGGTCGGAGGATCCTCCCTTTTCCATAGAGTATGAGTGAACTTTTCACCCTGTTCCTCATACCCCTAAAGATTTACCTTTCCAATTTAAAAAGAGTAGAGCCATTGTATGTGGCGTGCTCACGAGTATCCAGCCCACAAAATCTACATGTTTTAGCAAAAAATGGGAAAACCAAAAATGTTGTTTACAGAAATGTTTTAACATAAGATATTCCAGTATTATTCATGATACTTTACAGATTGGGATAGACGTTGTTCACCTTCCACAGGCAAATGTGTCATATTTTTTTCATAAGACTTTCACACAGTTTCATACTTCCGTCTATACTATCCACACTAATATTACGCGTACGAAAGTTACTGGCTGTCTCATGTCTGTAACCTTTTTGTAACGCCTAGATAGACCATGACATGGGTTATGGGATCTGAGATATATTTTTATCCCGGTAGTACGTTCCCGTGGGATAATTTCCGACCTCCACGCGGGCGAAGCCGCGGGCAAAAGCTAGTATTACTAATAAAATTAACAACAGCACAATCATCCACTTATATCTAATACATACATACATACACACACACACACACACACACACACAAAACTCAAAGCATTTATTTCAATTAAACCAATTACAGGCACTTTTGAATTGTCAAGGAGTCAGTCAGTCAGAAAATATGAAGCTAGATGCCCATTCCAAAGCGTAGTAGGTACCTATGGAGAAGAACGGGCAAGAAACTCCACGGACACTCTTTTATTTTATTTTATTTTATTTGTTTGGGACAAAAAACAGTTATACGTTACAGCATTGATTTACAAAAAGTAGCTTCATTACAGTCGAAAAAACGTATAACCCACACTATTGTCCACGAAGTGACATCGAAGTATGAAACCGAACGCGTGTTAAATGAAAAGGAAGAAGTACATGTTTAGAAGAAAAACACTATGTACCGACGAATGAAAGGAAGCGGATGACAAGAGCATCCGGCTTATATGCGACTTGCAAGAAATTGTGAAACCATTCTTTTAAATTTAGATTGCGATAGCGCGAAAATATCAAAATTAATAAATTGTGAGTTATAGATTTCAAAAAGTCGACGGAGAGGGGCTCGCACCCCAGCTTTCGTTCTGCATCGCGCAGTGTAGAATAGTTGAGGTGCGCGCACCCCCCGCTGAATGACAGTTCTAGGTACTACGTAACACAATCCATTCGAGAGCTCAGTACAATTAAATTTGTTATTGCATATACCGTACAGCATCACAACCATTATCAGTGAACGTCTGGAATCCAAGCTCAATATCTTATAATGCTTTAGCAGATCTGCATAGGGAATCCTTGTATGGAAGCACTTATAGTGCGTGGCACGGAGAAATTTTTTTTGAACCATTTCTATTGCTTGCTTATATTTATCATAATATGGGCACCAGATGGGTACCGCGTATTCCAACTGAGAACGGACTAGTGTTTTATATAAAAAGAGAAAAGTAGAAGGCTTTTTGAAGTCTTTACAAGACCGCATGACGAAACCATACATCCGAAATGCTTTGTTAATTATGTTGTCTATATGGGTGTCTAAATGTAATTTGCAATCAAGTAGTATGCCAAGATCACGTGTGCACTCAGTTTTATTCAATTGTATGTCGTTCAAGGTATATGGGAAGTTAATAGTATTTATGTTTTTAGTAAAAGAAATGGAGTGGCATTTTGGAAGACTAAGGTGAAGTTTATTTACCAGACAGTATTGTGAAAGCCTGCATAAGTCCTCTTGTAGTAGCAAACAATCCTGAGAATAGAATAGAATAGAATAGAATAGAATAGAATACTCTTTATTATGTACACCAAAAAATTACAGACATAAATTTGGACATTTTACATAGGGTGACACAATGGGCGGTCTTATCGCTGAAAGCTCGCACAAGCCTTAAAGATTTTGATGTCATCGGCGTACAGTAGGAATTTAGAGTTGACTATGCAGGATTTTATGTCGTTTATGAACAAGATAAAAAGTAGTGGGCCCAAGACAGATCCTTGAGGCACACCTGATTCGACGACCACATAATCAGACTCGAATCCATTGATAACAACCTTTTGAGTCCTATGAAATATATATGAAGCAAACCATCTGAGTAAATTGCCCCGAATGCCATTAAAAGCGATTTTATCGAGAAGCAATTTGTGGTCCACCTTGTCAAAAGCCTTCTGAAAATCAGTGTATACGGCATCAACCTGTGTGCGCATATCCATGTTTTCAAACAAAAATTGGGTGAAAATGATTAAATTTGTGGTAGTGGATTTGGATTTAACGAAGCCATGTTGTTCGGGTATAATAAGGTGGTTTAACTGTGGGAATAAGTGGCCGTGCACTAGACCCTCAAAAAGTTTAGACAAGGTGGACAAGATAGATATAGGTCGATAATTTTCAACGTTTCCTTTGTCACCACTTTTGTGAATGGGCGTGATGAAAGCCCTCTTCCAAACACCAGGGAAAATCCCTTCCCGGAGACATTTATTAAATATTATGTGTAACGGGACACAGATGGTTTGCGTAGTGTTCTTAAAGAAAGAAGGAGGAAGGCCATCCGGACCAGCTCCTTTAGCTAAGTCTAATGAGGAAAGTGCCTTAAGTATCACGCTCTCTTCGAGGTAAATGTCTGGAATGCATACAGAGCTCACGTCAAGGGTTTCTGGGGGTGTCCAGGTGTTGGGGTCAAAAGTTGAGGGCTCATACACCGAGTTGAAGAAGGCAGAAAACAATGAACATATCTCAGCGGGGCAGTTAGATGATTTATTTTTGAACTGCATGTTAGTTGGGATTCCAGAACCTTTCTTTCGGTTAGAGATATACTTCCCGAAGTGCTTGACATTAATAGGTATGCTTTCTTCAACCTTTCAACCTTCAACCTTTTTAAATCAAATAAATTGTTACAAAAATTGGTTACATCATTCATGTTGAAATTACTTATACATGTGAGAACAATGTAGAAAGACGTGCATAAAAAAGCGTCCGTACATAAAAATAAAAACAATTCAAAAATTACAAATAAGCCATGGCAGCTAAGAGATGACCAGCCCCAACTGACGGCGCCCGTTCACGAACATGACGCATGGATTAGCACCATTCAGCTCAACCATTTTGAAGGGAGCTAAATGATCCAACACACACGCCACCATCAGCGAGACATCTGAGTGAGCATGACATACTCACAGCCGCCAGGGCACATTCAAGTCAATGAAAGACATAATATTACCCGGTAAATGGTAGCTCTATAGTACATAGTACTCACATATGTGCTATGCAATTATATAATGCAAAAGAAATTGAGTCTATACAATGCAAAGATGTTCTTACAATCTTCAGCAGCTCCAACAGACTTTTCGAATGTTAATCAATTAGTTGTGGTTGTGGAGCAGGACCAGCATTGGCCCAAGCATTTTTATCAGTGATATAATCCCCTAACTTATAATATGCCTGCCTGCATAGTGTGCGTTTTATACATGTTTTGAATCTCGTCTCATTCAGTTGAAGTATGTGGGGAGGAATTTTATTATAACATTTTAAACAGTACCCCATGAAAGATGAGTCTACTTTAGCCAGTCTGAAACCTGGTTGAACTAATAGGTCCCTATTTCTTGTACTATAATTCTGTCTATCACCTCTTTTACTAAAAAGATGTAATTTTTTTCTTACATACATGATGTTTTCATAGATATATTGACAAGGTACCGTCATGATGTTAATATCTTTAAACAGTTCCCTTAGAGAATCACGCCTGCGGAGATGATATATGGCTCTGATCGCTCTTTTCTGCAGAATAAAAATAGACTCGATGTCTGCAGCCCGTCCCCACAGTAAAATACCGTAAGACATGATACTATGAAAGTAACTAAAATAGACCAGTCTCGCGGTATCTACATCAGTAAATTGACGGATTTTTCTGACAGCATATGCTGCTGAACTTAGCCGTCCTGCAAGAGATGTTAAATGAATACCCCATTGTAGCCTTGAGTCGAGCGTGATCCCCAGGAAAACGGTTTTATCTACGAATTCTAGTTTCTCTTGATTCAATACTATCTCACAATCATTACTTTTTACATTTGGTAAAGAAAATTTTATGCACTTAGTTTTTTTCCCATTTAATACTAAATTATTAGCAGTGAACCAATTTTGGACCTGCAGTAGGGCGTTATTTACGTCGTCAAAATTTGTAGCACGTCTATCTACCTTAAATATTAATGAAGTATCGTCAGCAAATAACACCATTTGTGGTTGATTTTTTAATAAATGGAGTAGATCATTAATATACACTAAAAAGAGGAAAGGACCCAACATCGAGCCTTTTGGTACACCCATTTTTACTTTTAAACCTAGTGAATTTATACCGTTTATTTGAACTTGCTGTTGTCTATCATTTAAATAAGATTTTACTAAACTGAGCGCAAGTTTTCCAAGTCCGTAATGCTCTAGTTTCAAGAGTAAGGTTTAGTGATCGACGCAATCAAATGCCTTGGAGAGGTCACAAAAGATTCCTATGGCGTCTTGGGCCTCTTCCCACGCGTTAAAAATGTGTCTTAATAAGGTAACACCAGCGTCGGTAGTACAACGTCCTTTGGTGAAACCATACTGTTGATCGTGCAGTATTTTATTTGTGTTAAAATGATTGAGCATTTGATTTAGCATTACCTTTTCAAACACCTTACTGAAAGCTGGCAACACGGATACGGGTCTATAATTATTGGTGTCTTTACTGTCCCCGGATTTGAAAAGTGGTATAACCTTACTGTATTTCATTAAATCCGGGAAGACTCCTTGATCCACACATAAATTAAATATTAAGGCTAAGTAAGGCGCTATGGTCTCAATTAGGGAGGTACAGACTTTAATGGACATTCCCCAAAGACACACACACCCACCCCCCCTCATACCAACACACATATACACACACCTACCCTCACATTCAAAACGCACAACACAATACAAACAGACTTTATATTATCTTTCTTTATTTTAATTTAATCACAACTGCAAGAAGTATTCACTTCAAATGTTTAAACAGATAATGTTGTTTTCCATGTAATGATAAAATAGAATCGACACTATTTCACTATTTCACTTGTAAAGGGTACAACTTAAATTGCGCAACCATCTGACCGAACACTGTCTCTTAAGATACAGGCCTCCTAGTTTGAGAGACAGGGTTTATATTTTTTGTTATATAGATTTTTGTAGCCTTTCAATGTTTGCACAATCAATTATGTATAATTTTAGTATATCTACTACTGTGTTCAACCTGTGCCTATGTATTGTTTTTTGGATAAATAAACATTATTATTATTATTATTATTATTATAAAAATATAAAAAAACAGATAATTTATGGAGGCTATGTTTCAAAGACACAGTACTAGTAAGATACTACCAAAGAGGCTCATGGAAATACTACATCGGTTTTATTGAAGATATTCGCGTTGAAGAAGGGAAAAGTTATTTTACCATACGGTTTTTGAAAACCGTAAAAAAACCAGTACTAAAGTTTGTTGATCCAAAAATAAAAGATCAAGACACAATCACTGAAGATTTAATCGTAAAACAGATAAAAATTAGACAAAACATTGAACGGCCGAAAGAATACTTTTTAGCTGCTACTAGCGACCAGGTTTATTTTGAGTAGGATATTTATATACAAGTATAAACAATAAAAACAAAAAATATATAATAAATAATACAAAAAAGTGTTCGAAAATTGTTTGATTGTATAAAATTTGTATTTTTCTAAGCATTTTTAAGTACAAATCTTGATCTCATTTGAATGATTAGTCATTAAGAAATAATAAAAAAAGTGTTCGAAAATTGTTTGATTGTATAAGATTAGTTTTTTTCTAAGCATATTTAAGTACAAATCTTGATCTCATTATTTGAATGATTACCCAGCTAGCAAAATAGTCTTGTAAATAATTACTTAAAAGAATAAAAGCATTATAAAACATTTATAAGTGTCCTGATTAAGAAGGGGCCTCTTATAAAGGCATGTATAATGGGGATTTGAACTAAAAGAATGTATAAACTTATAAAGAAGTCATATAGATATATAGAAGAACTCCTTGTAAAAATATTTATAAGAACAAAAGTTTACAAGCGCACTTGTGTAAGACTAATTACTCTTGATATTTTTTTATACTTATTTAGGCATCTTATAAGATCATATGTTCTTATAGATTTCTTGGGTAAGTATTTTAAAAGAGTACTGATCTTACTAAAGCATGATATACAACTTTTGAAAAACCAAAAAATTATAAGTGTAATTTGTCTGAGCTAAATCATATTAAAGAGTAGTAGCATGTTGGAAGTTGTATAAAAGAACATTTAAGCTCACAACCGTCGTAAGCATGCTTTATTAAGTATATTACCGATCTCATTTATTGATATAAGTATTTTTCACTGCGTTGTAATGGTCATAAAGTACCGTGTTTAATAATGGATTTAAATAGTTGGAAACGGTTTAAAAGAAGTGGTGCATACCGCAGAAAAGTAAATAAAGAATACATGAAATTAATGGAAGAGCCAGAATCTTCTCAAGTTTTACGAGGAACAGGAACAGGACAAGCTGGATCCAGAAATATTTAAGTTGGTGGTTCCGCACAAAAAGAAAGTTGTTGTTCTAGTGGTACTGATATTACGTCTAGCGATGACAGTGAACGTGAGTTTGACTACGAAAACTTTGTGGAGTATGAAAATAATCTGCAGTTGCGCGAAGATATTAAAATCTGGGCTATTAAATGTAACATATCACACTCAACGTACAATGAACTTGCAGTGATTTTAAATAAAAATGGTAAACACTTTTTACCTAAGGATGCTCGCACGCTTCTTCAAACAACGGGCCAAGAAATACAGATTGCTGCCTTAGGGATTGGAAATTATTGGCATAATGGCTTAATCAAACAATTAAGAAAATATTTAGAACACTTTGATTACATGCCTAATAATATTTCATTGAATATTAATATCGATGGTTTGCCACTTTACAAGAGCTCCAGAAAACAATTTTGGCCAATATTGTGTAGTATTTTTGAAGTGCCACGCTTACCTCCACTGGTAATAGGTAAGTATATGAATACATATTCATTTAAATTGCGTTATTTTCATGCAGACTAACAAAAAATACTTCATTTATTTTTAGGTATATACGCGGGAGATAGCAAGCCATCTAATTTAGAAGCCTTTTTGGATCCTTTTGTAATGGAGTTAAACGAACTTACAACTTCAAGTGGTTTAAAGGTGACCTTTAAATCAACAGGACTTGAAACAACGGTTCCCGTAAAAGTCAGAGCTTTCATTTGTGACTCCCCAGCTCGAGCAGTAATCAAAGGAGTTGTCAATTTTAACGGCAAGCACGGATGTCTGAAATGTACGGTTGTAGGTGAATATTCACAGGTGTCTCGCACTGTTACGTTTCTAAACTATGATTGTCCTAAAAGAAATGACAAGGATTTTCGATCAAAAGAGGACGAGGAGCACCATAAGCTAGATTCCCCTATTTTAAAACTTAATATCGATATGGTAGAAAACTTTCCAGTTTGTGACTCGCTCCACTTGATTGATCTTGGTGTTATGAAGCGTTTGTTAACTGGATGGAGAGATGGTAATTTTGGTAAATATCTTACTAAATGGTGCAGCAAAGATATCGAAAGAGTTAACCTTTTTTTATCCAAATGCAGCATGCCTAAAGAAATTCACAGATCTGTGAGGAAACTTGATGTGTTAGCCCATTGGAAAGGCTCGGAATATCGCACCTTTCTCTACTATTTAAGTATTGTAATACTTAAAGATACATTACCAGCTCAGGCTTATTATCATTTTTTACATTTGTTTTGTGCTATTACGATTTGCTCCAATGAAAAACATTTTAAATTTCTTTCGATTACTGACAAAATGCTACAAATTTTTGTTGATATCTTTAAAAATATTTATGGAAAGGACTACATCTCCAGCAATATACACAATTTAACACATATTGTTGATGAAGTAAGAAAATTCGGGACACTACAAATCTTTAACGCTTATCCATTCGAAAATAAGCTGTATGTTATAAAAAACTTAATTAGGCAAGGGAATAAGCCACTTCAGAAAGCTGCTCGACGATTAAATGAAAGATTTAATCTAGAAATTGAAAACTTTCATCAAAATCAAAAAAGGCAAGTTTTCGTTAAAGAAAGCCGAACCCAAGGTAGAACGACTGTTAAAGAACTTTGTTTCGACTCGTTTACTCTATCGGCGAAAGAACAAAATAAATGGTTTTTAAGTGAGGAAGACTATGTAATTGAACTACAGACATTAAGTACCGCCAGTAAAGATGATTCCGAAGATATTTCAATACACGGATATCGTATTAACAACGTTTTTGACGTCTTTGATGAGCCTCTGAAATCTTCATTTTTAAATATTTACAAATACGATCGTAACAACTATAATAAAAGTAAAGTGGTTTGTGGTGTTTCAAAAGTGAAATGTAAGTTAGTTAAAATTGAATATAACTCAGAATTGTTTTTTATACCTTTATTACACACTTTGTAAAATAAATAAATAGAAAAAATACGACAACGTGTTGTTTAATAAATTTTCTTTATTTTAATTGCAACTTTTAATTCGAGAAAATCAAATTTAATTTTTAAAAAATGGGACGTTGGGATTCAGTTTTACAACACAAACGTGACCTAATATTTAACTAGAGTCATTTACTAACAATAATCAAGTCACTATTTTTTTAATATTAACATGTAAGTAGATAAATCAGTCTTTAACATTATTAATAAAAATAAAGTCTCATTAAATTGGGTACGCTGAGATTCAGTTTTACAGCACAAACGTGACCTAGTATTTAACTAGATGCATTTACTAACAATAATCAAGTCTCAATTTTTTATATATAACTAGATAAATCAAACGGTCTTTAACATCACTACATAGTATAAAACAAAGTCGCTGTCGCTGTCCGTCCCTATGTATGCTTAAATCTTTAAAACTACACAACGGATTTTGAAGCGGTTTTTTTTAATAGATAGAGTGATTCAAGAGGAAGGTTTATATGCATAATACATGCATAATATTGTGAAGAAACACGGATAAATTTAGAGGTTTCTAATGTGATGTCGTAAATAAACTAATTTTTTTGCGCTTACATTGCAAACGCTGCCTGAACCCCACGAGATAAATCAAAATAATGTACTACAGTATTGTACACCTTAAAAAGGTCAACAAAAAAGTCCGCGATGGTATATGTCTATCTCTTAAGGATAACCCACAATAACCATTTTTTATCCTTTACATTTTACGGGAAAAAATGGCTTATTTACGAAGTGATTTTAAGCAATACAGCATTAATCCTTATCCAATTAAGTACCTTAAATACATTGTGCATTTAATATAGATCAAGATGGCCCTTTACAGCATGTAATTTAAATGAGTATTTCCGAAGATATTACAGATTTAAAATGCAGGGACATACCGGTGCGGCGGTACCGGCCCGGCCGGCGCGGCGCACATACGTAGATTTCTAGGAATTAGGCGGCCATAAGTCGAAATTCCAATAATCGACTAATGACAAACAATTTTTTTCCTGGAATAGTAGACTACCTGACGAACAATAGCCAACCCCACCCACATCCCTAGACTGCGCGAGCGCGCTGCATTACTAGTCGAAACTTGATTGTCGCACTTACTGCACGTGAAAGTTCTTGACGCCCTTTTCGTATATCATTTTCTTCGGTGAATATTTTATGTGTCGTGTCATATTTGCTTGTTTAAGTGATGGATACCAATAATACAGGTAAGCCTTTATTAAATTAATATGAAATTGTATTAAATATATTGTCAATAAATGACTTAATGAGCCGTCAATAATACCCTTTTTTAGAAATGTTTTTTCTTTATTTTTCAATTTCAATCGAAAAAAAACTTTACTTCCGCACCTTTCCGAGTTACATTTTTGATTTCATTATATAGTATAAAGTCTTATAAAGAAAACTGCTTAAAATCAGCTGCTAGTTTTTGCTAGTTTTAAAAATAAACGAGTTTGAATTTTTTTTGACAAAAATAGGAAAAAAATCGGATTTTATGTTTTTGTGTTAAGTAATATTATTTTTTTATTGTTATAGGTTCACCTGGCTGCTCGGGGGTGAAAATGTTGACTCGTAAATACCTCTTCGATAAAATGAACGAGCAACATTCATTATCGATAAATGTAAAATTTAAACATGGAAAGTGCGAAACTATACATATGTTGAGTTAAATGGCTTGCATCCTATGACTCCAACGATGCATAAGGTCTTAATTCATGGAGCTTCAATAATAGAAAATTCGTTGTTGCCGATAGGGCAACTTTCGGAAGAAGCTGCTGAGGCCCGCAATAAACATTTTAGGTCTTATCGCCTAAACTTTGCTCGCAAGTTTTCGAGGGAAGAATGCAACTTAGATATTTATCATAGGTTACTATTAACATCCGACCCATTTATTAGTTCCATGAGAAAGACCAAAAAAACCGCTTCAAAATTATTTTTGCCTGAGACAATGCAGCTATTAATTCCTGCTGAGCTAAACCGACCAATGGAAATTGATGAAAGCGGCGAAAATTTAAATGTAGATGAATAAGTCTCCAATGTATGATTGATTATTTTTAGTGATTATGTATTTAGCTTGTGTAACTTTAATATTGTATAAGGAATGTAAAGATCCTTTTAATAATATAATATATTTACTTACTTATTAGAACAAAATAAACTTTGTTTTATTTAATAATACATACCTGAAAGTATTACTAAAACGTAGACAGCTGTCCCTCCTTGGGGAAAGCCGTGAGTATGTCATATCTATTTTCAATATAATATTAAAAAACACTTTGAAATCAACTACGATCTCGAATAAAATATTTTTTGATAAAAAATCACAAGTAGGTGCGCCTAACCACCGTGCACCAACAAATAATTTCGATAAGTTATTCCAAACACAGAATTCTTTTTATGTAACTATTTTGTAATATAAATATCACATAAAATAATTTTGGCCGCCTAAATCCTGAAAAACGATCTATGTGCGGCGGCGCGTGGTTATAAATAGCGCGTCGAAGGCCGCGATTCGCCCTATAGCACTTTAGGATTAGCAGCGATCGGACGCGTTTATCGGAGCTCTCCAGCGAGTAAAATAATCTATACTTATAATAAATCTGTAGAAGTGAAAATTCTGTACATTGAAAATATCAAAAAAATAAATGGCAGGGGGTGTTACTAGACCGACACCGAACCCAAAAATTTGATTAAAAAAAATTATGTCTGTCTGTTTGTTCAGGCATCACGCAAAAACTACCGGTTCGATTATACGATGAAACTTGGTATAATTATTCTTTAATATCCTGGGCACCACACTGGGTACTTTTTATCCCGGAAAAGTATCCTATCCTACTATCTATATTTATACCTATTAATAAAAAGACAAGTCCTGACTGACTGACTCATCAACGCCCAGCCCAAACCCTTGGACCTAGAAAGCTGAAATTTTGCACAGAGGTTCCCTTTATAATGTAGGCAAGGAATAAGGAAGCATATTTTGAAATTCAACCCCTAAGGGGGTAAAATGAGGGATGAAAGTTTGTAGGAAAAATCTTATTCCTTGAGGTAATAAACTTGAAACTTCGCACGAATAGTTATCTAAATAAATGATAGTTTGTAGTTTTTGTTTTCCTAAATTACTCCCTAAAGGGGGGTTGGGGGGTGTCAGTGTTTGTATGGAAGAATTTTAACGCGCTGTCCTTTATACTTAAAACCCATGGGGATGTATGGGGTAATTTCCGACACTCACGCGGGCGAAGCCGCGGGCAGCAGCTAGTAACTAGATAAATCAAACAGTCTTTAACATCTATACTTATACTAAATCTGTAGAAGTGAAAATTCTGTACATTGAAAATATCAAAAAAATAAATGGCAGGGGGTGTTACTAGACCGACACCGAACCCAAAAATTTGATTAAAATTTTTTATGTCTGTCTGTCTGTCTGTTTGTTCAGGCATCACGCAAAAACTACCGGTTCGATTACGATGAAACTTGGTATAATTATTCTTTAATATCCTGGGCACCACACTGGGTACTTTTTATCCCGGAAAAGTATCCTATCCTACTATCTA
The DNA here is from genome assembly GCA_914767815.1 of Eupsilia transversa. Lineage (NCBI taxonomy): Eukaryota > Metazoa > Arthropoda > Insecta > Lepidoptera > Noctuidae > Eupsilia > Eupsilia transversa. The sequence continues at coordinate 16,503,305 of OU611873.1, read as the reverse complement.
TATTTAAACCTATTAATTAAAAGACAAGTTCTGACTGACTGACTCATCAACGCCCAGCCCAAACCCTTGGACCTAGAAAGCTGAAATTTTGCACAGAGGTTCCCTTTATAATGTGGGCAAGGAATAAGGAAGCATTTTTTGAAATTCATCCCCTAACGGGGTCAAATAGGGGATGAAAGTTTGTATGAAAAATCTTATTCCTTGAGGGAATAAACATGAAACTCCGCACGAATAATTATCAAAATAAATGAAAAAGTTTGTAATTTGTTGTTTTTCTAAATTACCCCCTAAAGGGGGGTTGGGGGGTGTCAAAGTTTGTATGGAAGAATTTTAACGCGCTGTCCGATTAACTCGAAACTCAATATTTATACTTAAACCCAAAAATTAAGAATAACATGTATCAGGATTTTTCGAAATTCAACCCCTAAGGGGGTAAAATAAGGGATGAAAGTTTGTAGGAAAAATCTTATTCCTTGAGATAATAAACATGAAACTTCGCACGAATAGTTATCTAAATAAATTATAAAGTTTGTAGTTTTTGTTTTTCTAAATTAGTCCCTAAAGGGCTTGGGGAGGTGTCAGTGTTTGTATGGAAGAATTTTAACGCGCTGTCCGATTAACTCGAAACTCAATATTTATACTTAAAACCCATGGGGATGTATGGGGTAATTTCCGACACTCACGCGGGCGAAGCCGCGGGCAGCAGCTAGTTATTAATAAAAATAAAGTCTCATTAAATTGGGTACGCTGAGATTCAGTTTTACAGCACAAACGTGACCTAGTATTTAACTAGATGCATTTACTAACAATAATCAAGTCTCAATTTTTTATATACAGTGTGAGTCTTCATAATGTGCACATATCGAAATGGGGGAATCTATGCTTAATTTTATCGACGGAAAAAATAAAAAATAAAATCTAAATACATTTTTTTTTCCATTTTTTTTTAATTAAAAAAAATCGTCTTATTGATTTTTTTTTACGATTATTGTAAAAATTGATTAAAAAAACAGATTTTTGGACGAAATACTTACCTGTTTATTTTCAATTGAGGGTTTTTTGGGTTTAATTGGGAGGGGTTTTTCCCACAATTTTCATTTTATAAGAACACTTAATTACTACCAATCATTATGGAGTTGAGTTTGTTTCATCGCGATAGATCATTTAAAAGTTACACCGTTTTTAGTTATTGGGGTAAAAAATACAAAAAAAATAAAAAAATAAAAATAGATTTTTTTAAATATTTATTCCGTTTGTTAAATTAAGCATAGAATCCCTCATTTCGATATGTGCACATTATGAAGACTCACACTGTATAACTAGATAAATCAAACAGTCTTTAACATTATTAATAAAAATAAAGTCTCATTAAATTGGGTACGCTGAGATTCAGTTTCACTGCAAAACGTGATCTTGTCTTAAAATGCATTACATGCATCTATCATTACTAACAATTACCTAGTAACTATCTTATTTTTTTATTTGAGGTTTACACATTGAGACAAAAAACAACAAACTTAAGCTATGTATTGTGAGTGCAAATAAAAATAACAAGATTTTGTCTATAGCCGAGGATACATTTCAAAACTGTGAATTTTGTCATTATGTTTCCCCGAATTGTGGCACGGAGCAGCTTATCAACAACTTGGAGGAGAAATTAATAGAATATACAATGGATGATTTTTGCATTATTTTAATCGGAGAAAAAGACTTCCATAAAACTGAAAACTATGTGGATATAATCATAAAACTGAGAGAAAAATTGCAGAAAATTCAGCACACGAATATTATAATATGTGTTCCTACTTTCAAATTATGTCATCATTCAGCATTATTTAACTGGCGCATAGAGACCTTTAATACTCTACTTCATTTAGATTTGCAGACGTACAACTATGCAACGGCGTTTGACACTAATTTAGACTTGTGTTACGATTTTACAATGTTCTCCAAGTTCAGTGGGAAAATAAACGATCGTGGTATGCGAAATGTGTTTCATAATCTATCGATAACTATAGCTGATTATAATTCATTTTCTCAGCAAGAAAACATAGCTGACAACCAAACCAGCATATCGTCTCCACGATGCGATTTTTTTCGTTAATCATATAAATATAATGCATCAAAATATTGCCGGTCTCTTAAGCAAGTCCGACTTACTGATTATTAATATACAGGAATTGATGAGTAAACAAATAAATGTAGATGTTTTATGCATAACCGAGCATTTTATAATGTCGGGCCAGGAACAACTTTTACATATACCTAATTACAAGCTTGCGGCATGTTATGCAAGAGGCAACGCAAAACGCGGTGGAGCCTGCATTTTAGTCAAAAAGGGTCATGAGTATAAAGAATTACCCGACATAATGAAACACTCGGTTTCAGGAATAATAGAATGCTGTGCCATTAAAATGACACAACATAATTTAATTATATTATGTATCTATAGACCGCCTAAGCTGTCTAACTTAAGTAAATTTTCATGAAAATTTAGATACTATTCTAAAAAATGTATGTAGTAATCGTCACACAAAAATAATTGTATGCGGCGATTTTAATATAGACGTTTTAAAAAATAATAGAATCACTTCGGAATTTAAATGCTTTCTCCTGACTTACAACCTTATTTTAGAAATTAATAAACCGACACGTCCTGTTAGTAATACCTGTTTAGATAATTTTGCACACAATACCAAACATAAATGTCATTGTGAAGTAATAGACTTCGGGCTATCAGATCATACAGCTCAAATAAGTAAGATAAAAATAAATAAATCATGCTTGATTAAAACTTGGAGAACTAAAATTCGAGATACTTGTAAAGAAAATCTCATAAAATTTTATAACCATTTGCAAAATCTATCGTTTTCCGACGTATATAACACAGAGGATTCGAACAAAGCCTATGATAATTTCTTTGAAACATTTAAGCTCATGCATGACCTATGTTTTCCCTATAAGCTAGTGACAATAAAATCAGAAAAACCAATTAAGTGGGTATCGCGTGGCATAAGATTATGCAGTAAAAGGCAACGAAATTTACTTTGGAAACATAGACTAAGACTAAAATAATTAAATTAACTCAGAAAGCCCGAAACAATTACTTGATCAAGAACTCGAAGAATAAATCAAAAACCTCATGGCAAATAATAAATAACAAAAAAATGAATAGAGAACCAATTTCACAGATAAGGAATAATAATCAGACAATAACGGATCCGAAAGAAATAGCAGAGTCATTTAACAATTTTTTCATTGACCAAATTACTAATTTACCTAATAAACCAATCCACGACGTTAAGAATATAGACTATAACCCAAACTCAATATTTGTGCCACCAGTCATACCTCAAGACGTGATTAGAATAATAAAATCGCTAAAAAACAAAAAGAGCTTTGGTTATGACGGGATTTCCACTCAAGTCACAAAATTCGTTGCTAATAGTATAGCCGGGCCCTTAGCTCATATTATAAACATTAGCATATCATCAGGAACGTTTCCTGACAACTTAAAAACTGTCATTGTAAAACCTATTCATAAAAAGAACAGTGAAGATGACATGTCCAATTATAGGCCGATAGCTTTAATTCCCATTTTTTCTAAAATAATAGAAAAAGTCATCTATGAAGCAATATCATCTTTCCTGGCTAAATTTAATATACTTTGCGATGAGCAATACGGGTTTAGGAAAAATAGGAATATAAATATGGCAATTTTTGACCTGTTGAATATTATTATGACAAATGTTGATACGAAGACGCCTATATGTGCTATATATACAGATATGTCGAAAGCTTTCGATTTTGTCAACCATGACATACTGCTTCAAAAACTAAACGCATATGGCATTCGAGGTAATATCCTGAACCTAATAAAAACATATCTATCCGGTCGTAAACAGATGACAGAAACTTACAAAATATGTAGCAAGTCTAAATTAGAAAAAAAATACTTGTCTTCCAATAGAGATATTAAATTCGGTGTACCACAGGGAAGCGTCCTTGGGCCTCTGTTATTTTTAATTTACATTAACGACCTCCCACGCCAAATCCACCATCCCATGGTACTGTTTGCAGACGATAGTACAGTCCTCTTAAAATGCGACAATAATGAAAATTATGAAAATGATATTAATTACACCATTAAAGTTATAATAAATTGGCTAAATAGTAATAACTTACAAATAAATATACAAAAAACAAAGATAATGCATTTTTACCAAAGACTTCGCACAAATGATCTTAATATTAATTATAATAGTCAAAATGTGGACAGAGCAGATGTTACAAAATTTCTAGGAATTTTAATTGACAGTCAACTAACATGGAAGGCACAGGCAGAAGCAATCTGTAAAAAACTTAGCGCATCTGCATATGCACTTTATAATCTTAAGAAAAAAGTTAATATCCAAACGGTCTTACTAGCATATCATGGTCTTGTCGTTTCCATTTTAAGGTTTGGTATTATTTATTGGGGCAATTGTACTGAAAGAGAGAGTATTTTTAAAGCCCAAAAACGCTGCCTACGAGCAATATTTGGATTGAAAGTTACTGACAGCTGTATTCCAATTTTTAAAAGTCATAATTTATTAACATTACCGTGCCTTTACATTTTAGAAATTGCTCTTTTTGTTAAATATAATCGACATCTATTTTTAACTTTATCGGAAAGCAGATACCGAGATGTAGCCTTGCGATCAAAATACCAAAATTTGTTACGCACAGGTGGATATAGGACAGCTTTATTGAGGAAAAGTGTTTTTGGTATGGCACCGGCTATTTTTAACCACATTCCTAATTCAATAAAAGAGGAACCAGTAAAAACGTTCAAAAACAAACTAACTGCTCTTCTATTAAATAAATGTTATTACTCTGTATCGGATTTTTTAGCTGATAAATTTTAGTTGAATGTTTTTAATTTAGTTGTAAGTTTGTATTGTTTTGATGCTTCACTGCATCAATGTTTGCATGCCTAAATGGTAGAATGTACCAGGATTCTGTAATATGACTGTAACCATCTTATTGTAAATACCTACATTCCGAGCAAATAAATAAATATTCTATTCTATTCTATTCTATTCTTAAAATAAAAATAAAGTCCCTTCTTCGGAAACAACAAAAGTTAAGAATATACCCGTTAACATGTACTGCCCTTTATTCACAACAAATAACCGGTCTCAGTCTCTTCATCAGATACGTAATTATTTTGTTTTGAATAGTTTTCACGAAAAAACGGTCCTACTGTCGCTTCTGTCGATGATCCTGCATCAGATTCTTGTGGTTTTGGCATAACTGGCAGCTCATTTGAAATTAACTCTTCACCTAATGCCAGTGTTGAGGATTTTTTCCCTTTTCCTTTAGGTTGGTATTGCTGATTGTCAGAAATTGAAGTTCCAGAAGGGCAAGCTGTAGTTAGTGTTTTTACTTTCTGGCGGCATCTTGTTGTAGACAATCTTGTTTGTTTACTCACAAGGCGTTGACGAGAATTTTTTTAAACTGTCTTTAAGAACTTTTCGCAATCTGGCTTTTTAAAATCAGGGTCTGATTCGTGAATAACTGAGAAAAACAAATCGATAATATTGGTAAAACTTTTGAGACAAATTTTTGAGCTTTCTGTTTTAGATCCACCAGCCCATGAACACTGACATAAAAAGCTTCTTTGAATCAGAACATCAATCAGAGCATATGCATTATTGGTTCCTCTATTTTTGGCTTTACTGCATAAAACATCTAATTTGTTCTTGAGCTCTGCTCTAAAATCAGGATCTCTTAACATAAATTCTAAATCTTGTAGCTCCTCTAAGTTACTAACAGGTTTAATGGCAGGTATATTTTCATGTTTTGTTTGCTTACAAGAGGCTTTTATAAATTCTTCAAATTGTGTACTAGTTTGCGTAAGTTTAAAAAGTATTTTATTTTGGTTTTCAAAAAGTTTATCGATGTCTTGCTTCATACCATCAAGTTTTTGCAAGACTAAAGTCATCGCATCATCTAAACCAATCACATTAGTATAATTTGTATCCGGTTCGGGTGGTACAATACAATTTTTTGCCGTAAAAACCTGGGCTGCCGAATGTATACTACCTATTTTAGTAGGCTCTTCAGTAAACACATCAATATTTTCCGCCGTAATTATCTGGGATTCTTGGTTCATGTTTTCGGTTATAGTATGATTTTGATTAGGAGGAATTGTAATGTCACTATTTATGATAACTGACTGAAGAGGAAGGGGAGGAGGAACATTCAAGAGAATCGTGTTTTCTTTGTTTATGATTTGTGACTGATGCTCCTGAAATAATAAAAAAACCTTAATTTAATTAAAGTACAAATAACTAATGATAGGCAAATATCACAGGTGCTCCTTTCCCCGCGGCTACTTGAACAGTTACTACCGCGGGGATAATTATGGAATTTCAATGTAGTTATTTCGCCAGTGGCACAGTGTCTTGCTTAGAAAATTTAAGTTTTCCAATCTTCCCAAGGAAGATTGGAAGCGACATTTGTTCGGTGATTTGTAGAACAGATGTCAAGATAGTTTTAACCTCTGCACCACACGGAAGCCACTTGTATCAACAAAAGGTGTCAGTCACACGAAATAAGTCCAAGTCTTCTATGACTGTATACCCACAAAGACGTAAAATGCACAAATCACTATCAAAAAAGTACTTTGATCAACTAAAAATACTTAGACAGAAATACAAAAATTAAACTGATTTCCCAACTTGCGACGATGCAAATGGAATTGATTATTACTAAAATCCAATATTTCTATACAGGGTTATTGGTAAAACATTAACAACCTCTCAAGAGGTCATTTTACTCATCATTATGAACAACTTTTACTATGGGACCAAACCTGAAATCGCGAAAAAAAATCAGCTGTTCCCTACATTTTGACGAGTTATACGAACATATAGCCAATAACCCCGTATAGTAGTATATTATAGTAGGTATAGTATAGTAGTATACTATAGTAGTATATTATAGTAGTATATTATAGTAGGTATAGTATAGTAGTATATTATAGTAGGTATAGTATAGTAGTATAGTAGTATATTATAGAAGGTACTCACCGCATAACATTCTCTTGCTATTTCATTAAAGTTTTGTTGAATTTTTGATGTATTTCTCATTTTCGCGTGATGTCTAGTGACCTGGTAATTTTCATTGTCAGTCTCGGTATCGGAGGCGTTGGACATATTATCAATTTCAAATTCAGCCTGCGCAAGACTGGGTAAGTTTAACCTTTTAAGAATGCAATTAATTGAATTCCAATTTGTTTCAGGTTTTGAGTTTTCTATTCTCCGTAATTTTTCATGTTTTTCTGGCCAAAACAAAATTCCATTATTTTCCCACTCGTGCGGTACTGCTGTCAATACAGGCCTACCCCTTTCTATAGTCTGCACTATTTTAAAGGGCATAGTTTAAATAGCTAATCTGAAATAAAGAAATGTACGAAAATTCCGATTAAACAATGTCAATGATTTAACACTAGCATTTTATTAAAACGATATCAACAAATTGTATCAAACTAACTTGACTTGAACACTTCAATGTACCTATACAAACTATTTTGTATGTAATGTGTCTAGATATTATTACTTCTAATGTAAACAAATGTGTGGAACCACACGCGTGTCGCTAACGGACGCTAGACCACTGAACAGTACGAGCGCACTGATTGAATTGAATAGATTTATCCGGTTATCGGTAATCCCCGCGCGGTATGCGCGCCGCCCGCGCCCGCGCCCGCGCCCGCGCCCCCCTCGATGCAGGTGCGATAAAGTATAAACATATCATTCTACCTCTTGCTCTTACCTAAATTATTATTATCTTAGGATATTACAGGACTATTATCTTATTATATTGGTTAGTTGCACACTTCACATTCATCACTTGGGTAGTGGTCGTAGATTGTGAACTCTTGGCAGTTTTGACACCAGAAGAAATTTGAATGCAATAATTTAATTAAGTCATCACAACCCATTATAAAATGAAGTGGTTTTTGAGGCATGTCGTATGACGTGGAATATCTACAAGCGATACATTTTCCAGACAGTATAAAGTGTGTTAGGGTCCAAGGCCATTTTTTATTCTTGAGCTTTCTGATTTTTTTCTTATTTAAAAAACAATCGACATCCATAATTTCATTCTTAATGCCCATAATTATTTGGGTACAGCAGTTGCTACGCTAGAACAAATAATTAACATACAAACTAAATGTTAAAAGCATATTAACATTAGCTACCTATAAGTTAAAATTATTAGGTGTGATTTTTGGTTCTTCCACTGTTTAGGGAACCCTAACATTATGAACAATGGCCACCGATAATTGTTTTAGGCCAGTGTTTAATAGGAGCAATGGTCTTTAAACTCACTTAACTAGAGCCATATAAGAATATCTAGTCTGACAGTGCATTTAACTAAAAACGATTGAGCTTTTAAATGTTCTGATGAGGTACACTTTAAGTAAGATTGTAAATAATGGAAAAATGGTGACATTTTGTATTATTTCACATTTTACTAAATCAATAACTATTATTCAAAAACATCTCAGAAATGGCCCGAGATTTTAATGTTATTTACATTTAAAATACTTCGAATAAACCTACTCCGCAGATAGTTCAACATTATATTATAGTAAGATACAAGTAACATAGAAATATTTTAAATTATAAAGTTAATTATACAAAGTACTTCCTTTTTTAAAGATTTTTATTATATTCACTGCATGCGCACAACGGTTAGTTAAAATTTTAGACACGCTTAAAAATACTCTTACATTGAGATCACAAAGAGGTAAATAAGACGAATCACACTTAGAACGGCATTCGTAAGGCTACACAATGGCATTTTACCTTTACACCATGCCAGTGTAAGACACTTGTAAGACTAATTGCTTTTACAACGGCACTAGGCAGATCACTATAAGATTGAAAACACTCTTCATAAGAGCATAGTACAATAACAATAAGGGCAAACACTCTTACAAAGTGCGCCCAATTCCACACTTACCAACGATTTGCCCGTTTTCACCGACATCCCCTAAGTTTAGGGGGTCCCCTAAGCATGGTTAGGGGACTGTTAGAAGGCGGATTCTGTTTCACCGACATTAAAGGGTCAGTTAAACGTTAAAAGGTCCCCTAAATTTAGGTGGTCGAAATGTGGGCCCATAAACCGGCACATACGTAAGTGATCTCTCGACCGACGAAGATGGATAGTGATTTATATGAATTTGTTGAAAATTTAGAAACTCAATCAATCTGCCTAGGCTTTTCCCAATCATGTTGGGGTCGGCTTCCAGTTGAAAATTTAGAAACTGTTTCTACTATATTCGACGTAATTAACAGCCGTAGACCAAAAATTTATCGGAAACGACCAAACTACTTCGAAAGTTTTGATGAAACTGACTTTTTTCGGAGATATAGGTTATGTAAATCTTCAGTGTTGTGTTTATTGGAAAAGATCGAACATATTTTAGAATTTCCTGATAATAGGTGAGTAAATA